>CM043015.1:58281597-58977316 GCA_023690525.1 Holotrichia oblita
GGAGGGCTTATTTTTTCCAACAAGGCGGTGCGACCTGCCACACAGCACGTGAATCAATGGTATTACTGCAGACCAAGTTCCCAGGCGGTGTCATTTCTCGCTTTGGCGATCAACATTGGCCGGCAAGATCATGCGATCTAACACCGGTGGATTTTTTCTTTGGGGCTATGTGAAGGAAAAGGTGTATGCGAATAAGCCTGAAACACTTGAACATCTTAAAGAGGAAATACGGCAAGTTATTGGTGAAATACAGCCACAATTATGCGGAAACGTTATTCAAAATTTCAACAAAAGAATACCTGTGCCAGAGGTTTCGTGGTGGCCATTTGCCTGATGTACTTCACGTTTAATCGGAACTATTCTTCAAAAAATAAATGTTTTTCTTTAAAATAAATCTGGCGCTCTTGTTGGGACACCTTTATATATGTACGTATGTTGTTATGTTGCTGTCATACATACCTACAACAATAAGTCTGTTCTATTTTCAGGCCTCTTTTATTTATTATTCCGACAATGATATGAGATAATTACTTATATAAATCTTGAAGAGAGATAGTACATACAATTCGTTTCTTTAGATTTTGGTTCCAGTACTATACCTACTACTAAATATATTTTAAACTTTATTACCGAGATTATTACTACTAAACGCGTCTATTACAATACGAGCTGTTAGATAAATGTCTCCAAATTCCAAAAAGCGTGTGTGTAATACATATGTGTTGTATACGACTATAAAAAGTAACATTATCTTCCAACTCCGTTTCAATGCGATAAAACAAAAGTCGTCAATGTCCAAATGTGTTGTTGTCGTTTTGATATTACCGCTAACTTATCAGAAACAAAGAATAGACCATATCAATGATTTTATGCTATCCATATTCGGACTGCCAATTTAATATCATAGTTTGACAATAAAAATTTACATAACAACACACTATCACGGTGGCGATATTGCGTACATTACTAGGAAAACTGTTACGGAGTATATACAGACTTGGTAAGGTTGTGTTTCGTTTGCTTCTCTCGAGGAATTCTTTTAGGAAAGCATTAGCATAACGAATTAAATGTATGGAATGTTTTTAATTATACTACACTATAAAGGTTTCTTGTTAAGTCGTAATATACATGTAGATACGTACGCCGTGTAATTAAGCGAATGGACAGAATAGTTTGAATTTTTTGTAATTAAAACTCGGGTAATCGATCGAGTACTTTTGTGGTTCATGGTTGCTTTAATACCAATACATTAGTATTGTAACATACATATGTTTGAAGTAGTAAATATCCATTTAGGAATCGGTGACCTTTGGGAACAATAAATAATGTCGCCAATGAGAATTAGATTTACTACTACTTTATAAGATATTTAAAATGTACCACCAAAATGTACAATTTCTCAGAATATCATTTTCTGAACCAACACTGGAATTCAGTATGCTACGTAACTGCAAAGTTGATGCATTAGTTGAAAACCTGCAAGGTATTGTGTATCTTCAATCATATATTAATCATACTACCATCATCATCATTGCCATCAAACCAGTATCCATGGTAGGTTAGCAGTATATATCTCCGAAGGTTTGTCTGGTTATGTTAATTAGTTTATTAATGATATGATTATATGACAAAGTATTTTACTTTTTTGGTATTGATGTTTGTATCTATATCTGTATCTATATAACACGACTTCCTTGTGCAAAATTTGAACGTTTGAACACAATATGTAGTTCAGACTGGCAGTAACTGTTTCTTTGTGGTGAGAGCAGTTGTACAGTGTTACTTCGGGAGGCTACCCACTACAGCTCTTGCTGAGTAACGTAAATGTGAATATATAGCTTTGTTATAATATTACTTTACTGCAAAAAATGTTGCCCTATTGATTAGGTACTAACAGTGAATTGCAGCTCAATAGGGCTACCGATCCAACAAGGCATTGCCACAAATGCAACCTACAGGATTCGTACCCTGCACCATGAGGACTACTTTGCCCATGAATACCTGTTCTTACCGCAACAACTGAATAGTTGCAGAGGTAAGAACGGCTGGTATTATCATGGAATACTTGAATATCTATTTTTGGGCTAATGTTCAAAATAATCTCTTTTGAATCAAAATATATCTTCAACAAACTACTCATACTTTATAAATGTGTGAATACCACATAAATAATAACAGATACCCAATGGTTGTGCTGAAAAAAAGAGACATCGGAAGTGAAACCCTTGAAGCTAAGAGTACAACAGAGTTCGATTTTGGCTCTTCTACATTTCTTGGTCTATGGCAATGACTTGGCAGACTAACAGAGATTTGTATCTGTGCTGATGATATCGCTTTTTTATGGTATGGTTCAGTAGAATATACCACGTACACAAATACCTTTATTCTAAATAGTACAGAGACAAAACGATACATACAATACAATAATATTTTAAATATGATTATAACTAATGTCACTGTCAAAATACATAATTCACTAACATTCCCCTTCGAAGCGAGTATGATCGTAAGTCATGTCTAACATTTTTAAATATTTGTAATGTTGGCTTAGGCAGGTTTTTGGTGAGTACATCAGCAGCCATATCTACAGTAGGAATATGTCTAATTTTTACTAAATTATTTTGGATTGCATCTTGCGCGAAATGATGTCTGATATCTATATATTTGGTTGGTTCAAGTTCAACTCACTTAATAATTTTTGTAAGTATATGGCTTCCGTGGCTGCTTCAATTAATGCCATATATTCAGTCTCAGTAGAAGAAAGAGCAACTGTCCTTTGCTTTCTCGCATCCCATGAGATTGGTGCACTACTAAGAATGAAGGCGTATCCGGTATACCGGATATCTGTCTTCTATGCATCCTCACCAATCCGCATCTGCAAATCCTGTTACTGGCTTCTTATCATTTCTATAGAATAATCCAACATCAGTGGTCTCTTTTAAATATCGAAGTTCCGTTTTGGCGGCTTCCCAATGTTGTGTTTTGTAGCATTTATTGAATTGACCTAAATAAATAATAATGCTGCGTAGCTAATATCTGGACTAGTACAAGTAAGTAAGTGCTCCAACTAATTCTATGTAGGGAACATCTTCTTCCACTTGTGTAGTAGAATTAGTAGATTTGCTGAGTTTAAGATTAACTTCTAAAGAAATTCCAATTGGTTTGCAATCGCTCATGTCATACCGTCCTAATAAATCCTTTATGTATCCTGACTGTCGTAGATGAAATCCTTGACCTACTTTCTTTGAATTCTATACCTAAACAATAACTGATTTCTCCCAAATCTTTTAGATTGATTTCTTTTGACAAACGATTCATTTTATATCGATGCGAATCAGTGATTACATATAAATTCATATATTAGTGTACCTCAAGTATTTACTTTCTGTTATAGTATAATACAAATCTATGCAATTTAATTAGTATGTTTTATTTGCTTCTCCATTTTGAAATGTTTTCCTAATTTCATTATATCTTGCAGCGATGTTGCAAGTTATACACAATAATGCGTATGTACATAGAACATAAATCTAATCAAACATTGCCGTACAATTCGAGGATGTTACTAACGTTTGTTAGCGGAAAAATGTGTAGAACTTTGGGGTCGAATTCGGACGTATCTATACAGTTTCCAGTCAACAGTTCACTATCATGACGTTGCAGAAGACTAGAACTAGCTTCTGTACACAGTATACAATCCGATATCTACCAGTATACGATACACGTGCGTGTAGCGCTGAGGTAGAGGAGGGCCACAATGCTGTGTCAGAGACAGAATGGAATGTTTGCTGTGTGCTGTACGCCCGAAGCGAACATCTACGATACCTATATAGTAACGAGAGTTGAGTTTAGTTGCCTTCGGGCTCTGTCAGCCCCATATGATATCCATTTCACATTAATTTCGCTTGCATTTCTTCTCTGACGTGAGCTAGCAGCCCCGCGCTGGTGGGCACACAACATGTTTATATATACACACAGATACAGATTATGTGCAGATATACATGTGGCGGCGTTCTTTCCGAAAGATTTCCGATTTGCTGGGGTTTACTATCGAGTCCGCGCGTATATCTCCACCAGATATTTTCAATGTTGTATATACGGCCTCCGGTGTTACATGTATTTATAGATTCGGAAAAAAGGAAAATGAAATTCACGAAGAAATGGGTATTTTGCATGAAATCTCTTATTTAGTGTCTACAAGGTAATCTAGCAAGTATTAGCTTTTAGAAGTTAAATTAAAAATTGCTATAGTTTAATATGAGAGTGGTTATTCATCATTTGGAATATGTGCAATTCCAATTGTTAAGATATCGAATTATTAAAAATTCAACTACACATGGTTGTTGCCAATCCTATATCAAATTTAGAATGATACAATTACAATGTAATGGTGGTATATAAAAATTAAACTAAAGCTGCTGGCATAGTGATAATAACGTATCACGTAATCATTTGTTTTTATTTAGTTTAAAACAAGAGTACACAACTTTTTTGTGTTCATGCGGCGTAAACGAAAATTACAGGTGCTCTTTGACAATTATAATAAGGCAAAGATAAGACTCAAGAAAAGTGGATCAACCGATAATTTTGGCAGAAACTAAAGTGGGGTTTGATCTGCAATGGGACAATTTTGTACCCTGATTTATTAGTATTCGCATTTGATCATAATACGAGATATCCATTAGCGAGAGACCTTACTTTTTGATTGATACTTAAAGGACATACATTTGGCAATACTAACACGGCATTGATGTTTTTGATGGCGAACTACGAAAGGACATCAACTGTTTTGCTGTACTTACGAGGGAGCGTTTTTATATTCGCGGAATGGGGATAAGGGGTGGAAATAAAAAAATCAAATTATTTTTCTTTTTCAATATATTCACCTGCAAGACGGATACATTTTTTACATCTTTCAATTAATTTATTTATACCCTCATAAAAAAATGATTTCTCTATATCTGTATCGGCAGTAAATTTTTTACCCCGCAGCTCTTTTTTCATTTTCGGAAACAGGTAATAATCACTCGGGGCCAGGTCTGGGCAGTAGGGTGGGTGATTCACAATTTCGAAGCCCATCTTATGCAGGGCAGCTAACGCAACGCGGCTCTTGTGGACGGGCGCGTTGCCGTGCAAAAGCAGCACACCTTTCGTCAATTTTCCCCGTCTTTTCTCTTTAATGGCTTCTTTTAGTCGCTCTAATATTGAAGCGTAATATTCTCCGGTTATAGAAACACCTTTATCTTTATAATCAATCAACAATATTCCTTCCGAGTCCCAAAATACCGTTGCCATGAGTTTCCGAGCTGATTGTGACACTTTAAATTTCTTGGGAGGTGCAGTGCCCTTTTTATGCCACTGCATGGAGTCTTGTTTGGACTCAGGTTCATAATGATGAACCCAAGTTTCGTCTCCAGTAACAATTCGACTCAATACACCATCCTTGTCTTCATTACAGAGGTGCAAAAATGCATGCGAACACTCTACGCGCTGTTGTTTTTGCGGCGGCGTGAGCATTCTCGGCACCCATCTTGCGCTGACCTTAGACATGCCGCAACTTTTTGAATAAGTACTGGCGTGGTCACCTGAATGCTCCTGCCCGGTCTCGGGTCGTCTTCAAGGGATTCCCTTCCTTGTTTAAATAAACTATGCCACTTGTACACCATGGTTTTTCCTGGACAAGAGTCGCCGTAAACCAATGACATCTCATTCATTATGGTCGCGACTGATTTTCCTTGCCTAGTAAGGAACTTTATAACGGCACGATATTCGATTTTTTCCATATTTCACAATTGTCACCAATTACCAATAGAATTCGTAAGTAACTTTTGGATTTATATATTTGTGTTCGTTACCATCTCCCAGTAACTGGTATTGTTCTAACTCAATATTTTCCAGGTAGAGTTTTATTTAAATATTTAATTCTGATAATAAAAATTGCTTTTCTGGTTATCCTCTCTGCTATAATGCGACTTTTCAGAAAACTGGCAATATTAAAGTTATTTATTTAATTAATTATTTTCTCATGGATTCTATTTGGGTTGTTTCGATGAAGTCCACGTTTATCTTATGTGGACATTAGCTATACTTTTTGCTATACTTCAACCACGATGTTTGATAATCAATTATAATAAACAAATATCCATTTTACAAATTCTGTATTTTTAAACCAATGCTTTTAATTTGAACGATATAAATATGATTGCAAAATTGTATTAGATTTATTTCACCCATTCTCGTACATATCATATAAAAATGATTCTTATTACGAAAGTAAATTGTTTTTAATTCATATTATTGTCGGTCTAAAACGTGAAAGTAGTTCAAAAGGATGATGCCAATGAGTGGTATCTAACTTCATCTTACTCAAGAATTGCACTCCTCTTTAACAGAAAATCTTTACAACTCTACAAGTGTCAACACTTCTCAAAGCCCTGATTTCCTCCCAATGCATGAAGGAATTGATCCTGATATCTTTGGCTAGTGAGTATCAGATGCCCGACTCACACAGATGTTTCTCTCTAGATGGAAGTTCTAGGTTCAGTCTTACTATTAGATGGTCGTTCAGATAAGTCGTAGCAGTTTATTATTCGTTTATTCTTCAGTAGTAGTTACAACGTTTTTGTGTTAACATTGCATTTATCTCGAGTTTGATAGGTGGGTGGTGCAGGGGATTAGTCCAGAGGCCTACTCTGTCGGATATGTAATTTCTTGCTATATTTGGATACCCGGGAGCCTAATCCAGTTTGGAAGTGTTTCCTGTAGCCCGTTCTTGAAGTATCCTAAGGTACTCCAGAACAAGTACTGCAACGACGAGGAATTCCACTGCAAGACGAGCTAGTTTCCTTTGTAATAGCTAGCGAGCTTCAGTTCATTCATGCATTTTAAAGAAAGCTTTCAACGTTTTTATCGGAATATTTGCAGATGACAGATTGTTAATTGCATTGTGATAAATAGTTATAAACGAAAAAATTGCAAGAAGTTGTATTGATGCAGTTTTACGCAATATCTCGATCCGATGCTGCGAACAATTATGCAACCATTCCTATGGTCTTAATGTGGCTATTTTGCGCCTTACTAGCGTGAAAAGCTTATTAGAAAATGAAGTATATAAAATCAACAATGAAGTGTGCAATTCCTATTTGTATTTCCTACTAAACTAGATTTATTTCGGATTTTATATTGGTAATCAAGTCTACAAGCCATTATACATTGTTTTATTTTTTCTTTTACGTTTGAATGAAACAGATTGTAACGAATTTTGTAGCTACGCTTTTTCGCGTTGCGTTACACAATCCCTAATATAATAAATCTGAATCAATGCGATATAAATAATAACCACTCCCAAAAGGACATAATTAGATCTCTTAATCCATGCGTTACGAAAGTTACGAAAGAAGCGAAATAGACATCGAACAAATTTTTAGACGATGATATTGAAATACGTTGTGTTACGTTGTGTAAGTAGTATCGATCCTGTTCGAACTTGACATAAAACCAACACCGATAACACGTACACATAAACGAGCTTACATGCGATGCCGATTATTAACTTGTTCAACAAATTGGTCTTCTTCTGTTTCGTTTATGCGCGCCTTTCATTACGTGTGTAATTAGTTCCCGGTTGGAATTTTAAAATAAGCGATACAATCTACTCTTGGGTAAACGTTACACGTATACGCTCCGTTGCTCTCTGTTCTGCGTCTCCTGTCTGGTTTCCACTACTCTTTCTTCCGTCACATAATAGCTCAATTAATTAGCATGTTATAGCTAATTTGTATTATTACCTTATTATTGGGACTCAATGACACTTAATAAAGGTGTACACCTGAAAGGGTTTAGTTTGACGTAAGATTAGATATCGTATAATCGATTGAGAATCATCTAATAATGAATGAACAGATTTATGAACTCTCAGCGATCATCGTAATTGCTTTGATTAGCTTTCTGAGTGTGCTCTTTGTTGTGTGGACAAATATATGTTAAATCCATTTAACGAGGTAGAAGTATACGGCTAGCATATTAGACAATTTATAATTTCAAGTCTTCAAATACATATAAAAATCCTCCGAAGGCGATGTGAAAAATTTAAAATATGTGGGAGCATCTCTGAATCGAAGTGTTACTATTGATTTCAGAAAAGAGAATTATGTCAATATTTCATAGTGAAATTCAAATAGACAAGAATATACTTCAGGAGATTAGTTTTGAATCGTTTCTTTTGAAGAATGTGTGTAGTTAGAAGTTGTGAGTTTGGTCGAATTTTTCGGTATTTTCTTGCAATTATCCCTTTAAATGGCATGGAAGCGGAGATATGTACCGTGTGGAAATGGCACTTCGCCTTTTCGGACACGCTTTTAATTTTTCCCCTGAAGTTAGGGTCATTGTTTGTTTCACAAATTTGTCTTAAAGAAATCGTATAATATTTAAAAGTTTGAGACTCATAATGCGTAAAACAAACAATATTGTATATTGTATAATTTCAATATAAATATACTACGCTTAAATAAAATTCTTTACAATTTTAAGTTGAATATTATTATTATTACTATTAACAGAGAGTTAAGATGAAAGCTGAAGAATTTCAAACAACACTTACCGGCTTCTAGCAATAACAATAGTAGGGCAGCCTTTTTTTTTCGCAAACAAGAAAAACTTTCGATAATCCAGTGCATCTATTTGATTGTTTTCGACAAAGGAGACAAAAATTCAACTGTAGTTATAATTTGAGACCAAGTATTAACAACTGATTCCATGAAGTGATTTAAGTTAAAGAAATAACTTCGTGACAAAATAACTGAATGTGAAATTTCTCTATACAATTATAGACAACCAATATTAAAACGCTGTTGATGTTATTTGTCAGTGCGCTTTATTGTGAAGTTCGTCGCCGGATCTCTTCGTGTAGAAGTTTAATACAGAAAACACTACTTCGTATATAGAATTCGGTGGATTTTTCAAAATGAACAAAATAAACTTAAATGTGTAGGATATAATACATTTAGAGAATCATATATAGAGAAGTACCGTCATCTACCATGCAATATCATTGCCATCAATACAAAAGTAATAGGAATTGAAATGATTCAATAATTATGTTCTACAGTTTTGGAAGTTGATGTAGAAAATATCATTGACAGCGTGTTATTGTTTGAGTCAGCATTTGCATCTACAAGAGCCATTTGCACTTATGTGCTTATAATATTTGGTTTCAAATCAGTACAAAGCACTTCTTGTTACATCTTATCACTATTTTTTTTTTATTGTGAATAAGTTACCGATTACAATGCAGTCCACTTAGTGTATACAAAAATTATTACAAACGTCTTTCATACCTATGAATATCAGGATTAGACGTATGTACATTCAAGCAATTACAGACTACTAAGTATCTACGTATTTATACGAATACGTACAAGATAAGTTATCATTTTTGTATCTCGTTACTTTCCCGTTTTTATCCGCCTAATAATATCAACGTACACGTCTATTATACGCTATGATGCGAGAAGACATCCAACGGCATTCCAAACCATCGCTCAATAAAATATATACAATTACCATAAACAGATTTTCTCGAAACATTACAGGGATTAGAAAGTCGTATGTTGGGATACTGTTAGGCTTGTTATTAACCATTATTATTTACAATAAGTAACGGTACGCAGAACCAAAAAGAGGCACACTACAATGCCAAACACGCACACGTATATTTGTATGGGTATAATTTGTGTATAAGTACCCGAACGCCAAGTTTGAACGGCTGCCAGGTAAATGATAGCGTTTATAGTAAAAGCATAAGAGCAGTTGATAGAATTGGGAAAATGCCCAGTTACACAATTGCTGGTAATTTGCAGTTCCATTATAACTGCTAACACCTATTCTACTCAATATTGGTTATGACATAGTTTGATGAGCTGGCCATTGTATTTCGAAACATTTGCTATGACAATCCTATATCAGCTTCATCCATCAATTTATTTGTGTCCACGAAAAGACTTAAATCAAGGCATATATGTAAAACACTTTATGTCAAGATACACAGACTCACAATTATTCTTTAATTTCATTTAAATACCTTGGCGTCTAGTTTATTGTTAGTACTTTCTCTTCTATAAAACTTGTACCTTAAGAGTTTAGGAATCAAGATATTGGAAATTATTTCAATTGTATATACAGGCTGCGTCATATGCGCAGGACATTGCAGGAATCTCACTTATAAAAGATGCACTACAGTTTTAAATTTGGTAAAGTTGTTAAATTTTGGTCTAAGAATTTCCTGTTTTTATCACTATCAAGATTATTTTTAAAATAGACACCTATTTCTTGTATTGTCTATAAAAATAGTTTCTTTACGTTTGATTTCAACGATATGTTATACTACCTTCGTTCCACAATAGTTGTCACATTTGATGCTTAAATTTTGTTCCATAATCCTTGTCACATTTGATCAAACTTCTATAGCTATAGCTTCGCTTGTGTTAGACCGATTTTAAAAAGTAAGAGCTTGTTGAAAAGGGTTACTCAAGGCTTTCTAACAAGTTTGGGCACTTAAAAATAGGTGATTAATAGGTGAATAAAAAATTGCGAGTCAGAAATTAGTCCTTTATTAATTATATAGTAGTAATATTTATTTCAGTTATTCAATATTTAAAAAACTTTTTGTATTCTCCACGACTTCGGCATTACATTTTAAATTTATGGGGAGTCGACTTTCTCTTCGAAGATTCTCTTTATTTATATGAGTAATCTTATAAAAGTTATTTCGGTTTGATATCATGATATTTTCCATACATGTTTGTAATGTTAAAAATACACTATGAAGTGTGTCTCGATCCAATTGTTGGAAAGCTGTTTCTACTGCACTAAGTAAATCATCAATATTTTTAGTGACCATCTGATGTTGCAATGCTTGTATTGAATTAAAAAACCCAAGATCCAAAACATTTAGGTCAGGACGCGTATAGCTGGTAAAACATTTTTAATCACCATATTTCGAATTTCTTCTTTGCCGATCTGTTCCATAACTTTCGTTATCGGAGTTTCCTTTAGACGGTTTTTCTTTGAAAGTGAATGGCCAGATTTCAAATTTTCCATCGAAATATTCGTTCTTAGATGAATCCCATCTTGGTCTTGCCACCGCTGCCATAAACATTACTTTAGTGATGAACTTTTTACTTTTACATTGTCTGTGAGGTACTGACTCATCTAAAGAAACATAAAATGATTTTGATGTTGTTGTGATATAAAACCATTTTTCATCAATATGAACAACATCCATCATTTCAGAAAAAAAAAAACCATTAGGTTGAACATGTTGTAAACAAAACCGAGTTCTTTCGATTTTGTTAAAATCGGAAGATTTCATTACGACAATCAGAAATAATGTTCATATTACGAGGTCTGTCCCACGCCTTCATCCTTGGTGCAGCTTCTTCGCTCTAGGCATGCCCCAAGATTTCTAGTCAGACGATCCTGAGAAGGACCTGAGTTTGCTGCCATATGAAGCATCATGTGCTTTAGCCAAAAGATTCGAAAATTGTTTGGCTACCAGTATTGTTAGCTTTTTAGCATGACTCAGGGTGCACCACGTGGAGGCGAGCTAACTTTGCAACAACATAGTTCCATAATTTTATTCTTAATAATATATTATGTCGCAGACATTGACCTGTTTTGCTCCCTGACCTGTTTCATATCAATGTTTCCAGTAACCTAATGATGTTCATTGTTTGTAGTGAACAGTTGTTGACTTATTAGATTAGTTTGTCTAAACTACTAAAGTTTCGGTCCTTATTATATTGAATATATACTTTCGCTACAGTTATGATTTCTCAAAGGAACTTTATTATCCGAGTTTTTGATGGTGCTTCAAAAAACAAGTTTTAAAAGGCTAGACTGTCGAGAACTTCATTCATATACGTGTATTTGACTGACCAGTTTTAGAGCTCTCTTAAATTTGTTATATATTTAGAGCATATTTTGCTTCTCAACGTTACCAAGGAAGTAACTATTTTGTCTCCCAGTTTTTTTTAGAAGAAAAAAATGTTTTGTAGTAAGTTATGCTGAAGCTACATTTCAATAACCTACGTGTCGTTGAAAGTTACCTAAAAAGACAAGAAAGATTTTTACAAAAAAATTAATTTGAAGATGGGTCAGCGTTTCCGAAATTCTAAAATGACAAATAAGCATTTCTAGTACATTAAGCTCTAGAAATTATCTTAATAAAATGCTATTTATTTTTCAAAATTGTACAAGATGTAACTAAATCCAAGATTTTTTTATTAGCTTATTATCAGACCAAAATTTAATAACTTAGCTATTACATCTTGAACAGTGTGCTACTGCACAACATATCTACAAATACGAACACAGAATTCACCTCTCTGATAATGAGGAAATAGGAACCTACAATACTTATGTATTGTAGGGTTCGTTTATATTTTTACTTGATATTTGATAGGACCATTGTTTTGCAGCAATCGTTTTCATTTTATGAATAGGCACTGAGCCTCTTTGAAGCACTCGCTTTTTCTTACTAAACAAGTAATGTCTTAGAGGCTTCACGACAGTTTCCAACAAAGCTCCTTAGCATGCTTTGGTTGACGTTTTCTTCATAATCTTTCAAAAAATAATAGGATAATTCTGGACTTTCTCGTTAGTCTAAATTTTTAGTTGAACTGTAAAGATTTTACTGATGTGATAGTAACATTTGTGATACTTTTCTTTAGCGTTTAAGTTCAAGCTTTTTGGTGTTTAATGTTTGTTTATTTTTATGTCGAACAAGATTGCTTGCTGTTGTAGTAGATTGTTGCCTTTGCAGCCTTTGAAGTACATAAAACGTATTTATTAATGTTAAGAGAGAGAATCTACTGCATTTTTTTCTGAAATTTGTTATATAGTGTAGTACATGATGTTCAGTAGCAGTATCTACCAAATAAGGAATAGGATTTATTTAAAAAGTGAATATTTATTACATCAGATAATTTATACAAGTTCTCGACTACATTTTACTTTCAAAGGCAATTCACTTCATAACATCGTGGAATATATGACAATTGTAAATAGCTGATGTGAGCCTGTTAGTGCATAACACTGTTATCAAATAAACTTTTAGAAAACCTAATAATAGTGGCGTCATTGAAAGTGATAATTGCAGTTCACAGTCAATGTAGTAGACATTTCAACGAGACTGCTGTTTGGCTCCTTTCTATATCTATAGACTTACAATTAGTTGAATACTTCCAACTAATAAAATATACTATCAAAAATCAAACATCTGTTATGGAAAGTAGCAGTAAATGGTCAATTTCCCGTCAATAATTCAAGAAAACGTTCGAAGCTTCTCGCCAAGTATGTAATATACATACATACGTATATGCGGCGCTAGCGTAACGTTGAAATTTCCATAATCGCGCCCGAAATTACATATAATTGACAAAACCAACAAGTGGTCACCGCTAATTCAATTATACGGCGCTGCTTGTGAATTCCTCTCCGGCGAAGTTAAAAAAACGCGGTGCCGACAACACATTAGGGCACTGATTGATTGTAATTAGGAAGCTCATCGCCCGATGACAATTCATTCAAGAACATGCAATCGTGAGCTTATTATTTCAGATAAAATTGTTCTTCTAAATTTATTCGTTTTGTGTTTATTTTTAATTCATTTAAATGAGTATCTCGTTATCAGTCGTGTCCATAGTAGCCTTATGAATACTGTAATAGGAAACATGTTCAAAGTTATGAGCTCAAGCACTTGTTAGAATGTTAAGAGCGAAGTTTCTGTTTGTAGTTTTGCAAGAATGTACGGTCTGTTTTAAAAGTAATGTCTCCTCCTACAGAATGAGTTGATATCAGTACCTACTATTGGATGTTCATCCAAAACCAACTAAATTACCTTGAGAGACACAGTAATAAGAGTTACTTTGTTGTCCGTTACTATAAAGATCCTTCTCATAGTATGGTTCCTCTCCAATAGGAAATAGACCGCATTAGCTGTAGAGCATATTTCTGTTTGTAGTACGCCCGGCGTTCTACAGACGCGTATATTACCAGACTCTTCATTTTCTCCTTATTGTCTCCATGGCTCCCTATTTGGAATAACGATTTCAAAAGCTTGCGTAATCGTATTTAGTGGGGATAGGATGATGTTAGGTAGGAAAACTAAGAATTGAGAAGTGTCTTTGACGGGTTGTTCTTAATTTTTATTTTATATTTGATTTGAGTCTTGCTTCTACCTCTACTAAGAGATACAGAGAGTACATATTCAACAGTATCTGCATAGCAGCAGTTGGGATACTTATCGGTTCCGTTACCCCCAAGCAAGTTTGCAATTGCACTTTGCGTTTGTGTACACGATCACCACAGAAAGGACATTGGTACAACCACTACTTTATATGTCCAATAGATACACCTTGTTTGTCAGATGAGGTCGAAATATGAACAGTCATTCGAGAGAGATCGAATCCCCAAATATTTTATATCTCACACCAGCGTTAGTTTCTCTCCAAACAAGTACAAATCATTTACCCTATATGGAGCCGTTCTTCGAGTAAATGGAATCAATCACGTTTTAATTTCTTTCTTTTGCAATATGTTTCAATAGACCTTAGAGCACTTTGCATCATTTCGGAAACGGTGTCCTCAACATTTTTCGATTATTATAATTGTTATGTTATCAGCGTAAGGAACAACAGTGTAGCCTGTTTTCTAAAGGTTACGAAGAAAATCTTCCATCACTAGGGACTACAAAAGAAGAGTCACTCCGTGTGGCTCTTGTGAAGCTACTTGAAAATCTAAATGTTGATTTCAATAACTTTTCTGTAATTGTTAAACAACATTGTCTTGATATTAACTAGAGATCTAAACTTCCGTTTTGTAGTCCCAGAAATAAGTTTCCTTTGAGAGGAAGGTGTACTGGAATAAGGAGAAGTGAGCGGAGAATCATAAATTAAATTAAAATTACGTTAGATTATTACATATAATGGATGTTTTCACTTATGTTATTTTATTGAAAGAAATTGCTTCTGTGTACCTTAAAAATATTTCAGTGTTTTAATACTTTAAAATTTTGCTCAATCGAATTTTATAACGTTTTAGCTATGATTATCAGATGAGTAGCGTCAATTAAATGTTCTCTATAGAATAATAATTCCGCAGTCGGTCAAAAAGAATCCCTTTATATTCTCCACTCTCGGGGTTATCTGAGAAGTACAGTATGTGCACATAAAACATTATTGATGATTACATTGGAAAAGCAAGACACAATAATGGTCACAAAAGGACAAAAGGCAATGGATGGTACAAAAGAAGGATGAATGATAATCAAATTTGGTTCAAAACTTTACAACGAAAATACCTGAAGAGTTAGAATATCGAAGAAAAAAATTTTAACTCGACGAGACGCCACTGTTTTTCAGTACATACAGTAAGTGTACTGCCCATACTTTATCCTATGGCTCACGTTACCAGTCGCAAAGGTAATAAACCGTACGTCGATTCCGCGATCGTAAAATTACTTTCTTCGCATCTCTGGAGGCGATAAATTTACCCCGAAACCGATTTACGAAATCGTAGATTTCAGGGGAGTTTGTGTAAAGAGAAAAAGTCGAGAAGAAGGAACGATCGTACAGGAAGCTTCGGCGAAATGTAAACTGTAGAACGTATATCGCAGGTAAAGCGCACATACAAGTAATACTTACTTGACGCTTACTCGTTCAAATCGTAGCTGTTAAAGTTTCAAAAGAGTTTCCGAGATTCGAATAGGTCGTTTTTGTATAAAGCTCGATTATAAGGAAAGTAAAGGAGAAATTAACTTAAATCTAGCTTGAAGGATACCACTGCGAATTATTAATAAATTGAAAAACACAAGGGAAATCTAGGCTGTGCCTTGGAGCACTACAGTTATCGCTTAAGATTGATTTTTTACAAAAAATAACATCTTATTAATGAAATTATTATTAAATATAGGATAAAACGTCGTGTTTGAAATGCGTAATAGATATTATGTACTCATAATGACATAATAATATCCTTGTTTCTTTTTAATAACATACTTAACAATTTTATACTAAATAATTTTATCGCTACCATTTCATTTTATCATCAAAATACAGTTAGATCAGAGAGAGATACGTGTTGTTCGCAATGCACACGTTTGATAGCAGAGGCTATTAAAATTTGTTTGTATCCTGCCTTTGATTTACGTATGAAGATAATAAAAAAATCTATTTCATCTGGAATATTAATCTGGAGTTATTTAATTGACAACTTGAGATACGTTTTTATGGTTTCTTTTGATAAAACGACTTCGATAACCAATTATTAGATAATCAGTTAATAATACACGTTATACCCGAGATTGCATGACCCACATGCACGTAACTGGGAATTGTAGGAACGGTAAACGATACTAGACTAAAGAGCACAAAACAATTTATAGTTAGCAAATAATTTAAAAAAAACGATTTGTTCTTTCGGGCATTGTTTTTTTACTAAGATGATTTTATAATTAGTTCAAAATCATGCCCTCATTAAAATTTGTATAAATTTTTGATTGATACGAAATCATTTTAGCGGCTGGCATGATCAACAGTAAAAGCAAATACTGAATCAGTATACAATAATGAATAATTGTACTAATGTTGGCCAACACGTACGAAAAGTTCCCGGGACTCTCCTCAAGTACTATGTATATCTAGATTACCATCTGTTTTGTAATCGTTTGTTTGTGTCTGTGTTAAATGGGTTGATAGTTAAAGTTGAAGATAGTTGCAAAATTAAGCGTGGAATCCTTGCAGACTGTTTAATCAAGTGCAATCAGAAACATTTCCAACTATTTTAGCAATACTGGAGTGACTTATGGTTAGTGTATCTATGCCAGTGATCTGTTTTGTTGTTTTTTCGGTTAAACGTCGAGCAAACACTTTGGATTTTTATTTTTCCAATGGCGGACAAAAACAATAGAAACGCAGACGAAGATTTTAGATGCTGATTATGACAGTGAAAAAGAAAGCGAACAAACAGTCTACAATATACAACATTCAGTAGAAAAGTGGTGCAGGCTAAAATACTACATGCAAGTGACATAAGTCATTTTGTAACTTATAATTTGTATAAAAGTTAAGATTGCCATGTCAGTCCATTTTACATTTGTCAATTAATTCGTGAATTTGCAGATCGATTTAAGCATCAATAAATGGATGGTCAACATAGATTTTCCCTTAACAACAAGATAAATAAAGACAATCTATGAATTTCATCGTGATCAATCGTAACACTAAAACTTAAATTTGTTACATTAGCTGTGACTACATTTGAAAAGTTTAAATCTTGTTTAGAATCTGACAGAACTTGTAACGTAAATATAATGATGTAATAAAATGCAACTACGCTGTGCTTGATGAAACTAAATTTAAACTGGTTTAAATTTTGTTTTAGGCGTATTACCCAAATATCTCTATTATTTGATTATTAATTGGAATCCGACGTAATTTGCTAACTAAAGGTAAAAATATGAAAACGTTGATAAATGCTACAATATAAAAAATTAAAATCACCCTCCGAATGCATTTGGAGTTGTGCTGATGACACCTGGAAGGTCGAATCAACGTAGTCCGCTTCTAATGCTTGATCTATTTTCATTGCACTCGTTCGCAGAGTGATTTCTAACAATATACCATGAGGGCTTATTAAAGGTGGAAGTAACTTCTAAATTAAATGCAAAATTAATTTTATAATTAAATGTAAATTTAAATAAAGACAGCAGATAGGTATTTTACATAGGTATGCATTTTGTTAAAGGCATATTATGCTTCTTGATTGCCGACTATCTTGTCGGTGACAAGATAATGAGTGACAAGCTACCATACCTTCATTTTAGATTGCGTACACTCTCCCATTTCCTATAGAATACTGTATTTTCCAAAACAAAATGTACATAATCTAAAAAAGTGTTTCAAATGCAAACATGAATCTATTTTGAATTGCACTGATATGTCTGTTATATAAATGTTAACCTTCTCAGTAGATGGTTAAAACAAGGTGCACTCTGAGTATAGATTATGAGTAATTTCGAACGTAAATTTGGAGAAGTTTGGAGGGTTTAATATAATATAAAATATATCGTAAAGTTTTTAATTACATTTTTGCACTTTGTCATTTTATGGTGTAAGAACTAGTAAAAAGGAAAAAAGCAGGTGACACCATTTATAAAGATAATCACGGTAAAGTAATTCACATGCTTGAAACAATTATTTTTTCAAAGAGGAAAACCATTATACTAGATTTTAATCTAAAAAAAGTTTCTTAATCTTAGATCTAAACTTAAACAAATGGTATATTGCTTTTAGAAAGAAATATCTAGAAAACAATTAACTGTCACTTTTATCCAAAAGTTAAGAAAA
Organism: Holotrichia oblita; assembly: GCA_023690525.1. Taxonomy (NCBI): domain Eukaryota; kingdom Metazoa; phylum Arthropoda; class Insecta; order Coleoptera; family Scarabaeidae; genus Holotrichia; species Holotrichia oblita. The sequence goes on from CM043015.1 coordinate 58,300,002, forward strand.
AGATATGTTCCGCAGCTCTAATACATGTAGGGATCTCTTAAATAGACACTGCACAAAACACAATGACTACCTGTTACCAGCAAAATTATAAATACGTCAGACAGCAGACCATTAGCGATACAATTGTTTGTTCTGTAGATTTAACGCAAGTGATATTCATTCCAATTCTTACACATTTAGATGTTTTATAGTCGCCAGTTATTATGTTTTAAGCCACATACAACTTTTACGAGTTTGTAGATTGAAGCATTAAATAAAAGAGGCGTTATTGAGATAGGCTCTGCGTTGTTGAAAGTTTTGATATCTGAAAACTTTTGAAAACTGTATTATATTAATGACATTGATCGAGTTCCTTTTGGTAAGTTCAATCAGATATCTCTCAATTTTTTTATAACAAGTAGGTCATACATATGTACAAGGGCGACCTGAAATGTTTCAGGAATAGACAACAACAATACGGTATTGGTGTGGTTTTTGATTTTTCTTTTTCGATGTAGTCTCCTCGAAGATCAATATACTTTTTCAAACGGTGCTCCAGTCTCTTCGAGCCGTCGGAAAAGTAAGATGTTTCGGGGTCTGCAAAATAATTATCTGTAGTGGCGATGACCTCCTCATTTGAGGCAAATCTCTTTCTTGCCAGCGATTTTTTCAGGTTGTGGGATAGAAAATAGTCGCTGAAGGCTAGGTCCGGTGAATATGGAGAATGAAAGCCTAATTCGTAGCGCAACTCATTCAATTTGAATATGACGATGCGGCATAAATGAGTCGGTGGATTGTTGGGTCAATACTGTAGTATTGCTTCGTGATCGTCCTTCCCTTCTGCAGATAGTCGATGAGGATCACACCTTGGGAATCCCAAAATATGGTCGCCATGACCGATGGAGCGGTCTTTGCTTTCTTCAGAGCTGATTTGCCCGGAATATAGTGGTGGATCCAAATCACATCCACGGTTACGAAAGGCATGAAGCAGTCCTTTGGATTGCGTTGTATCCTGGCCAGACACTCTTCCGAAACGGTCACCCGATTTCGGTTTTGCTTCAGTGCGATATCCATCGTGTCGAAAGCTTTTTCATGTCCAAAATTTCGTGTAGGATATGAGATGCCTGTTGTCTCTGCTATCTCTCTCAGCTTCAATCGGCGATCGGCTAACACGACATCATGAATCTTGTCAACCGTTTCATCGTTGGTAGCGGTTTTTGGACGTCCACTGCGTGGCTCGTCACTTGTGCTTGTGCAACTACGTTTGAACACACTCACCAGATGCTGATGGTTGAAAATGATGGAGTAGATCCGCCATGAACCTCTAGCAAAATATTTCGAATTTCTATGGCATTTTTTCCAGCCATCCAGAAACACTTCTGGATCTATCACTGAACGAAATTCGATTTTACCCATTTTTGTGAAATCGCCTGACTTGCTACACAAAAGACACTCTTAAATAACAACTATTGACAGTAGACGTCTAAAATTTTACATTTGCTATAAAAAAGGTTGCCCTTGCCAACCAATGAATCTACTTCAACCGATGGCGATCTCTTGCCGATTTCGGAAACATTTCAGGTCGCCCTCGTACTTGGCATGTGATTGAAACTTTGTGCAAATCGAAAACGCAAAACATTGGTAAAACTTTGTGGGATTTTGGAAACTCAACATAACAATCTATTGCACATAGTACAATCATTTAGTTGACGAATAATACATAAACACCACAAAAATTAACATTTCCTAAGCATGATGAATAAAAATTTCAACTGATAAGGCTTCTCGTTTAGAGTGGAAAAAGTTTTAGTAACGTTGTTTCATGGCAAACGCAGAATTTCCTAAAAAAAGAAAAAAATCAAATACTTAAAGGTGTTATTACAGTTAGAATGCAAACATCGAATGTGAGTATGCAAATTAAGGAATTTAAAAGATGTGTTGGATTACGCGTCATTAAAACATGTATCATTTTATCAAAATTTGATTTCCAAAGTTAGAAGGCAAGTATGGAAAAACAAAAATTTGTACTGTGTAATAATCTTTTATTTTTATTTTTTTCTTTGGAAATGTGTCGATTGATTTTAATGTTTACAAGGCGGAAAGTTAAGATACTTCGTATGAATAAGCTTTGTTTTGCATTTATATCTTTTATTTTTGACATGAAGCAATTATAATTAATTTTTTCAGATACAATCTTTTGGTCCACAGACTAATTAGAAGTTCTGTACAAATGTGATAGTTTTTATCAATTGATATTTATTTATTATCATACCACTAATTCTAGCTACTATGTATATGTAGATTTGCATAGAATATTGCCCTTAGCTATCGTCATGCATCAAAAAAATTACTATACATTGGGTCTAGTGTATGAACGCAATCTGGCGTTGATACATACCAGTTACACTAATAGTACCGCAGTTTGTTATTAAAGCTTTCAACGTTTATTCTATACCGACGAATATACAACATAGAAGATCAGTACCTTTAACACAACACTTTTCAAAAGAATATTTCTCTTATAACCACGGAGATATATGTACTAAAAAGGCACTACTCTCGATAAAAACGCGTATCATCGTAGCATACATAGTAGGACCATTATTTCTCCATTAAATTCATTTTTCTTCTTTTTGTTACAGCATGTGAATGCAACCAGCACGCTCGACGGTGCCGATTCAACATGGACCTGTACAAATTGTCCGGAAGAGTATCTGGAGGCGTTTGTATAAATTGTCGTCACAATACCGCCGGTAGACACTGCCACTATTGTATGGAAGGCTTCTACCGTGACGAGAACAGACACATGTCACACAAACGCGCTTGCAGGCGTAAGTAATATAACTATAATAGACTTTCTTAACGTGGGATAGTTAAGCTTCGTTATAAACTTTTCGTTTCCACGTAAGAATACATGATTTAACATGAATGTTGCGTAAGCGCTTTCAAAATCGGGATGCTTTCATTGCACAGTTCGTAAATTAGACGAAAAATATACATAATGTTGTACGATACAATAGAAAAGTACGTACTAATTCGTGGATGTTGAACATATTCCCAATTTGTCGTATATTCTCGGTAATTGTTTTATTTGTATGTTTGGTGAAAGTTCATACGCATAAAGTACCATATCCGTCTGGGTGTAAACATCTGCAAGATCTCTAATGTTGACTTTATTGAAGCGTATGCCTGTACATGGCCACAAAAATGTAATTTTATGACCGACAAGGATTGCAGTGTCAATTAGTAGAGATCCTTAAACCTTTTACGTATGTGAGAAGTATATATTGATTCATTAACTAAACGAAACCAGAATATGTATTTGAAACCTACAAAGCTGTACCGAAGCAAGTAAAGAATAGCTGATAATTGTAATATCAACTAATTTGCGTACATTTCCCTTTTATACTGCTAAAAGACACTCGGTACCGCTCATAATTGCTGTCTCTATATATTTGCATCAGCGACCATCGGTCTTGAATGATTGCTGAACATTTTGCCACTGTAGTTGACATAGGTATCGATACGTTTCCTGACTAGTCTAATCAAGTCAGTTAAATTTTTCTTGAAAGCAGTCTTTTTGATTTCGATATAATTCGGGCAAAAATATAAAATGTTCACAGCGGTTGCTGTAAAATATTGCTATTACAAATATCGTTTATCCGTATTTTACCTTTAATGGTATATTCTTTAATTTTGGTCTTTTATCCTACAAGAAGAACTTGAAGTATTCGGTATTTCTTCTGTATTTTTTGAGTTAGTGCATACACAGAAAAAAAAGTTCTTAAATTAAAACGACACATATTTTTCGAACAATTTCTGTAACTCAAAAAATGCTTGTTTGTGTTAAGCAACATTTATTGAAAACAACCAACTGAATATTGTTAAATAGACAAACATAATTGCTCGATACTGACTATATCTATATACAGAGAAAAAGAATTTTTGTGCCATTTATTTCAATTGACTGTGCTAATTTAACAATAATATCACACACAAACAACTCTAATAGTTCGATCATTAGTGAATAGATGGCGCGAGAAATAAACATCATCAGTCTATCGGATCTGTATATAACTTTTATATCATTATAACGATTGAAGTATCTAACTACCAACCAATAAGCCTGTCTAATTTATCTAAGATAGCCGAAGACATTACTTTTTATAAGCTTCGCCATGCCATCAATGTAGCTAGGACATTCGACTGGTGCAGTATTCTTGAACTTGAAGTTTGACTCTAGCAGTAGTAGCATGACGGCTTCTTCAAAATAAGACATTTCGGGATAAACCCAGATTTAGTAGCCTTATTGTAGTCGTATCTGTCCGGTAAAACTTATCAGAATCACAAGTTTAAACATATGCTCTCATCCGGGCCAGTCCCACAAGGTTCCATTCTGTGTTTAGAACAGTTTATACTTTATACCAACGCTATGCACTTTCCTCATACAAAGCTGACGATACATGCGTCCGATGCCGTGCTCTTTACTTCTTCCAGCAATGATTCCCTCATATATAGGAGCTTGCAGCGTGCCGTTGATGAGATCACAGGTGGATACTTGTCATGAAATCATCGAAGTATTAGGTCATAAGATATCTCGGTATAAACTCGGATGTAGTAGCCTTAATGCAGTTCTACTTTTCAGGATCAAACGTTTAGATGAATTCTCGCTCTGAGGCCAATTATAAACGGAGTCCCACAAGGTTCCCTTCTGGGACCAGCACTATTTATACTTTACACCAGCAGTATTTCGCGCTCTCCTCGTACAAAGCTGAAAAAATATGTATTTGATGTCGCGCTCTTTACTTTTTCCAACAACGATGCCCATATAATAAACACGTGTCTGCAACGTTCTGTCGATGGTACCGCAGGTAGATACTTGTCATTAACTTATTGTAGTGTTAAATCATACTTTTCGAGAAAACGAAATCTTCTCTCCAATACCATATTTTTAAGATAGAAGGGTTAGCTATATATGAAGTATCTTCTTGCCACGTTGGATACTAGGTTGGACCTTCGGACATCATTTCACTAACGCCACCTCAAAGTTTTTGCTGGCGAGGTTTGTCTCGTCTTCATTGCTCTATTTATGTGCCTATTCTCTAAAAACCGCTTAACAGTATGTTATTTAACATACTGTAAAATAACATAGCTCTGTTAAAATGCCTTTAACAGATTATCAAAATAGAGGCATTCTGTAACCTATTCTGTTATGCAATGTTTTACAGATCTAACTTAACAGACATATCTGAACGTACTCTAAAGAGTGGGTGTGTATGACTAACTTCATTGCTGTTTTAATGAAGCCGTAACCACAGCAACCTATTTTTACGGTTATAGATATTACTGTTTCAATTGGAAATGAATCAGTACAATCACATTTTTTTCAGATCCATTCTACAGAATGAATTATTACTTAATAAAAGAAGAACATGTATTTAAGTAATTTATTTTAAATGTAAATTCCAAATATATAAACTATAATTGGGAAGAACCAACAAACAGATTGAAGGTTTAAAAATGATTCAACAGTTCAGCACTTTCTGCACACGAGTGGAAAAAATATATAATATATTGTTCTACACCACTTATTAAATGGATAATCAAATTTTTATTTAGTCAATACATTTGCTTAAAGTACTTGTACTTGTGTTCGTGCTCGATAACCACGAACCAAAATGTACACGTTGCTCCTTTTGCTCGTTGCATTTGCAAACATTTTCAAGTTCCATCTCGATATTTATTCCTAAACAAAATCTTACAGAGGAGAGTCTCCATCTAACTGGGGGGTTAAACAGGCTCCAAAAGTTTGGAGAATCTTTTCTAAGCATGGACACCACCATTAGCCTTGTTTTTGATCGTACTCGTAGTCGGTATACACCACCATTTGCAAAATCTCTTGGATGCTAGTTCGCTACTGTTCGTTATTATCTGGGCGCATCTATAGACATATATCTGGCATTTCAAACGACTGTATGTGTCTCGGAATTCTCTGCGTCGGATCCGCGAGTTGTCTAATGAATAGTTTGTTCTTGAAAATATTACATCTATGTATATTTACTTCATCTACCTGCTTTCATCCTCTTCCACAAAACCATATATAGTTATTAAAATCACTTTATTCGATATTAGATTCATAATAACACCACCAACAATAATTTTTCGTACAACGAAAAATGACATTCAACAGTTCAAATGTCAAATGTTAAATAACAGCTACCACTTTGCCTCGGTAATTTAACAGACATTTAACAGATGAATATTTTACATATGTTAATAACAGTAGTATACAGAATACCAGTATTTTAACATTATGTTATTTTACAGTGTAACAGACGCTTTAGAAACTGTTATGCGTAACAGAGAGTTAAAGAATAGACCCATTAAAGAGCTCCTTACGCCTTAATATTAAACATTATGCAGTGTTTCTTCGATCAATCTTAATCTGGTTCAATGCCAGCATTACGCAAGTCATTACTTGAATAACTCCGGCAAAGATCGAGCAGCGCTTTAAATATGTAGTAAACTCGGACTAAAAAGGCCATCCTTAAAAGACAATGAACCTAATGCAAACTTTTGCTTTCAGCTTTAGGTAAACAGAAGCCCTCTGAACGATTGAAATTAAACAATATCACTCTTAATGACATTACAGAGACCGCGCAACACCAGACAATAACTTATCGTGCAGAAGTTCTGCAGTACATCTTCATACTTTCCACGTTCAAAAATGGAGTCTACTTAATTATATTTTAATGATCAATTTCTTCCAATCAAGGGCTTGTACAATTAACTGTAAATAATAAAGTTATTACGATTAAGTAAATATTTTTTCAACTCAAAAATATTTGCATAAAAATATATTTTTTTTAAATAAAGAAATTAGTACGATAAATAGGTAGGTTGTACAAAGAAATATTTCGAGACAACCTTTGTCTCAGTGTATGAAAATATTCAATATCAAAACTATATTTTCGGTGACTTTTATCACTCAATATTGAAAAATATACAAGTTCAAATGTCAAATCCAAAGTAAAACTTGCGAAGTGCCTTCTTATGGGCAGAATAGCAACGTTAACATCACGTAATTGGTTGGTATTTTTAATGTGGTCAAATTCCAACGAAGTAACAGTAATCTAAAACCACCAGAATGTTGTGGGTAGTGAACTATACTATTTTACTATCGTACAATTTATTCTTTCATTTACTTTACAGCCATTTTCCATTGTTAGTAGGATCAATCTTATCATGTCGCACAGTATTGTAGGTTCATTAAATCAACGTGACATCCACTGCCATAAAATTTTATGAAGATCTACTTGAGTAATCATACCTGCTGTTTATATTTACTGTAGAAAGCTGAGGTAATATACTGATATTACATACTTTCATACGTATATGGCTGGGATTGCCTCATAATTTATAATGCTGCATAAGAAGTGCGTATATAAAACTACTAAATAGCTGTTTTTTGGTACTTCTCGGATAAAAATTTACTATGTGGTATGAAGTTTTGTTATTTAATGAACAGCGATGTGAATTAATTAAGTCGAATGTCAACACACTCGTGAAGATTTGTTTTATTTGTTTAGAATCCGTGATGTAGAATGCTACAATAAAATATAATGGGTATATGAATATATTCCATTTATTATTTTAGTAATAATAGTAGGTTATATAGGATGGTCCTAAATAAGTGCGAAAAATTGCACTGGGCTATATGTTCTGACCTTCTTCTCATTGACTGGTGAACACGTTCAAAAATTCCAGGCGTATTCCGAATTGTTTCAGATGATACAATTACGCGATTCCGTAAATCTTCAATATTCTCAATCGGGCTAGAATAAACCAAAGACTTCAGGTGTTCTCGGAGAAAAAAAGCCAATTGATTCAAGTGTGGAGACCGAGGTGGGCAAGGTTGTGCTACTGCTCGACCTATCCAACGATTCGGATAAACAGCATTTAAATGCATACGGACAGTTTGACTGTAGTGTGCTGCGGCGCCGTTATGCACACCACAATTGGTTTCGGATCTGGAGTGGAATATCTTCCAGCAGCATTGGTAGCTCCTCTTCGAGAAAATGAAGTATTTATCACCAGTTAGCCTCCCCGGTAGAAACTGCGGCCCAATTAAGAAGTCGTTGATGATTCCAATCCATACGTTTAGCGAAATTCTATGTAAATGACAAGTTATTATTGCATATGGGTTTTGTTCTGCTCAAACATGATTATTATGAAAATTTGTTATGGCTGTCCTGAACAAATTTCCTTCATCAGTAAAAAGCACTTGTGCAAAACACTGAGGATTATCTGCAAACATCTGTAGAAGCCATTGGCAGAACTCTTTGTGGGAAATCTCCTAGTAATAGCGCTTGTACACGCTGAATGTGATGCCGAAACAATAGTTGATGTTTTAAAATTCTCCAAACTGTTTGGTGGCTAACGTTTTGTATAAGAGCAATCTGCCTTGAACTCGTATCCGGACGTTCTTCAATCTGATTAATAACTGCTTCTTCTAGCTCTACTGTTATAACTTCTCGGTATCGTCCACAGTCAGAAGTTCTTTTTTGAAAACTTCCTTTTTCTTGAAGGCGTTGGTGGAGATGCACAAACGAGGTGTGATGATACTATAACATCGTGTAGCTCCATAACAATCCGGACATATGTTTATAAAAACTGTTTTTCTTAGAATAATCCAAGGTGCTAAAATAATTCAGTACAATTTTTCGCACTTATTTAGGATTATCCTGTACATAACAAACATATTAGATTGTTTACTATTTCAGTGCAAAAATAATAGTTCCGGAATTGACTCAATTCTGGAGAAAGTCACACGTAACTATTGTAATCATAGAGTTGGAGATAATTCTAATATCTAAGCAGTAATCGATACGAACCACCTGGTGTGCAAAATATGTTCAATTATTCTTAGAAATTTCTACTTTTATTAAGCATTTCTCCTGAAGTAATTACACATAAATAAATATTCGTGCGCATACCAATTCTTATACATTTCCATAACGGAGAATTTTAATAACAAGTAGGAGTATTTGATTAATTGATGAATATCTTATCGTTATGTTGAAAATTTGTATCCACCTAACGCTGTAATTAAGGTGAAATTACAACTACAGAAATAATTATTTTAATCTAAAATGGTGTGTGTTAAAATGTTTGCTGTTATAATTAAGATTAGACTTCACAACGTGTAACAAGATTGGGAATATTTTATGTCTAACGAGAGACGGAAAATATCTGTGGCACCGGAATATTTTAAATACTATAAGGTATAATGAAATTACGTAATTATAGCTTTGACCTACTTAAAAATCGGATGAGGTTATGTCTCTAACTATCATTAGATCCAGTTATATCTTAAATGAGATTAAAGACGTGGTCTAGGAGTGGAAATGAGGAATTTTTGAAAGTGCAATGGAAATGTATACATACCGGGCTCGAACAAAATATTCAAGAGAAATGATCATTCATGATGAATTCTTCTTGAATAAGCATAAACACTTTAATTAAATAATTATTATATCAATTAATTAGGACATCTAGTATAACACTTTCATACCTCGATGAAACTGCTAATGTTACTCCTAACATCAACCAAATTGTCTGGGAGAAAATCAACAAGCGACTCTCCAGGCTCCTCAAACACCTTAGCTTTTTGAACTTTTTCAGCATGTTAGCTATAATAGAAATTAAAGATGAGCCCCTTTTACTGACCAATTCTTTTTTGCTAACAACCTCTTTGAATCGTTTAAACTGTGGTTTTGAGCTTGTTAAAAATGTAATTTCTTTAAATATGTATGTAGTGTTCAAATGTGAAAGAGCAGTTGTGTAATTAGTGTATGACATTAGATGGAAGACTTATGTCTTATGTTTTAAATGTTGAAATGTTTTATTGCTTTCAAAGTGTTGGATTTTGTACCAAAAACTTTGAAGAAAGTATTAATTGACGTCATCTTGCTGAAAAACATCATTTGCTAACGCAACTTTACTGTGGATATTGTCCGTTTGGGAGGCCTTTCATAGATAAACATTTTTTTGATCAAATAAGTCGAAAAATTAAAGTTTAGATTCACTTTAATAGAAAAAAATACAAAATTGCTTGAACTTAATGACACATTCCATGAATTGCCACGTTTCATTTCCAGTTTTAATTCCTGATTAAGTTTCTGTGCAAAATTTCTGACAATCTAGTCACATATTAAAAAATAATTAAAAATAATGTACTCAAATTCTATTTGTCGAAGACGAAAAAAAGTAGGTACCCAAAACAAGAAACATAAACTCTTGTGAATATTCGATTATAAATTTTAAAATAAGAGAAAGCAAATTGAAAAGTAACTTCCTCAAACCCCAAAATTAATTACAATTCGCCGCGATACATAACCTAGAAAGAATGTTCAGTTGTCGTGTTACTAAATAAATCAAAATCCATTTGCATGTCGTTTAAATTTTAACGAACGCTTCGTATTTCAGGTGTTGAAATCGTCCATTATTTTAATATTTATAATTAGTTAAACCGCACGGCATACAACTGTGTGTGGATCGCGTTTCGCGCGCGCGTGAGTGATTTACGCAAACAACGCTTTATCTCACACTATTTAGCGCCGGCTTCGGTTAATTTATATCCTGCGCAAGACGGTTAATTCCTGCCGGTTGCAGTTTTACATTTCGTTTATACAGAAAGCTGCAATTATTTCACCTACTTTATGCTGTCTGTGATCCTGAAATACATGCTAAAATTTCTACCAGTATTTTTATCTTCTCTAATGTATGTGTCGCAGATACCTTCAATGGTTTTTTTAATTCTGATTTTTATTGTCTAACTGATCACCCTGTTAGATAAATTATAAACTAAAAATAACAACTTTCAACGAATTGTTAATAAACATGACTTTAGAAATTAAAGATAATTAAAATTCAAATGACAAAAATTTTGTCGTTTAATGTTGCCTATTAGCGATACATTTAAGTATACATATAAATATTAAAATAATTGGTAAAAATATCTAACAAAATCAATTGCTAAATTTGTCTCCATCTTTCGCCATAACACGTCCTCTTGATTTTCTATTGGCATCATTCTAACTTTTAATTACCGTTTCACCTTTCTACAGCCACCCAGTATTTCTAGTTGGTCTCATCAGTTTCTATAGAGTGGTACTACTAAAGTTACGACACTTTAAAATAGTTTATAAAATGCTAGTTACATATTTCATTCTCGTATTTAGTGCCTACGATTTGCATCCGTATATTAGTATGGTTCTAAGCACTATCCACGTTAGGTAGTCACTTAATGTAGTATCCTTGGTACTACTGTTATCGATTCATATTTTTTCGATGGTTACCTGGTTGAATTTAGTATAAGGAATTTGTGGACTATGAAGTTGTAAGACAATCACTTTTAAATGCAGGGAATAAGACGAAGGAGATCATGACTAGCTAGATGTTCTGATTTAACTACATACCAACTATTCCACAAAACTTGAAAAGTAGCATCAATCAAGCTTTTCGCCAAAATGAAACCTGAAAGACTTCTACATGTATTACTGACTGTTTATGTTTACCATATTTTCCTTAAGATTAAAATTAGTACTTTTTGTCGATTTAAACCTGTCATCATTAGAGGATTAAGAAATTTACTACTTTTAATATATTGACTGGCTATTTTATGACTTTTATTTCTCACAAAATATTTTAAATAAAAATATCAAAATCGATATTATAATCTTGTATATATGTATATACAGGGTGCCCAGGGTGTCTGACAAGAGAGATAATTAAATATTTTTTTAATTGATGTGTGCAGTTTTCTCAAGTGCAGGATTATTCGCATAGCTTGAATAGTAACGAAAATATTAAACTTTAAACATTGACAAATAGATGGTCTGCCCCCTCCATTATTATGACAGATACGAAAAATGTTACTAAAGAGAATTATCTGGTATTGATGGAATAGCTCATTCTGCGATGTCCTGAGATAAAAGAAATTTTAGATTTGAACATTGCAGTTACACCCCTAGCGGTAAACTTTGGAACTTGAACAAAATTTCCAGCAGTTTCTCTTAATCGTTTTTATTATCAATATTTTTTCCCTCAAAACCTAAGACAAATACCCTTTCGAGATACAGCCGCTTATCTCTCCTAGTGACCGACCCTGTACAGGGTGGACAAATTTCGATGTTTTAATAGGGGATCTCGGTAACTATAAGAAGTATCAAAAAACGGACCACGCATCCTCGATCTGTTTTTTCGAGAAAAGGATGATGGTGAAAACCAAATTTGGCTATCGCCTTTCGGTTTCGAGTTATCCGTGAAAATTCGATTTTTCCCATTTTCGTTTTATCACGATATCTCGGCTATTTATGAAAATTGACAAAAATGACTTTTACGTTCTTCAGGCACTTTTTTGAGTAGAATGCAGTGGCGCTAGAAATTTTTTGAAAAAATTTTCGAAATTCGAGTTAGGACATGAAGTTGTATTTTTTTATATGGAACATATAGTTGGCTATGATATCATTAAAAAGGGGCATTTATTGCCATTTCAATGATATATATCATCTGGGGTCTTTTCATTCATTTTCACTGTATTATAGCAAAAAATTAACATTTTCCATTGATTTTCATCATTTCATTGCTTTTTGTTAGTAGGCGTGTGTCATTCAACAGACATGAATCTGTCAGTAGGTTTATAAATAGTATCAATAAAAAAGTTGATTATTTGATTGTTGCTTCACCTTAAAATTATAAATTTGAGATGGCTTATGAAAATTACGAAAAGTATGATATGTGGGAATGCTTTATTCTTTTTATTTATGTGTTGTGGGTGCTTAGTTGCATTGACTCCGTAAGCTGTATTACTTGTCTGGCTATCCCTGCAACTCTCGCGGTGTAGTTTGGTGTGTGTAAGTTGTGTTCAAATAGCTTTGTGACAGCACCATATCGCCTTTTATGATGCCGCGCTGTTAATCACTTTGCTCCCAACAGCGAATGGCAAGTCGATCCGGGATTAAACTCTCTGAAAAAATGTCACCGTCCCTCCAGAGAATTGAACCCCGGCACCTATCGTCCTCTCACAGCGATAGTCAGCCGCTTAACCACTGCGGCCATCGACCCGTTAATAATAATCGACCCGTTAATAATAATGCTGAAGCTGCATGTGAAACATATTTTAATCGTTACCCGGAAAGAAGGCAACCTAATAAATCTATTTTTGAATGAATGAAAGAAAATCTCATTAATTTTGGAACATTTAACAAATCAAGATCGACAAACCACACAGATTTTAACTTTCATGTTGAGAATAAATTAAAACATGATTAAAAATTATTTACAATAGATGTTCGAACTGGCACCCATTATTTACAATACATAATTCACACCCTCTCTATAATACAGTGAAAATGACCGAAAAGACCCCACATGATATATATCATTGAAATGGCAAAAAAATTCTCTTTTTAATGATATCATAGCCAACTATATATTCCATATAAAAAAATACAACTTTATGTCCTAACTCGAATTTCAAAAATTTTCTCAAAAAATCTTTATCACCATTGAATTCTAATCAAAAAAGTGCCTGAAGAACGTAAAAGTCATTTTTGTCAATTTCCATAAATAGCCGATATATCGTGATAAAACGGAAATGGGAAAAATCGAATTTTCACGGATAACTCGAAACCGAAAGCCGATACCGAAATTTGGTTTTCACCATCGTCCTTTTCTCGAAAAAAACAGATCGAGCATACGTGGTCCGTTTTTTGATATCTCTTATAGTTACGGAGATCCCCTATTAAAACATCGAAATTTGCCCACCCGTACAAGCTAAAGATAGACAAGATATTTCATTTGAAACACTAAAGTAAGTGCCTAGTTTACCACCTACCAATTACCTTATATGTGAGGAACGGGGTCGTCCATTAACATTATTAGAACATATTAAGTTTCTATTATTTATATAGCAATCTTGCAATTCGAGATGGTTGGGACGCCCTATATATACAATTGATATAGGGCGATTCTAAATATATACGACAAACTTTAGAGCTGATACTTTGGAGGGTTTTAAGAAATTACAAGTATAGACACCTTTGTTACTTTGTTAGACGTTTTATCACAAAGAACGACTCTGCGTTAGTAGGTGAAGAACAAAATCGCCAAATTGCTTATTTTACACTAACGAAGCTAATGAATTTTCATAATAATTACATGTGAGCCGCAGAGAAATCTACAACATTGAAGGAATTGTTGGAGATCACTTACTTGACCTGTATTATAAGAAGTTTCGTATGAGTTAAGATTCCAAAAGTATTCCAGCACATTTTTGTTGCTTGTGAGTCTTTAGCTGATATATATTCAAATTGGCAAATAGATTGAAGAGGACAACTGAAGCTTCCTCAGTGTCCTTTAGTTTTTTTCCTAGAGTTGCATTATTCCATCATTTTAAACAGTTTGAAATAATCAGTGGAACGGAGGATAGATGCCTGTATTGAATTTTGTCTTAAATAATAATAAATTTAACACTCTATAACTGCCGATGATCTTTCATAGAAAGGCGCGGCGTTCCGATTTATTGGACCAGAGCTGGCTTGGCTAACACCCTGAAACTAACACAATCAAGCCATCAGCCATCAGGACTAAATCTCTGCTGGAGATCAACAAAAGAGACCTCTGCATCATCGCTTAGTGACCACGGCCCTCTTTGGTACCACCTGAAGAAGATGGGCAAGGTGGAGCGCGATAAATGCCGATTCTGTTCGGAACACAGCGAAATGACGGAACGCATTATGTGCAACTGCGAGGCAGTGATTCGGCAGAGACTCCATTACCTCGAACAACATCGAGCCAATCAGTATTAGAACTATAGACGCCAAAAAATCCTAGACTTCTTCAGAAGTCTAGAGATTAATTGGAACTAAAAGATTAAGCGTACTCACACTAAATCTTACAGGTCCGCAATGAAAAGAGGCAGCATTGCCTACACAACCCACATTTAATCTAATCTAAACATAAAAGTGTTTCTCATATATTTTGCAAGCTTTCTAGCAATTCATCATGATTTCGTCCATACATTACCCCTTCATTTAATCTTTCTGATGTACCAAATTTCGCAGGACTGCTACTATTACTAAACAGCTAAATTTTCCATTACCTCTTCTATCTTTGATGTCACTTCTTTATTTTCTAAAGCTATTATTTTAGTAGTCAGATTATATCTCCGGTTTTCAAGTTATATTATATTTTATTATATATTACTATAGATGTAATCAATATGTTCTTGACTATTAATAAAATTAAAGATTCCTTGCTGTACTCCATATTATTACGCATATATAATTGTCCAAAGCGAAGCTGAGCCTAGCAGCATAAAAAAGACTTAAAACACGTTACAGTTGATTCCAGTGATGGGAAAACTCTAAAAGGAGATACATATGTCTATTGTACGTGGTTGAAAATAAAACGAAATGAAAAGAAGCCCCGTCGAGCTTCAGGTGGTAACTTAATCCGTGCACCTGCAATAAAAATACAATTAACACGGTTAAGCGAGATTAGAGGGTGTCGCAAATGCTCGCACGTGGGTAGAAAACTCGACGGTCACTGCGTCACTTACGTGGATTGAGCAGCCAGCCAGTGCATTTTAATGGTTTTACAATGTGTAATTTTCGTATCCATACAGTTCCTTCGACCTTGAAGGTATAACAACTAATACAAGCGACAATTACAGTAAAGTAAACTAATTTACAATGTGAGGAACTTTGGAAGCATGGGTGGCTTTAGCATCTCACTTTGAATACACTTAATACCTTTTAATAAAAGTTATAGTCATTAATATTCGTAATAAAATCTCTACTCCGTGGTAGTTATTCTTATAGTGTTTACACAAAGTTTAACAACCGAATGAAGTAACTTTTGTAAACGTCGCACATTAAAAATTCCAATATATAAGTTCTTTCGCTTCTAATTATGCGCATATATATCCATATAAAACTACAGTTATTACGATTCCAAGCTAATAAAACGCTTCTCTTGTGGCGTTAATGTCGCAGTAAATTCTTCGAGAAGCAAATCACTCCGAATTCATGGCTATATGCCACGTAAGACACCCCAACCGAGAGAACATTGGCACCAGCTTGCTTCTCTCTCTGAAGTGTATAGGATGCTACTACTATAGACAGCATATTCTGTGTTAGAGCCGAAGCGGCTTTAAGTTGAGCTTCATCATAATTGCATTATTTTTATTTCGAGATCGTAAACCCGGGATTCGGTTTACTTCGAGATTATCGTTGGCTTGCGCAGCCGAATAAATTTATTGCATGTCGGGGGACGTACTCTCGGCGTATTCATTTGCATGAACATAAATTGATTCAGTTTAATGGGTTCATATGGAACGAGTCCGTCCTATTATTTTCAGAGCGTTATTGTTTGTTTGTGCTTAGCGATACTAGATCATACTAAGAACGATTAGAAAGGGTATTGTTTGCGATTAACTGTTTGATGTTTTCTTTAAACGTTTTCGACTCAGATTAGCATCCAATGTAAACAGATTTTAATTCTCGAATAAATAATCTTTAGATACATTCCGTTATGCTTACTTTTGCAACCCGCTCAGTAGATCATTTATATAATTATATAATAGAAATTATTACCGCAGCCTTTTTGTAAGGTTTTGGTTTAAATTTACACTCTTAGTTTAGATTCGCTGTGTTGGATATCATTGCTTCACTAGATTTTTCTAAGCTCCACTATTGTAGTGATTGATTTCTACCGTAATTTTGCACACAAATCATGCAATTTTTTAAATATTTTTATTTATAATTATTAATATCGAATGTAAAATAGTATACTTAATAAAAAATACCAGGTGCTGAACCAAAAAAGAAAGATTCTCAGGTGCCCAATTCAGATTTTAATCAATCTCGTTTTGTTGAAACTTGAAATTAATTTGTGCCGAAATAACAATACTTTTAAAAAAATTACTGATATTTAATTCGCCTGAATGGGAATAAGACAAAGATTTAAAAACAAAAATTATGCCAAGATCTTTCAGAGTACTTGAATGTGGTATATGTATAAAGGTGTATACATATGTATTACATATATGTATATGTTTTGTATTAAAAATAGGCAATGATTAATTAGTAAAGTTGCATGAGTTAGGATATTTTAGTATTCATAATTCATACAAACTGTTAACACGGAATTACATGTAGTAATAAATCGTTTGCATTAAGTACATACTTAATATTAATAAGGTATTTATTACAACACGTATTTAAGTTAAGCATTTATGAATGGTGTGGTACAGTTATGAAAGTCGGTGAGGATTTGAAAGAGAAATGTTTGAAAAAGCAAAAAGAAGATTAACGCTATAATTTGAGATAGGTAATGTGGTAATATATTTGAATATCTTTGTCAGAAGCGACCTTTTTTTCAACGACTTTGGACTACATCCGATCCCATGAGGAAATGTATATCTATCTATATCTTTGGCTCATGGACATTGATAAGTAAGTATTGTATTAAAATCAATTGCTAAATAAGTGATTGGTTAGTTTACTCGAAAGTAAGGGTTCAATAACAACGTTTTTAGGTTGAAATAAAGTTTGTTGTATTTAGGGACCAAACGTTACAGATATTATTTGGGGAATAGTATAACTGTGGATCGTTTCTATAACAGCTGCAACTTTCTTTATACCTCAGCCCAAGTAGCATCAAAGTATCGGTAACCGAGATCGGAACTTCAGACAAGTCGTTGTTATGTTAATATCACTAAAAAAACGACTTTTTAACGAATTTATTTAAACTTTTTTGGTAATTATGTGGTTATTATTACTACAATTTAGAACTTAATAGTTTCAGTAGTTCTAGGTAGCTTTTGAAGTTTCTGGAATGGGACTGTTACTATATAAAATAACTTTAAGGTGGCACAAACTTTAAAGTGATATTCGATAGTCCCTGTCACGTTGTTTTATTACTAATATTTCACTTCAAAGTTTTTATTACTTTATGGTATCGTTGAAAGTAACTACGACGTCGTTTCTACTTTCGAAATTCGTTCAAAGTTATGGGACTGTGTAGTAATATTTAATTAATTAATTATCTCGCTACTCACGAAAACTACTTCACAGTAATTTTTACTTCCCACTCTGCCAATACTACTTTGCAGTAATTTCTGTAAAATGCGCCATATTTACTGACAAAATGTAGGACGCCATTACATTAGTTTCAATTTCCTTATTGTACAGCAATTACAGTATCCTCAAAATATCATAAGAATAAGATAAATTAAAGCGAAACTGAATTCCTATAATTAGGAGAAAGGTTAGAAAAACATTTTAACACCTTTCACCAATTTCATGCATTTTTGTCTTCCCGGAAAAAATAATTGTAAAACATATATTTTGAGATGGCGCGTTTAATTTTCTAATTGATCAACACCCGATCTTTTCTATTTGAAGAATGTCTAATCTATGTACGAGTAAGTAATAAATTTGATTATCTTTGAAGCATTAAAGTTTTCTAGTTTATTTGAAAACATGTAATTGTCACAACTTACAATTTTAAAGAGTAAAATTTTAATGCATTAAACTTTGGAAGCATCTACTATTTTGCAAAAAAAAGATTCTCAGATTTGGTAAAAAAAGTTAAGAAAATTGTTAGTCGGTCTAACAAAGTCATAACCATTCATAACATAATCATGAATAATATCACCATACAAGGTTAAGCTCCACTGATCTTCAAAATTATTTATTCGTAACGCATGTCATAAAAGTGAAAATTACGCATATTGACAAACCTATTTCGAAGTAATCCTGATTCGTCTATAAACATGATCTTGTCTGGCAATGGTATTTTAGGCTCATTGGTAAAATATCGTTCTCCTTTCATCGTTATTATCGTTTATTTCTTGCTGGAACTGAACTTTGGTAAAAATGGACTTATTTGCCAAAAATATTGCCAAATCTGTACTAACTTTTCTGACGCTTACTTGTATTGTCAACGCAGCAATTAGCTAGTTATCTTCATTTAGCTCTACGTTGGTTGATTTTCTAATTTTCTTAATGATCTGTTGTCAGGATGTCGAGCTACTGGACGTTTTTATCAGATCAGGAATTTTCGAACAATTTATAATTAAATGTCTGGTATTGGCAGGAAAGTTGAATTTGATTGAATTGCACGGTCAACTATTATTCAACGTTGCAACGTTAGAGCCAATTAGATAACTTCAAGTAATAAATTAACCTTTCTAAGTGAAATTATTTTTAGTTAGACATTATTTAGGCAGAATTTATTTCTAATTTCGTTGTGAATAGATTTAGAAATTAAGAACATAAAAGAGAACAAAAGCTTCCTTTTGTAGTACGTAGTATTTTGTATGTGTATATTATGTATAATGATATTCAGGCTAGTCATTTCTTCAAATTTTTCTACCACGTATTGAGATATTTTTGGTAATTTCTTTCCTGTTTCTAGACTTGCTCTCCATCGAAGCAGTTGTCGTAAAGAGTTTACCTTTCTAAGATGCTTTTGCACCAATTCTACAAAGAGTCGATTCTTTCTCCCACCAAATATCCATAAAATTTTCAATCTTTTTCAAACTGCAAAATATTCATTTCATACTTTAATTTCGTTTCATTTTTTTTTTAATAGTTTTCAGTTATCTAAGCTTGAGTAAACAAAGAACTAAATATATTTTTGTGCTTTGCGTAAATATTACTGGAAAAAAGTATCGTCCATATCGAAGCGGGGCTCGAAATGCACATCCATTACGTTGGAAACAATGATCTGCCAAGGATTTGGTGAATTTAAATGTGTCAGGAAAAAAAATTGGCCGCACTGTTTGTCATAGCCCTGTATATAAAAAAATTATTTGTAAGGAAGATGCAATACTTTTCAAAAATATTATGATTTCGACTTCAGTTTGACGCTATTTAAGTAGGTATAATCCAAATTAATGTTGGTACAAATGAGTAAAGATACAGCAATCGGGGGTAAAGGTCTTGGCTACTTACATTCATCGACATCGTGTGAATTGAGGTAAGCTATGTTGAGCACTGCAATCGACTTTGACAATGTTGAGGACTTTTGAATACATCATGTACAACCTAAGGGCCATAACTAATTATACTATTTGTATAATTTAGTAAGAAATGATCTGTAACAGATCTGTAGAGTTACAAAAAATATAAATACATCAAAATCAATAAAAGCTATCAAAGAGAAATAACTGTCAGGTTTTGATGTAAAATCGTAACTAATAGTAGGTATAGATTTACTAGGTAACACGATCCAATTTTATATACATATGTACCTATTCTCCAACGGTTATCTGGTTTAAATAAATATTAATATTACATCGAATTATTTATACTGAAAAAATGCGAACATTCCGTTTTGATTTTAACATTCATAAATTCATGTCAATTCTATTCGGCATTCCACAAATTAATGTCAATTATTTTAAATAATCCATCGATTACAGAGGCCGCTGAAACTGTATGTTTATAAATTTAATTTCACGTAAACCTCTCTCACGCATATGCGTTGTACACGTTTGTATGTATGTATATAGTCGGAACAATATGTCAGGTAAATAATTAATTTCTTCGATGTGTGTAATCGTTGTTTAATGCTCATGTCGAATTTATGATTAATAAATGTATGCGTTGTCGTTTTATAAATTAAAATTACTATTATTCCCGCATAGGAATCACGTTGCAGTGCGGTGAGCTTGTGTGCTATGTGTGCATGTTAATGATCGAGATTTATATTGCATGTGTAAGGTATAGAATTCATAAATTGGGCTTAAAACGATATCTAATGATATATGGAAAATGTTGACATTATAGCTATATGAACAAGTATTAATAACTATATAATACAATAAAAAATACTGTTACAAAGGATTGACAGTCTCTTCTAATTTCTCTTGTAAATACGGTCGAATTCAGAGTAAAAAAAAGGTACTGGAAAATGGCAAATGTAAAAATAGAAATTATGGATGAATGCGATTGCTACAAAATCCAGTAACTCATATGATTAAGATAAAATAGCGTTTCTACTTACCAGCTTCGCGTAAATGCTACACCCACAAAAATGCTAAGCTATTCGGAAATAACCGATTACCAACGACACGGACCAATATACAGGTAGCCTATCTAAAACGAAACATATGAAATTATCACTAAAATGGTGATTTTTTGAAACAAATGCTGACAGACGTCAAATTTGTTATGTAGGGGGACATACGAGGGCGACCTGAAATGTTTCTGGAATCAGCAAGAGATGGCGCACGCAGTTTGAAGCGGATTCATTGGTCGGCAAGGGCAACCTTTTTTATAGCAACTATAAAAATTTCGGACGTGTATTATCAATACTTGTTCTTTAAGAATGTGTTTTGTGTAGCAAGTCGGGCGATTTCGCAAAAATGGATAAAATCGCGGATGGAAGCTGAAAGAGATAGCAGAGACAACATCCTACAAGAAATTTTGGGCATGAAAAAGCTTTGGGCGCAATGGATATCGCGTTTGCTCACACCGAAGCAAAACCGAAATCGGGTGACCGTTTCGGAGGAGTGTCTGGCCAGGATTCAACGCAATCCAAAGGACTTCTTCATGCCCTTCGTAACCGTGGATGAGACTTGTATCCATCACTACATACTGGAGACCAAGTGACAGTCGAAGCAGTGGACTTTTCCGAGCGAATCACCTCCGAAGGAAGCAAAAACCGTCCGGAAAAGTTATGGCGACCATCTTTTGGGATTCCCAATTCATCGACTATCTGCAGAAAGGAAGGAGGATCAAGGGGCAATACTAGAGCGATTTATTGACCCGATTCGATGCAGTATTGAAGCAGAAACGGCCTCGTTTGCAGCGGAAGAATGCTTTTCCGCCATGACAATGCAACCCGCATCGTCGTGTCCAAATTGAATGAGTTACGCACGAACTAGTCTCTCATCTTCCATATACACCGGATCTAGCCCCCTACGACTTGTTCCTATTCCCTAAAAATCCTACTTTTCCGACGGCTTGAAGAGACCGGAGCATCGTTTGAAAAAGTTTATTGATCTTCGAGCAGACTACATCGAAAATAAAAATAAAAACATACACCAATACCCTGTTTTTCTTGTCGATTCCGGAAAGATTTCAGGTCGCCCTCGTACGTGCACTGTATCATTCCTACCAGGTGACTTACCTCTTCCCATCATAGGTAAATGATGTCGAGTGATACCTCATTTGAAAGACAATTAAATTCTCTTTAAAACGACACTATACTTGCTAGAATTCACTGTAACCGCTGACAATAACATGAGGAAAAACGTTAATTTGACATTTAGTTATTTGGATTATTATAATATAGAAATAAATGAAATTCTCTTGTATTCCTTTTAAAATGTGCTTCTTTGAAAATCAACAGCAAACATTTCTTATTTCAAAAACCAAAACATTTACAACATAAGCAAATAGCAAATAATCTTATTAAAAACATTAAAGATATAAAAACAACTTTAGAAAAGAAATTGAAATAAAACTTGCTATCTTCTTGGATGGTAATTTGAGCGAAGAAATGTATTTGGAATTGTTAGAAAACAATATGGATCCCATGTTGACTGACATTATTGAAAATGATGATCAGTAAATCAGTATAGTAAAGGTCTGTTATTTTTTTAACAGAATAGTACTTGTCCACATTAAACTCAGCTTATTTCACAGAATTTAAATCAAAGGTGTCTTAGCCAATGGATTGGAACGAGAACTAATATTTATAAAACTCAACCGACTTGTCTAAACGAACTGCTACAGAATTTATTCTATTGTGTGGAAGTTGGTGGTGATCAATTGGAACATTTACTAAGCTGACATGAATTTTAGCTGTTTCTATGATTATGTTGTGAATTCAATTGCTTTATTTCAAGCTTTCCAATTAATTTTTTTTTAGAATTAATGTTGTGTGTAGTGTAAAATCTATGTAAAATACAAAACTTTTCATTTAGTTCTATATCTTTCTGCAAAAATAATTAAATGTTAACTGACGTTCTTCCTTATGATATTGTTCTCTGTAGAATGGATAGGCCCCCTAGTAGGGGAGTCACAGGTTAGGAGGTTAACTTTGTAACGCACTTGTGTCCCCCTACAAAACAAATTTTATGTCTTTTTTTTTCAAAAAACTACCGCTCCACTGATTTTCGTTTACGATGGTCCATCTTGTATGTCTTGGCGTGTGGGCAGTACTGGTAACAGTCTCTCAACGGTCGCGTTCAGAGTGATACAAGTTTTGCCACTTCATACAATAGCCTTTAATTGTATAGATGATAATAAGGTAAGTATTAGATAATATGATCAAGTTAAATAGAAGGATTAGATGATATCACATTTTCGAAATTGTCGACTGCATTAGCGCCTAGTATATGTAAATTGACTCAATTTCAATTAGCCTTTAAAAGTAGGATATTAATTCGGAGGAGACCTTTCCCCCCGATTACTTTGAATTAAACGTTACAACACGTAGCACCTAAACTGTGAACTGCATTAATATTAACCGCAACTAAATTACAGCAAATTTCAATTATCTTAATAACATAAGCGCGTCCAGTAGAGGCTCACAAAGCAATTAATTAAACATAGTTTAAAGACAAGGATAGTATCTATGAAGTTCCAGCTGAGAGTGGTGCAAAATGCCAGGGACGTTAGACTATTATACAAAGTATTCATGTATTTATGTAAATACCCGGAGGTAAACAGCCGCAAGTTTCTACGGGGCAACTCTGTGCGAAGGGTGAGCAAATTAGAAAATTAGATTCTCACATGCATAAACGTACATACATACGCGTACGGGCCAGACGTTCAGTACGAATATAAATTAATTTCAAGCTTCCACACGGCGCTATGCTGACATTTAAAGGAATTGTTATTAATTCCCATACGAATTAAAAGTTCATGCCAACATAAATATATCACAATCCAACCTTATGCTGCCCCCTGCAATATATCACATGAAAAGACTTCATCTGTCAAGTGCAATACATATTTATTAATTCTTCAAGTTGGCATGTATGGACGAATATATTTAGATCTGCTGGAACTTAATTTAACCCCATGACTCTTGTTGGTAATAAATGTAATTGTGTGAAATATTGAGTTTAAATTTCTTTGTGATTTAACTTAATTTATTGAAACTAGACAAATCCGCTTTCCACTAGGCGAGTGCAAACATTAGTAGCCTTCCATTTACCAGTAGGAATATCAAATCACATTATTTTGATAGTGACGTCGTATGTTATTCCTGTTATGAAATGAGGTCTACATTAGATTTGAAAATTCTCCTAAAACTTAACTAGAAACTACAATGAAAGTGGTGGTACAAAGTGATCAATAATGAAAATGAAATGCACAATATTGAATATAATGGCAAAGTTGAAACAACTGAAAAGAAAACATAAGCATTTTTTTCTTTTCTCCACTTGGTTTTGAGTGGTTTCTCAATTCCTTCACAAATATGAAAAGGCAAAGTCCGATTATGAACCGATTTAAAACGAACCCGATAAGATTTTTTTGGATAGACTGGAGGAACTATTTGGACATAAGCCTAATAACTTTAGCCCACATGCAGTTGATGTCAATACTGAAGACAAGATTGATAATACTACAGTTGAATGCGAACTAGACATAAAGAGTAGAAATGATGTATAAGCTTCCACTACTGCAAGTGTTATGAATAAACCTGGAGAAAGAAGATATATAATTGAACGCTTAAAAATAAACAGAACTAAAGGTGTGTTAACAAAAATCCATACAATACGTATAACTTTATTATATAAACTACAAACAGTAAAAGGTGAACAAAAACAGTAGAAACAATAAAGATTAATGACATATAAAACAAATGTTATTTGTTAAAGTAGTGAAGTCTGCTGATAATTCGTTTCGGTGGTTTTCACCTCCCAGCCAGCTTCATACACTGTTTGTTTAAGTTGATACCAAAACCTCTCCATGAGTCTCCACGAAGGCACATTCGCTACGTTCGCAGCACATGGTATATACATACTGTAATGTTATTCCGTCAAGCTTCATTCTCACTCCATTGTTGCTTGACAGATGTGTATCCATGTTTAGGTAACTGAAACAAATAAAAACACTAAATTAATACGTTATTTATGAAACCACATATACCTATCTGATCTGTGTCTTTCTAAATTAATAAGTCAATTATTTAACATCAACACGATCAACATGAGAATAATGACTTTAATTCGTTCACTTTTCTTATTAAAATACTTTTTCAATGTTAGAGAATGATAAACTTTTTAAGTTGGCAGCATTGATAATTTATCCGCATATGTGTTATTATATTAATTTTATCGGTTTTATTGTTAATGTTAGGATTTATTGTTAAGGGGAAATACGAAATGACATTTGAAATGTCAGTTATTATAATTTGGAAGGACATTTTTGAAATTTGAGAAATTTTTGTTAAAAATCAAGTATGAAAAAAAAAGGAAGATGACAAAAAAATTAAATGACAGTTTTAGTTAAGAGATTTTTTTTCTTAAAATAAAGTTTGAAATTAAGAAAAGAAAATAAGAAATAGTTACGAACGGAAAGAAGGGAACGTATTGAAACAAACAGTAAGAGGAAAAAAAAAGAAATACAGAAGAGGAAAGAAGCAAAAAGTGGGTGTTAGGTTAGGTCAGGTTAGGAGTGGGGTGGCATGCGGGCCTGTTTCACCACGACCTTTACAGGTCTATTGTGATCCCCTTTACCTTAGAGAACGCTCTATAGTTTCGCCTTCTTAATCAGACATATCATTTTTGAGAGCGGCTCTTTTATGTAGCCGTTGGCTGTGGGGTTCTCTACCCCCATTACTAGAAACCTTGTCCTCGCTAGGCCGTCACAGTGGCACAAAACATGAACTGGGGTTTCTTCTTCCTCTTGACAGAATCTGCAGAGAGCATTTTCCTATGTTAAACATATGCCTATTCACTCTGCAATGACCGGTCATCAGAGTTACTATCATTTTGACAGTCTTACTGTCTTTACTCAGTAGGTCTTCAGTAAACTTCTGTTCCCTTAGGAATTCCTTAGCCTGTCTTTGTCCTGGTGATCTTTCCCACCATTCCTTGGACTTGTTTTGTAACCATTCGTAGATGGACCTCTTAATTTGTGATTTGGTAATGCCGAAGGAAGGGGCCGCTCCTATGAAAGGCTTTGAAGAACCTCGTCTGGCCAGCTCATCTGCCGCCTCGTTTCCCTTCACTCCCGTGTGGCTGGAGACCCAGGCCAAAGTTATTTTCCTTAAGGTGCCCACCTCATTTAGGGCTCTTACGCGGTCCCAAACCAGCTTTGAGTCAGCACTTGCGGAACTAATCGCTTTAAGTGCTGCTTGACTGTCAGAGTAAATAGCGACGCTTTTTCCTGGTTCGGTCCATCTGTCTACTTCTCTGACACAGTGGTGAATCGCAGTAACCTCAGCCTGGAAAAAAAGTGGGTGTTACATTTAATAATAATAATGAGAGTAGCACACAGTATACTGGTCTTTTCTGGTTAGTTGCCTTGTTGTTGTTCAGATGCTCTTTAAGAGTCATTTTTCGTTTTGAAGACTTCCCTTCATATATCTTAATTCCAACTAGTCAACAGTTCCAGTTTCCTAAATTCTTTTCAGGGATATATCTAATCTACAGATTCTGATTTAGCCAAACCTTTATTTCTAAGCCTTATATATCCAGTAATAACTAGTGTAATTTATGCGAATTCATTAATTTTGACAAAAATATATTTTAAACCAACTGACATTTGGTAGAAATACAAAACTAGATTAGTAAACAATAAAAATTTCACACACACAAATTACACATAAACTACCCTTAATTTCAAATTAAATCAGCCAAATCCAATTTATTGTTTAAACCAAATATAGGTCTATGCGCTAAAACTGTCGATTAAAGACTTACGAGAACATAAATCGTTACAATTACTCATTTCACTGCCAGTCGATCAGATTGACTCAAGATATTGAGACGTTCTACGTATCGTTAATGCGGCTACTCCAAGTGTGTGTATGCGTCTTCGTTGGGTAAGTTGCTTACTTCTCGAGAGCGAGAAGCCCTTCTAATTCGACTGCGTGACAGCCGAGACGTGTAGATGCAAATCAGGCTGACAGACTCATTTAGAATAGTTTAGGCCAAATAAATTGATCTACAAATATCGTCCGCACCGATCGCCCTCGGACCCGCCAGATAATGATTAAGAACAAAAGAAAGTAAAATATAAATCACATTAAACGACTAATCCGAGGATCGTTGATTAGATCGTACCCACTGATTTATTTTCCAATAAATAAATGGATTGAAAAAGTATAACAAAACACACCTAACAGATTCAGATATATACAAGGTATCTCAAAAATTATTTATTAATATTTCTAGTGCGCACGATGTAAGAATTAGGAATCAATCTGCATAAATTTACGAATTTTCTTATACTGTGACTGTCAGCGTTAAATTTCCATTTTTATTTTATAATAGAAATCAATTGATCATTTTGTCGTCTCATTTAAATATCAACTCTCGCTTCCGACTCGTCTCGAATAATTAAATTGAACCAGTGCCGCGCGCAAAAGAAAGAAGGAAAGTGAACCTTTATCTCGGGCACCAGGAACGACAGCGTAATCTCTTAATAAAAATAAAAGGTTTCCAGCTTCGTCGGAGATTTTCTGATCTCTCCTCCCCCTGCATGCCCTGCGTATAATTCGAAATACACTCTCAATTTCCAGCAATCCGTACCTAACAAAGAACAGCACTTTATATTTTAATTTGAATAAATTTCCGCGAAACGTGGAAGTGGGTTCCTCAAAAAATTCTCCGTACTTTCCTCGAACGCGAAGCTCACCAAAGAGAATCAGCAATGGCTTATTTCGCGGCTCTTCCTCATCGAGATACCTTTCCCTCCGTTCAACGCTGTATGAACAGCTTCGTCGCTGTATATTTCAACTTTGTTAAGCCCTATTGGAAAATTAGGTAGGAAAGTTCTTTTTTACGCGTTTTCTTTCTGTTTCCGTTCCGTACGGAGATTTAAATTAAAACGCAATTTGGCGAGATTAAAATAATGTCTTAAGATAAGACTTTTCATTTCCAATCGCTTTATTTTGAAATAGAAGGTAGACATACTTTGTCAGAAATATTATATAATTAAATAAATTACTGTGAACTAAATTCTTTTTAACTTTTGAACTTTTAATTAATTTTATTTATTATTTTATATTCTTAAACGAGAGATTACCCAGCAAGTACACAGATGTTTATAATACAACCAATGGATATCATCTACGAATATAATGGATATCCATAAGACATCTGTTTGAAGTTCTTTGAAAACCTTACGCGAGATTGGTCACAACCATGGCTTTCATCAAAATATCTTAGAGGATGTCTTATTGACATCCAGAGGGCATCCTCTGGACCATTCGGCATATTTGCAATAAATATACGTCCACATAATATTCAGATGTCCGAAGGATTTTCGGTGGATATCTTCCGTATATATCGCTTAACATAACCTTAGCTAATAAAATGAATACCTTGAAAGAATAATATACGAACAGAACTTAGATCTAGAAGATGTTCTCTTATGAATTTCGGACATCCCAATTATGGAGTGGTATACTCTTTTATGCGTTTATACAATCGACTGCCAATATAATTTGTTTGTCACGGCATACAAAATTTTCTTTTAGATCGCAGTATGAATTGCTTTTGATATTAGATTAAATTAATAAATTTTTCACTCAGAGAACACAATATATTTCTAATAAGTAGGTACTATATTTAAGTTTATCTGAAATGCAAACTTGGTATATCAGATTGTGCTTACTCATATAAATCGCAAATTATTAATTCCACATACTCAATTTTTGTATCCTCATGAATGAACTCTGAATCTGAATCATTTAGTATTGATGAAGCGTTGAAGCTTACTTGTTGTGTGTTTTATGTCCTCAGTTCGTGTCACAGTTTTTTTTTGCATTTGCAAAAGATTGTATTGAATAAGTGTTATAATATTGGTGACAATAATGTTGTTGTGGTTTCGGGAATCTTTTTCTGTAAAACCTAGCTTAATCTTCAGATTGTAAATCTCTTACCAAGTTTGCTTTGTTGCTGCACCGTAGAACATACATAATGTTTTAAAGTCAAACACGTTAATTTTGTTTTTACGAGATGAATCCTATCATAGTTTTTCATCTTCTTTGTTACTATCGTATACCTCACAACAATTCGCATTAACTTATTTTTTTACTACTTTCTAATATTAGAATATAAATAATATAGAAAATAAGAAATTTTTGCGACCTTTGAGTATGAATATCTTGACTAGCGAACACGTGATTAAATGAGAATCTCTAGTCAACATTTAGAACTCCAAAAGAAAGGTTTATACAAAAATTCGTGTTTCTGATCTTCCTTCCAAGATTTAACTTTTATTTTGTTCCTTATGTGGCTCAAATAATATAATCTATTATAATTAATCAGTAGTTGTATAATAATATACTTAATATTGACACGTCAATTTAATAGTAAGTAGGTATATTACTTAAATATAAATTAAAATTTAATAAATTAATTAATTTAAATTTCATTATTATTTTATTTATTCCTGTTTGCTGCATATTTGTTGAGAGAAGCATTATTTTATAAGTTGTAACGATCTACGATATATTTGAATTTTGCAAGCATAGTGTATGATTTGCTTGGAACGTCATGCGACAAAAACGTACTCGCCAGGGTATATAAAGGTCGCATTTTCAACGTTAATTTAATCCTTTTCCTTTCTCCTGATCGTTCTGCTGGAGCCGAGTAACGTTGGCCGCCAGGAGCCTCTTGTGATGGAGCCGAGTAACGTTGGCCAGTAGGAGCCTCTTGTGATGGAGCCGAGTGAAAACGCCAGCCTTCATATCCATTCCATACCTGTTCTGCTGAGAATAATATTGTTTATTTATTTGATGCATGCGATTATATCCGATGCAAAATTATTTTACCTGTTTGCAGCAATCTTCCGAGTGCGTAAGATTTCGTTTAATTTATATTGCTTTCGTAACTTTAGTATAATTTTACATGTACCTGCGATAATTGAATTTTCCTATTTCTTTAAAAAATTAATTATACTACATATCAAAAAGAGAATGTAATGTTTGATACCATGAAAAAAATCAATAGAATTGCCTATACCATTCAGTAGGAATACATTTTTATTACTGGCAATTCTAATGATTTTATTCAATTTATTCGATTACTACAATAATTTAATTGATTCAAGTGAATATGAAAATATTAGTCGGTAAAAATGACTTCTGAAAATATAATAATAATGAATGAATGACTTTTTATTCACTATTATTTTTAGTGAAACATTTTTATAGGCTAAGTACCATTAGTGAATCAAGTAATTATAAAATTGGTTAAAATCGATTTTAATTTTTAATTTAAATAAGCCCGTGTTATTCGAAGCAATTTTAAAATCGAAACCTTTTGTACATTTATGTGGTCACACACTTTTAGGATATCAGTGTAGCAAGTGTAAGAAAATTATCCTTGGTACCCTTCGGTGACCGTTAAGATAATTGACTTGGACTTCAGGAGATTAAAACCACCAAATAAATGAATCTTGATATATTTTCTGGAGAGTTAATATATTCTTACTACCTTCGAACTTAAGTAAACCACTTATAATCTTGCGTCTAGACTCCGCAGAAGATATAAATTAAAACTTAAAGAAACTTAATATTTCATTTTGCACGCAACGTAGGGCCAAATATAATACTAAGCGGTAAACAAATTAAATTGCAACTTTGATATATTGAAATGAAAATCAAATTTAGACGAATTAATCCATATTTTTATTAACAATTAAATCATTTAAAAATAATTCTTTTGGGGTTGAAATTGACTACTTTATCTTTGTTTCAACGCCAGAAACTAGCATCAGCATAGCCTGTATTTAAGTAACACTATATTTTGCTGTAAATTTATCATTTTTGTAGCGGTATAAATAATACCATCACTTGAACTATTATGTGAACAAATTAAACCATAAACAGAAAAATCTATTACATTCCAGAAGATACCAGTAATTCCTATTCTTTATTAAATTGTTTATTACGTATTTCATACAGTCTTGTAACATAAGCAATTAACTTTTCTGTCTTTTATTGCCGAGTTCAACTGCATTCCTTAGTATAGCAGTTCTAATTTTAGTATCATCTATTAATTACTGCATTATTTAACACATAGTATATATTAGTTTAGTGAGTGCCTATCAAAGAGCTACTAAAATAAACATCCCTACTAATGCATTATAGTATTACTCCTGTTATTTTCTATTAATTTGAATAATGTAACGTTTAAGTAAATATTAATGTAATGAGTTGAATGTTTAGACAACTGCATGCTAGTGACGTACTATTTCGTTTAATTAGAATCTTCTGCAGTTTATAAATAGTTTAAATTAATAGTATTATTTATTATTGTAATTAATAGTCTATGTAATTTGCTTTTTAAACCTATTACATACATTTTAATACAACATACTGCTAAAGGTTGCAATTTAACCGGAAGCTGTTATAGTTTAAATTATTACATTCTTAGCTGTTGCCAAATTACTAAGTTAAATGACGCAGCACAGATTATTCAACATTGTAGCATTCGCTAGATATATTTTCCATGGATAGATGGATGAAAATGAAAACAAAAAAGCCAGTGTAAATCTCTTGAAATAAGCTATTAGATACGCTTCACTGGCTACTAATAAAACATCTCTTGTACGTAAAGGATATATAAAGTTTTTCGTTTATGAAATATGCTCTTTTAAAACAAAAAAACCGTATACGTAAGTTGCAGTAAATAAAGCTCTAACGATAACTTGACCGTACAATGATACACTAATTCACTATCCACCATGTCAGATACAGTGGGGGAGATCCTCTGATATAGGATATACAATTTGTCGATATCTGTCAGGATTAATGACTTCATGTTCGGTTTTGAAACGGATCTCTTCCCCTATAGAAATCTTTTATGTGAAGGGTATGTTTTCGACGCACTCGGGAAGTTGATATTTACCCCAAAATGAACAACAGCTGGGTGCGGTCTATGAAATAAAAGAAAATACCCTGAGCTCTGAAATAACGTTACCTTTACAAATTAAAAAACAAAATCCGACATGTTTGGGAATCTGTCAAATATCCCGGATTATCAAGATCGTTTTTAATACTTGGTTTAAACAAGGAGATATAAATAAAAATAAAGTTTTAACGAATAATAATACCTAATTGGTATTTAGTGAACATAATAGAAGATACATACGGCTTATTGATGATGTACAGTGACTCGAAGCTAAGATGTTGAAACTTTGCTGTTCTACCATTCTTCCTCCTTTGTTGAATATCATTAATTCCTGTTTTTTACATAAGAATTTTTCCGGTACAATGGAAGAAAGCTGTTGTGTTGCCCTTACCACAACTAAACTTCTCTGGTGATTTCAGAGATCTTCACCCCATTAGTATTTTACCTGTGTTATTTAAAATATTTGAAAAGATTATGAATCAACAATTGCTTAAGTATCTTAATGAAAACAATATTTTACCCGCCTATCAATCGGGATTTCGTCCTGGTTATGATTGCACAACCGCGTGGTATTGGATCTGACTGATGACTTGCTTTCAATAGCTGACAAAGAAATGATTTCTGTTCTGGCTCTGCTAGATTTTAGTAGGGCATTTGATACCATTGATCATAATCTACTGTTAGCAATCTCAACTTATTATGGTCTCTAGTGGTGGAGCTGTCGAAATATTCTCGTGTTATCAGAGCGGTAGAGTGCAATGTATTGGTTTTAACTGCAATATATCTAATATTAGAGATATTTGGCGTGAGCTACCTCAAGGCTCTATCTTGGAACCACTTTTACTTATTATTTATACGGTTTTATTCTCTACTTATATGAGCAACTGCAAGCTCCATATGCACGCTGACGAAATACAACTGCATCACTCGTTTTGCTATGTGATAGTCAACCTACCATTACCACCATTAATGTTGACTTGGAGAGGATTTTTGATGTGGCAGCTCAACATGTTTTAGTTATTAATCCATCTAAATCAGTTGTTCAGGCTTTTGGCAACAAATTTAATGTTCCCGCATTCTTGACATTTACACAATTTTCAACACCTCTCGGCTTCCAATTAAAAGCGAACATAAAAATTTGGTACTGATTTTCGATACTCAGTTTAGATTTGACACTCAAAAACAGAAGTGTACCAGAGCAAAATATGTTACCTGACACAACTTCACATTCTGGAGGCCCAGCTCTTTGAAAACTTTTTCACGCCTGCGACGAAATGATGATGACATCATTCTTGTCTTCTGTTTCCGTACATTCTTGTTTGGCACATCTTCACACTGTCATGATAGACATTGTAAAATGTTCGAGATTTTTAGATATAGTATTGTGATAGAGAGATGATGGTTTCAGATAATTTCTTTGTCTGAATACTTTTGTTAGCCTTTCAATTCTAATGTAAATCTGCTTTGCAGTTTATGGATATCTTACTATATCACTACTATATCATAGTACTGACCCCAGTACTGACTACGATTCCTATTATATCTCCCTATATATCTTCAAGCTTTTCATGAGTAGTACATTAGACCATACTCAGCATTACAATTTCTTTAAAATTCTTTAGTAGATTTGTCTCTAAACTTATTATCGTATCATTGCCGGTATTTGCGGTACTAACGTGTTAGTGGAACTACGAGCTTTGCATTATACACGAATCTAAATTTGAATGGCTTAAACATTTTATAGATCTGCAGCAAATAGTGTTATCATTGAAATTATAAATACATATGCAACTGATATAGGTATGATATTCTGTAAGAAAGAAACAAAACATTAAAGGAAACGTTGTTATAGAACCTTTTTGTATCGATATGGAGTACATGTGTATACAAATATACATACGCCTTTTATGTTGCCTAAATGGCTCATAAACAACATCAAGCATCGTTTTCGCAACGAAGAACGTACACAATAATAATGATAACCGGTGTTACCTGTCAAGTGTACATAAAGGTTATTGTGTTGTACTTAATTGGATTATTAATTGTTGATATTCAATATCCGTGAATGGCTATTGTAAAATAGTGTTTTATAAATTTCCGGTGTTTTATTTGACCCTAATGTTTTGATGTTGATTAATAATATCGTTAGATATAATGCACGCATATAACGAGGTGATTAAATTTATTGTAAGTTTACCGGTATGAATAAACGTAAACAGTTTGTATTTGTTAAGGCGAAGCCATTCAACTGAAGCAATAGATGCTAAGTTTGATTGTGCTTGAACCATTTGAAAAGATCGAATGAACTGTTACGAATTAATGATCAATACAATATGTATACGATTTTGTATGGAACATAATTTTAAAGATTAGAAACAACGACACGAAATCGCCGCTCTATAATCCTGAAATCAAACGAAAATAAACAAGCTTCTGTTGAAAGATATTTTTTTATATGAAAACATTTTTAAAATGTCTGGCAAAATTTAATATTCCCTATCCAATTTAATTAAGTAGGCTTGTGTTCGTGCTCAGGGATTTATTTAAATTCTGCTGGAGAAAAATACGATTTTTTTACTATAGTTTAGAAATTGTGTTAAATTATTCTGCGTAACAAACTGTTTATTTCGGGTACGGTAGATTTACTAGCCGGTTTTTAATTGCTTTGATCAAATTAATTGATTTTTATGTTTATCTGCTGTCTGTAAAATAAAAATGTTAACGGTACATACACATTTTCCAATCATTTTCGTCTGCTCAGTTCTGTTGATACAGTGGCTGTTTATTAACTACAAATTACAAGAGAACACGAACAACTCGCAAATTCAGATTTCTATGAAGCATTACAATATAAAAAAGCGGCTTTATGTATAAGAATAATCTTTACACCAAATTATGCCTTAAATGAGACGTGAATATTGTGAGTGATTAAGCGTGGTCGCAATATTTAACCGATTTAAATTCAGTCTTGAAATAATTGAGAATATTTTTATTTACATGTTGTTTTTTCTTTATTGACTGGCGTGCAACTCTAGAATTGGTCGCCTTCAAATATCATAAAATATCACAGATTATTCCATTTCCACTGTGAGCAATGGAAAGGACGCATACTGAACTGGTTTTCTAAACCAGTTCAGTATGCGTCCCAAAATTATTTTGTACTTGTTTCCCTCTATTTCTTGATTTAATACATTGTATTTTATGTATCTTTTTATGTTTATCTTCTTTTGTTTCTTCCTCTTGTTTGCTCGACTTTTTTGATAACCACTACCATTTCTAATGCTCTTACAGGTAATATCTCCACAGCTCACCCTGTTAAACAATTTGGAATATTTTACAGTTGTGCGTGCAGAAAACAGAATTTCCGTTTCTTTTCAAATCTCATTCTTGTTCAGTTTTCACGTTAAGAAACTTGCTGGAAAAAGCCATGATTTGCTACTAGATGATAAAAGTTCTAAAGAAGGAGAACGAATATCTTGTCAAACTGCAGAAATTGAAAATTCCACGCCTTCAGATGACTGCTTATTTAGTAACAGCTCTTCATAGTAATTCTAAAAATTGGTGACTAACAATTTTGAAGATTATTTTCGCAATTTGAACTTCGGTTTCGGTTCCACCAAATTACAATATACAGACAACTTAATGTTAAGTTTCATTATTATTAAAATTAAATTCTTCTTCCTCTATTAAATTGTTAGAGATTCAAAACATTCGGATTTCCACAAATTATCAAACTTTGGGTGGAGTAAAAATGGACTAAGAACCAACAAAGAAATACAAGAAATTTATAGAACTACCTACATTTATAACTGCATACAATTAGAGTGTATAAAATAAAACGGCTGGGACATGCCATCCATATGTCAGGATAGAGACCAATAAGGAGAGTGTTGATGGGAGGAATTGGTGGAATAAATAGGACGAGGCGCCCAAAAAGGAGGTGGTTGTAAGCTGCTGTGACTGATGTGAGAAAAACAAGAGTTGAAGATCGGGTATTGATAGTAATCAAGGTTGAAGGAAACTAAGTCATGGACAGACTCTATTACTACGTTGACGCATTAGTTGAAATGTTAACTGCAAAGTGGATATACCAATCTTCTGTCCTTTTAGAGCTATTTAATTTGCATGATGTATATATTTCGTAAACCAAAAATTCGCTGGATAACTGGTGGTCATGTAACAAAAGCTCAAAGTTTTGGTTGATTTCGACATGAAATTAATTAATATTGAAAATGGAAATCTATAGAATTGTAAAATGAGAAAACTCAATATTTTCAAAGCAATTTTTACGCGAATTTCAGAGAATATTAATAATTAAAAAAATGGTTAATTATGAAATAAAACAATTTTATTTGAAGAATTATCACAAACCTCGTTTTCTCAAAATTTATAGCGTGCTTGAAAGATAATGAGGAAGGAAAATAATGAGTTCGGGAATTCAATATTGGGAACGCACCATGTTTTTTAAAATATATTTAATTTACGACATTTCTTTGGCATTAGTGGTAATAAGTAAATGTAGAGTCTATTCCAAAATTAATGTCACCCCTGTGCCGAAAAACACGTTATAACTGCTAATGCAAATTAGATGCATGAAGTTTAATCGATATTTGGTTTGCACCGCATTTACAAGATTAGTATTCACTAAGGAAAAATCGTATTGGATTATGGGAAACATCATTTTAATGGGTTTGTTTAGCCTTGGGAGCGACATTAATTTTGGAATAGACTGTACATCGGTTATGAAACATATATTTTCTGAAAAAAAACAATTATTATGATTACTATTGTCAATAGAAATGGTGTATTCTTTTTCTGCGGCAAAAAAATTATTTGTTGACAACGTCTTCTACTTGCTGTATAACATATTAGTGTAAAACCTACCAACGTAGCATAACTACTAAAAAAGACAGGCAGTCTAGAACTGCTTCCTCTGGAACTACTTACTTCCTCCACCAATCATTTAACCTGTGTCTCGATTTCTCATCACTATCTTTTCCTTTGATGATATTGACATATTGCCCAATTTCTTGCTGTGCTAATTGGTGCACTAGTTATTATATTTTGCAGTTTTTTAGG
The DNA here is from genome assembly GCA_023690525.1 of Holotrichia oblita. Classification (NCBI taxonomy): domain Eukaryota; kingdom Metazoa; phylum Arthropoda; class Insecta; order Coleoptera; family Scarabaeidae; genus Holotrichia; species Holotrichia oblita. The sequence goes on from CM043015.1 coordinate 58,337,185, forward strand.
TTATGTGGTCTTCCCTACCTGTTGCCTCTCCAAGACCCATATTGAGTACTCAAAAAATGTATGCTCCACTGTGTCTCGCACTAGCATGTGCATGGCTGAACCGAAACCACATATATGCACATACATGTATGTATATGCAAGTATGCCTAGAGACAGCCATGCCCGATTATAAATTGTGTCATATGGTCTCCACCTATCCATCTCTCCTGTGTACCCAGGCTCTTATGTGATGTATCAGTCGCTTAGTCCACACACTCCCCCATTGCTCCAAATCATGGCTTTGCAAGCAGTGCCACCTAACTTCAAGCAGTACGAATGACACCGTTCTGTACACCTTGTGATTTTCTGTTATACATTCAGCAGCTTCTGTAAAATAGCGAATTATTGTTGATTAGTCCTGACTTAACATTTGTAGCAAATATTTAAAATATATATGTCTTCATATATCCATTAATTCAACCAAGAGTGATTGATAATTTATTGAAATATATTACTTTTAATCGTTTGTTTAACAATTTGTTATTATGACTGATAGGTGACTTAAAGTTACTGGGGACGTTGGGACTTTTTTTGCATACGAGTATATAACACAAGTCCTAATAAAAAGAAGTTAGAATAGTTTATTATTCCGGAGGAGCTCTAATATTCATTTTTTTTCGATGATGTGGTTACTTTATTCAACAATCAGGTGCAAACGACGACTCGTGGGTTTTACTAATAATTTACTAATCTTCAATAAGGAAGCAGACAACGTCTAGTATAGTCACTCGAGACACAACACAAACTTTTCTCATTAGCTAATTGAATTCGTAATTCATGTTCATTAAAGCTGCTGTTTTCCAACGAATAAGTAACGTTTGTACAACTTACATAGAAGATAGTACAGTTCATTATTAGACATAAATGATTCCAATCTATAATTTACATCTATTCGGATTTATTTATATCTAATTGAAATCCAATTGAGTACGAAGGTTTCTATGTACCGCGGTTTCTATGCACTTAAAATAGCATCAATGCAATCGATTACATAACGGTAACTACATAAACTACCCATTACGTTATAAAATAAAGGCTTCTGTGTTGGAAAGGCGCAATACAACGCAACCGAAAGTTTTCACTGCGGCGAAGAAGCAACGCCTAACGACCGCAACAATACAGCGACGTTTAGAAGGTTTATTAGCCACCGTGTGCACGTCAAAAGCTCAAAACCAATTTAGCACCAACGTATGGGAGTAATAAATTAAGAACGTGATGCAACAACTTCTTTGAAGCATATATTGTACAAATGCAGTTACTTACAGTAATCGAAGGGTACTATCTTGTGAATTTATGCAAAACTCTATGAATAACAATTAATTAATAGTCGTAAATACGTGAATAATTTTATAGAAGAGAAATACGAATCCTGAGCTTAACTAATTTATTTAATACTGTTGCAGTTGCATTGTTTTCAATTAAAGCTTACGTATTTTATTACTGCCTCTTTTGGCACGTTTATTAATTTAAATTATCCAGTTTAGATATAGCGCATCATATAGAATTCGAGAATAATTACTCCACTTAAGAAAGATGGTATAATTTTAACGGCCTTTAGTTTAAAATTACATCGGGGACAGCAATAAAATAAAACAATTTACAACGATTACAACTATTCTGGATGGATGCAAACAGTACTGGAACGTAGACTGAGAAGAAGAGCAAAATAAAACAAAAGAATTCTCGTAAGTAGGATCTCGTAAAACTTTAGGGTCACAGTCGGTAAATTATTCCAGTCTGTACGGAGTCTAACAATCTGGATAAGCTTCCGCTGTATTTTACGATTCGGACGTCGCCAACTGTGATTACGTTTCTGTAAATTTAAAATTTTAGGTCTTAACCTAAAGCTAGTTGATATATAGACGCGCTCTCGAGTTGTACCGTCTGTCTAGGCGAACGTGTCTGTCCCAGCAATTCGTTTTAATTTGGAAGTTTTGCTCGTATCTACAACTTATGCAATTACATACTTTGCAGTTTAGAAATACGGGATATTTTTTTGTTTTCCTGAAGTTTATTGTAACATTCATCGCTGTTATCGAGCAACAATAATAGCAATAGTTTTGTTAAATCCTACGTGACAGTAGTTCTGTGGCTTTCATTTGGTCTGTAACTTGAATAATAAAATCCGTATGCTTGTGAAGAGAAGTAATCGACATCTGACAACCACGAAACTATTATCGCGTAGATAGTTGTTAAAATTGTGCTGTGGTCCTTCTCCGGTGTTAATAAAATCAAATTAACTTACTTATGGAATTTATATTGAATTTTTATACAATTTCGTGGCTAATATTTCGCCCAACATCTGAAGAAGGAAACGGAGTAGTAGATTGTCAATTGTGCTCGACCAATATAATTCGCCACACCTACAGAAACGGAGTGACTTAATCTTTCGTAATCTGGCAAGGCGTAAAAGTCACAAGGAATTCTAGACTAGGGTTTAATGAAATTTATTTAAAATATGCGTTTCTGCCTTGACGAGAATGCGCAGTACACAATTTCGAAAGTTGGTTGTAACTAACAAGACGTCAAGTTTCTTGCGCATGCTAAGGTATCGTTGTGTGACGTGAAATGACTTCGTTAGAAAAATTCTAAACCAAAAACCTATTAACATGAAGCACAGTTCAACGAAGTCGATCTACGTCTACTTACTAATATAATGGAAGACAAAAGTATGTCAATTTTTTTACCTAAACCCATCCTCTCTTACCTTAAACTATTGTGTAAATAAATAAAAAACTGTCGCTCTGTTCTTCCTGTCTTCGTTACACTTGCATTTTGAGTTTGCTTGACTTTGAATCCGTAATTATTTTTCCAGGGGCTGTTAAGCATTTTTACACTTTAAATGTTTTTTAAAACTTTTATATCTTCTTCAGGAAAAACGTCCTTACATTTTCTTCTTTTTTCTTTTCATCTCCTTTTGTCCTTCTATCTTTTCAATGTCTTTTCTTCTTTCAAACTTTTGAACATTTTTTTTCTTCTTTTTAAAAAGAACTTTTCACCTTCACCTCACTTTTTTAAAACGTTTCCCTCCCTCGTTTTTCTTGACTTCCTAGTAGCAGTAGCATGTGTGTAGGGGAGGTCGGGTACAGTTGTAACGCGGTACAAATGTAACACCATCTATTAAATCTTGTGATAGAAGTGTATTATGACGACAATTTGACACCTGCACATACGCAGTACGTTTTGTGGCTAGCGTTAATCCGGTACTCGTCATATAAGTTAGTCCGGGTTTATATTAAATTGTTTGTTTTAACGGCAGGTAAGTGAAATTTGAATATATTGGAATTTGTTGGTATAGTTCTTGCGTGTTTAGAAATACAACAATTGTAAAGTAGGCAATAAGTAGTCGAGATACACAGGTACAATATTCTATTATCACTTCGAGGTTATGTTTCTCCCTCTTTGACTAATCAAGTAGAAAGTAGGAGAATGTCAGCGTGGGACAAATGTAACACTGTTGAGGGGTACAGTTGTAACATGTTACATTTGTACCCATCAATGTTTTAATAACTGTTGTATTATCTTCAGTTGTATACCTAACGATGCCACGACAAAGGAATAGAAAAACTAATAGAGGACCTTCAGACGAACTTATGAAAAGAGCTGCAAAGCTCGTTTTAGAACAAAATCTTAAAGTGAGACAAGTTGCCAGAGATTTAGATATATGCCATGTAACTCTACATCGTTATATTAGAAAGATACAAAGCGGTCAATCACCGAAAATGGGTTACAATCCACATACGCGAGTTTTATCTACGGAACAAGAGGAAGCGTTTTTGAAATATATACAACTTTCGGCAGCTATATATTTTGGATTAACGCCAAAAGACATTCGCAAACTGGTAAGGTATTTTTAAAAACGTAGATTTATTTTTTAACTATTTTTCTCTTTTGAAGGTGTATCAATTTTGCAAAGAAAATAACACGCCGATTCCTGCGCAATGGTCGCAGAAAGAATTAGCTAGCAAAGACTGGTTTACAAATTTTATGCATAGACATTCCAACTTGTCTATTAGAACACCTGAGGCGACTAGCCATGCCCGTGCAATAAATTTTAACAGAGTCAACGTTGGAAAATTTTTTGATAACTTAGGAACATTATTGGATAAACACAGATTTTTGGCATCTGATATATATAATGTAGATGAGACTGGAGTCACAACCGTGCAGAAGCCGTCTAAGATCGTCGCAGCAAAGGGCACTAAACAAGTAGGAGCAGTCACATCTGGTGAACGACGCACCTTAGTTACTGTCTGCACCGCTGTCAATGCTGTAGGAAACACGGTCCCACCTTTATTCATCTTTCCCCGGAAAAAATTTCAACCTTTCTTTCTAAATAATGGGCCACCAGGATGCATTGGTCAAGCTAATGGTTCGGGTTGGATGAATGAGGAAACTTTTCTGGTTTTTATACAGCACTTCGTGCAACACGTTAGGCCCACTAAAGACAAAAAAGTATTGTTGCTGTTAGACAACCACGACTCACACCTCTATGTACCAACTATACAGTTCTGCAGAGAAAATGGTGTCGTTCTGTTGTCCTTTCCGCCTCACACTTCTTACAAGTTACAGCCCCTTGATCGAGGTGTTTATGGACCTTTTAAACATTACGTAAATAGTGCAATGGACAATTGGATAAAGTGTCACCCCGGTCAAACAATTACCATTTACGATATACCTGGCATAGTTGCTGAAGCTTTCCCGAAAGCAACCACACCTACAAATATTATGTCAGGGTTTAGAGTAGCTGGGATTTGGCCCTATAACAGAGACATTTTCAGTGATGAGGAATTCTCTCCTTCATCTGTGACAGATAGACCGTTGATATCTAGCGACAGAGATGAGTGTGAAGGCGAAAACGTACAGGCTGGTGACGTGGCTGTTCCAGGCCCAAGCTCTGCTCCAGATGATTCTTCACATAATAATGAACGCGATAACTCTTTCAAAGTACTCGAAGAAATTCGACCACTTCCGAGGGCTACAAGTTCTCCAAAAAAAGCCACAAAAAGAAGAAAGAAACACAGTGCTATTCTCACTGATACACCTGAAAAAGAAATACTTGAAGAAGAGTTTAAATTAAAAAAGAAAAAGAAGAGTGCAGTAAAACGAAAGTTGGTGGAAAATAAAAAAGTGAGAGACGCTAAGCCAAAAAAGGCTCGAAAAATAAATTGTAAGAAAGATACTATGAATGAAAGCACATCCGATGACGAAACAGAAGATTCAATATGCCTCTATTGTCTGAAATCATACACACATAGTTCTGGCGGAACGTGGATACAATGTAATAAATGTAAAAAATGGGCTCATGAAAAATGCGTTCATAAGTTGTATTCTGAATATTTTTACTGTTTAAACTGTGACGATGATGACGACCAAGCCGATGTTTTATAGTTTATGTATGTACATAGCGTTTGTATGCATATTTCTAAAATATATATATTTTTATGATAGTTTTAAACTCTGTTACATTCGTCCCTTGGTGTGTTACAATTATACCCTAAATGGATACATTTGTAACATACCTTCACAGTCCTATCATTACACTACTACCACATTTCTCAATTTCAATAACAGCATTTGTGATATGACTTGCTACAACTAGAAGTCTATTCTGTATTTTAGTATTTTTGCCATTAAAATATACTAACTAATAAGCTCAGATAAAAATCATATATGAAAATTGTTACAACTGTACCCGACCTCCCCTACGTGTAATTTTGACAATTCAATCTATTCTAAATTTCCAGTGCGTAATATATTAGTCTAACTAATTTTGATTAACATCACCGAAATAACATTACTGTAGATTAGGTGTAGATCATACAGATTGTCTTCGGTCAAAAAAATGGTGGCATCGTTAGTTTTTCTTGGATGGCGTTTTTAACTAGCTAGAAGATGAACTGATACTCTTAGATTTTAGAAGGCCAATTATTCAAGATGTTAGGAGTAGAAGTTCCACATACTTGCACCAAAAAAAAATCTACTACTAGTTGAAGTCCTCGTAGCAGTTCACGAGGTACACGAAGGAGTCCAAAGGTAGCCCTAAAATGAAGAAAATGTAACTATTATTTTTCTAATAATTGGCATAAAAAGATCTAAAGGGGGGTTGCTGTGAATACTGTGCTTCAGTTCTTGTAGAGTCACGGTCGTACTCAACTAGGTGCAGCATATACATAGCTATTAAGGCGTAAATGTAAACAGGCTGAGAGTAGATATTGTACAGAATTAATCTAACCTATCTTTTCCTACTTCACTTAGTCCGTAACATTTCTTCTCAGTGTCAACTGTGCATTGACTAACACTAAATCAGGAATAACCATATAGATTGGCAATAATCCTTCGTCGCCTATAGAAGCAGATAACTTCACTGTTAACGTGTATGGACCAACACAAAGTCTTACGAAGTAAAGAGGACGTGAAGAAAAGATGAAAACGCGGTTTTTATACCATAGCATCATCATCATACCATAGTATTATCTCATCAGATGTCATTAGAAAATATACAGTTATGTCCAAAATCAATAGCTACATCAGGGTACAAAAGTATTTACATACATGACCATAACATGTTAAATGTAAGGACAATAATAAAATGTCTTAACCCACTTTTCGAAGGCTCTATGAACATTTTTTGCAGAAAGTGTTATTAATGCAGTGAAGATGTAAGGAAGTTATTGTTCCACGGTTTGCCCTATCCATTCCAATTCTCTCCGTGTTTATTTCATAACTACAATGGTCACCTACTGTAAACAATAAATCTACTTCGGTGCGCTAAACTAAGCGTTAGTCACCCTATTGAAAATTACAATATAGTTTGAGAGAGATTTTAGGAACTATTTTGCAATTGTGTTGGATTGCATCAACACCTTTTGATTGATAATCGGATGGCCATTCAAGTAATTTCAAGAAATTCGCACGAAGGAGACATATGTCAAATATTTAATATATTTCTAAATATTCAGGCGTTTGTTATCATTTTTTCCAATCCACATATTCTCCTGCGTTATCTTTTCTTCAGTCTGCCCTAAATTTTCTTTGCTAGAAGATACGTAAGTCATTAATTCCACCTATGAAAATATTACAAGATTTTAAATAGTTGTACAATACCATACCAAATATTTACGGTATTTGCACATCGTGTAATTTTTTTAAGCAAGTAATATTCTTTTATGATAACACATAGATGTTTCTATCCTCTTCGTTTTTCGGCAGCATAAACTTTCAGTTTTTGTATAACTTCGTAGTTATAAATTAATATAAATTACACTCATCTTGTTTACTTCTAATTATTCATGCCAATCACAAGAAATATATTACTTTCGAAATTTTTCTCCACGAATTTATCATCCGGCCACAATCTTCGTTTGGCAACTCCGAAATCATCTCGGAATATTTTTAGACACCGGCCATAAATAACGGAAGGCTAATTTAATTTCACATAAACCATTAACTCTGGCGTTGCGGAGGTGGTTTTTGAGGAAATAAAAAGAAGACGCGAGAGGAAAAACGTATTGAAACACGACCACAACGACAGCAGAAACCGATTTACCGTGTCCCGGGTGGGTGGAAATTAGTTTCATTTCAGTGTGGTGTTTCTTCACGTTGCAGGTGTATATTCTATGTATGTAAATGTCTCCGTATATAAGTTTCTATGTTATGTAAGTGGGTACGTGTGCGTTGTACATAGAGTTAGATGTTTATCCGTTCGAAATATTAGTTGTTGAAATGCGATTTATTGTAAACGTTTTGTGAACGTGGGAAGACGATACCAGAAATGGGCAAACATTATTAAGTGTATATGTCTGGTGGTTTTACAAGGTACCCGCTGCAATAATGCACAGTTTAGTTGAATCTATGCTGGTACTAAAGTATCGATGTATAGTACAGTAGATTCAATGAGTATCTGGACCTGTTGTAGGAATACAATAGTTAACCGGAGAAGAATTTTAGCAGAAGATGTTTAGAGACAATAAAATCACACAATTGCTGAATTAACTTAAAAGTAATCTCCACTAATTTTCAATTTGACAACTAAATATTAACTAATAAAAGCCGCATTAAATAATGTATTACCATCGAAAATTGCCAATATGTGCATCTCTATTAAATCCGAAAAAGCAAAAAATTGGAAAAATATTTCCTTTGATGATTGAGTTACGGAAGTTATTTATAAATTATATGATTTGACAGTAGCTTTCGGATTAGTGCCATTTAGAAAATTTAATGAAAATGTGTAAAAAATATGTTCAAGAAAATAATTGACTGGGAGAAGGCTAGTGAAATATTTGGGCTTGTTTGGTCAATATTGAAGGCATATTTGAGAGAGAGATGGTTTGTAAAGGTACCTTTAAACTATGCAAAACAATTTTCTTGCTTCCATGTTGTCGGTGGTCCAAAAGTCAATTAGACAAAGAATCTAATCAGCTGCTTATACTAGACGATGTCAGGTGGTTATAAAATCCCCTATTGGCATGGTATTGTTACAGCATTTTTGTCAAGTGTTGTCAAACATTCATGTCAGATTATTTATATACATGTGCTTTTGTTAAGTGCTTTTGTTAAGTTGCTAACGGCGGCGGCGCTTTTTATAATTAGTGTCGTGGGATCTTGTGCTATACATACTTTTCGTAATTTTGTTGAGTAGTTGATGATTCAGTGTCGCATTATAATAATTTACGACGTGAAACATATACAGGATGTCCCAGTTGACGCGGTTTCTTTGATAATTTGCTTATTTTACAGTATAGAGAAAAAAGTTTTAAATAAAAGTTGTCCCTATTTATACGACGCATAGCTAGAAAATATTTTCAAATATACAGGGTGTCCCAATTATAGAAAAAGCGTATGTAACTTATTTTACATGGATCACCCTATATATATATATATATATATATATAGTTGAATTGAAGTGAAAAAATCAGTTGCTGACGCTGATTTGTCGTATATTGATGTAATGAAATTACTGTGATTAACACAGAATTCGGGTTTAGTTTTTTAATAAAACAAGTATTTTAGCCTTGTGACGTTTCGGAGACTAATTTTCTCCTTCCTCAGACCTATTTATTAACAAACACTAATAAATTTTAACAAGTTTTAAATTTGACTGTGAAAAACTTACATTGGGCTTTACTTTAAATTTATGTAGACATTGAAACTTGCTTCAGGCATTAATGCACAGTGTAGTAATTATATACACCTATTATTAACAGATTTTGAGAATGGTATGTACTTTGTCACTAAATTTAAAATGTTATATTTGTTTAAAACCTTGTAAATGGGACGTACGAACAATAAATGTAGAATAATATTTTAAAATCGGATGCAATGTCATGTGTAAGTGAGATGTCCAGAAGGCAAAAAATTTTTCTTTTTAACAAATTTTCGAGGATATTTAGATGTCGCACATACAGGGGACTACAAAAGAAAACTCAACTATAATGTGGGGAAAGAACAAAAGCCTATTGGAGCTTTATTTTAATGTTTTCAACTATATTTGAATAGATATTGGAAAAGGATGACGATTGTTCTTTTGTATTTAAATTTTTGGTGATTCTATTTATAGCTAAATTCTCCAAGACCAACCTTTTATTGTAGTTATTTTGATTAAATAAAAAAACCGGATTTTCAAGGTCTATGTTGTGATTGGTTTGGTGGACGTGTGCCGCAAGGGCACATTTTTTGGCACATTTACCAACATACCTACTGAATTAGTGATCAATATAATAGAAGAAAATTGGTTCCTAATTGAACCTATCACTCCCATACCGAAACCTACGTTCATCGCTCTTCTGAAATGGGTATTTAACTCTGTCTATTTCATCTATGAAGGTGAAATCTACCAGCAAATACATGGTACTCCGATGGGCAGCCCACTATCACCCATCATCGCTGATATAGTCATGAACTATATACTTAAAGAGGTCAACGAACAGGCCCATTTTCCCTTTGGATTTATGTACCAATACGTAGACGATCTCGTTTGTACTCTTCCTCCAGAACGTATTCAAAACGTTTTAGACCTTTTTAATAATGTTAATAACAAGTTACAATTCACTTATGAAGTAGAACAAAATCAATCCCTACCTTTTCTTGATACGTTACTGGTCAAGGTGGATAACACCATTAAGCTGAGATGGTACAGAAAACCATCAAATTCAAACAGATTACTAAATTTTAACTCACACTGCCCCCTTAAATATAAAATTAATCTCATATTAGCCATGAAAAATAGAATACTAAAAATAACACACCCTCAATTTATAAATGAGGATTTAAAAATACTTCTTGATATCCTACGTAAAAATGATTTCCCACAACATCTGACCAAAAGAATCCTTTTCTCAAGCCAACATCCCTACAATATTAATCTACCCCTCAATAATTCCACTGCCAACAATACACAGGGCCCCATATACAAATCACTGATTTATATCCCCAAACTGACCGATAAAATTAAAATGTTATTTAAGGATACTAACATTAATATTGCTTTCACAACTGCCATACCTACCCAAAATTTTTTCACTAAACTTAAAACTAAACTTCCACTTTACCAACACCATGATGTAGTTTACGCAGTTAAATGTATTGACTGTCAAAGTTATTACATTGGTCAAACAACTCAAAGATGGCGCGAGCGCGCTGTCCAACACAAAAGCGATTTCAAAAAGCCCAAAAATGTGCCCTTGCGGCACACGTCCACCAAACCAATCACAACATAGACCTTGAAAATCCGGTTTTTTTATTTAATCAAAATAACTACAATAAAAGGTTGGTCTTGGAGAATTTAGCTATAAATAGAATCACCAAAAATTTAAATACAAAAGAACAATCGTCATCTCTTTCCAATATCTATTCAAATATAGTTGAAAACATTAAAATAAAGCTCCAATAGGCTTTTGTTCTTTCCCCACATTATAGTTGAGTTTTCTTTTGTAGTCCCCTGTATGTGCGACATCTAAATATCCTCGAAAATTTGTTAAAAAGAAAAATTTTTTGCCTTCTGGACATCTCACTTACACATGACATTGCATCCGATTTTAAAATATTATTCTACATTTATTGTTCGTACGTCCCATTTACAAGGTTTTAAACAAATATAACATTTTAAATTTAGTGACAAAGTACATACCATTCTCAAAATCTGTTAATAATAGGTGTATATAATTACTACACTGTGCATTAATGCCTGAAGCAAGTTTCAATGTCTACATAAATTTAAAGTAAAGCCCAATGTAAGTTTTTCACAGTCAAATTTAAAACTTGTTAAAATTTATTAGTGTTTGTTAATAAATAGGTCTGAGGAAGGAGAAAATTAGTCTCCGAAACGTCACAAGGCTAAAATACTTGTTTTATTAAAAAACTAAACCCGAATTCTGTGTTAATCACAGTAATTTCATTACATCTATATATATATATATATATATATTTTAGATTCTGCATGATATTTTAAGTAACTTTTATTAAGACCTTCCTAGACCTATGTGCTTTTGTTTTCGAGAAAATAAATATTTTATCAAAAATTTTGCAATTGCAGCGCTCTCGTTAATGAGCTGTAGGATCAAAATTAAAAAGGTAGAAAATTTCGGTTTGTGCAAATTGATATCCTATTGTTGACATACAGTTACTGAAGCCAACATTTGGAAACATTTAAATGCCAATAACTCTGTTTTTTTTTTAATGGGACACCCTATATCTGCTTACAGGGTTATATGTAAAATTAAATTCTCTTTCTTTTGATATCAGAATGTACCCATTTATCTTGAACCGTTTTAGAGAAAAATGTATATTTCTTCTGCTACTGTCTAAACTGACCACTTCAATTTGCACAAAGTAGGCTTCGTAACAATAATATTATCACAGATATATTTAATAATCATGTGTACCATTTATAATTATACACAAGTAATAAGCTCAATTTAAATTTGTATTGTAAAAAATTTTAAGAGAACAGGACCTTTCAACTTTCAACTTCAAATTTGTATTATAAAGCAATTTCTAAGGATAACATTTTGTTCCCAATCCTTTTATAAAAAATGTAATGCAACAAACACCGATGTGAAGTTTACAATGATATCCAGCAACGTATTCTAGTCTGATTCACAATATCATGTAGGCGGCACATCGTATACAAATCCAGCAACGAATTTATACGTTTGAGATACGCTTTGAATCAGTGCTTTGTTGGATGTTAAATAAAGTTACTAACTTAAGTATCTATCTAATCCTCAAACATTCGGATCCTTCACATACGACACACACACACACGAAAAGGACAAAATTTATGCAAAAAGAAATTGTAAAGTGTGGGATCTCTGGCAGTTATAATAATTATTTGTTGTTGTTGTTGTAATACGGCTTAATTAATCATTCACCGCTGCTTACAGGAGCTTTTGCTACGACGAAATTTTTCCCAGAAGCTGTTAGTAAGACATGGATCGTATGTATGCCCAAAACTCTAGAAAATGTAGGGGCCCTCATAGTTAAAAAAAAATGATGACTACGGCTTAGTTAATCACTTACTTCTAGCTTATTAATGCTTGTGCCACGATGAAATTGTTACCACAAGCTCTAAGTAAGACATAAATTCTATCTACGCCAAAAAATTTGGAAAAAATAGGGGTCCTCATAGCTAAATTTTATTTTGGATTTTTTGATGACTACGGTTTAGGTAATCATTTATTTCTAGTTTATTAGTGCTTGTGCCATGATGACATTTTTTGCAGAAGCTCTTAGTAAGATACAGATTGTATCTACGCTCAAAAATTTTGAAAGGTAGGGGTCCTCATAGTTAAATTTTTTTTTTGATATTTTGATGACTACTCTTTTTTCCGCAGAGTGTAAAATGTTTTTGTTCTTATTGTCTGTTTTATAATTGTTTCCTAGAAGTTACAAATATTGCAAATGTGGGATCAGTACTTTCTAAACTGAATGGTCTCAAATGTTCTTCTAATGACATATTCTCCTTCTTGTCTCAATCAAGTGCCGTTTTCGAAAGTACAAGACTCCAGGTTCCTTATATTCCTAACCAAAATATTTGAAAATATCTAAGCACATTACATAAAACAACTTCTTTACGTATGTGTATATTTCCATTCAATAAATAGGTTACACGTATAGTAAACATTCACACATGTAGTGTTTTTCTAGATTTAAAACTATTTTAAAAATTCCCCACTTAATAATTGCCTATTACGTAATACAAAATATGTAGGTCACAATTAAGAGATACCTATATACTTACCAGAATACAGAAACTATGTACACATCTTCAAAAGTAGGTCGAATATTTTATTGCTATTAATTATTCCAAACTGTTCGACAAAATGTACTAAAATCCGAATCCAATTTATTATCAACATATTTTTTAGTTTTACTGTATTGCGAACTCACAATTAGTGAAACAAATTTTTCCATCAACATACTTTTTCAGTAATACCAGATTTATAGCATATCGCATCCGTATAAACAAATCAGCATAGATTAAGTAAACAGCTAACGTTTGAACTCTACGCTTCGATATATATCCAGGATTTTAATAAAAATAAAATTGAATGAAATCATATCCAAACACTCGCAGCGTTAAAAACATAAAAGGCATGCGAATGCCATGAATGTGAGTAAGGTTGTTTAATCGGCGCATTCCCGTGGAATCTCCTAATTACGACATAATTTTCATTAAATCGCCCGTAGACGTGGAAGTTAACACGTTTTCAGACCTATTCTCTTCGACGGGCGCTCGAAGAAACGCGTTTCCACGTCGTATAAGTACAATAAACTAAAGAAGTACTCGGATAGGGTGACTATGGACATGGTATTTACTCTATGTGGGTAATATCCATTATTTTAAGCGGAAATATGCGGGGAATACGATTGTGTGGTTCTATTTTTCTCGTAGAAGCACCGTTAGAAACATTTTTCACGTCTTTAGTTGAAGAAATAATGGTTTTAATGTATAGATGTATAGCCTAAAATAGTACATACCAACTTTCTGTAAGCTTACAAATTGAGGATAAGATTATAAATAAGGGTGATATGATCTGGAGGAAGAATTTAGATATACGAATGATTCTTTATACCTAACTGACTCCTTTATTTTCAATCAAAACATATTTTTTTATAATAAATAAATATCTTCGACATAAAAAACAGAATAGCATTTCATATCATTTTATGGATATCATACGCATCAAAGTAAAAACCAGAACAGAAACTGGAATGTTCAAATAGTAGAGGAACTCTATAAGAAAAATAAATGTTTAAGGTTAGTTTAAAGCTTTGTATGTAACAATTATGAGGTGCTGCGATATTGGGCAGCTGTTAGGTTAATGCTGGCACACATTTTAACTCATTGTTTGTTTCGCTGACTTTAATCAGGCAACCACCTTATGTTTTTGTCTGCATATCCTTGAGTAATATTACCAAGAATTTAGGTGATTTAGTGATTTAGGCCGTATATTGCATTCCAAAATATAAAAATTATTCAGCGTCTTGTTTATTATATTTACATAGTTGTTCTCTATGAGATTCCTCAAGAATTTCCAATTACTTCATTGAAAAAAAAACGGAACATAATCTTCTTCATAATCTTTAAGGTTTTCCTTTTTTTGCAAAATGTCCTTCTTCGAGACGAAACAGACATGCTTTCCGCGAACTTTACTTCGCAGAGAACAGGACATATTTAATGCAAATACTTTAAACATTATCTATTTCTAACAAGAGCTTCCACATACTGCTCCATCAGACCGAGTCTGCTGTATAAAGGAGACAACAAATCTTTTTAAGAATCAATCAAGTAATGCGAGTGAAGCTATCACATTTAGCAATTAATTTGTTTTTTAAGCTATCTTCTATCGTGTAGTGTTTATTTTTAGTAGGACTTTACCAATCGCAAATAAAAATGCAAAATATTCACTCAATACTACCACAAATCCTATTCTAGCTTTTCCGTCGGTATCTGATCTTCGAAGTAACTATTGTCGTCTTACTGTATATACGAATGCCACCGCCGAATTGAGGTCCTATTGCCTACGGAGATACAGCTACCCCCAAAAGTATTCGTCCAGGTAAAAAAATCGCTTGTTTTACAAATAGAAGATGAAAAACGATTTCTTTCGCCACAAATCGATCATTAACGACCAGAACAGCTTAAATGTTAATTTTCTCTAACAAAGTTATGAACAAAGTTACAAGCATTGAAGTAGACATGGAAAAATTCACCTCTCCTTTGTGGTAAAAGTTAGTGTAGTGAGTTAAATTTGTATCACTAAAAGAAAGAGTATGATATGATAATGCAAAATCCAAAATTTCAATTGATTATCTGCAATGGTTTCAAAGTTATAAATTTTTTACTTTACGAAATAGAGGCGAAAATCGCGTGCGACTCGCGTTACAGAGGGTTCGCACGCGATTTTCGCCTCTATTTCGTAAAGTAAAAAATTCATAACTTTGGAACCGCTGCAGATAATCATACCAAATTTGGAATATTAGATGAAGAAATCATACTCTTTCTTTTAGTGACACAAATTTAATTCAACTTTCACCACAAAGGAGAGGTGAATTTTTCCATGCCTAGTTCAATGCTTGTAACTTTGTTCATAATTAACTTATTAGAGAAATACTCCACATTTAAGCTCTTCTTGTCGTTAATGGTCGATTTGTTGCGAAAGAAATCGTTTTTCATCTTCTGGTTGTAAAACAAGCGATTTTTTACCTGGACGAATACTTTCGCAGGTAGCTGTATATCACTATCGCTTCTATCGAAACTTTCCCAAAACAGTGGCTTGAAAACATATAATGTGTTTGGGCATTTATGTAGTATATAGGGTCATTCATCGAAAACACCAATTAGAATCATTGCAAAAACTTCATACTTTCAGCGTTTATATAAACCGCAATGCTGTTTTCAAGCAAAATATTTGTAACCGGAAATGATATATCGTACTACCGGAAATACCCATGAACTTTTGAATTTTAAATATAATAGTAGTATTTTTTCTTTTAAATTGGCATTAGTTACACCACTTAAAGGAAAAAATATTAAAATAACCCGTACCTAAAATTAACAGTTACTTTTATACTTATAATCTTTTTAAATTTTGCGGGCCATGTACTTAAGCCGGACTTATGCCATGTAAGTTATCAATGAACCAAAGGAACGTATACAGACATAGCTTAAAGTGCATGGTTGAATAAAAATTAAATATTATACAGGGTTAAATCAGAAAGTTTCAAAACTTCGCTATTAAAAAACTCGCCTGTTTTAAATACAATGCCTAAAATATTTTGTTATACCGTTCGATGCAGAATAAAATTCTGAATAAAGAAGTATTAAGGTTTATCTTGGTTATGTATTACACTTTTATCTTTACTTTATGTTATACGCATTTTTTTAAATAGTTCATGTTTCCTTACACTATAGATTACTATGAAAGATTTTTTTGCGACTGCACGAGCAGGTCATAAGAGAGACTGATTGTGCCTCCGTGCCGTTTTAGTCCTCTTAACCAGGTCGCACTCGGCCAAAGAAGTCGGTAACCTGGTGGAGAGTTAGTTTACTTATTCCGGGATCATCCAGTCGAACGACTCCAAAGTAACTCTGCCTCTCCCTTTCCACTGTCAAGCAGTCGACAAGAAGACTGACTGGAGTTTTCTCCGCATTCCCACAGTTTATACACAGGGGAGAGTTAACAATGCCCATGCGATGCAAATGTTTATTCAATACGCAATGACCGGTTAAGATCTCTTTGAGTAACCTCAGCCTGTCTCTGCTCATAGAGACTTTACGCAGTTTTTTCTCATATGGGCGAATCCCGAGAGTTTCACAGTGTCGGATGTCGGCAAGTGCATTCCAGTTGGAGCAATGTCTAACAGCGAGTTCGGATCTGACAAAGACTTTGATGCTTCCGTAAGAATTCCCACCTCTAGGTTTTGGACCTACGGTCATTCGCTGGCACCTCTAGCTAGTTTGTCAACCATTTCATTGCCTCTGATTCCAGAGTGACTTGGCACCTATTTCAGCGTGGTATTGTGATGTTCCGCCAGTTTTACAAAAGTCCTATGGCAGTATAACACGACCTTGGAATCAAACCTGACAGTCTGTAATGCTCTAAGAGCAGTCTGGCTGTCAGACAGGATTTCCACTACTCCATTATCCTGTGGGCGGTTTAATATGCCCTCTGCGCAGGTCTGGATGGCAATTATTTCGGCTTGGACGATGGACGGGGAGCTCCCTAAGCTGAAACCTTCGCCCTCGGTTTCTTTGTCCCTCCAAATTCCAATTCCCACGCCGTTTGGCATTTTAGAGGCGTCAAACCAGCGCGATTATTACCGTCTCGATTTCTGCACGAGGGCTTTTGCGGTCTCTCTGCTGGAGATGTTTATATTATATCCCCCAGTGAAACTGAAAACGGGTGAGATGCTATGAACGATAGTGGAAGTGCTTGACAGTTTAAAATATCATAGCTGACTTATTTAATTTTAAAATTTATTCTTCCTTAATTAAAACATAGTATCAAAATCTTCTGTCAACATTTTTACATGGTTGAAATCGGAAAAAATATATTTTCATGCAAAATTCCAATATGGCTTCCAAAACAATAAGAGAATTGGTAATAATCAGAAGGACCAAAACTTTATAGAAAAATGTTAAGTATGCCATTAGCTAAATGATAAAAAGGTTCATTTTTCTTTGAGTTAATAACAACTAGCAGTCGGAAAACGCTCATACATACACGGAGAGAGATGAGAGGACATTGTTTGTAAGAAAGATGCAATTGAAAGATTATTAATAGATTTACATTTTGAATAGGTAGTAGCCTCAAGGTTTAGCATATTCAATCGGTAAAATAATAATCATTATATACAGAATCTGTAGTGGTGATTTTAATTTGCTTTTAGACAAATTCTCTCATGGTTTCAATATTGCCACAACATTTAATGATTACAAGAATGTGTTTGTGTTGGCTCTACATTAACTATTCCTCTAATGAATTAAGAAAACTCGTTGATTTATTGCATTCATTGTGTGTGAGGGCAATTGTAACTGAACCTATACACGTGGATATACCTACTCAGATAATATTTTCACTAATAAACCGTGTATGAATTTGAGTCGTTTGTTGCTCATAATTATCTGATCGTTTTGATCAAGAATTGATTGTTTGGGAGTGAGACTGGATCTTGTCAAAAATATAATTATCGAGAATGTAAAGAAAAGAATTGTTGTAATGTTTAAGATATTAATGAAACAAGGAACGTTTCAATTATTTCGGTCGATACTGGTAAACTGTATGGTAAACTGTACTCCTTAATACAGTTATTGTTCAGCAGACTTTTATTTTTGCAGAACCTGAAAGCCTACAAACGTAAGTGTATTAAATAAGTCAAGAACTGATTGGAAGATATTTTTTATTTATTTTTTGTACACTTCCTATACACATTTACTGACACACATTTGCTTTCAAAGTTGTCTTGAACTAATATGAGCATTGCGAACTAAGATCAGAACGGAATTGTGTGTTACGTTGCTTGAAATCATTGTAGATTGTTGTGAAATTGCAAGCCATTCATACTACGAGGTATCTGTAGACACTTGCTTGAATCAATAGTGGTGCGTATATAATTGACAGTGGAAGAGCTCGAGTATAGTGTGGCAATAAAATTCATAATAAAAGAAAATTTATAACGACGATGTTCATTCGAGGATTGTAAATATATGTGGTAATTCTTCTTCAAATTCTATTGTGACGAAATGGGTGGCCGTAACATTCCTTGTAATCAGAAAAAAAAATAACCAACACAAATATATTTGCACCATAATAGCTCCCATTTCAAATTTTGAGTTACAGCTTACGATATTTGGCTCACAAAATTTTTATCTCTTTATGTACAAAATGAATACAATGTAGTGATGGTAAATTTAGGTGTAAAGTATATAATCGCGTGGTTATTAATGTTATTTTTGATGTACATTAATTGGTGTTCTATTAAATCACTCTGCGTGACTTAAATACGTAATTATAAGCAATCATAAGCATAAATTAATGGAATTCGACCTAACAACATATTTTCATTAAACTTCTATAATCCGAATAATAATAATAATTCATGCACGTAGTACCCATTACAAATAGTTAATTGTATCTTAAATTACAGGCTACAACTATACACATCACTTTCCAAACGAAGATAATAGAAGTCTTTCGACTAATAAATACACCAGATGCAAATTAAGCGCGATAAATTTCACTTCCAAGTAAAATACATAAACAAATCTCGTAATTTCTAACGTTTACACCAATACATTTAAACTCACAGTTGTATTTAGTAACTTTAGCTGCAGTACCAGTCCTGGCTGTTGCATATAAATAAGATGCACATACACTCTATATTATCATAAATGAATAATTAATAGTATAAATTACGATAAACTACTTAATCAAAACACATAAAGTTAATCCTAATCTCTAGTTTGTATATTGGAAAGAAAAGATTTCTAGTTATGATCACATTAGAATACTCCGTTGAAGTTGACGCATTCATTCAATCCTAGTTTGTTAATGAAAGCATTACATCATTTAGTTATGTCACTTATTTATTTCTTAAATGAATTACTTGACAATTAAAAATACTAAAGGCAGATTTGTCAAATTGAGTTCTGCGACTTGCTTGACTTTCAGATATTAATTTTTCATTGTCTTCAGAGTTGTTCCCATATTGGCATTGAAAAACAATTATTACAACATCACAAGACATCACAACACACCCATTTACATATGACTTGCAATTGTACAATACTAATTTTGCATATAATTGATTCTGAGTCATAGATCTTGTTCTTATTTCAACAATGGTTTATTAACGGAAATGTGTGGTGATAAATATTGCTTAAATTTTTTCATTTTGAAAATTTGAAATTAACTAGCATTGGGATAATCAGATGAAGAGTCAATTTAAATGTATTAGTAATTACCATATCTGCGCAGGCGAACGTTGGGGATTATTATAATTCCCAGACTAAAATTTGCGCCGCAGTTATGCTTAACGAAGTAATTGCTACAATAAAATTAAAATTCCATATTTTTCTTTGGACCAATTCTCAAACAATTTTGTTTATGTAAATGGGATGTCCGTTATTTAGGAATTAAGCAATATTAAGATTTGTGGTTCTGTAAAGAGTTGTGATCATCCTGCGGATATTGTTTTACACGATGCTTAATCACCTGATTTTCAAAATGCACGTTTTCTTTAGTTAACTAGTGCACCGTTATAATTTCTAATACTGCTAAATATAGTACTGGCTATTTAGACAAACTAACATTTGTCTACGCTATTTGTAGTTTCTAACAATATCTATTTTCTCCAGGTGATTCTTTGCGGTTAAGCTGCTATTTATAGCATTAATTTCTTATTTATCAAGTAGAGTAGTGGTAACCAAGATGTAAACTATGGTTAATCAGGAAACCACAAAGCCTCTGAAGTTACCTGCGAGGCTGATATAAAAATTGACAAATTATATAAGTATTAAATTATATAAAATTAATTAAACTCAAAGTAAATGGTCGAATGCGATATAAAGCCTTAATTGTGGTAATTGATTTATTGATTACTGTCTTTCCAAAAACTTTCAGTGTATACTTATCTCCTCAGAGCACACTATGCAATAATTCTAATATTAAAAAATAGTAATTCAATTAAGAACATCGTCGAATTACTAAATTTCTTTAGACAGCAAATTTTTAGTAATCTGTTATTCTCAACATCTAGAACGTCAACGTTGTTAAAATTGAAGGAATGACTAAGTTTATTACAATACAACTCGAATTAGAAATAAATGAAACAAATCTCATAGAATTGTTTATTGCATTGTTATGTGTATCATTTTATGACCAGAAAGTAGGATTTTCAATCTTTTAGTAGTCTTTCCTACACAGCAGCTGTTATCATTTTTTTCAGTTCATATTGTGAATCTATTTTATCTTTCTTTACTACTAGGATAAACCGCTGTAATATTATTAATGCGCTCAGTTCTATTGAGACAGATCCTTTATTGAAAATCCTTGATCAAATATTTGGAAGGATTTTTACAGTTTCTTTCTAAATCGCGGAAAACAGTTTAATTAAAAATATATCAATAACATTTACAAAAATGAAATTTCAGCGATAATACACACAAAAAATTCTTAAAACAAAATACACAATACATAAGTTTTTGTAACTATGATTGATCAAGGTAAAAAAATTGTTATTATTGAAAAATAGAGTTATTAAAAAAATCAACAAAATAGTACTATGGCACAAAACGTTACCCCTTAACAAAAGTATTCAAACAGAAAATCCTTTTACATTCCATACCATCGTATATTAATAGTTCCACTTATAACATTTACAGGTACGCATTTCTGAACCAACCTCCTTTATTTAATCAGGATAGTAAAGACTATAGCTATCGAGTGCATCAGGGAGAGGTGAAATGACATTCAATGCGATACATCTACATATGTATATTATAAGAACACTGCCTACAACTTGTACAACTCTGAATAGAGTCCTCCTCGTTTGCGGACAAGTTCTACAAACAACTATATGGCACATCTACTGGATCATCCCTTATCTCCAGCCGTATCCAAACTAGTATTATAAAAATTAAAATCCATAACTTTGTCTATCTTTCCATATATTCCCATACCATATTTATGCTATATTGACGATACAATTAATTCATAGAGTATACATAAATCACTTTACATGCCTTTAATTCCATTCACGAAAACAATGTAAAACAGAAACTTGAAAATTAATTGATTTCTTATGGATAAATAACAGTTCTTTAATGTAACAGGTATAAGCTATTAGAGGGAAGAAGGAATGTCTGAAAGTTCAATCCTGACACACAGACACGTATTTAGAACATCATTTTTGTCATCAGTGTGTGAGCTTGAACTAGCAACCGCTTTCCCAATGCCTCTGTATTGCTGATGTTATGTAGTTCCATGTTCTGATATCTGTTGAGCAATTTCTAGAGAAAACCAACCAACGGGGAAGCGTTTGTCAGTTGAAGCTCCTGTATCACACACTGATAAGGATAGAAAAGTTAAAAACATGTGTTTATGTCAGTATTGAACTTTCAAGCATTCCATTATGTACTATGTATAATACGCCAAACCTTTTACTCTGTAGTAGGTTGCATCTGCTTAATTACAAAATTCTTCTTAGATGTAATCATCAAAAAAACATCACTTACTAACAAATTGGTATACAGAATATATTTGGTCCGCTGTATACAGAAGATCTGAATTCAAGTACTTGCATTTATTGGATACTATAACCCCCGAGGTTTGTGTTTTATACTGTACTCTTTCACTTAATCTGAAATAAACTATAGTAATATTGCTTTAATAATAGTTTAATAAATGTCTGTGCATGTATCAACAAAATGCACGAACCAATCTTAACACATTTTAATCCTTATGTCTCATTATCATTATAGTATAGTTTCCAACTACCATGTAGACTAGTAAGTATTAAATAAAATTAAGTCCAAAGACTTTTCTTGTACGAATCTATGTAATTCTGAAATCTAACACTAAAAAATATGTAAATTACACTTCAAAACGTCTTAATACATATTACCATTTGATATATAACGTTGTAATAGACAATATTAAATAAAACTTTTACTTTTGATTAATTACAATATTTCGAAATTATTTTTGTAGTATCTCTCTCATCCTGTTTTTAATAGTTTCCAAATTGATTTAATGGTAACTATTTTAGATATTTTTAGCTATTTTTAGCTATGTTATTAACTTTCTTCTTCAAATTTTGACGTAATTTGAGTTATAATATAATATTTTTGCAATTTTCACTATATTATTTAATGGTGTTTCTAGCTAATTTCAGATGTTTTAGCTCATTCGAACCAATTTATTGACTGTTAATTTGTAATTAAATGTGTTAGCTGGTTTTGAAGTTTTTAACATTATTTTTCACCCTACACCATGATTTCAATTTTCAGCAATTTTTAGGAACTTTTAGCTATTTCTGACAGTGATATTGTTTTGTTATCACCTTGATAATGAAAGTTCCGCTATTGAAACGCGTCGTTTTCCTTATAAAAATTTGGTATTTTCTAAGGAACGTAGTAGCTCTTAGAGAGAAACTGATTCAGTTAGATACTGAAGTTTATTTTTACAAAATCGCTTTAATTACAAAAGACATCAAAACTCAAGTACGATGAAATGAGGGGTTTACCTAAGAAAAATACAATTCGGATATTCGAGCTAACACAAAAAAGCATAATGATAAATAAAATTTCTCCAAATATACCTCACAATAATAATGAAATCTGCTCTGGAATGGTCAAGACGTCAGTTAGCAGTCGTTACACAGAAATAACACCGGATAAAAATATGAACATAAAAATCGCAAAAAATGAGCGCCAGCATAAAAGGATACTTAAATGAAAATGATTATAAATTATAAATAGAATTAATACGACGTGGAGGTAAACTAATCCTTCAAATTAAAATGACTAAACTTTGTATCAATAAATAAATTTAACAACCAGCAATTAGTTTCGATACAGGTTACTTTAAATAAAACGTTTTGTAAATAAAATTCTATCCAACCAAATTAAGACAAACTTAGCTAAACAGTATAGAAAGTAAAAATCTCAAATTCTTATGTGTAAAGATAGAAGCATAGTGTAGAACCAGAAACTAAATATGTGGGGAAATGTATCTTTCCTATCAACTTGCAAAATGAGATATTGAAATCTTTTAATTATAAAATTGGCTGACACCACATGGCCTTTATCGGAGAGATTCCGGTCGATTTACAATTTTCTTTCTACAAATCAATGTCATTCGTCCGAGCAACACCAATTGGAACACAACTATAAACAATTGAAGACATTTTAATGCCTAAAACGTGTGCAGCCCACGCGCACGCAAACCTAACAAAATCTCTAGCTATTTTCAGAGACATTATTAGCTGCGTATATCTATTCTACGTCGTTTTCACTAATTTTCAGGCATTTTCATTTCCTTCGACTATTTTCAATTTAAATATGTTGATTTATTTTCAGTTATTTGAAGCTATTTTATATGTTCCTTTCAACTTTTTTCAAATGTTCTAGCAGCTGGCGTGTCTTTAAACCTTTCAAAATACCTCTTAAGCCATTCCATCTCAACGGATAACCAATTTTCTATGATACATTTAAATTTATATTTTACCATGTTAACTGTTTTTATTAAGTAGTAGTAGTAGTACCTATTCACCTGTAAAGTAATGTATCTCTTCTTATCTTTATTTTCTCCTTCTTTTTTTCATTTAGGGTTCGTTATTTGTGTATTTTGATACAAAACCATTGTTTAGTTCGTCTACATGCTACACAAGCTGTAGACACGAATTCATGAATCAAGAGTTTTTACTTCAATCTCTTTTTTGCTTGTAAAATGTTATTTGATTGCATTTTTCACCAGATATGTATGTGCAAAACTACACGTATTATCCAGTTCTTTGCCTCCCTTATCTCACAAAGAAGACCCTATAAAATGTTCACGAAATAAAACTTTCTTCGAACATCAACCTCGCAACCTCAGTTTACTAGAAACTACATACACATATAAGCGTAACAACGGTGAGCTAGAGGGTGGCATTGAAGTAGTAGGGTCAAGCCGAGCAAGGCAATAAGGCGTAACCAAACATTGCGATGAGAGCAGACTACCCCCTAGGGCTTACGAGGTGCTGAGTGGTCACTGATAGGGGTTACTTGATGGTCGCTACCCTAGAACCGTGCTCAAACTACTCTCTCGTATAAGGGCACTACACCCCGGAGATACGGAACAATCTAACAATATTGGTTGCATTTATCTTTTGTAATTACGGCCAGTTATCAGGTCCGCCAGTAAAACTACCCAGCCCGGTTTAAATTCTGCACTTGATATGTTGTCGAATCGCGCTTGTTTACAAGTTTCAACTGAAATTAAAATGGATTGCTACTGTTAGCCGGATGCTGGTGCCATTTATAGGAGGTAGTAAGTCTGCGTTAGTTCGTTTTTCGATTTCGTAGTGGTAGATATACGGTTTTAATTTTAGGTTCGATGAAAATGGATCGGGTGATGTAACTCTTTCGATTTTAAAGCTCGAAGTGAATTTATTTTAGATCGTAAGTGTTGGAGAAAAATGGTAATTTGAAGACTGGGGATATATTTTACGTGAATATTACATCTTGACCAAAATTGATGCGTAAATGAAATTGCTTCTCTTAGGTTATGTCGCAAAGCGACTAGACCCAAATGCATTTACTGCTTTTTGTTGTTTATTGCGTTGCAATACATGCTGCCGCAGAGTAATAGTGGGTTTATTACTATATAGAACACACTAACTGTAAAATGTTATTTTTCTGGCTGTTGTATAATTGGGCTTAACGTGCAATATTCTCCAAAATATCATTACCAAACAATATTTGAAAAGTCGACTGGAGTTTTTGCTTGCAATGCTTTATGAGGTAATGGCTTAGGAGAACAATTCTCATTTGGTATATACAGGGTGTGGCGCGAAGAGTTTTGATTAGAAGTTTTTGGGGATGTAGTAATAGGCGAAATGTAAAATTTTATAATATTACACTATCGATAATGCTGATTTTAAATATAATAGTTTCATGAATGATCTATGCTTTATTAATGTCCTACGCTTTATTAATGTTGAAATACTACGTTTCGTTATTGTTAAGTAAAATAATAAAATATCTCAAAACCGGTTAGATTTAGGTATAGGGAATGCTAGTATCAATTAGACGAGAATGGAGATAGGAATTGAAATCTGATATAATATACAGGGTGTTGTATTTTAAATAAGCGAGTTATAATTGTTTGAAGTTGTTGGAATTAAGTGGCATGTGGAAAACACCCTGTATAAAAAAATTTACATTTCAAAGGACGAGGCACTTTAATGACATCTTGCAATTCGCCATGTCAAATTTTAAGTCAGTAGCGTGTTTGTTTGCAGCAATATCGTGATTTATTTGGGACTGTGTTTTTCTAGAAAAATTAAAAAAAATTGAAATATCTGAAAAACTATTAATTTTTAGTATAGGACATGGTACATGAAATTTATTCAAAATTTGATAGAGAATTGAAAAATAAAATAAAAAATACCATATTCTATTTAAAATAAGCGAGTTGGTATGTACTTCCGGTGTACCGGAAGTAGATCATTCATGAAAATATTATATTTAAAATCAGCATTATCGATAGTGTAAAATTTTACATTTCGCCTATTACTACATCCCCAAAAACTTCTAATCAAAACTCTTCGCGCCACACCCTGTATATATAGCGCTTTTTCGTGTCTTCGGCTTCATGTTCTCTAACTCTAAGTCTTCGTATCTTAAAAGGCGACGTGACCTCTTCTGCTTCAAAGTCGTCATTGTCCTACGTTCTAGCTTCTCATTTACTATTCAAAATAACCTTTGAAAATAAGTTCACATGCTCGTCCTTAGATTCTTGAATAGTTACCAGTTCACATAGACTTAGCCTGAAATGATCATTGTAATTATTACGTCATGCATAAAATCCCTTAAAAGGCACAAGAATAGAAAGCATGAAAACAATGAAACGACTATAGCAAGTTAAGTCTTCCATTATATGTGTTAAAAATAAGTGATTATGTTTGAGCAATAATGTGTTTCAGAAATACATTTTTAATTTATGAAAAAATAATTAAATAAATACCTACTTACTCTTTAAAGCGCGTTCTGTAAAATGATGGATCTATTACCAAGAAGCTATCAAAAAACCATCATGTAAACTATTGAATTTTATAATGTACGTATGTATTACAACATAACTACAAGCGATACTCTACCCAGCGGCAAGTGTTCGAACAATGAATAATATCACAGCGGAAAATTTAAAATTCACTGCCCTTTTATAGCGACAATATGCACCAGTGGGTTAAGTTAAATTCCACCTATAAACACCAAATGTTCCAGAAATTAAACCATTTTGTAATTGTAATGTTAAACTTTTTCTAGGATGCTTATTTCTTTTGTATAGGAGTGTATATATAACAGAAAACATAATTCAGATTAATTTAGTAGCGACATAACTCTGTTTTACCGTTTTAATGAAAATATCAGGATATTTTGATGTTTTACATTTGCAATTTAAAACAGCTAAGACGTTTGAATGTGGGCGGCCACTAATTACTGGTAAAAGCAACAGCAATCAAGATAAATATGCGTTATTTCGACGTTGAAATGTCAATCGTCGATTGCGCACTATCCTGTGTTGCATTGTCCCCAGCTAAATTGACCGCACCTCGTCGGCAAGAATTAACCTTAGAAACGATAGAAGTACGTTAGTCGAGAAAGAATTACTCTCGATGGATGGTGGAGACGTCTATTCTATTGACAGATGAACGATGACGTCATTTCCGGCAAGAGTGCGATCGTGTTCGAAATGCAACACCGTTATATTTACATCACGCAAAGGATCTATTAAGTATGGTACTTGAAATGAATGAATTATACTGGTTTGTCCATTTGGAATAGATAGGATATTCTTCTCGGAAGTTATTAAGCGAAGTGAAAAATTTTATACAAGGAAGATACTATACTTGATGAAGCTCGGAGCTTAAGAGTAATTTGCATTGCAGTATGTTCCAAGTGTTTCATATTTTATATCTTACTTAATTGCATATTTAGTTCTGAGAAAATGTCTATATAACACCTCTTTAGCGGCACGTAAATCCTGTGATTATTAGAAAATCTTTCCCAACTCAAACGTTGCGAAATAATTTAGCGTGAAGTTATTTAGCTTATCTACAACTGATTGTTGAGTGTAATATGATATAACTGTAATTTCGCGAAACCTTGATAGTATAGCTTTTGTCAGACCGAAAGGGTTTGAAACAGTCAATATTTAAAAAAACATGTAGCATTAAATTTAGTACTTAACAGTATTACAGAAACAGACAAACAAACTTTAGAAAATTTAGATGATGAAGCTTCAATTATTGGAAAAGTACGTTGAAGTTTATTATATGCATAATTTGGAAGGTGGTATAAACAATAATTCAATTCACCACAGATAAAAAACTTCAAGTAAGTGGTTGGAATTTACATTACATAAAAAACATAACCTTGAACTATCATGTCAACAGTGTGATTCTTAAATTAAATAAGGCATTTTATGATCTCTCGAAAATGAACAAATGCATAATGCATATTATACATACAGGTTGGACAATTCAGATACTCGGCGTATTGTAAATAGCATTACATGCAATGGTGAAATATATGTATGCATTAGAATGACGGAGATGGTGATATGACTGAAGTACGATGTTGCCAAGTCGAATTATTGCATTCTGTATTCTCGTATCTGCAACCTCCTGAGAATTTGCATATGCTAAGAGTACGGATTGCGATTTTTCATAAAATAACTCACATTCTATCGAAAATAATTCAAGTTTAATTCTAAAAGGAATTCGAACCCAAACATTTAGCTTCTGATGGAATTGCATTTTTAAAACTATACAAATATCTGTCTTTTCCCAGGACCAATATCGTACGATGGACGGATTGTGGAGTCCATGAAGCAAAAAAGAGAATTAATCGATGAACAAGACATCTCAGATAAAATTCTCTTCCCGGTCACCTTAATAATATTTATTCGTTCAGCTTTTGTATAAATAGACATCTTAAAGAAGTTTGCAAAACAAATTATAAGTTGAATTATTTAAATACGAATTAATCGAGGCGTGTCCTTTACATCGATGCTGGGTTGTGGCATCATTGCACATATCAGCATGCCTAGAATCTGGGTTGTTCAACGTGTATATACATATGCACACTAAGGCTCGATCCACACTATGATGCCGTTCACGGTTCAATCTCGCTCCGGTCTCGGTCCGATCAAATCTCGCTGTGTCTACACTACTGGTCTCACAATCAGCGTGTCGCGATCCACGGCCGATATAGGACGTATTTTAAAATAATCACATAAATTTGACTCGGCAAAAAATGGCATTTAATTTTTACTTGAAGAATTAGCAATAATAGCTATTATTTTGGATGAACAGGATACAAATAAACAGACATTACAATATAAAATAAGAAGAAGAAGAATGTGAATACATCTCAATTTATTAACGAGAAAAGAAGAAGGCGAATATCACACGTTATATCGTCATTTGATAAACGATGAAGAAAAATTTTTACAATATTGTCGAATGGAATATTTGAAACTTTATAATAATACTAATAATTATTATAAACTTTATAATTTGCACAATTCATTAATTGTGTATTCCATTAGGATAGTTTGATGGTTCGGTAAAATATTTGACATAACCACTGACACTCCTGTCATATAAAAACTTGACAATAGTAAAATGGATAGTAATTTTAACTCCCACCACCCTCTCCTATTAATAGGCTTTCGTAGTTCAAGTTGTTAGCCTATATAAGACCCTACAGACACGTTATTCGACTGAAATTGACTCAATGTATGGTAGTAACATTAGCTGCTTTCGATTAGTAAAGCGTGATCAAATGTTTATTAGGAACATGTTTCTAGGATTTCGATCCCTTAAACGAAAATTTCCTAATACCTACATATATCTGAGGCAAAACTTAAAGAAGGGGATTCTTATAGGACCCCAGATTAATCTGTTACAACAGGATCAAGAATTTGATGTACTCTTGATCGATTTAGAACGGACTGCTTGGGATGCATTTAAAAATGTGACAAAGAATTTCTTAGGAAATAAAAAATCTGAAGATTACGAGGAAATTGTTAGTGAACTTCTTGGAAGTTATCAAGCATTAGGCTGTAATATGAGACTTAAAATACATTTCTTGCATTCGCACCTGAACTTCTTTCCGCCGAATCTTGGCGATGTTAGTGACGAACATGGGGAAAGATTTCATCAGGATATTTCCACTATTGAAAAACGCTATCAAAAGTGAAAAGAAAGACTTTCTAAATACGTCCCAGAATAGCAACCTATTATCTTAACCGTGCTGCGGATTAACCGTGTTAGCAAAGAGCTTTGATTATCCGTTTCAATTATCCGTGATCAATTATGAATTTCCATCATTGTTTATAATAACCAGACGTGATAAATTTGAAGATATTTGTTTTGTATAATAATTATTAATTTACGTAAGTAGTCATAATAATTAGTAAACCAACTTTTTTGACTAAAATAAGTAGGTGCGGATTAACCGTGCTTTTCGAATATAATCGAAAAGTGTTAGTATTGTATGATCAATATGAATTTCATTTGTTTATAATACCAGACAAAATAAGTTTAAGTTTGTATATAATTCATAAAGAAAAATTAAAAAAATTAAAATTTGTTGTTCTGTGTTATTTAAATGATTAAAAATTAAATCAAAAGCTAGTTTTCCACTAAAGTTTCAGCTTTTTTGGATGTAATTATTGAAAGTTATGAGGATATATTAGGAGGTATATTAGTTGGAAAAAGTACTGATGGAGCTGGGCAATCACAAAAGATTACTAAATTGCAGTGATGAGAAGTACATACTTAGAAGCCTGAACAAGTCTTCTGTCGTGCCAAAAAAAGCTAGAGAACGTTCATTATTACTTACTTAACACTTATAATAAGAGCCAGTTCTCTCTTACCTTGTATAGCAATAGGTAAAAAGGAGACACTTTGTTGAATATCTGAATAAAATTATGAATTACTGTTTACATAGATATTCTTATCTCCCATCTTCTTCTTTGGAAGCCACTTTGTGAAACAATTTGACATACATATCATTTCGTTAACAACGAGAACATAAATTGATTTAATTCACCTCCACTTCTTCATATTATTACACCATCACAAATGGGTTACATACTAAGAATTTTAGTGAATATTTATACCAAGCAACTGTCTGAATACCAAACAGGAACGACACAATCGCTAAAGTCTATCTCTTGTCTCCCTCTTCGTACAATAAAGAAAGAGTTGAATCAGAAATGATAAATTTATCAGAATCGTTTCTAGCAATCTTTTAAACCCATTCCCCTATGCGCATTTCGCCATATGATAAATGATATCCTCACGCCTTGTTTGCTCGCGTTCAACTTACTTATAAGGAGAAAATTGATTTATTGCCATTTATTCTTATTATTTATGCTTTATTTAAATTTTCAATGAACAAGAGAGTCTAATAATTAATTGCCTTGTGTACGCCGTCGAAATTCGCATTTTACTTGCAAATTACAAGTCGACAAACGAATATTTATAGCCCATCTAATAGCTAAGATCCATTCCTAATGGTCGGTTATCAGTTTCGTTGCACGTAAGCCTAATAAAAATCTCACGGTTATATCCCGGTTATCATTCCATACAGGGGTTTTACAGTGTGACAAATGAGGATGGCATAAAATATGAAATGCATATAGTTTATTCCATTAAAGGAGTTCGTTAATGTGTCCCCAGTATCTATCTCATGTCTAATAGATGAAAGCTCTAGTGTGCGCTAGGAAAAAGGTTAAAGATTAAAGACGGAATGTTCGCATTGCGTAAATTTCATTACTTGAAGAGAATGTCACTAAGCATTTATTACTTTACCTGATACGTCTGACTCAAGCTTAAGAGAAAAATTGAATAAGTGCTCGTATTCGATGTAATAGCACTGCTTTACGATGTTCCCTTAAATGATTCTCTAGGCGATAATAATGTGCTTTTAATGTAAATTTTAGGTATGTAGGTACGCTATCACCGATAGATTGATTCACTGAATTCATTATTTAGTTTAATGTGATGAAATGTAATAAAGTAAGAAGGTGTTTACAATTTAATTTTATTTTATAAGTGTAATTGCACCACGAAATTTCTCTGTAAACTTATTTTAATTCGAAACTCTAAACGAACCAATTTAAATAATAATATAAAAATATTTAAAACGGTAAAATGTACATAAATTCTTTAAATAAATGAGACTATATTAATTTATAACACTCAATAATCTTTAGGTAGAACGAGAAAATAAATCATAATTTTATAGTTTGTTATGATTCTTTTTCATGTAAATTGGTTTCGGTAAATTTCACTATATTTTAACATAATAAAATCTTTATGATTATGTTTTATATTTAAGTAACTGCTTGTTATCTTTATTCTATGTGTAATCAAATGCTTTAAAAATAACTTTGTTAAAAAGCGAATGTTTATAGAGGTATCTCCTTTGAGTATATGTATATGCGTATGTGTAGACTGTTTTCATTATATTCCAGGATATAACCTTGATTCTAACCTGTAGTTTTGAAGAATTCCTGAAATAATATGTACGCCAGACAAGCTGCAATTATTGAAAATAGAAAGATTGATACAAGTTTTAGCATTTTTATTTCAAATATGGTTAAAATAATTGCCATTTACAATAATGCACTTAACGATGCTCTCCTTCCATAGTTTAAAAGCGTTCAACCAGCTGTCTTCAGGGATACTATCAAAAAAACACTTAACGGCGATGTCAATCTCTTCTTTTGACTTGAACCTTTTTCCTTTCAAATGTTTTTTGAGCTTAAAAATAGCCAAAGGTCACATATCGCCAAATCTGGTGAGTAAGGAGGATATTCTATAATTTTGATTTTGTTTTCCGCTAAATAGTGAACAGTAGTTGTGAACAATAGTTGTCCCTGCTGTATGGGACGACGCGTTATCATGATGTAACATGATTCCCTTTCTTGGCACTTTACTGAACACAGTAGGCAAACAATTTTCAACATGCAATTTAGCGGTAACTGTGGTCTGATCTTCTAATTTAATTGCTGCCACCAAACCCATACTTCCAAAGAATACTGCGTACATAACTTTTTCATTGCTCATTTCATCCACCATCTTCAATGATTGTAGCTTATCCCTCGTATAAGCTCTTGACACGTTCAAACAAGTTTGTTCTAGATGAATAAAAATTCCCTCTTCTGATTCTGCCAAATATTACTTTCAGTTCTAAATGCTTTTAAAAAATGCTGAATCTGTAGAGAAAATCGGCAATTATTGCAAATGCGTCGCAAGCTTAGAAGCTAGTTTAGGAAAGCTGGGCATTTTTTGTCGTTTTAGAAATTCAAGTATGTATATACATAGTGTCCAACTCGAAGTGCACCGGGTTGGCAACACAAAAATCCCTTCTTCGATGAAAAATAGTTCAGTTTTATTTTTATATGTTGGACTTATGTGTTGAACAGGTTTAAGTTAACCCCTCCTACTACTCTCAGTTTTCACTGTCATTATGGCAGTTACGTTTTTGTTAGTGATTCTATGAGCTTTTGCGTTTATTTACTAAATTTAATGATTATTATATTTGGTTTTTCTGAAAAAAAAAGTTATCAATTCAGTGATGGATAATCTTGACGTAATATTTTCATTTTTGACATCTAAACATAATAAGAATGAAGTTACGCAGTCAAGGCAGGCAATATTACAGTCTCACCAAATTAAATCTGGCGTTGCCAACCTGGTGCACTTGACCCTGGGCACTTTGTGTATTATTTTAAAGTTTTCAAATACATACATACTTTAAATCGTTTTTTCATTGATTTGTCTACTACCAAGTAAAAGCTTTTAAAGCATTATTAAGTGAATATGACTGAATCAAATGACCTAACTGAAATGGTACCGTCGCTACTGTTGTGCAAGTCGAGACATTTATAGTCATATGCGAACGTCATCTACTAGAGTAGCACACATTTATGAGAACTATGCTAATTGTAAGATACAGTGACACAGTAAAAACATTATTGTGAGTGCTTTGTGTGTTTGACTTGTTCTGTATTACTTACCTACTTACAAATTCATTTCTTTCAATTAGTCGTTAGTTACAAAAAACTTAGAGTTTGTTTAAATTATCTTAACTTAATATGTTGTGAAGTGACGCTCAAGCACCGAACACGAAATTTTATTTCCTTAGTGATAAAGTGTTATAAGCTTTATTTTGGGTGTAAAGTTGGTTCCCAAATAAGCGTCTGGGCATCAGATATCTATAGTTTCTCGTGATCTAGGCCTCTCTTCTTTGCTGTCCATATAATTTCGAAGGAATTTAAATAGACACTAGTAGACTATTATTGCTGATTAACAAACATTAAAGAGATTACGTCAAAATAAAAGAAATCCAGTGATGTATTCTAACTTGCAATCTGCACTGAGACCAATTCCACACTCTGAAGAATTGCCCATAACAAAGCCTGCAGTATATGTGACATTATATGAAGAGCGCTCAGATTCTGATGGAAGTAAGGAAGAAAGAGAAAGCAGATTTTGGTGCCCTGTTAAAAGGATAGAACCTTTTTCAAAAGAATTCAGACATTTATTTTTATTATAATTGTCATTTTTCTGAGGAACATGGCTTAGTGTTATGGTAATGTTATTTCTTCTGTTATGCATACATTTGGTAAACGTACAGAATGACGCTTGCTTGTTTTCTATGTAAATGAAAGAGACAGAAAAAATCACTACATTACAAGAGAATGGTTTAAACGTGAATCATTCATTGCATACTTCCGATACAGGTCATGCTAGTTAATAAAGAATTTCCTCAAATCTATGGACAACACTCCTGGTTTCGTGTACTTCCTAAAATTAGTGACACAAAATTAAAGAAAGAATATTTGTCCACAAATACGATTACTAATGAGTTTTGAGGGATTATTGAATCCTTTAAAGAAAACAGATGGGATTCAAAAATATTACTCACAGTTTTTTGGGAAAAAAAAGGTGGAAGATTACCATGATTGTCAGAAATCTTATCTTACATTTTATAAAAATTGGGGTGTGGAAGGAAAGGACATATTCCTTTCCTTCCTGGAAAATGTTGGTGCTGTGAGCGATGAGCACGGGGAACAGTTCCATCATCAACTTTCTGCTATGGAAAGGAGGTATTAAGGCAAATGGAATCCTAACATGCTGGGCGATTATTGTTGGACCATCAAGAGAGCTGCTCCACAGGCGTCATTTCTTACTTGCGTTGTAAATAATGTAGAAAGTATTAGAACATTTGAAATTATAAATGCATGAACAACCAATATATTTGAATTCAGTGCAAAAATCAGAATCACATATTGTTCTTTCGAGATAAAGAACTTTCTTCTCTGTTCATCAGTGTAATTAATTTAAATTTAATCTTTCGTTAAAGTTCAGTCAAAACCATGAAATGCAAATATGATAACTACTCACAGACACAACAATTAATACGAAACTTCGAAATTGAGCAAACATTAGCAATATACCCTGAAACATTTCTCACATGAGTGCTTGCCCATACCTACCGGTAAAAGCACATCGTTAAGCGGTCGAAGGATAGATAATGTTCAATAATTACCGCTACATGAACAAGAGGGTAATCCGATATTGTGGAAGTACTTACTGTTAATCGATATGTCCATTAGCAGAAACGTATTCGACAAATTTGCACGCTGCTGCTGCCCGATAGAGAGACCTCTACATCAACTTTGCTACGAGGTACTGCTACTACGACGCATTAACTCAGTTCCCTCATCCATAACCATACAGTGATCCGCCCCGAATTCCCCATATACTGAAAAACTAATCCACTTAAACTGAGATCTAGCAGATACACGTTTGGAATATTGAAAATATAAAGCGTGGGGAGATTTGGAAGTTTTCGTGGTGAAATGTAATAACTAGTGACTATAGATAAATTTTCTAAATAATTAATTGTCAAGTATGGATTCGATTAAAAAAAAATAAACATATTTTTTTGCAATTTTTCTTCAGTTCGAAAATTAATGTTTACTACAACACCTAGATATAACCATTGAAACAACGTTCTCTTAAATTCTCTGATCATTCCAGTTTCGCAAGAGAACCGATGGATAATTCAAATCCTACAATTAGTACCAGTTCTCTCTTTGATTCGCGTGTAAGGTTAAAATATAGGGTACTAATACCAATAGTTATGACACTTCTATTGTTAAACCAAAAGAGCAAGTTCCTTGTAGTGTGAGTATACCAGTAATCAACAATAAACGGTTTGTCAAGTTGGCAGATCCATTAATGAAAAGTGCATATAAATGGATTTAAATTGCAGTACTTTACGTACATGCATATTACAGTGAATCTGGTTGATAATAAAGTCCATAGATATACCAAGTACCGCAATAAGTAAGAACTTGTGTTGGAGAGAAAATTACAATTTGGACCCAAAATGGCGGCTATAGCGATAACGATAACGATGCATCACATGACACAACCTTACACCACAGATCATGCACACATAATGTTTTCGTTTCATATCCATTTTGTACGATATAATAACAAGAATGAAACAGTGTGTGCCTTGTCTTCTTTACTTTCAATTAAATGAAGAATCTATCGAAATAAAACCGAATACATTCAAATTTATCGCGTTCGTCTGGCCCCAAAATGATTCGTCTAATCGATCTTTAGACGCACGTCATCAGTCTTTTGTCCATACCGTCTATACAAATCAAATCGGTACTTCTAGTTCAAGTTAAGCATCATATACATTGCACTGCATTCTGACAGTTCACATAATATAAACAACGTTATAGGCTAGAATTTTGTCAATTAAACTTGTGTATTACTTATAAACTCCATGACCTCTATCGGGCGATATCCAAACTCAACAGGGCAAATCACCGTCGCCACACTGCAAGCGATACAGAGATCACGTATATCTTCTGAGTTTCTGTCGAGTAATTTCTGGATATAACGGGTATGTGGGAATTCGTTTGTCAGTTCATACTCTTGTATCACACACTGATGAGAACAAATAAGTTCGAAACACGTGTCTGTGTGTCAGGATAGAACTACAAACGTTTCCTTTATGCACTGTGTGTTACGACGTGTGGCTATCGTCAATCCAGTTGCTTTGAATTAGGTTTACCTGCTTCATTGTAACATGCCGATGTAGTTTTACCAAATCTCCGGCAGAGGGATGTATACGTTTCACACTTTTGTGTTCTGTTTGTGCTTAAATTATTCTGTTTTCCGTGAACAGAATTTAACAAATTTGGTCTTATAAGAAAATATTTTCATTGTGCTATGTGTACTGATTGAAGCTGTTTAATTTTATCTTGTCCTTCACCACTAGAGGGCGATAAAATACGTAAATTTAATGACTTTTGAAAAGAACACTGCTTGGAATTCTTGGCGGCCAAAAAAATAGACTATCATGGATTTTCCTATACCTACTGCTAGCGATTCATATGGTGAGCCTACTGTGCATTTCTCCGTAAATGTTCACAATTTTCTGGCCCCTGATAAGTATGTAACACGCTAGTCTATTTCCATGGCCACCCAGAACCCCAAATTTGACTTGGTTAGATTTTTATTTGTGGAGGCGAAAAAAATATCTTACTTTTGCAACACGATCTATTGCTCGTAACAACTTGGTTGTGGGAATAGGAAATATCGTGCTGTTTCCTTTTTTGTTGTTTTTCTGCATTTTTTATTTGAATTATACTTGTACTTTTCATTCTTAAGCTTTCAATTCATTATTTTAGAATATGAGCATAAATATAACCTTCCATGCAGTGTTCGGTTCAACAATCATAAAATTTAAATCTATTTAGCGCCCTCTAGCGGTAATGGACAAAACAATATTGAGCAGTTTGAACCGTAAAACATAGACCAATTAAAATCCTTTCTAATAATACCAAATTTGCTAGATTTGGTTCACGGGACGCAGAATAGTTTAAATTTAGGAAGAAATTTTTTCCATTCACACGGATCTTCGGATTGATAAAAGATAGTGATATCCGGTTTTTGCTGATTTGTTGGTAATTTAGGCCAATTTTTTAATTTGTTGTCAAAAATGTATGTTTCCATTTAATATTTTCGAGGAAAAACAAAATTCCAGAAAAAAATTAAACAGCACCCTCTAGGATGCAGGTCACTTATTAGATTGGTTCGAATTTGTAAGCACTAGATTGGAGGAGTAATGCTATTTTGAACGAGAATAAGTTTGGAAAATTTAGTTCAACAGAACAGGAGCTATAAGTTATTAAATTAAGTTGGTAAATTTTGCGTAAAATAAGAATTAAACTTTTTGGTGATCAGTTACGCCCTCTAGCGGTCATCCTAAGCTTCTCTAAATAATTTCCAAATGTTTCTCGAAGTCACTTTAGTCAGAAATACTTTTTTGCCAAAGTTGTACTGTAAACGGTTCCTGAGATATGGCCGAGTGGCATTCTTAGTTGGCCACCCACTACATAAGTTATATTAATCGTGTATCTTTGCTTATGCCATCAAACAATGACGTTTGTCTAAAGATCGATTAGACGAACTTTATATTGCTGTACTTTATATAGTATTTAGTCACTTTAGCTAATACTAAAGTTCCTAGATATACAAAGTGCCACAATATACATTTTGGGTCCAGAGAAACGCCGTAAATTTGAAGTTTTCGGTTTTATTTCTACCATATGTTTAAGACTAATATATTGATAGTTGCTATTCATGATAATCGAAATCAAAACGGAATAGCGCTCTATGGGACTGTATATGTCTATCTTCGAGCGTACCAAGCCTTCAATGCGCATGCGTCAGCTTTGTTTCCAGTTTTCTTGTTTACGAAACCTGTCCTAGGCACTCATTTGAAATATTTCAGTTGACATTTAATTACTAAGAATTAATACTCTTAATGTACCTGAAGTTAGGCGAACTTTGAACCACAAATCTTCTAAGGAATACAACTTAGTATAGAGGTAAATTGTGTTGAATTCTTATATTACCCTACATGGTCTTTCTCTGTGTCGGTTCTAATGCGAAGCATTTATTACTAATTAACGTGAGTGAAAGTGACTAGAACAGCTGCCACTGACTTATAGAGCTTAAATATATTTTACTTTCTTACCAGAATTCATTTAAATCGGGATGCTACACCTGGAGACATTTCTTTGTTACTCACCCATACTTTCCGATATCAATACCATTACGTGCCAGCTATGTATATAACATACAAACATTCTACTACTCGTGTTTCGTACGTCTGAATTGGAACTAGATTAATGTCCTACATTGCGGTATTAGGAGTTTTTGTCCGCCATACATAAAACTCTTCCAATGATTTATGAACCTAATAAAATTTTTACTACTTGCTAATGCGTTAAAAGCTGCTTTTTACGGTCGGGTAGTCGTCACTAATTCCTTATTTTTCCGAAACTCTCTCACTGTGGAGCAGAATAAAAAAGTAACAGCAATTTTTCGAACAGGTACACACTCTTTTAAATTTTCGGAGCCTTAATCCTGAATTGTGTGCGTAAATAAATCCTCGTCACAATGCGTACCTTGGCGTTAAAAAATTCAAAACGGCGACCGTATTTCTCCTGTTAAAACGGAACAAAACGAAGAATAAATCTCATTACCGCTTAAGTAAGTATTATGTGTATACATTTAATCTTGTCCCTATTTGCAAATGCGTATTCTCCAGGTAAAGTAGTCATTTAAATGCAGATGGTGGTAGACTCGGTTGTATAGAGTTACGACTTTGCTGAATTTATGTTGGTAATATTGGAAACTGACCAATAAAATATGTCAACAGATTACAGATTAACACGTTGTGATTTGTGGTGGTATAAACGCCAGATCTTCAAGAATAAATACCTATGACTGTAGTCAAGGTAATTATTAAATAGCTATTTTAAGTTATTTGGTATTTATGCCAAATTAACCGTTGTCTTCAATTATCTCTTTAACATTAATGAGGTTGTAAATCAATAGGTTGCAATGACTGAAGAAATGGTTATCCGTACATACATAATATACATTAGATAAACTCCGAATGCGTACTTCGATCACATGTTGACAAGTATTTTACAGTCAAAGAAGTACTTATATGCCATTACATCTAGCATGAAAGATCATATCCGATTATTATTTCGGTATTTCCTGTTTTGTTCTTGTTGTTTCTCGCCCACCTGCATCATATTCTGTAAGAATTTCATTTTAGAGTCGTCAAATTACACCACACAAACTAATAAATATCTCATATCTGTACACGTTATGGACTCTGTATGTTTGTTAGAAGATAAAACCGCAGTATTACGACTACTATATCTCCAGTAGTAGTAATAAATTAAAAATGAATCACGTTATTTAGAATATTACTCGTATGGTATTCTTTGTACTTTTCTATACGAAGCCAGATAGTAATATTCATAATTGCTTTTAGTGGTTGTCGATAGCAGCTTCTTTATTACACTGATTGTAGTTTAATAAATAATGGAGGTATTTTTGTTATCTATTGTGCTGGAAAGGCTTTTAATTATATGTTTAAGGGTATCTTCAATGCAAGGACATTTTCGAGCTTCTATACGGGAGTTCCTTATAAATTATTAGACGGCACACATTTATTATATGTGTTTCTTCAAATTGATAAGAATAAGTACAGTGACTGACTTTAATATTGGTTATTGTTACATTCCTGGTAAAAGCGGAATTATTTCTTTTAATTCTCCTTTTTCTTTTTCAAAAACCTTCCTGTTAAATTTTGCTAAGGAAATTTTATTTAATTCTACTTCCTTTCGATATTATGGAATGACAGACGATTTGCTATCACTTTTGCGCGATAGTAAACTTTTTAAATATTATCGGCTAAAATGACATAAAAACTTCACCCTATAGGACTAAATAGAACTCTTTTATTCTGCAAATCAATAAAAATCTTTGATTAACAAATACTAATTAATGAGTAAATGGTGATTAACATTCTTTACACAAAAATCTATTTCTTGTTACTTTCATATGAATAGGAATGTTTGATTTTTATATAAACAAAACAAAATGAACAAAATTTAGAAAATGCGTATAAATGTTAGTTTCATAAATGAAATACATATTTTGAAAAAATATTAAGAAAAAATCCATAGACAGCAAAATTATATGTGGGTTGCAAAATTTTTATGTATCTACAAGATACTCACGTGTAAAAGTTAAGTCAATGGTTCAGTGTAATTAAGCTCCTTTTCCATTATATTGTAAAGCAGTTTTGGTAGGAGGTTTATTTTGAATACCCTAGTTCTGTGTGTAGCATCGTTTTTAAAAAATAATTGAGCAGTTTACATAATCTAGCTGCGTAAGATTCAGAATATAAACCAAAGCAAATTTTTTTGTAAACTATGGTGTTTACTAAACTACAATCCTTTCAACTGTTAAAGTTTAGCAGTATTGAAAATACATACGAGCTGACATAATATACAAGGATAAAAATGTAATACAAAAATAGTGCTATACTAATAAAATCTAATAATTATAAACTTGCAAAAGTTTGTAAATTACAAAATTAGTTTATTTTGGTTTATTCTTCATTTGAAAATTCTATAATTTCACCAAATCATAGTTCTATCAAGAAACCGATTACTTCTTTGTTTAGAGCAGTGGTGGCCATTCTTAAATTTAATTTTTAATTCATTCAGCATTGACATCATTAAGTAATTTATACAGGTCTATCAAGTACGCAATCTCGTTCTTTGATGAGTGTGTTATTGTTGTCTAGAAACTCTATCACAGATCCAAACAGATTGTAAAATCGTTACAAGTACCATTCGACAGCCAACGCAGCTCTGTGTGCAGCAGCAATCGATTCAAATCTTCATCGTTGGCAATGCAAAGCTGAATAAATAATCTGTCATTTAAACGTGTTACTTCTGATTTTATTAACTGCTTTGATAACATATTGCAGTGATGTATGGAGGCGTTCTGCAGCATGCTAGGAAGCCTTTGTGACGTCTTGTGATTGGCGGTGGGCTATTCATAGTAACTGACAAAATATTATTCAAAGGAATTTCCTTTTTGTCACAAAACTTTTCCAAACTATTAAATATGGTTTCTCCTACCTGTTTCCAAATTTGGAGGAAACAAGTTCTTGTAATATTTTATCATCTTTGATGAACCTCACTTATAACGATAACAATGCCTCATTGGTTGGTAAAGTGGACTTCTTTAGCTAAATTGAAAATTGACAAGTCTGCATCTCTTCAATTCGTCTTTGCAGAGAACTATTGCTCAAAGGAATTTTTCGGATAAAATCTGCAGCTGGTTTATAAAGCAGTGTATAGTGTATAGTGGATATTATTTTTCTTACTGCTCGTAAAATTAAATCTTTTCCAATAGTACCATATATGTGGTTTGCTTGTTTTAGGAATCAACAATGAGATGTTATACGAAAACACGAAGTCCGTCATCGTCTTGCTTTTAGAAGGTGATGAAAACACATGTGATAAAAATCATTACAATACATACAGTAACAAAAATGGTCCTGCCTGTTTTCATGTCTTTTTTGAACTATATTTTTTTTATCTGTCCACGCTCTCTCAACGCCCCCTACTTTTCTTTTGGTCTTCTACTGCCCCCTCTCCCTCCTCTCCCCCGTCCTGAAAGTCTCAAACGCCCACAAGAGGACGCTATCGTCCACGTTGAGAACCTCTTATCTAGAGCCTTCATATTATATGAACAAAAAATTCTATTTTTAGGGATTAAAGATATCCAAGAATCTGAAGTGAATACAAGAGTACCAAATCTATTATCGTATGGCACTCCCAAAAATTTTTGACATCTTTTTTTGCTTCGCGTGCAAACAGATTTCATTATATCTCCGCTGTGGATAAGTAATTTATGTACACGAAAAGGCATATTATAACTAGAACACAAATAAATGTAGCAGCAGTGCGCAGTTGCTTTTGCACAGTTCCTAAATGCTTGAACCAATTCTTCCTTAATACTTGTGATAAAAGATGCAAAAAGTGGATTTATATATTACTAATACGGTAAGTTTTGGTATATTTACCGATAATCCCATTTTAAGTTTCATTTCACAATTCGTTTTCAGCCATAGTTTATTGATCTTTGTCGCCCCATATTTTCCACTTTTTCATGTTCAAACAATAAGCAATATGAAGAAAATACTCAAAAGACTTGATCCAAGCAAGCTGTGTAGATATATTTAAGTTTGGTACTATCAATAAATTGCTACTAGGTTGCTTTCAAGTAGTTATATTTCACCGATCTAACTAACTTGGACAATTTGTGGATTGTCAAATCCCGGTAAATGTCTCGACCGTTTAAGTAATTCAGTAGTGATTGCATATATGTCTTGTTGGATGACAAGCGGTGCTACTACTGTCACGTGTTATGCAATATGTGTTAGAGTGGCAAATATCGATGAAAGTAGCTATTTTTATTGCTGTTGAATTAATAGGGTGATTCCGACAATATACCATGAGCGCCCATTACAGACACTTTTTGGTTTTTATATTGTAGGATTTTTCGACATTTTCACTACATTTCATTTAATATAAAACAACTATTTTATATCTGAGTTTAAAATGAGATTTTAGCTTTACATGCTTATTCTTCTCTAAATTGAGCGATACACTCACAATGCTGGATAATTTCAAATGGTTGTATAACTTCAATTCGAAAATCAAACCCGTAACATCATAACCTGTATTGATCCTCGTCTGCTCATTACACCTATATCCCTAACAGGAGGAAAAGGCGAAATTTATCCAACGAATCGAGATAAATCGCAAACGGGAACTGAATAAATACCAACACACACGCACATCCTTCGTTGGAAAGATAATTAAGTTTGCTTCTATATGGTGAGACCGTATCGCGTAATATAGATGGCGCTTTTGTTTTTCTTTATTTTTCTCTTCGCTGCCCTTTCTCCTTGCTCCTTTTGTTTCTTTTTCCCGCGTTCCCTCATCGTGAAGCTCCGATATGATTTATAATTGTTTGCTGAGGAATATCTCCTGTGCAAATATGTATCCATTCGTAAATATTTAATACTGTTGGTCCCCGATGTAAATTAAACTAGTGAAGTATTTATGTTTCTTGTTTGTTTCTGTTCGCCCAGGGTAAGATACACTTACGTTACAGGACGAAATAACTTTTAAGAACAAGTTTAATTAGTTCAGAAATTTTAAGCTTAAAGAAGATTTATCAGTTTTACGTGCATATTTTAACGTTTATTTTCCCTTACAATGTTTAAAGTTTTCGGAATGAGGTTTAAAGAAGCTACTTGAATTTAATTTGATCTAAATATAATA
The DNA here is from genome assembly GCA_023690525.1 of Holotrichia oblita. Classification (NCBI taxonomy): domain Eukaryota; kingdom Metazoa; phylum Arthropoda; class Insecta; order Coleoptera; family Scarabaeidae; genus Holotrichia; species Holotrichia oblita. The sequence continues at coordinate 58,381,287 of CM043015.1, forward strand.
TTATTTGCAGACGTTTCTCATTAAATTTGCAAACACAAAAATTATATGAGATTTTTAAAAGATGTTTCTATTTTGTCGTAATAGTTTTTGTAAAAATGCATTGATAGCTCTTCTTTTTACTATTATTAGAAACCATATATTTTCGTGTCAAAAAAGTAATTATTACTAGGACATTTCCTCCTTGAAAGCATTGACCCCTCAATTGGTATAATATAGACGACATTTCTTGTACATGCCGATAATTTGTATCAGTAGGTGTTCACACTTATAATGTAACTTGCTGCGAATAAATCACGTCGACTACGACTTTCATGGCCAACGCGTTATTTACGATCAATTTCCACAGAAATTAGTTCAACGTCATATTATTTATCTTTATTGCGATCGTGGATATATTATAGCGAGAAAACATTGTCCATCATCGCTTGGAATCTGTATGCAAAGATATTATCTCAATAAAGAGACCCTCTGTAGCATAGGACTCGATTACCTGACCGCCTAATATAATCTCAAACCCGCAACAAATTGGACAGATTACAAGATTTATACTTATTGCCGTCGAGCTGTTATGATTAGGTTTTAGACAATTATTTCGAGCTGGCTGCATTACTTCTGTATTTATACTATTCAAGCGGTATAACTACTACGTTTTTATATAACTTTTTCTTATTTGGTTGATGTTCGTGGCGACGAAGCACTCGTATTGGACTTAATCTCACGAACACAATGAAATCATAAATTATCCAAAACATGATCTCACTTACCGAAATCCATTGTGAACTAAAAAGGGTATTCTTTTTTTCGGTTGAACTTATTTCGATGCGGGTGATTTAATTTAGAGTCGTTTTGTTTGAATTTGTTTCTCGTTTATATTTATCGTTTCATTCGTTCAGATCTCAGAAGCGTGTATGTATTCTGTATATATGTTACAGTCAAAACCCGTTTTTAGTTAAAACGCGTTTTTACTAGTTGAAACTAGTTTTTACTGGATGCCTTTGCTACAACTAGAATTACCTAGTTATAACTAGAATTTACTACTGTACATGTTTGGATTTTAGAGAAAACTAGTTTTAACTTCGAACATTAGTTAAAACTAATTTTAGCTAGATAAACATGTTTGGAGGAAATGATTCAATTAAAATCAATAAATTATTAATTAAAGTATTACAAAAATAATAATATAATAAAAAACATCAAAGAAACATCATTTATAATAATAATAATAATAATAGCTTTTATATTCGTTATTTATTCTATTTATATTCGTTAAAGTCATAGAAAAATAATCATTCAAAAAAGGTACATAAAATAAAAATAACAAGTAAGTTTACATTACTTGTTATTGCAAGGCAAACTATTGTGGCATTTCGAGTTACACAGGTTGTCTTTTTTCTTACAAAAGCACCTCTTCGACATACACGCCGTCTTACACACACAGCGAACAAATCCTTGGCCTGTTCCTAAGGCTGCCGTCTTGGCAGCAGTTCTTAAAGATAAATTTGTCTCTGGCACTTCTTCTAGTACCAAAAATTTTTCTTTGGACACGTTGAATTCTGACCTGAACAAGCACATTTAAGTTTTATTAGTAAACCTCAAAATATTAATGAATCAACTGCATAGTTAGCAACATTGGCATCATTGAACAATACATACCTGCAATACAATTTATCAAGTATCCCATATTTCGTTCCAATTTTGTGCAAACCCTGTTCGTCCATTTGAAGAACCACTCCAATAATACTACGGAGATCTGCTTTGGCTCTGTCGACATCAGGAATTGGTATAATTATATTATCACCGATTTCTACACGAGCGTGTATTGAATCCGAAGCCAATTTCATTCTCTGGGCCTGTTTTGCCAAGTTTAGATGAGCTTTTTCTCTGGCTGCTGTTATTTGGAACTGTCGATTCGCATTAGCTACAGCTTCTGTATCTTCGTCACTAGCTGGTATTATTTGAGGCTCTGCACTCGTACTAGCTGCAGCTTCTAGGTCTTCTTGACTGGCTGCAGACGGTCTACTACTACTAGCTACAGCGGTTACCTGCTCTGAAAAATCCTCATCTATCACATTAATTTGATTTAAAGCTTCTTTGAGAGCATCTTCGTCTCGTATCTCCTTAATAACTTTTAGAGGCAAGCTTGAAGTCGTAAGCCGTACTCGCGGCTCTGTACCAAACATGGCTTCATATGGTGATTGTTTAATTCCAGAATGATGGGCCCGATTTTTCATAAATTGTACAAACCGTAGACCGTTTGACCAGTTTGTAGTATTGTTGTCATGCATCCACGAAGCTAACATTTTTTCTATGTCTTGATTAGCCCGTTCAACAGACCCTTGGCTTTGGCTGTGCCTTGGTTTTCCGTGAACCAGTTTACACTCGGGCCAAAATGAAGCCAGCTCGTCCGTTACAGAGTTGACAAATTCTCTGCCGTTATCAGAATGTAAATGCAAGGCGCACCAAATATCAAAAATATATCTGTTAATTGATGTGCCACTTCCACAGCTCTCTTGCTTTTCAGTGCACGTAACAAAACAAATTTTGTCAAATGGTCCTGATATACCATGATAAACCTAAATCCACGATCTTCTTGCGTTTGCATGTCGATCAGATCGACTTGGCAACGACTGTTCATCTCTGAATGAAGTATGGGTTTCGAAACTAGGCCCTTTTTTTTCATACTCTTTTTACGCTGACATGTTTCGCACATAGACAGAAAAATATTTATCATTTCTATTGTAATGTTCGCATATTTTCTTGAAGTTTCTTTTTTTAGTCTGTCTCGACCTCCATGGCCAACAGCCACATGAGCTGCTTCAATAATATCGAAAATTTCGTCTACATATAAATAGTACTTTCTTGTACAGGCTCCTTCTTTGTCACTAATTTTCGCGTCCCACAAATATTAATAACTTTGAATCGATTTAATCTTCTGTACTGTTTCTGTGTTTTTTTTTCAACTAATTGTGTTTCTTCAATTTCGTCCATTAATTTATCGTAACTTTCTTTTGTCATAACATTGTAGTGATCTTCTTTTTTTTCATGTTCATTGATCTGTAATATCCGTTTTAAAAATTCCTCTTTCCATTGCGTTCCTTGATGTAAATCTGCCATGATAAATACGTACGAGTCAATTTACACGTGCTTAGCGGAAGGCTGACTGAGTAACGCCACGTCGCTCGACCAATCAGAGTTGTTCTAATGCGGCGCATGCGTTATCACGTGTTAGCTGGATAAACAGTTTTAACTAAGTTTTAACTAAAATTGGTTAAAACGGGTTGTGTCTAGTTAAAACTAGTTTTATCTAAAATTAAACTATATACAGCAGTAAATTCTAGTTGTAACAAAGGTGTTCAGTAAAATCTAGTTTCAACTAGTAAAAACGTGTTTTAACTAAAATCGGGTTTTGACTGTAACATATACAGTTATAAAATTAATGACGCCCCTACTAAATTGATGTAGGATTATTATTAATAATTCTACCATTATCTCGATTTTTAATCGTAATCTTTAACTTTCCAAAATTTAAATTTCATGATCACGAAAGAGAACCATACTTTTGTTCCTCCCAAAGTGTATGGCACTATGTATGGAACTAAATTTATTTCGACTTATCAGGAATAGAAATGTTCGTTTAACTGAGTTGGTACTTCGAAGATTCTTTATTAATGTGGCTTGACGAAATCTGTTTATAACATAATATTTTATGTAATGAAATGTCTGTAGCATATGGTGGTTGACTACAATAACTTCCTTAATTTTTAATAATTCTGAAAAACATTTGGTGTCTGAAAACAGTTTTCTTGATTAAACCGTTTTTTTAATGAGAAGGTGGTGATTCATTCTATTTATTAAATTGTCTATATTTTTACCAGCCGTTGGAAGCACACATCATAGGAGGAATAAAATTCTCTGCTTACGAACCTAACTTGTGAAAAATTGCCTAACAGATATTAAAAAGAAACAATTTATGAGAAGCACATACTCGTTGAAACAATAATGTCGAACTGAACTAGGACTTGGAGGTAAATATTTTGGCAATTATTAACTATGGAATACTTTCTACAGAACATATTATTCAGCGGTAAATCTTGGATTACTAACAATGGCATGTCAATTCATCCAAAACACTAAATACTGGTCATAGCAATACTAGCTGTCAGTATGAGAATGAAACTATAGCTACAGATTTTTCGGATCCATTTTGTTCCAAAGCAATTTTTAAGGTACAAAATGAGGAACAAACTTTCTCTGAATTACCATCGGTTCAGTTCACAGACTTGTATCTTCAATACGACGGTGCTCCACCTCATAATACAGCAATCGTAAATGACTGAATCTTCAAAAAGCTTTAGTTTTTTTGTTTAGACTTTTTGTTTGGGGTCATGAGAAAATTGGACGAACTTTAGAATCGAGCGATGCATATCATGGGAGGGGGAAGAGGGGGGAGAGGTCACTTAAAACAAGTATTACGAACCTTTATTAAAGTTATTCTTTCTGTCGCTTCTGTTTCTGTTTCTTCATTTTATAAGTTTTTTATAATTTTATATTAGTAAAATATTTCAATAAAATTTTTGCTAATATGTGGTTTAAATTCATTTAAATCAATTTGAAAGCATTTCTATACAATAAGTTAATTTATTTTAAGTTTGACAATAAAAAAGGCTAAATCCCTAGCTTTTTTGTTTCTTGTAGAAACATTGACTTTACGAACCCCTGTCATATACCATATTGTCTAAATAGGAATAGTGAGTTTCTGCAAGAAAACTGTCTCTAAATTTTAGAGATCTTCAAAAAACTACTGTGAAATGGGCCTAATTCGTTTTTTCTATACTTATGCCGTCGAGTTTGAATTATTTTAAATGTAATGTTTTGCATTAATGGGTTTATTTTCAATTTATTACATGATATGTTGAAAATGGCTACCATTTTCATGCAAATACAAATTTACACGCCTTTTCATATTTTCAAATGTGTTCCGGAGCATTTCGGGCGTAATATTGGCACATTCTTCAATTATTCGGTTTGGCAACTCAGGAAGTGTGTGGTATTTTAAAAATGGTGTTCTTCAAATGTGGAAAAACGAAGTAATCTAGGATAGTCAAATCTGGTGATCTTCGCGGAAATCCAGGTTCATAACGTAAACTAATCAGATGATCTCAAAAAAATTGTCGTAAATAAGCGATAGATTGCGGAGTCGTGTGAGAAGTGGCACCATCTTGTTGAAAATATCCCAGTTGCAGCTCGTCTTCGTGGAGTTTGTTTAAAGAGTGGGCATTGGTGGTTCCTTGAAAGATTATGGGTATCAATTGTCTGCGAGAAACACCAATCCGCACCCCAACTTTCTGGGGATGCAATTGACACTCACGAAATAATGTGAGTGTTTTCAGCACTCCAAATTCTCATGGTTTGTGAATGGATATACCCTGACAAACGAAACCACACCTCATCTGTAAAAAAAGTCAAATCCAAGTGGTCATTGTTGCTCAATAAATATTGGATGAACCACTGGCAATGTAACATGCGCCTGCTACGATCAGGCGGTAATAATTCATGATACGCCTGCATCTTATAAGGAAATAAAGCAATGTCCCTCCTTAAAATTGTTCTGCATGTACCATATGATACGGCAACTTGCTGTATGACTCTTCGTAAAATTTCAGTTTTCTCACAGTTGAATTTGCAGATAATCTTAACAATTGGGGCCTTGTAATTTAGTGTTATTACATTTTACAATCCAATATGATGAGATATTTTCATTGGATGCTTTCTATCCTGTGCTAAGAAATTAGATCATTTTTGATAATGATATACAGTTCTTCTCTTATAAAGCATTGTGCTTCTCAATACTGGACATTTAAAAAACACACAGATTTCCATCGCCCTGTATAAGTAAAAAGAATAATTTTTACATTATTTGTACTCTCGAACTCTTTTCTCAGTCTGTATGAGACATGCACATGTATAACAGTAGTACACTAAACTAGTACGTAGTACATGTACCCTTATTTAAAGCTTTATTTTAGGTTTAACATTTCCTCGGATGAAGAAAATTTATAATATCGTTTTAGAACATTTCAACGCAGAATAATGCTTTTGGTACTACCGTCCACTATGTAAACTAAGGACGAATTAGATACTGCAGCATACCATTATCGAGTTACTACGGCAATCCCGGGGCATGCAGTCAGTTCCCCATTCGTACATGTATAAATTCAGGTTGTCGTCGTGCACACACCGGCAATGGGCGCTTCGAGTTTACATCCGTAACGTTTGTAAACATTAAATGCGAGCCTGACCAGCCACAATGCGCCCGTATTTGAGTCACGATCATATAAAAATGTAATAAAGCATCTATGACATTGTTTACATGACAACTACAAAACGCAAACAGAACACGAAAGGCCTGTTTGCACTAAACTGTAACTGCTAAAACGTTGTCCTGCTCTGAATGTTACGTGTATTATGTTGATCCTTTCTCTTCTATCTACGTGTGCGACGATGCATGTGTGTGGTTTCTGTCATTTTCGTACAGCTACGCTACAAAATTTTATAAATATTTACTCTACCTCGTTGATAGCTCGTAGAATAGTAAGCAAAAATGACTTAACATGTGATGCATAAACTGCTGATGCACTAAAATGATCCGTAGAGACACATTAGAATTCGCTTTGTTTTGCGACATAAAATAGGTTTTTTTCCTTTTTCATATAGTTCCCTTCGTTTTAATTATTTGGTACAGTGCAACGGTAAACTAAGAAATCAGAATAACCATTCATTATTATAGTATAAACAACAGAATAATGCAGTGCAGAATTCTTGACTAAAATCAAGTGAAGTCATAAGCATTCCTTTACATCTAGCACTTAACACGTCAGCAATGATCCTCACTAACAATAAGTGGTCTCACTGAGGTATTTCTCTAATGGCGTTATCTAGCGTTGTACATAACTATGAACACGCGATGAACTCGCATTACTGCATTTACATAGACATACATTACGTACATATTTTTCAATAGAATTTGAAAATAGAAAATTGAGCTATAAAGGTTGGGCCATAGATCAAAGTTTAAAAAATTTGCTAAAACTTTAGGAAATGGAATTATTTAATCAATTGTTACGACACATTTTTACCAGTTTCCTTTGTTTTGGCTTTTTCCACAAGTCACAGTAAGGTTCTAATTCTAAGTCTGCGCAACGACTGGTGACGAAAATTTATTAGATGGTCGCAATAAAGGTTACAATTTTAAATTAAATTTCCGCGAGAAAAAGGAATATTTTGAGGCCAGGAAATTGAATTTCCCGATAAAAGACTGTACTCATTTTCATATTTTAATAGGTTCCCTCCTTGTTCTTTATGGTTTGATAAGAATTTTCTAATATTTAAAACAGCGGAGAAGTCGTTTATGAAAATAAAGAAAGATATAAATGAATTTACAAGCTCCGACTCTACCGGTTATATCTATTCTTTTGTTGGAACAATACCAATTTTGTCATTCCTTGATACTCCGATACTGCATAGTAATGCAAACGCCGATATAGTCATAGGCATCGATATATGGTTTCTTGATAATAATAACTACTATCCGGCGGAGCTATAAAATTGCATTGATTTACTTGTTCGATCGAAAATAGGCCAGGGGCTCTTTCACAAAGTCAAGTTCAATATGCTCGTTGCAACTTATACATGCATAAATTCCACCATATCACGAACTTTGAGGAAATATTGCATCAAGAGGCACGACACGAAATCATTAAACTCGTCGCTGCTATTTTTCAGTTAGTTCATAAGTTCCGTTATTTTAGAATATTTTTTAACTCTTAGTTTTTAACTATTAGTAATTAACGATTTTTAGCAGTTGAAGTTTTATTTCATTTAGTTAATAAATTATGTCCTAAATGTTGGTTAAAATGTTATACACTTCGGACAGTCAAAATGCAATATATCGTACATAAGAAATAATGATGATTACGTAATAATCAAGATAGAGGACCAAAAGTGACCTTGAATATGTATCCTTAGATTTCACTGCAAAGAATATGAGCTTTGTATGTTTGCTTTTGTAATTTCAAACGTGGTTTGTCATATGTCCACTTTCGCTTTGGGAAGCGACTCCGTAGCTAGCTCAAAAATATCCGTCAACAGTACGGCTTCCTAATGCTCTTCGAACATGAAACAACACCTGAAAAACATAAAAGGTAATTAAATAAAAATTCCTAGTTGCCCCATTACAAAAAAGAAGGAATTGCAAGAAGTCTACTTGTGTTATTTTTTATGTACGATGTGTGATCCTAAAGATACATGATTGAGGTATCAACATATTGCAGAAATTTTATTAAATTCCACCAAAGCAGTGTTTAAGCACAGAGGTTACAGAACCGAGGAACCTTGCAGGGCATTTTTTATAAGGGTGTGTATGGGGTCTGTAATAATAAATAGTAAATTATGTTACCAACGCAATATGTATCATAAAATAATACTTTTTTTATATGTGATGGGTACTGAGTTGCAGTGACTCCGTAACTTGTATTGCTTGTATGTCTATCATGCAATTCTCGCGGTGTAGTTTTTGTGTGTGTATAATTGCGTTTAAATAGCTTTGTTAAGTTTGTAAGTGTAGCTTTGCTCAAAAGTAATATAAGTAGCTACGCATATGTTGTTAACTTTATTCAAAAAATGAATTTCTCAAAAATTAAAACCATTAAACTCATTAAAAATTAATGGGCAAATTTAACAGGTTACATGCGGTATTTTTAAATAAATATTTGGATTAATATGCAAGTATAATGACTTTGAGATTTTTTATTGTATTTTATGTTTCCCTCCTTTGTAAGTTGGTGTAACAAGAATAATTGGTACGCAATAAAATTTTTATAACCCACAATTATTTATTAATGTACTAAATTCGTGAATGATCTAAATTTAATTGTAATATATTGCTTAAAATATTAAGGAGTATTAATTTTACTTTAATTAGATGTCGGTATAATAATGGATGGCTATAAATGAAAAGATTGTACTCATCGCCCTGAGTGTTGTACCCAAGAGATTTCGGTCCTATCTCTCTTAGTAGCCGAGATATTTCAAAAAAACGAAAAAAATCTAGCCGGGCATTTGTCGAATTTTCGATCTCCGAGGGGTGGAAAAGATTGTACTCATCGCCCTGAGTGTTGTACGGAAGAGATTTCGGTCCTATCTCTCTTAGTAGCTGAGATATTTCAAAAAAACGAAAAAATCTAGCCGGGCATTTGTCGAATTTTCGATCTCCGAGGGGTGGAAAAGATTGTACTCATCGCCCTGAGTGTTGTACCGAAGAGATTTCGGTCCTTTCTCTCTTAGTAGCCGAGATATTTCAAAACGAAAAAAATCTAGCCGGACATTTGTCGAATTTTCGATTTCCGAGGGGTGGAAAAGATTGCACTCATCGCCCTGAGTGTTGGGCCAGTTGGTTCAACTTGTTAACCTAAACGAGAGGACAAACTACCAGGAAGGCACATTAACGTCTTTGAGCGCTGTGACCGTTACACTTTCATAAATTTTCTGGACAACATTTTCATAATATAAATATTACCTAGCCCGTTAACCGTTTGATAGATCTGCTTCCTCCTCGGCAAATAGGTTCACCTTGTTAATCTAAACGAGTGCAGCAGGGCACATTAACGCCATATCGGGCTAAATTTTCATCGATATTTTCTCGAGAACCGTTTGATGAATCTGCTTCGCTCTGGGCAAGTTGGGTCATCTTGTTAATCTAAACGAGAGGACAAACTCCCAGGAAGGTACATTAACTCGTTTGAGCGCTGTGACAGTTACATTTTCATAAATTTTTCTGGACAACATTTTCATCATATAAATATTACCTAGCTCGATAACTGTTTGATGTATCTGCTTCCTCCTCGGCAAGTAGGTTCACCTTGTTAATCTAAATGAGAGGGCAAACTCTAGCAAGGCACATTGACGCCTTTGATTTCGGTCTAATTTCGCTTAATGGCTGAGATATTAAAAAAAACCGAAAGATTTCTAGCCGGGCATTTGTCGAATTTTCGATCTCGGATTTGGGATCTCGGAGGGGTGGAAATTCTCGACTTAATTTGGCAACACTTCTGTAATTTTATATTAGCATACCTGATTTGTAATTTAAATTGGTCAAACATTTGTCAAACTAAAAATCAAGCAAATAAGACCATTTATTTTTATTTTAACAATGATATTTACTATTGAACAACGTTTATCGTAATAGCTTACTTTTGAAACGACTTACAAAATGATTATGGTAATTTAACAATTGATTACAATGTATGCAGACAACCAGTTTCTGACACTGGTAATGTGTCTAAAGGAAAATTAACTTGTTGAAGAAAATCCTCACATGCCTACGTCGTATATCCCAATAAATAGGTAAACTGTGATTAATAATAATAATAATAATAAGTTAATATATTCTTTTATCCTTTCCTATAATATTTCCATTCTCTCCTATGAATCCAGTCGTAGGATTCTAAAGAAGCATCTACATTGACACCCATATAATTTTCAATTGTCCAACTTCATCCACACCATTTCTTATTACGAACCCAATTTTGTTGCTGGTGTAATAACCATTTGCACAATAATATTGGCCAGCAAAATATTACCTTTTATTCTGATGAAGCATGGTTTCATCTGTCTGGTTATGTTAATTCGCAGAATTTCAGAGCTTGGTCGGCAGAGAATCCACAGACTTTCTTCCAAGTACCATTACATCTAGTTAAAATCGGTGTTTGGATGGTAATGTCGAGTCAAACATTTATTGATCCTATATTCTTCGAAGGAACAACGCCCATCGATACCAAACCATTATTTTAGAATCATCTACAAATCAATTGAATGACATAGAATTAAGTAACAATTATTTTCAACAATATTCAGCTGCACCACACACTGCACAAACTACATTGAATTATTTCCATCAATTCTTCCCAGACCGTTTGATTAGTATAGGTTTGTGGCCGAGTAGATCTTCAGAGTTGCCGCCGACAGATTTCGTTTCCTTTATTTAAAAAACGCAATATATAGGAATCACATGATACAATTAGTAGTAGTTACGGAAGGCTATTGAGCAGGTAATAGAAAATATAGGATCTGAGATGTTAAATAAAGTATTTAGCAATTTATCACGACAAGTTTAGTGTTTTCAGTTTTAAGTGATAGTTCAAGTAATAACTTGATTTATTAAAACAAAAGCAGCGGCAGTCTGTATTTCGATTCTAAAACGTTTTTCAAGAGTTGATTTTATTCTTGGAGTAACGAATTTCTAAATTTCGCCATTCTTTCCTTTTCGTTCGTCTGGTTTTTGAACGTGACAGGAGCTTTTTTCAATGAATGCTGGTAATATATTGTATTTTGATATCGAGGGCAACCTATGTACATACCTCACAAATCGCAGTTACATCCCTCCAATCAGAACAATAATAACTAATGCTGAAATGTCACATTCTAACACTAGTTCGAAAATTAACCACTCTAGATAGCTAAAATGGCATCAAAACAATGAGTTTTCACAACACATGTTCAATTCGTTCTTATACATCCCCTACCAATAAACGAAAGTTCAGTAAGGTAAAATGCAGACATATTTTGGAGAGTGTGATAAGAGTATCTTCCGCGCTGTAATATGCCTATTGGTTCGTGAAAACATCGACATAATGATACTGCTCGTTTCAAGAAACACTACAAGACTTAATAACCAGAATTAAGTTATTTCTTCTTCGTTATTAAATAATATACCTCAATGCAGGGGGATATTAAAAATCACGACCAAAGACTCCTTCCCGTTTTATTAGTTTTGCTGCAGTATACATATAACTTAAATATAACTTAATATTATAGGTATTTCACCGAATAAGACAAAATATTATGCGCAAACAATTCAAATTAGAATAGTGTCTTCGTACTGGTAAGTTCTTTTAGAGCAACATTCATCCTTAAAACATAGAAAAACACACATTTTAATCGGCGCAAATACTGTAGTAAGCTATTTGACAGTTTAGAGTTATGTTTAGAGTGTTATTTATTTTCCATGGCCATCTTAGTTTTAACATATTGCTGTCTTGAAATGCAGTCTTTTATAAAGCGAATTTAAAAACGAAAATATCTCGAAATCTATTGCAGATAGGTATATGACATGCTTAAGGAAAAATATAGCGCTCTCATTTAGGAGTAAACCAGCATGAAAAAACACTAGGTATTTCATTTAAGGAAATGGATATTTTTAATGTGAAATTTGTTTTGAACACTCTGTATTAAATAAAATAGTTTTAGCAATTTGTAAAAATTATTGCAAGTATAGACTACTCGCATACCAAAAATTTTGTTTCTGGGCTTAAACATAAGTAAGATATGACTTAGAAAAATAGTATCTGCATATTACATCTATCAGAGAAAGATATCGCCCGACACCGCACTATTGGGACACCCTGTATATTGTTAATGCTTACAAATCCTTAGACTTTTTTTACATTTGATTTACAACCAAGTATAATTCATTACTATAAAGAACTTTCCTAACAAAAGAAATCCGGAATAACAATTTTGACACTGAAATAGAGAAGAGAAAATTTGTAGTAAAAAATACTTCGTTAGCAACCATCCCTCTTAATAAAATATTCCGCGTACACCTAACTCCCGAATTACGTCCGGATATTAGGGTTAACTCCGATTCTGCCGAATAAGCCAAGATGCGAGGCACGTACACGACCAAAAGATTCAATTTACCGGGGGATAGTTTGTGCCTCATTAGGTGTCAGCCGAAATATACCGTGCCAAGACGTAGATTTCGGGTCAGGGGGAAATAAATCGAGTTAAACACTCTCGAAAATTATCCCAGCATACTCGTACTGCGACAAAATACCATCTCTGCTATTTCGTTTTCTTTTTTTTTTTTGGAAGATTATTAATTGTGGAAGCTCTACCTGAACATACTCAGGATCCATCCTAGTAGTATAAATAACGCTTCGTTCGCTTATATTTCACGGATATTTTTTCTATCTGTTGTGTTTCTTATTAAATTTGGAACGTGTGGGCTTTCCTCGTGGTAAACTTGATTAAAAAACAAACACGTCAGGCATATGAATGTGTATATTATGTATTTTAGTGTTTTCTCCGTAACGCATTATATCTAAATATTATTAAAGTAAATATTAGGTGCTGTTTGAGATTATACATGTATGAGTGTGATGTGTAAGCAACTGGAGCGGTTAAATCTGAAAATTTGTTGCTATGAGATGCTAAAATATGCTTTGGTGCATGTATTGTGGATATGTTACGCATTTGTTACAAAAATTCTAGTTCAAAATAATAATTACCAAAAGTGACTTGCAAAATTATTTTTCTTGAAAATTGTGTAACGATGAGTTAAGTGAACTGTGCATAAATACAGTGAAAAAACATTTGATTTGATATTGTTTCTAAAGGGAAAGAAATTAAACATCTAAGTAGATTACTATTACAATTTTGAGACTAACTATTTTAACATTGACATTTGGTTATAATTTCTTGTACAGTGTATAATAATTTGTAAACAGTTTGCAAGAATTTGGTAAACATAATTTGTACAATTTTTTGTCATTTTTCAGGAATTTATTAGCTTCATTCGGTGATATTCATACAATCGGTTATTTACTTTTTCATAGGGACCTTTGTAAAATACGACCTGTACTCTATAAATTATAAATTATCGCATTCTTTTAAAGTTTCAAAACAATGGCAATATTTACTTCAGGTGCTTCTGGAAAATGCAAACGATACTGCTTTGTATACATCTTCGGTGTCGAAAATCATTGCAGGCTTCAGCACTCTGTATAGACTGCAGAGACTTTGGCTTGGGCTTCGAGGAAGAGGCTGAAAATAAATGAATCAAAATGCGTAGCTGTACGATTCATGAACAGATTGCGCTCACCGCCGGATAACATTTTTATCTAGAATATCAGGCTCCCTAGAAGCCCTTACGTTCTGTATTTAGGAATACGACTGGACTCGCGTTTGACCCTGCGATTCCACATCAATAAATATATCGAACAATTCAACTCCGCAAGAAACTGCCTATATACCCTCTTGTGTTCGAAGAGTATCATAACGCTCAAGATGAAACTACTAATTTGTTATTCTTTTCTGCGTCCTATAATAGCTTACGGCTCCTTAGCGGGGCGGAACTTGTCAAAAAAATTAGAAAAATAGGATGTTAAGGCTAATTACAGGTTCTGGCTTCCTGGTTTGTTCGAAACCAGCAGCGGAAGGATGATTTGAGAGTGCCATCATTCCAAGAATACGTGACCAGTCTTGCGACGAAAACCTAGAAGGGAATTGAATGACTGGCGAACCCTCTCATCAGTAGACTCGTCAATTTAGATCTGGACAGACCGTTCCTACCCACCCCTAGGGTGATGAAAACAACAACCCACCTTAATCACACCCACCAATCCCGCTCCATCAGGACAGTGAGACATAGCAAGGACACATTAGGTTCAGCCTTAGAGGAGACATAGAAGATCACAGTTGTCGACGTATCATTTATGTATATCATTGGGCGCATTCAGCAGAAGCAAACTGATGCAGTGGCAGCACTTTGATATGATTTGTGGCGATAGTTTGGACCAATCGCATCAGAGTTCTACCAATCTATCGGCAACTGTTTGCTTCTGCTGAGTGAAGCCATTAGCACTTGTGAAACATTTTAAATTGCAACCCAAAATAGAAGAAAATAGTACAAGAGAAGCTCTTCTAATTCCATCTGCTTCATTTTTACCAGACCAAGGAAAGGTGCATTGACATTTCATATACCTACTTTATGAAATGACAATTGTTTTTTTCGATTTTTTTACTTTTCAAGTCTAGCGATGGAAAAGTATACTTTCAGACTTAGCAACATGTAACAATCAGGAACCATGCAATAATAATATTAAACTCGAAACGTTTATTATTATTATTTCTGACATATTGCTAGGGTTAGAGACTTCACTTTTCTATAGAGTAGTGGAAGCATGTATTTTCTTGGCTACACGACTGACCTGGTACAAGAATAAAAAATACGGGTTTCTTATTTTTCAATAAACACTACGCGTATCTAAAATTAGTAGTCGTGCTTTGAGCCACACTTATTTATTATTTTTTTTTTAATGTGTGGTGGGTGCTTAGTTGCAGTGACTCCGTAAGCTGTATTACTTGTCTGGCTATCACTGCAACTCTTGCGGTGTAGTTTAGTGTGTGTAAGTTGTGTTTAAATGGCTTTGTGACAGCATCATATCGCCTTTTATGATGCCGCGCTGTTAATCACTTTGCTCCCAACAGCGAATGGCAAGTCGATCCGGGATTAAACTCTCTGAAAAAATGTCACCGTCCCTCCAGAAAATTGAACCCCGGCACCTATCGTCCTCTCACAACAATAGTCAGCCGCCTAACCACTGCGGCCATCGACCCGTTAATTAACCTTTGTATTTTCTAAATTCGATGTTAATCATTCTACTTTTGCCATCTCGTTCATAACCTCTTATATTTTCTCTCTCTTTTATATTTTTAAATAACAAATACTTTTAACTTTTAGTGTATATTTCGATCTAATTTAAATCCTGATAGTTATTGTAACACTATTGTAACAAGAAACTTAGACGATTTCTAAGAATTACTTGCCTAGTACTCCCCTTATATTATCGCCTTCACCATTTACAATGTCTAGAAAAAAGCACTCCGATCCTCCTTAAAGATCGCAGTATTATTTTATATCCTTAAGCATAAGTAGGTGTGGTGATTTTATATTCCATTATTGAAACCGTTACCATTCAAAACACCCACAGCGACAACACAGTCAGTATCATATTTGAACTGGAAAATTTATTAAATTCATTCTTTCTCGGTCGTTAAAAATAAAATTCTGGGTAGTAGATGGCTTATGTATGTCGTCATGTATGTATCTACAATGTATACATACATATACGCTGGTAATACAAAACGTTTTATGTTTATTGTTTGTGCCGCTATAATCATAACGCTAAAAAGAAAAAACCTTTTTCAAAAGATCTCTTAAACGTATATACCTGTATTTTCCGCACCAAATATTTGTTTTAGTATATTTGCCTCCGAAATAAAAGGAACGTATAATTGAAAATGTACCTAATTTAATGTTTACGCAAATAAAATTTGTTGAAATGAGTATTTGCTTTCGCTTTTACGTGTTTTGAGTAGTTTGCTTGGACATATAAACATAAACTGCTGGTTTTACGCTTACGGCGTACAACTTCTGCAAAGTTCAATGTAAAAAAATTGTGTGCTAGTGTCTTTAACAGGCCCGCGCCAAGCGGGGGTGTTGGGGGTGCGCAACACCCGGGCGGCAGGTCTTCGGGGGCGGAAAAAAATATTAAAAATTATTTAAAAAGATTAAAATAAAAAAAATTACATAGTACAAAATTGTGTTTTACTTTATTTTGCAATACTAGAAATTACTGGAAAAATTGAAACAACCAAAGAAAAAGCATGAGTGATATGTTATATACTGCAAATAATACAAAATCTAATGTATTTTGAAATTAGTAGTTACTGCACATTGTTTATTCTATATTCTATATATAATACCAGGTAGTAGAGTACTAGGCAATAAATAATGCGTACATGACCGTCTCTTTATCGCGCGCCGAAAAGGAGTCGGTACATTATTGATAGACGAATGATGCAAAAAGTTATTGTTGCAATGTATAATTTTTTTATGTATTTATATAGGTAGGTATATAGTCAATATATATATTTCAATAATTATATTATAAATTGTTAAAAGTATTTTAAATATAATTTTTTTCATTTCACAGACCTTATACCTATACAAAATTATTCCATTTTTTTGAAACGTTTAGAACGTTTTTATTTTCAGTGATATCAGATTAAAATAATTTTTAGGGGGGGCGGCAATTTTTACTTGGCACCCGGGCGCCGATATACCTTGGCGCGGCACTGGTCTTTAAGTATTGGGTACACATCTGTTGTTACTGACCAGTAACAACATTGTAACATGTTAACAAAATAGTACGCAGTGAAATATATAGCTAGCCTAAAAAGAATGCCACGGCTACTAATTTAAACTTGTACGACTTTGCACCACACGTATTACAGTTTGTACCACTCTAGTTGGCTGTTATTATAAAAAAAAACTCAGCTTACTTGCTTCGATAAATATTGAATACACGAATGGAGCGCAAGCTCTGAAAGGACGGTGCAAGTTTGGTACAAGCTAGTGCAAAGTGATTGCAAACAACCTACCGTATTTTGAAGCTTCATCAATGACGTGGGGAAGCTAGCGTCAAACTAGGCCCCCTTCCCTCTCTGCAAAGATTTTTTAAAATAATTATTTGCAATACATTCTCCGGTGCAAGGTTGTGGAGAGGCAGGGTGAAAAAATGTGTTTGTTTTGCAAGTAAAATGAAAGGTAGATTGACAGCTAAAAACATGATCATACGAAGATGCGTCAATCCTATTGTTCCAAATACATGTTAAAGGATTTACACATCAAAAACATTCTCTAATATTTGTAACCAACACAGTTTTGTCCCACAAGTTGTATTCTGCTTTGGCACCATCGTTTTTCAAATTTGTAAATTCATCAGCAAACATTAAGTTCCCTACATTTTTATAGCTGTCGTACAACTAACTAAATTCTCGCTACCCCTTGACCTCACGCCGATATGGCCGCTGCATATTTCAATGCACGTTACTTTTTTATTAGAAAATAAGCTAACGTACAAAACGTTTAGTTTTTCTTACGTCAGTACCTAATACTGTAATTTAAAAACAATAAGAAGACTCATAAAACACTAATTGTGATTTATAAGTATATAAATTTTTAAATTGGATGCAATTAAAGAACAAGCAACATATTAACAAACCAAAGGAGATATTTAAACAGCATTGTAGATTGTATAAATAGATAGTCGAACTAATTCACATTGAAAGCTAAGGCGTTTAACATCCTACAAATTACCTGCAACATAATACACATATTAAAGCTTACTTTCACGGTGCATTCTAACAGAAATAAAACGTATTCTTCCATCAGATTTCTAACTAACTAACGTAGTATTGGTTGAATTTGTATTACTCATTCTTCGGCCGGAACATTCGAGCTTGATAGCCAGACAATTGTCCGTACTTCTTCTAATAATACCCAGCCGTAGTACATTTCTGACAGGTTGGAATTTTTTGCGAAAATTATCTGCGGACAAACCGTAATGCCTATTCATTGTTATATCGGTATTATACAACGAGTTATGTACAGATAATCAAGCCAAATGCGATGTAATCACGCTCAGATGTGCGTATAATATATGACAAAACTAACGTATCTCGCGACGATGATGACTAGAGTTCTATAGCTGCAATAAATTTGTGTTGTCGAATCAAAAATCGAATCTTTCCAGAAATATCATCGAAGTTGCTATTTCTAATACATTGCAAATGCTGCATATGGGACGGATACTAACCAATACACCCCTAATAAGGAGCGTATTCATATTTGATAAAATATTAGGATATTTCAGGCGAAATTCACATATGGCTGGACATACTGCATACTTTGGAACTAGAACTAATTGCTCTAAACGTAACTGAATAAATTATGCCACCTTGATAGTTTCCAAGTAGGCAGGTGACAAAATATAAACTAAATTTTTTTATGTGTTGTGGGTGCTTAGCTGCAGTGACTCCGTAAGCTGTATTACTTATCTGGGTATGACTGCAACTCTCGTGTGTGTGTGTAAATTGGTTTTGTGACAGCATCATATCACCTTCTATAATACCGCGTTGTTAATCACTTTGCTTCCAACAGTGAATGGTAAGTCGATCCGGATTTCAACCCTCTGAAAAAATGTCATCGCCCTCCACAGAATTGAAACCCGGCCTTTATCGGCCCGTTAATAATAATGAATTATTAAAAAAGCTAAAAGATCTTGGATCCTCGTGTCGACGGAAGTGTAAAAAAAATCTGCCAAGGAATTGATATTGTAGCGTAAAGCCAGAATATTTAGAATGGATGAGCATGACGCATTTCAAAAAACGCAAAAATTGAGATAAAAATCATAAGGAATTGAGAAAATCGAGAGCTTGCTAAATATTTGGGAAATGTATTTAAGCTGCAAACCAGATATAGATGATCATATTCAAGAAGAAAATTAGTGTGCAGAAAAAATAGGATAATCTCTATTTTGCTGACAATTCCATTAAGAAGTTTTGTTAGAATGTGAAACTGGGAAATTGTAGAAATGAGCAACGTACATTGAGAGTATGGAAAAAAATGTTGAGAAGCAATGAAAAATGAAATAAAATAGACAGATTTGGGGTAAGAGAATTTCAAGGATGATGCTTAAAAATAGGCAAAAAAGAGAAAGAAAAATATTGAAGTAAAGAAAGTGCTTTGAAAAAATTACATTTTGGATGAATTGATGATACTTTATCATCATCGACAAGAGAGACAAACGAAGATAGAACCAAATACTACAATAAGACAGGGACCTTCCAGTCTTACGGAAGTAATAAGGTTTTTGTATCTAGCGTGGTTTACGCGTTCAATTATCGTAACCTTCTAGCATCTAGCTATCCACATTTTGCTCCCGAAGATGCCACTTTAACCACACATTAATAACGAAACGTCAAGTTAGTAGATTTTGTATTTTTGTGCTCTTATTGTATTATGTATATTACACTATTATAATGCGATTAAAACCAGGAAGCCCTCATACTAGGACCGTGGAAGTCTTCGATATCATGTGAGAATTAAGCTATTTTGTTAGTACAATACTACGATCTCCTTTCCGAGAATAATTTAGCAAAACTTTTTGAGACCTGCTTTATTTTAAAATTTCAGAATGTGTTGTTATCTTAATTATTGCCATCTGCCAAACTTTTTATACAAAGCATTTTGTCTATCAGCTTTCTAACGCACATACTGATAAATAAAAATGTTGCTAAACAAAACGTTTTGACTTTAGACAATTTTCAATATTTTTTTTCATCGCACACACCGATTTTATAAAATGTCTTTATGCAAAAGATTTTATTTGGGCAGAAACAAATTTGTATAAACATCATTTATTTCATTATTAATGATGATTGATTAATGATATTTGTAGATTAATTAATTTGAAATTATTAATGAAAAAATGTTCGCAAAAATATTTTTAAGAAATCTATTCCAGATTTAAAAAAGTGATTTCTTATTTCATATGTAGATTTCGTTTTTCTTTGCCTAATTATATTAAATAAATTTTAACATTTATTTCTTTTTCTTGATAGTGGAGGCATACGATAAAAAATAAAAGCAATTACAGTCTTCTTTCGGTATATTTTTATCACCATTTTCAGTATTAGGGCGCGGACCGGGTCCATTTCCGTATTTTATGCTATGAATACTAATTACATCCCTTTCGTATGTAATTCAGAAAGCGTCAGTTTTAATTAAGATTTAGAAATGTAGTTTTAGCATCCATCTTTCAAATTTAAGAAACCTCTAATTACTTATCAACTGAATTTTAGGTTATCTTCAAAAAATAATTAAGCATTTTCTGAATATTATTTGGCGTGTCTTATGTACTCATCCTATTGGTGCATTGGACAACAATCAAGATTGCGAAAACATTATCATAGCTGCAGTTCTTGTTATGTAGTTTTGAAGCGTATAATTGTAGTTTCATTACTTTCGTATAGCATTAGCTGGTTGTAAGTAATGTTGAACTATTAATTGTATCCCAACAGCAAGTGGTGAGTCGAGAGAAATACCGATGTTTATGGACGATGCCACAGTTGTCGTTTGCGAATATCGATCTCTTTTAATTTAATTTTCCCTCCACTTTTGGGGCAATTTTTCAAATTTTAAATACATTGAATCTTTTTCATTTGCATTTATAATTCTGAATCACACTTTTTAAAATAAACTTGACTCTATCTGAAATGTAACAGGAAATTGAGTAGAGTAAAGATGTACAGACTGTTTCAAGTTTCTGGGGTTGTATGGGGATTTCGCTTATTATAAAGGATACACTATAAGTTTAAATTTGACAAAGTTGATAAATTTTAGTCTGAATAATAATCTAGCAAATAATCTTACCTAATCCTACCAGATTATACTGATAATAATAATAATAATTCCTGTTTTTAATTTTTACTTATATTGTCAATAGTTTCGAAAATTTTGAAAATAAAAAACACTGTTAAAGTAACTTTTTGAACTAAATGTACTGGAAATGCTTATTTGAAACACTGAACCGTATTCAAATTATTTTGGGGTATTAGAAAAGTATTATGAACGTACGTAGTGAAAACATATTTAGTAAAAAATAAAAAAAGAAACGTTTGATTTCAAAATCTATAGAATTCAAATCGGAATTTCTTACCATCTGAACTATAGGACTATATACAATGGACTATACACCTCCATATAAATATCGCGTAGGCTCTGTCAGATTCTGTAGATAAAATGTTGACAGTTACTAGGCATTTTTGTATTGGATCCGAAAAATTCAGGGCCGACAAAGAAAATTGGTTTCTACCTATAAAAATGGACATGAAGATATGATATTATATATACGTAGAATAGAGAAAAGGCAAATGAAACAAACCGCACAGCGTTAAATAAAGACGATAATATTACAGCTATGCTACTTAAGTATGTATGTGTAGTTCCTGACAAGAAAATAAAGACCCACCTCTCCACCTCTATTCACTTCTGCCATAGACATGACAAGTGCGTGCATTTTAGTGGATCCCAAATCCTAATTAAATACTTTCGTGTCATGTATGTATATATACAGAAACGATGTACATACATATAATATACAGACACTTGTGTAAAATCAACGTGTTCGCCCGCCCTATTTCTACTACTTCCAGAAAGTTCGATTCTACCATGGTTCTTGCTTCTAGCTTGACTCTGATTAGTCTATTGTGTAGAGTTTTAATAGTAATTGAAATATTACTATAATTTTGTCTGGTATATCACATCTATTCACATATCTACATGTATATGTATACACACACTCGCCGAATGAGAACTAACCTAACTGGATAACTACAGTTAAAAAATCGCATTCATCTTCTACGGTCACGATGATCGAGGCCGGTTCCTATGATAAAAGTGTGCAATACAACAAGCCATCCATGAAAATATGAAATTATTCGCGCCCTGGGCAGTGACAACGCTACGTTTGTTTCGCTCGACGTAGCGATTGTGGCGATGTACTCACGAGGTTCAATGATAAAATAATGGGTCTGGATGGCGGCTGCTCGTGCCCGCTTTGAAGGGAAGGTCGATCAGATGAATGTACACATGAAATTGTTATTTTGCTCAATGAAAACGTTTTGTTCTGCGAAAATGTTTTATTTGGCGTAAAGTGGCATTTTTTCTCGTATAGTTCTTCGACAATAGATGGTTAAATTTCCCAAATGTTAAAGCCATTTTCATATAATAATGTATTCCACTCACCTAGACGCTTGTAGTAGACTGTGAGGAGTTGAATTTTACAGGTGATTTTGTTGCATCTTTTTCTCCACTGTTAGGCTGTTTTATTGTTTGCTTTTGTATCCGTGTTCTTAAATAACTACCTTGTACTGTGTATTCAGATATACATATGTATCCCATTTGTTACGCTTTGGTTATTCGAGTCATTTAATACTCCTACAACTTAAGTTAGATTATATACTATTAATTGATTTAGTTTTGGTGCCTTATCACTGAAAATTCATGTCTTTAGGCATATGTCCTGTTGTTTTATTTTTTGACATTTTTTTGGAATTTTCAGTCTTTCCATTCAGTTTTTGCGCACAATGTTTTCATCTTGTGTTATTCAAAGTTATATCAGATATTGTACTGCCAGTTTTCCTTATTGTTTCTGTAAAATATTTTAGTTATTTAAGTTTTAAACAGTTGGCAAAAATCAGTACAGTAGAGTAGAGTGGAGTAGAGAGAGAGTGAAGTTGGATATAGGGTAGGGTTGCGTCAAGTTATCCACAAGTCAAGTTATTTTGGCATGAGACCATCATGCCAAAATATGACCTATGGTCGGTGTCGAGGCACTCGAATTAATAAGAGCATCACACACGTTTTAATAATCCCATCCACGGTTTTTCGATTTTTATTACTTTTGAAGGTTGTAAACAGTCAGCGAAATGAATTTGATAGTTGGTATGGTACGAGGCCATGATGCCAAAATATTACCTATGGTCGGTGTCGAGGCACTCGAATTAATAAGAGCATCACGACGTTTTAATAATCTCGTCCACGGTTTTTCGATTTTTATCACTTTTGAAGGTCGTAGACGGCCAGCCAAATGAATTTGATGGTTGGTATGGTACAAGACCATTATGCCAAAATATGACCTATGGTCGGTGTCCAGGCACTCGAATTAATAAGAGAATAACGACGTTTTAATTATCCCATCCGCGGTTTTTCGATTTTTCTTTATTCTGAAGGCCACAAACGACGAGCCAATTAACTTTCGTTGTTAGATATATAAAATAGCTTCCACCAGAGAGAATTCGGTTAATATATTGTGGATTGTAGAACATTTATTGTAAAATTCATAAGAAAACCACGATCGTATATGATATATTGGAATTACTACTTCATTCGAACTTTCGTTACGATAAAAGTGTGGCTGGAATAGTGTGGATAACTTCACGCAACCATAGAGTAGAGATGTTAAAATTGTATTTATTTTATTTATTTAAGTGTTCTAGTTGTTTATTCGTTTATTAAAACTGTTATTACTGTTAAAGTGTCGTGTTTGATTTCTAGAAAATTAGAGGAGACAACATTTCCAAGTTTATTTCCATGCATACTTCAGTTTATTTAGTTTTAGTTCGGTGTAGAAATTATTGCGTTTCTACCTCCTTCATTATTTCTGTAAGAGCGTGGTCACCCAAAAATGTTATTCAGTTACATTCTTAGTTGGTATCTAAAAGAATATATTAACTTCGCAATTTAGGCTTTCCTGTAATTTTATCTGAGAGAATTGCACTAATTAGTGAATTTATAACCCATACGAATTTAATAATGAGCGGTTCTCTACGTTTTATCGCCACAAAGTGTGTAAACAGTTTTAAATTGTTTATATTGTTTCTGGCTGCACACATGGTCTTGAGTTTCACTTTGCGCCATTATATGGGTATGAATTAAGTTTTTATTTCGACTATCAATCGTAAATTCATTCTTTTCTTTCCTCGTTTTATTATTCTTCTTCTCGTACCACAATACTTAAATTCCAGACATAATACCTCAGGTAATTATTTTCTAATTGAACTTGTGTAGTCTTCTATAGCGTCTAACAACCAGATCCCGAAATAAAAGCTATTTTTCTCCAGTGTACGGCACTTACTACGAGGGCAGTTCAGATATTATTGTCTCTGACATAGAATGAAACGACTTGGAGAGGTGGAATTTTTTATTTATCAACATAGTGTCCTAAGATGTTAACACACTGTGTATAACGACGGTCAAGATCTTCAATCCCCGTAAGAAAAAATATTTTGGCTTGGGCTGCAAACCACACGTGCATCTCTGTCATCAGTGTCTGCTCGTCCCGAAAGTGAATCTCATGAAGGTGTTCTTTGAGTTTGGGAAATACATGGAAGTCACTAGGGGCAAAATCTGGAGAATATGGCGGCTATTGCAAAATTTCGAAGCTTGCATTATGAATTGCGGCCATTGAAACATCCTGTGGGCACCACGTCTGAGTTTCTCCATCTCTTTTTTTGATTAAATCACGCAGTTTTGAAATGAAAACAGCGTAATATTACCCAATTATAGTCTGACCATGTGGTAACAAGTCTATAAGGATAATTCCTGCGGCATCCCAAAAAAACTGTGGTCATGATTTCCCCCGCAGATGCTGTTGTACGAAACTTTCGAAAGGGTAGTGAACCTTTGTGCTGCCTCTATTCAATGCTCTGCCTTTTTGATTCGGGATCATAATAGTGAACCCAGGTTTCATCCACGGTAACGAATCTTGCTAGGAAGTGTTCAGAATCTCACTTAACGATGGCCAAATTCGTCTCTGAGGAAACCTGTTGAATGCCCTTTTACTTTTACATTTTCAGCACCCATCGTTTGAGATTTAATCCTTTATACAAAATGATTCCTACGCTACCTACTGAAAAGTCACAAGTCTAAGCTAAGCATTTCACAATAATTCGGACCGTATCATTGACCAGATCACTGTTTTCTTTGCAAACCAAGTTTTCTTTAGCTTTGGTATCAGTTTCTTCGGTAATTGTTTTAATATGTCTTCGTCGCTTCATAAACTGAATACAAGTGCTTTTCTGCAACTGACGTACCTACAGTACAATTGAGATGAATTAAGCAAGCAACTCTGTTACACAGATATACAGTAGCACAAACCGCAAACCCATGGTCGGTGCCTATTTAGACACAGACAATAGTAATGTTGCCCACACCTTTCTGATTGGTATAATCCGAAAACTATAATAGTGCTCTCGGAGACTTTTTTATATAAAATTTTATACAAATGTCTTACATTTTCTTGATATCTTGGTCCATTAAGACTACTTGCAAGATTTTGTTTATGCCACTGAAACACAGAAGATAAACGTTGCCAGAGAACTGTAGATGGGTACCCCAATAACTAAAAAAGACGACTGCAACTTTGTATGCAACAACAAGGACAAAAATCTGCTCTAATTAAAATTCATAGATTCTGTAGTTAGTTGTAGGTTCTGTAGTAATTGAGTCTGGAACATAAGTGAATTCGAATTTTTTCTTATTTTTATTTTTACTATGACCAGGCAACGTGAGTTTTTGAGGACATTATATATAGCATTTTGTGCTAAACAATAATAAAATCTCGTTAATTCATATATTTCATAATTTCTCAGTGAAATTGTCATGCCCCCCATAGTTTATTCGTTTCGATAGCAGTTATTCCATATTCCATTTTATTCTTAGAGGTTGGAGTCAAAACAAGAAATAAAGACGCTACGTCTGCCACCCTTGTTTTACTTAATGCTGTAAAATTTAATTGTGTTTGTCTAATTAACGTATTAATGATCTTACCGGCTGATGTGTTTATTTATTTATTATGCCTGTAATTAAACCCCCGCGTGAACGCATACGTTTTAATTACCTTCTTCTCTTTTTAGTGTACTACATTGTAGTTTATATACGTGTTTAGAATGAACGTGTATGCTACTACACCAACACATTGTATATACGAGCCATTCTCTTAATGACGTTGTGGTCCGAAGAACGAAAAAGTATATACTACAAGTCCAATTAATAATCGCACAATACAAAACCGGGTAGAAGTAAAATGAAGTTGTCTGGATTATAATCTGGATAGTTAGGTTTACGCTCGTGAATGTAGTAAGTAGGTTATTTTGTAATTTTAATATCTGTATTAAAGCGCCGTAATGCTATTAGACGAGTTAACTCTAACGCACTTCAGTCAATCGCTTACGAACCTTCATTATAATTATT
Organism: Holotrichia oblita; assembly: GCA_023690525.1. Classification (NCBI taxonomy): domain Eukaryota; kingdom Metazoa; phylum Arthropoda; class Insecta; order Coleoptera; family Scarabaeidae; genus Holotrichia; species Holotrichia oblita. The sequence continues at coordinate 58,407,787 of CM043015.1, forward strand.
TATGCTAGATACTTAATCTTTTATAATTATGAAAATTACCATATACTAGAAAGTTATATTTTAGAAATATTACATACAGCTAGTTTCACAAATCCTCCGTCGTAAAATCTACGTCATTTTATTTATTTAGGTTTAACACAGTAACAGATCGAGAGAAAATTATTTAGATTGGGCAGACTGTAATTGTCGTTTTACGGAAAAGCATTGAAATTAAAATAGTGAAACTCAAAAGATATAGGCAACACCACAAATGTCATGTTGAAGTATGGATGACAAGCTTTAACAGAAGAGCTTTCTAACAAATTATCAACTCATTTCCACATATTTTACATATGGCAATACAATTTTTTATCTCAAATTACATGTTCTTTGAGAGGAGCTGCTCCACGATTGAACTTATATTGAATTGCAATTTATATTATGTAGTTTTATGTGAATTCTCTATCATTCTTCTAACATTGATTATAAATCTCCTCAAGCCTGACAAGACCAAATCGGCAGAATCAAATCGAATTGACTATTTGTTTTTGTTTTATTATCTTCTTAATTTTTAACTTTTGATCCTGCTACCTTAATAACAACTTAACTAGCAGCATAATTTGTTTTTCAAAAAGGTAATTTTTGTTCTGTAGTTTGGTTAGTATTGGTACTAAATAAGCGCTAAATAAGTCGCAAGTGATTGGAGCAAAATACCAAATTTTTATTGTTAATACAAATTAGTATAAATTCTGGTCGAGCTTCCGTATTTGTCTTCCTTTTTCTACCGTTTTTGCTCCGTCACTATAAAGGCACTTTCACATTCGAAACAGAAACTTGCATTTGTTATTTCTACAAGATATCTACATTTTAACTCTAACCACCTTGTGCTATTAAAAATACTGGTACTATTCGAACGATAATAGTTTTACAAATCGCGTATTTGTTAATAATAACATTCTCCTTAAACATATGTACATACATTATAACAATACTGATGTATGAAGTAAGAAAATAATATTGGACATTGACGATAATGGCCAAACGATGTCAATTTTTTCTGGTCAATATCTTAAATGGTCAGCCATTGATGTTATGGCTCGTTGCAAGCGGACTATGTTGATAATATATACATTTTATGTTCATGTTAACATCCTTGCCCCCAGTCCTTGGCGATAATAGCCAACAATGGCCGAAGAATGTAGGTGTAAGTACCAGGATTACCATTGAAATTATGTTTTCTTTTATTATTTTTATTTAGCAAATGCGCACCGTGGAGGTGAGTACTACGGGAAAAAGTACTAAGTACACATATTTATTAAACCTTGTTTATTAAGCGTACTTATTAACGTAAGCAACTACAAAAGAATATGAATCTTGAAAAACTCAAAATCACCAAAATCATTTTTGTTGTAACATGATAGTGATCTATAGCATTTCGAATTGCAATTTTTCTTGTTTGCACGAAATACAGACTTTGTATTTTTACATCCACCATTGCACAACTTTTGTAACCTTTACCGTAACCTATACTGTAACTTTTGTAAAAAAAATGTCTGTGTTTGCGAAGTCGTCGAGGTCCCCTAATAAAATAAACTTTTCCACCCCAAGATTGAGCTCAGATCTGATGTATTTGTGCATTGAAACGTCGTGGGTTGTACATATAATCTCAAAATTATTCTGTAATTTATATTGTCGCGACTGCATTGCGGAGAGAATTTTTAGTTAGATAGCTTCTCTATTCTGGTAACTAAAGATTTTTCTGCATCTTTTATGCTTATTAACAATGTTTTCCTGTCTTTCCTAATTACAACATTTTCTATCTTTATTAAGGTATTCACCGAATGATAATACTCTGTAGCGAAACCTTAGCAAACTATTCTGTTTTCGTACCCTATGACAATTCATACCAATAATTAAAAATATTAAATGAACTTGAATTATCTACCGTCAACTTTCTAATATCTACTATTTCACTTTCAACTTCTTATTTGGCTATATTTTCTTCATTTTTTCTTACTCTTTGCAACATCTTCCATTTCTTTTAACAAACTTTTGACATCTTCTGTGTTAGCCAAAGGGTTGTTTCCATCATGTAATACGCTGTCATACTTTAGTCCTACTTTAATTGTACATAACTTCATCTTCCAATATTCCTTACTAACAAAATTAGGAATTGAACTTTTCTCAACCTCGAAGCGTTGAATCAGTTTCTTACCTTATATGATATAAGTTTTTATTGCAGGGAAATTTTTTTTATCTAACATTTTTTATTCATGTTTCCGTAAAAAAATCATAAATAAGACATTTATCCAAAATATAGTCATTGGCCCTTTTTGTATAGTAAATGCCCCACAAAGAATATAGTTATTGGCCGTCCAAACATTCTATGACACAATTACAACTGGTAGGTACAAAGTAACACCTACACATATTATAATGACGCAAACAATGTAAATAAAAATTCTTTTATCATTATGAATGATAAATATAACTTTTATATGCTTCCTTTAATTACATTGGGAGTAATTAAAATCCTTCTCCGAAAAACTGGACCTTTTTGTGCTTTTCATCTTGTGAGATTTTAGTACTACCGCAAAAATGTGTAATTAAAAATCAATTGGATTGTCAAACACAATAAAAACACTATTTTACCCACAACACACCAACCACTCCACATAAAGTCGATGCGTTTCAATAGCGAAGCTGTCATTATCAAGGCGCTACCACCAAAAAATCAACAATTTAACTTACATTGCAACCTACATAAACTTTCTTTTATTTCGTTTGCCATCTGAATTTTTCCTTAGTTGAATCTCTTTGAGACTACTTTCGTATATAACCACCTTCATTGCGTTTAAAATTAATTGATTTTTTTTTCACGGATATTTCACTCCTGAACCCGTATAAATAATTCCTTTGATCTGCTCTCCCGTCTTGGAACCAGTTTCTCAGAAATATTTAATTCACATCCACGGCAAGCAACGCAACAGCTTTTAGATGAAAAGCTGCCTACGATAAGATGTAAATGAATGTATGTTATATGTATGTATACGTGTACTTTACTATACGGTAATATGAACGAAACGGCGTTCTAATCTCGAATTTAATCTACATCGTTCCTGTGGCGGTGTAATTATTTCAAATAAGCAGTTACTAATTATAGTGTCAAATCCCTTTCTCAAATACAGCGACTTTAATCTTATGGAACATTCGCGCGAAACACAATCGTTCCAATATTCTACACACGTACAGTTCGTTTCAAGTTTATCTACACATTCTGCATAGAGTCTGCACTATAGTTATCGCACTTTTCGCGTTTATTTACGACTTGGTACTAGGAATGTTCAATAACAAATTTGATATTCTCTGAAAAGCAATATTGGTCATGATGTACTGATGAAGCCCCACAACATTCCATTCTGAAAATTAGCAAAATACTAGTTCATTCCTTTTCAAAGAATAAAAAACACCCTAGCATACAATCTAACAAATCTTAAAGGGGAGTATCAAAAGGGAGTATCAAAACAAATTAATTGATATAATTTGAAATGGGTTATATATGTATCTATGGTGGTATGATAAAAGATTATTCATTATATAAACGTACACGTTGTAGCCTAGTATATGTATGAATAGAGAGTGGTTCCTCTCAAAATAGTCTTGCCTGATTGCTTTTTCATTTGGAAATTGATTTCAGATAAAGAATTCCATAGAAGCAATATGTGAAGCGTACGTGAAGATCAAGTTTATGAAGGATAGATAATATATATATCTTCGTTATATAGAATATAGTTTTGAATATTATAATCAAAATTCTCTTGCTTAATTCTATTTATCATAATTTTATATTTGGTTTTATATTACATCGAGAATAACATTTACTGTGAATTGAATAACCCACTGATTAAGAGTTTTACATATATAGTATATTACAATCAGTAAATAGACCCCAACTAATTACTGTCGTAAATAATAAATTAACGACGGTTTTGTTATTTTTATTCTACATATAAAGAAAACATAATTCGAATAATAAAAAAAATAGTTTACTTTTCGTTATAGATGTTTTGGTGCATATTTAAGGTGCAATAAAAATAGATAAGGCATTAGAAGCGGGCCACGGGTTTCGACCTTCTAGATCTCATCAGTGCAACTACGAATGCAATGCTAATTTCATTGCACTTCGCATTGTAGCATTTTTCCACGTTTTCATATGTTATGTCATAGTAAACCGTATCTGAAAACGCCATTGACTGCTTAAGAAATCGAGACATCTAGCGGAAATGATAATCCACGAATTGTCCGCGCTATATCGATGTCTGCTGTACTAGAGGGCATGAGTTTGGAATGTCGAATGTACAATTAAAGGTGAGGTGCGAAGTACGCTAAAATTAGTTGTTGCATTCGTAGTTGTGCTGACGTGGGTCCACTTTCCTGGTTCGCAGGTTGATTTCCTATAATATACCATGAGCGCCTACTACAAAGAAATGTAATTACAAGTTAACAACCGATATAGTCGATAAAAATCGATAACTGTGAATATAGTCAATAAAACTCGATATTTATAAAAACCTATATAGTCGTTGAAAATCCATTTAGTTAACGACATAGTTAATAAAAGTAGAAAAAAGTCAATAAAACTCGATAATAGTTATTAAAAGTCAGCAACGATTTGCTAGAAATCGATGAAAGTCACTGCTGAGAGTCGATATTGATCGACATAATTATGTAATACTTAAGAATTAATAATAATAATAATAATAGCGCTTTATTTTCTCTGTAAATATACAATTTTTACAAATAAATACTGAAAATGCATTTGGGGAGAGAAAAAAGGGCTGCATTCGAGTTCATCGATAGATGGAACAGACGTTCTTCCATGCAACCGCCCAACTAAAACTTAAAAAAATGCATATAGTTACAACTAAGGACAAAAATTCCTAGAAACTAAATGGGGTAATAAACTATTGTTCACACTCTGAATCATCGCAATGCACGTATAGGTTCAACAGCAACTCACCATGTCCAATTAGAAATAATAGTTTACTAGCCCCTCTGACTGCCAAGGAGATAATTAAAGTAAGCATTCTTAAACGTTCTAAAGGATCGCATCTGTAAAATTTCCGACGAAATAGAAAATGTAAGCGATAAAAAATATGTAAAACCTAATCAAAAGGACGACAGAACTTGATTGAAATCGATAAAAGTTGATGAAAGTGAATATAAATCGATAAGTAGCGATATAATAGATAAAACACGATGTCGATGAAAATCGATATAGTTGATAAATATCTATAAAAATCGACAATAGCTCGTAAAAGTTGATAAGAAACCATGAAAGTGGGCAAAAGTCGATAATGTTCGTTGTATTGTTTTTAATTTGTCAATTGTTTGTTGATTCTATGAAATCTTTCAAAGAAATCGATAAAGGCCGATAATAATTGTGAAAAGTTGATAAACACTGATAAAAGTCAATGAGAGACGATAAAGAGTCAGAAAAGACAAAAGCTTATGAAAGTTGATGGAAGTTAATGACAGTCGATATTCTTTGGTAAATAAGGATATAGAGATGAAGAATCGAGACATTAAATAAGATCAATAGAAGCTGATAATAATTCGTAGAAATTGATGAAAGTTTATAAAAACTGATACATTCTATTAAAAGCAGATAAACGCTGATAAAAGCTGGTAAAAGTTAATAGTAGTCGATAGAAGATGATAACCCTAATAAACGTTAACGAAAGTTGATAAAAGTCGATAAATATGATGTGTGATAAGTAAATTAAATAAATCATAAGGAATTTTGAAGCTTGATATATGATTATAGTAAACAGATGAAATATGAAATGAAGTAAAGAACAGAAAAAATGTGGTAGATAAACTACAACCGTGATCCAAAACAAGAATCACTAGTTTAATTTGATTTTAATCTATTTTTTTACCTGTGGCATACATTTACAATATACATATTTAGACTTTCGTTATATGTAATAATATAAATTATTATTAATAATGAAGGACATAGAACACTAAACACTTCAACCTACAAAGCACAAAAAAACTTTTTACTAACAACCGAAGCGTTTCGACAGCAAAGCTGTCATTATCAAGGCAGCTTTGCTGACAGTTTTTTGGTATTTTGTGGGTTGAAGTGTTTAGTGTGCTACTTCAGCACTAAGAGATCCAGTGAAGAACTTATGAAGGACATAGTACAAATTACATATATATTTTTTTGTACTCGCCTATCAAAACCTGTCATTTCACGATTCGATTTGCGTGCGTAAAAAGTCACTTTAAGCACGAGTGCGTAAAAGTAAAGTTGGTACTTACTGGAACTTGATTAATTCAGTGACATTTTAAAATCATAAATCCCTAACCTGAATAATATATGGTCATAAACGATAACGTATTTAACAATATGTATTATTATTATAGTTCTCGTACAAAAAAATATTGTACAAACTTCGTGCGTGAAACATTTCGCGAAACTGGTCACTCATTCGCGAAATATGATTTCACGCACTTGGTTCGTAAATAACTATTTAAATAACCCTAAGAACTGACATTTTGTCGATACCTATTAAAACTGTAAATATTATATTAAAAAATGGTAAATAGGTTTGCAATATTTAACTCACTATTAGAATAATACCAGTGTAATACATATGTATGTATTTCATTTTTCACTTGCTCCAAAATACATTTAAGAAACGTTACTAAAAAAGGAGCAGATCTTTTATATAATTTAGCTTTATTGATGCGATCAACAGGAAATTGGTAAATTCATTAATACACTATCTTGTCGGTATACGGAGGAAAAAGAAACCAATACATATATCCATATAAGACCTGACACATGTCAATATTATTAACATACAGTGGAAGAACCAGCGTATATTTGTATAATGCAGAAAGGTCAATGTTTGTTCAGTAAAGCAATCCATTAGTAGTTCGGTTCTTGTGTGTTGATGCTCTTGTGACTTAACACCTGGGCCTCCAGTCGATACTAACATCCCAGGCATAATCTTTTTACAGCTTGCCCTCACACGATTCGGCTTCCTCTTGTACTAGATCCCAAATTAATTCGTTTCTGTGTTAGTTCGAACTTTAGTTAAGCCGGTGACGTGCTAGAACTGACGAGAAAGTCAAGAGGTATACAACGCAGCGTATAGTGATGAATGGATTAGCAACAACGAAGAAGATGAATTTTCACTTCGTGTAGAAACCACTCCGCACGCACCTAACGTGAACGTAAGTAAGACAGAAGATGATGGCAGTAGCAGTACAGTGACGATACGGCGTGGCTTGTGTATTTTTTTACACAATTGATCGTGCACGCAGCACAGCATAATGTATTACATCACAAAGTCGCTCCTTAAATGCATCGAAAGCACTCACAAATTAGGCGGGCCCCTATCTCGCTCCCTAATAAAGGTCTATTATACGAAAGGTAGCCGAGATATTGTCATCTAAAGATGAGTTTTTGACGTCATAAAAGTTATAAATTGTGACATGAACCTGATACACATCTTATTTGTATTTCATTTAAAAAGGTTATTTATATTTTTATATATAAAACTTTGTATGTAATGCCTTCATTAAAACTTTTCCAGGTTAGATTTGTAACACAGTTTTAAAACTTCGTAATAATCATTTCGTTCTTTCAACCATATTACGGTCGTGTTTTTGCCAAAAGCTTCACGTGACAGACTCGTTTTAAATATTAATTAGAAGCTAATGTAGGAAGTACATATTTATATCAAGCTGTAACTAGACAAGATTTACAAAAGAAATTGTAAAATGAATTACCTTTCACTTGGATTGTATGATGTACAGTAAGCAAAGCCCTTCTATAAACATGTGCAAACGTATACGTGTTAATTGCCCATAATCTTAAGTGAATAGAAACTGTCTAGACATATTATTAGATATTATCAACTTGGTGTCGTATTATTAAAAGCATCCATTAAATTTTTAAAAGCTATTGTAATATTTTCCATTTTATAATTTCTTTTATGCACATTTTAATCTACTCCAGGTGTTTTTGCAATACATATAAATAAGAGTTGCCTAACACAACTAGCGAAAACGCTATACAACATAAACATTTACGATCAAAATCGGTGGATAGGTAAATAGTTTTAGATAGGAATATTTCTTTTTACTTGTACTCTTTTCGTCAGTTTATTATTCTCTCCCCAATTTTCAAGCAAATTTTTATAGACTAGAAAATTCTGACAAAAATGTGTCAATTTTGCCAGTTCTCGATGATTTTTCATCATGTGGAGATCAGTGGGGATAGACAACGCATACAAAAAGAAATATGTGTTTTATTTAACGATAAATGCCAGGATGACGATCCTATAGTACAGTCTACAGTTTTCAACATTGAAAAATAGTTTTTTTCAACTCCCACGTTAGAGATTTACACTTCCCCGAAGTTTGAAATTGAGTAATTACAAGAAAATTCGTATAGCACCTTACGAACGGTGGCTGTTAATAATGTACCTATGTAAATGCATAAATGGCATGCGTACAGAGCTAAGTTAGTTTTCGAGTTAAACGAAAACAATCCTAATCGTAAATTTCAAATCTGTGCTAACATAATGGAGAGGTGCAATACTGATGCTGATTTTGTCACCCATATTATCTTTTCTGATAAGCTACCTTTATCTGTTAATCGTACGGTCAATAGAGAAAACTGTCACTATCAATAGCGATCCAGCGATCCAGAAATGACAGTAAATGGCGGAGGCCCGTGTTCAATTTGCAAGAAACAACTTTAGAACCATATTTTATTGAAGAAACACTAACTGGTGAAGGGTATCTGGAGTTGATAGGACATCATCGTGTTCTAAATTTTCATCCATCGACTTGCTTACTGTTACTGGATTTTTTTATGTGTGGTGGGTGCTTAGTTGCAGTGACTCCGTAAACTATATCGCTTGTATGGCTAGCACTGCAACTTTCGCGGTGTAATTTTTGTGTGTGTAAATTGTGTTCAAATGGCTTTGTGACAGCATCGTACGGCTTTTTATAATGCCGCGGTGTTAATCACTTTGCTCCCAACAGCCAGCGAATGGTAATCCATTATTTAATTTGTGTTTTTTTTAATAATTGTTCTATTATTTGTAAACGATTTGTGAAGCCACTGCTATTTTGTTTAAAATAAACTAACGAAAATTCTCTATTTCTTGTTATAACCCTCCGCAACGTACAGGCTGAGTGGGAGCAGTAGTAGAGCCAGAATGACCGCTCTACCACTGCTCCCACTCAGCCAGTAGCAGTTCAAAGTTCCGTGGATTGAATGCTGGCCGCGGCGTTGTGGCACGTCTTAACATCGATTCTCCGACGAAATACTAGTTGGGGAACAATTAATAGCATAATATTACTTACGACAAGAAAATATTGTAAAAAACGCATAGATAACACATTTATACACATCAATCAAAATGTACAACAAGAGTTGAAGTGACAGTCCGATAAGCAATACAGATTTGAAGCTACTGCGGCTGCATCTACTCATAGATAATCAGAAAATAATATCTCTGGAGCTGTCAATGCAAATGTAAAAATTGACATCTTGCCAAAATCAATCTATTGGATCTAATCTAACGGGTCAATAGCCACAGTGGTTAGGCGACCGCTCAACGCAGGGAACCGGCATTCAATTCTCTCAGGAGAATTGTAGCCCGATCAATCTACCATTTTCTGTTGGGAGCAAAGTGATTAACAGAGCACTACTGTAAACGGCAAGACAGTACTGTAAAAAGGGCCAGGACCATCCACAGGCTCAGAACAGACGTGTAGAAGTTCTTATGACACCAACAGAGCTTTTGTCAGATCTGAATCGCTGCTAGGCATTGCTGGAATCCACTTGCCGGCGTGAGACATTGTAAAACTCTCGGGATCCGTCCAAATGATTATATTTATGAGCAGAGATAGGCCGAGATTACGCACAAGAATCTTAACCGGTCACAGGGACTGCCAGGGCATTTAAACATATTTAACTCACGCAACATACACAGCAAAAGCTACAACTAGCACCTACTACAGATAAAAAAACATCAAAATTAGCTTAAAAATTAAGTGGCGGAGGCATACTGCTTGGGTCGTTAAGGAAAGGTTAACTGAGCAAGAAGTTAGTGTTCTTTCTTGGCCAAATCAATGTCCCGATCTCAACCTTATTGAAAATTTGTGGGAGATTGTGAAGCGAAGAGTAGGAAGCAACAAAAGGTATAAAAACGCCGCTGAAGTTTTTGAGACATTATCAACGGAATGGCAACAAATTGATCTACAAATTTTGCATAATTTAATAGAAACTATGCCTGGATAGTGGGCAGCTATTATCAAAAACAAAGGGTATGCCACAAAATACTAATATTTATATAAATCAGTTTAGAATTTCTTTTTGGTTGGAAAGAAATTCATATGTACAGGGTCCGGCACTGAAACTTTCTTTTGTCAAAGGTAAAAAATAAAAGTATACATTGTACACTTTAAGATTCTCTTTTATTACCATTATGCACTAACATGGGAAGTTTGATATTAAACAGTTTAAAAAAAAATATTTGGCAAGTGTCCACCGTTGCTGTCTATGCATTGTTGTAGCCGATTTCTAAAGTACAAATGGACTCTCTCCAGCATAGCAACCGGTAGGTCGGTTATTTAATCACGAATATTGTTTTTTAATGCTTCCAGAGTTGGGCCATAAAAAAATCACATGGGGCGAAATCTGACGAGCGTGCGAGCCACGAGATGTTACCTTTGTTGGAGATAAGTCGCCCTGGAACATCCTCACTCAAAACACGCATTGAATTTCGTGATGTGTGGGCAGTCGCCCCATCTTGCTGAAGCCATACTTCGCCAACAGCAATATTTTCAAGAGCTGGGAGAAGGGAATTACCAACCATGGCCACATAACGCTCTGAATTTACCGTTACCATGCGATTGTCCTTCTCGAAAAAATGTGGCCCAATAATCAACACTTGATATCACAACCCAAACTGTGACCCGATCCGAAGGAAGAGGCCTCTCACAAAATTCCCTGAGATTGATACCGCTTCAATAACGCATGTTTTGTTTGTTAACATATCCTGAAATGTGAAAATGTGCCTCATCTCTGAACCATACAATTGCGTCAGGAGGCAAATTCTGAATGAGCGTCGCGCAACCAAATCACGTTCGGAAAGTTGTTGTGCGACTACCATTTTATACGGATGAAAGTAAAGGTTATCATGAAGCATTCGACGAGTGGAACGATCTGACAACCCCAGGGCAGCTGCATGTTTTGAAACAGAGCGTCTAGGAGATCGCAAAGCTGAATTTCGTACTGCCTCGGTGTTTGCAAGTGTTCTAACGATCCGTGCTGCTCCTGGTCTCTTACGGAACACATTTCCAACTGCCCTAAAAGCTTCCACCCACGATAAGATGGATCTCCTGGCAGGAACAGTACCTCGAGAAAAAATATTGTACCGTAAACGAAACGCCCGCTGCATCGCGATGATCGACTGGCATCGTGAAAAGTAGGTTTCTACCGCAAACGCGGGTTGCTCTCTCACCCAAAGCATTTTGACAACTGATGACGTTTGACAAACAAATTCCCACATCAACGTTCTTGGCCAAACACACTACCGCGCCACTACTAGTTCCAACCGTGCCACTACGTCTAATTGAAAAAAGAAAGTTTCAATGCCGGACCCTGTAGTTGCTTACCTTTTGTCACTTATAAATTGTACGTTATTTACTACAAAAAAATTATATTATGTAAATTAAAGCTTATAACATCAAATATGTGTTTTTGTCTTTCTAAGGATACGATCTGTTAAAATTGATATTATAGTCGTCAGATTGTCCGCTACTGTATGTAACGTACCATACGATCATTTATATTTACCCTCTAACAAGCCATGGAATTATTTCTTCAAAATATTATGTTGGTATATTTTGACAAAATCAAACTCATCTTACATTAATGTATTTGTTAATTGACACTTAAAAATGTTTACAATAAATCATAAAGATTTTCTGATAGAATTATACTTTAGAAATGGTGTAAAATTAGAAAATAGAGAATGGTCGTACTCCTTGCTGTCTTATATAGAATAATTTCGGGCAGAATTTCCAAATTTTCCAACAACATATGACAGTTTGCGGAAATTAATTCAAGAGTCAGTGGTTAAATTCCGTGAAACAGGGTCTGTGCCCCGAAAACCAGGTGCTGGTAGACCACTAAAGCAGGCAGTTGAAAATATAGCAGATGTTGAGAAACGAATAACTCAATCACCTAAGAAATCGATTCGTAGGCTTTCACAACAAACACAACTGTCATGTGGGACCTGCCAGAGAATCCTTAAAAAAAACCTTCAGAAATTTCCCTATAAATTTCATTGCGTACAAGAGCTTTTACCAATCGATCACGTAACCAGACTTAATTACTGTCAGTGGTTCTTAGGTACAATTAATAACGATGACGTTCTTGACAAATCCTTCTGGTCCGATGAAGCATATGGTTTCATTTATCAGGATGTATAAATAAACAAACAATCACAGCGCATCTGATCTAGTGAAAATCCACATGAAATTCTTGAAACACCCTCGCATTCACAAAAAATAGATGTCTGGCTTGCTGTTTTTCGTAGGCGGATTACATGATGATTAACTCCGCGCGGGATATTTGCAGCAAGATAATGCAACAACTCATAAGACAAGAAAAACGATGGAATTTTTGCATGAATTCTTTGATAATCGAATAGTAGACTTCCCACCACGATCTCCGGATTTAACAATTATGGACATTTATCCACATCTCAAAAATAGAGTATTTACGAATCGTCCACATACAATTGAAGAACTTACTGATGCTATCCAAAATGTCTGTGAGGAAATTCCACCACATAACTTAACGAATGCCTTCAATAATATGAGACGAAAAGTGGAGCTATGTATAGAAAATGAAGGAGCTCACTTTGAACATTTATTGTAGCTGTTTTTTATTATTAAACTTTTTATTTTTCAACTAAAACGTTTGTATGTAATTACTTGTTAAAACGAAAAAACCTAATCTGTCATCAGTATAATATAACCTATATCACACGCACGCTGCAAAATAAGTTAACGTACCATGTACATAGTACTAACAAGTTTAAAAAAGAAAAATGTCTGCCTTCTAGAGGGTAGAAATGTGTGAGCATATGGTACTTACATATATCTTGCGCACCTAGTGTAATGATCAGCAAAGCCTGCTTCGTAATAAAGTTTTGCTATTGGTATTGAGCTCTACCTCGCAAATACGAATCTATAATATACTCGTGTCTGATAATTTTCACTGGAATATTTAGAAAAGATTCCTGTATAAAGTTCAAGATTAAGCCGAGTTTTTGGAACAAGTTTTGGCTTTCAGGCAGACAGAATTCAGATGTTTACAACAATTTTTATAGTGTCGTGTCCATATTTATATTAACGAGTATTATATATTAGATCGTATCACTGAATACAATTCAAATATTAAATGAGAAATAGTAATTTTGATCAACTTACACATAAATTTACCATAATAAATCAGGTAAAATTCTAGTAATAATAACCACAATAATCTATAACATTCTTCCAAAATCTCCCGTCGATACAACAAAGTAATCTATTAGCGGCAATACTAACAGGCTTACCTATATCTCCTAAACACAGCATTTCCAGATGTATGCGACGATAAATTTTAATTTGATGGGTTTGGCTTGTAAGTTATGTGCATAAATTTTAATGTGCGAACAAATAAATCTCTACTGCATTTTCGAACAAGTATTTTAGTAAATAAATAAACGCTCTAGTTGATGTATATCTTCTGCCCGCCTACAGTATCTTAGAATGTAGGATTTAAACTCCAATGATTCGTGTAAAGTTTAGTTGAAATTTACTATCTATTAGAACAAACATACCGAGATGATAAAGTAACGCACGTTATTTATTACTTCGTTATATGCCTTCAGTTTTCCAGAAACGATTAACATATTGAATAATTATACAAACGCATACATGACATAAAATATTGCTCATGACTGCTATTATGCTCATATAATAAGTAATAATACTTAAGTTTGCTCTAATCTTCTGGTTTTGAAGAGTTAAAAGTAGTATTGAGTTTAGTGAAATAAATTTTTTTATGTTCCCTGTGATATTTGTTTTAGAATTGATTTAGATTGATTTTGTTTTGATACATTGAAATAGAAGAATACATATTTTTATGTATTCATTTACGCTACTTATAGTCCAAGAGCCCGTGAACGCCAGACTTACATACGTCATAGTATAAAAGCTGATTTTTTTCTGTGTGAAGACACTATAGTAGGTAACAACGTTTGGCTACTATGAACTTCGAGTCGTGGGCCCTTCGACAGGTAACAGGTAGCAAAGGTGTGAAAAATCGCTACTTAATTACGTCATAGTATAAAAGCTGAAAATTTGATATGTTGTAGGGGTAATTATAACAAACCACCATCTCCATTGCCAGACACTTTGCGTGGGCCCTTCCCTCCGCCAGACACCCTTGAAGTTCATTATGACGTAATTGAACTTACGTCATAGTATAAAAGCTTAAATTGAAATATGTTACTTATGCCCGTTTGCACCGTTTTGTATTAAAGCTTCGCTTAACTTGAGGGCGGCTTAACTATTAAGCTTAGTTTAATTTCAAATGAATTGCACCATCGAATATTGGGACAGGTTTAGTTAAACCGGGGTGATAATCGGCAACATCGCCTTTATGAGTACATTTGCTCTAAAGATCTTATGTGAATCGTGTCTTATCGTGTGCTATCGTGTCGTATCGAATGTCATTTGTCATTTACACTTTATTAAAAATTCTATTTTTTTAGTTTATAATTAGTAAAACAGGTGAAGTATGGAGAAAATAGCACGGGTGAGGTCGGTAAATTTCACGGAGAGTGAGAAAGAAGTGTTGGTGTTAATAATAAATAAATATAAAGATATTGTGGAAAATAAGAAAACCGACAATGTTAGTAACAGTGAGAAGACAACGGCTTGGCAAAATATTGCAAAAGAATTTAATAGTCAGTCGCCTAATTTTGTCACCAGATCAGTAGACTCTTTAAAAAAGTATTATGATAATTTAAAAAAAGGGATGAGGAAAAGAGCTGCGAGAGAGAGGAGTGAAATGTATAAAACTGGAGGAGGGAAAGCAGACACCAATATATCAAAAGGTGACGAATTGCTACTTTCATTGATTAACAAGAAAACAATTTATGGTTATGAAAGTCCATGGGATAGCGATCAATTAGAATGTACTATTACAAATAGAGAAGACATACAAGACCACACGTACTCGGAAAGTTGGGGAAACGACAATAAAGAAAATGAAATTGTGTTGGAAAATGAGACCATGGATGCTATTGAAATTGAAGATGACAATGAAAATTTTAATATAGAGCCTTTGATTGCCATAGCAGATCATAAAGTATGTTAATCATAAATAAGATAGTGCATATGTGTATTAATGTATCTAATTTTGCAGAATCAAAATACAGAGACACTTCAAAGAAGTTGGAAGAAGTATAAGCCAGCTGATTTAAAACAGTCAAAATCAGAATCTTTAAGGGCACACCATGGCAAGGTAAATTTACGTACATCTATATTGTGTGTAGTTATTTATTCCATACAAATAATATATATGGAGATATATATTGCTTCTCGGAAATACATTTAATGTATCAAAAAAAAATTTGCATTATTTAAATTTTATGCAAAAAATTTTATATTTACATTATATATATACACATTTTCAGAAAGCAGAATCAGGTCCAACACGTCGTAGACCAGCCCCAGTTAGAGCATTTACGTCTTCAGCACTTGGTGAAAAGTACCAGGTGCTGGCAGAGAGAAAATTAGAATATTTGGAGTGTCTCACAAAAGAGCATGAATTGCGGTGCGAAGCCCTAAAATTAGATATAGAAATAAAAAAGAAGCAGCTTGAAAATTTACTGTAGCTGTTTGAAAATAATTTCTGAAGAATAGTTTAATGTTATTTATTTAATATTTTAATTTTGTAAATAGGTTTTCTTATTTTAATTTTTACCTTTTTAAGAATTGTGATCTTATTTTGTAAATATTTATATGTATTTTTTAAGAATTGTGAAACTTTATAATCATTGTGATATTTTATTTCTCTATTTTAACTTTATTAGTAGAATTTATTTTTTGTTAAAACTTTTTTTGAACAAGTTATATTTTATTTTATGTATATAGAGGTCCATACTGTGATAAGAAGTGTTTATATTTTTAGAAGTACATATGTATTGTTTTAGAAACCGTGTGATAGCATTACCAAAGCCATATTAAAAGAAAATGAAAGACTGAACTTTATATTTAGCTTTTTTATTATTATCTACAAATGATTAAAATATTGAATGAACTCGTTTCTTGAAGCATGAATGTTTTCAGGATTGCCATTTGGGATACGAACATTCCCTTCTTCTATTAAACGATTCATTTGATTTTCCTGCATATTAATAGGAAGGGGTGGTTCTTCTTCATTCATTTCCCTTGCAATGTTATGCAACACAGCAGTTGCAACAATTACTGCCAGCACAGTGTTTAACTGCAATCGCAAACCATATGCTAAGACAGGAAATCTTCGTTTCCACACTCCAAACAGCCGTTCCACAATATTCCTGGTTCGAATATGCGATTCATTATATAACTGTTCGGCATGTGTATTTGGGTTTAATATTGGAGTCATTAAATATGGAGACAACGCATATCCACTATCACCTAACAATTACAAATACACTAAACAATGGAAACAAAATTTATCAATTTAAAATGTTACCTAAGAGAATAGCATTGCCAAATTCTCTTGCATCGAACCGTGCTTTAATTCTGCTGTTTGCAAAAATGGTCATGTCGTGAGTGGAGCCTGGCCATCGGGCAACAATATCACAAATTCTTAGTCTGCTATCCGTTATCACTTGTACGTTTACAGAAAAATAAGTTTTCCTGTTACGAAACACCTCAGCATCTTCTCCTCCTGCAAATTTACCTCGTTATACACTTATTATAATTTAATATTTAATAACTGTGCCTGGAGAATTAATTCGAATATGCGTGCCATCCACACATCCTACTACTCTTACAAATCTTGCAATATTGTAAAACTCATTTTGCACTCTTGCTAGATCATTTCCAGCAGGCATGTGTATATGCTGTTGAGATAAATTAGCCAAGACACGAGACACTCTTTGTATTACCCTTGATGCAGTTGATAAATGCATTCCCATGAAATCTGCTATGCTTGCTAAATGTCCTGCACTAGCATAGAACCGTAAAGATGTTAGCAATTGGTCCATGGGTGTAACACTGTTGTTCCTACAAAATTATCCATCTTAACAAAATGTTCTACACTTTCAAGGTTTATTTACATATCACTGGCATATTCCAGTTGATCTTCAATATTTATTAAAATATTTAGAACAGTTTCCTTTCTTAAACGAAACCTTTGGAAGAATGTTAATTCATTCATTTGATGAAAATGGTTCGATCGCGGGTATATTCTTCTGGGAAAACCAAAATCAATGATGTCCAGAACTTCCAAATCTTCCCCAAACAAAGCATCGTCGTCATCTTCATCGAAAAATATCATATTTGCAATATCCATTGAGCTAATATTCTGTTCTTCTTCAATGGCAATAACGCACGATTTTTAAATTAAACCGTATATACTGTTTAATGTTGCGCACGCGCATAACCAATGTATAACGTTCCTTAAAGTTAAGGGACCGTTAAACCTAGAATATTGACCGCTTAAGTAAAGCTACGCTTATCATTATTTAAGGAAAGCTTAACTAGCGGTGCAAACAAATTTTTTAATTTAAGTCCGGCTTAATGGTAAGCTGCGCTTAAACAATGCGGTGCAAACGGCCATTAAGCAACTATTTGAAGATGTTCCACAAGCAGCCAGACACTTTCCATGGACCTAAAGCCGTGCCGGACACAGTTAAAAAAAGACTCAAAATGTATTTGTATTTGATTTTCTAGAAGAACGGTAGGTCATAGAGACAAATTTTATGAACAAAAATTGTAGATATTGTAGAGAGAATTGTGTATATCTACAATTTATCTCGTAGAAACCTTGAGCGGCGACCAAAATTGCACGAACTAGAGGGCGCTGGAATTTCTAAAAATCACTTTTTTCGTTTTTTTCACGTTAAAACATGATTTTTGAGGTATAATTCTGAATAGGAAAGTTGTAGAGCTAAAAAATATCTACAAAATCGTTTACATACTTTTTTCTCATACGATGCACCATTACAGAGATACAGCGTTTTTATTTATTTTTTCATTCTTTCCATGTACCATCGGTTGTTTTTCATGAGTATCGACTGAGTAATAAAGAATATAATAAGAAAATAGTATTTATTCATATATACAGTAGAGTCGCGATAAGGTGAACACCCCATAAGATAAACAGTTCGGTAAGGTGAACAAATAAATTTTTATACACAGTATTCTATAAAGCGAACAACAGCCAACTCAATAAGATGAACCAGTTTCTAGATGTGTACTCCTATATTTAGTAGCGAGTGCGCGCACTTAGATGACTCGATCGGGGGAACCCCCTAATTATGATGGTACAACGTGTTTGTGATTGAACGCCTGCATTTTACTCGTGTATTTTGTTGAGTTATTGTGTAGTTAGTAAAGTATACTAAGAGCATTAAGTGCGAAAAGTGAAATAATAAAACAACTTAATGATGGTAGAAGTGCAAGTTCGCTTTCACGTGAATATGGAGTTGCCAAAACCACTATATGCGGCATTAGAAAAAATTAACAAAAAATTCTAAAAGCTCTGTCAAATACATATGTCGGAATTAGTAATCGTAGAAGAATGAAACGAGCAGAAAATCCCAAAATGGAAACTGCTTTGTATAAATGGTTTCTGAAACAACGAAGTGAAAACTTACCGATTTCTGGTGCAATGCTAAAAGAGAAGGCGAAACAACTGCACGAGACCTTTGAAAAATATACAACTTTTGCTAGTAGTCAAGGCTGGTTGCAGAATTTTAATAAGAGATACGGCATTCGACACTTGCAAAATTCGGGTGAAAAACTTTCATCAAATGCCGCAGTTGACCCTTTTAAGAAAATTTTGAAGCAAAAAATTGATGAATTGGGCATTTCACGTGATCAAATATATAACGCCGACGAAACCGGCTTATTTTGAAAACTGCCTAAACATAAAACAGAAAACATTCGTGGCTTTAGTTGAAAAAATTCCTCGGGTCGAAAAACTGAAAGAGCAAGCGTGACATTTGGCGAATGTACTAATGCTTCGAGACGACATAAGTTGAAACCTTTTGTAATTGGAACTGCAAATACTATTTTCTTATTATATTCTTTATTATTCAGTCGATACTCACGAAAAACCACCGATGGTACATGAAAAGAATGAAAAAATAAATAAAAACGCGGTATCTCTATAATGGTGCATCGTATGAGAAAAAAGTATATAAACGATTTTGTAGATATTCTTTAGCTCTTCACCTTTTTCATTCAAGTCATACCTCAAAAATCATGTTTTAACGTGAAAAAAAAAACGAAAAAAGTGATTTTTTGAAATTCCAGCGCCTTCTAGTTCGTGCAATTTTGGTCGCAGCTCAAGGTTTCTAGGAGATAGATTGTAGATATATTTATTCTCTACAAATTTTGTTTATAAAATTTGTCTGTACGACCTACCGTTCTTCTAGAAAATCAAATACAAAGACATTTTGAGTCTTTTTTTAACTGTGTCTAGCACAGCTTTAGGACCATGGAAAGTGTCTGGCTGCTTGGGGAACACCTTCAAACAGTTGCTCAAGTAACATATTTCAATTTCAGCTTTTATACTATGACGTAAGTTCAATTACGTCATAATGAACTTCAAGGGTGTCTGGCGGAGGGAAGGGCGCACGCAAAGTGTCTGGCAATGGGGATGGTGGTTTGTTATAATTATCCCCACAACATATCAAATTTTCAGCTTTTATACTATGTCGTAATTAAGTAGCGATTTTTCACTCCTTTGCTACCTGTTACCTGAAGTTCATAGTAGCCAATCGTTGTTACCTACTATAGTGTCTTCACACAGAAAAAAATTCAGCTTTTATACTATGACGTAAGTCTGGCGTTCACGGGCTCTTGGACTATTACGCCTATACTCTCTTATACTACCGCAAGAATGAAAAGCATATGCATATGTACCCCATACAGCTAGAATAACCGGCAGAACTGAAGAAAACTTCAGATAAGAAGAATATTACCACACGGTTCAATACTGTTAAGAAACTGGAGCTCTTACTTCTACCAAATAAAGCGCAGCTGTTTAAACTACACAGCAAAGTCATATATAAATGCCGTTACCAAAAAAATACATCAAACAAACAAGAGGGAGCATCCACTGCGGAATTAAGGAACAATTGGCTATAATCAAAGATCTGCAGTACTCAAAAACTTACTTCATGATGATTCATCGAATAAATTAAAACAACGTAGTGGCCACAAACAGTTAAGATAAATAAAATTATTGGACTGCCCAGTTCAAATATGTCAAATGAAAATCTCATGCTTATGAACAATGGGACGCTCTTCGGTGCTAGACAAAAAGGGAAAATAAATAGGCGCCACCAGTTTAAAAATATCAAATATCAAGCGTTCTGGTAAATAGGAACCATAGATAATATAATAGATACTGCATTCAATGCTTTAATAGTTAGTCATTGCACAGCGCCATCTATACGGCCAGGGGAAATAGTAATCGCATTAATAAATTGTTCATGCATATTAATACCTATATTATTTTTGAATGTATATTATATCCGCATATATTTATAGGATTGGGTATTAAAACAACGAAAGTAACCATTTTATTATTTATTTTTACGTCTTTTGATATACATGGTTCTAGCACATTTAAACAAATCTGGTTCATTATTTCCAATGGCTCGTAAGTCTTTCCCGCTGATAATATTATTAATTTGTTTAATATAATTATATATTAAAATTTTGGTAATTAATTGAAAAATATGGGATTTTACTTTCACTCCATGTAAATCGCATTTTTCTTCAAAATTAATATTGTTATACAATGTTGCAATTATTTTTTTCTTCAAATTCCTACTATGTATGTGTCGGTTTAAAATATACACAATTAATCGATAACATTTTAGGATTATTTCTATTACATCTTTGCTGACATAAATCAAGCGCTGCCTCTCGTCATACTCTTTAGCGCGAGTAAATTTATGCTGCTCATCTGTGACATCTTCAGTTGTTAAATAACCTTTGCAAATAGCACATGTCTTACAAGATGGTATTTTTCGAAGTATGTAACCACACATATAGCTTAAGATATATTTAGACAGAGGACTTGTCAGTATCTGCACAGTGTGTGGTATGGAGAATGGAACAATTTCCTCAGATGTTCTTCGTTGTATCTACAAAATATTAAAAGTAATAGAATCAACTATACAATAATGATAGGAGCATACCTGCTGTAAAAAATTTTTTAGTGTAAATAATACTGATGATTTATCATCCTCGCAATTTGTGCCAAGAGATTGTTTTGCAGTGACATGGTTAACTAATAAGCTCTTGTACAAGGGAGTGAATGATGAAACAGTAGGGTTTGTGAACCGGTACGCTCTTTGACGGATTTTGCCAAAGAAGTTTTCAAGAGGGTCTTGATTCATTGTCCGAGGCATCATATAACCAAATCCAAAACTTTTCAATGTATTAAACAATATCTTAAAGTTTGTTATAGTCATGATAAAGTTTTTGATGGATGGTGGTCTCTTCAATTTGTCTCCTCTTGAATTGATAAAATACATTGTGTCCAAGATTTTTAAGGATTTATTCCAAAATTCAATATGCCCTGAATTCTCTGTCACAGCTTTTTTCCATGGCTTTTGCGATTTCAATGCGCTGCCATTCAAACTGTCGAATAAAGAATCAAAAAATTCACAACATTGGGCAGTATCCATTGCAGTTTTTGGTAATTGCAAAATTCCATTTTCATGCAGCACTTGCGTTTCTAAAGAGACACGCACAAGTAAATAGTATTATCTTTCAGAACAATATTATTTAAAGAATAGTACAACATATTACAATTACTTACCAGAAAAAGCCATTAAGTTTATTGCTTGTGCAACAGAATGGCTGAACACTTGACTACAGTACGATACTTTCATCTTTTTTATTGTCGATGGATTTACATGATACTCGGTTAATTTTGGCATAGTCCTAATGTTACCGATGTAGGAATCCATTTTATATGCCGTGTAGATGTGATCCCACTTCGCTATCTTTAGACATAAAAGTTTTCGTAATTTATAATTGACATTTGCTGACAAAGAAGTTGTTTCAAGAGTATTACCTTCTTTTGAGAGTTTATCTCGAAACACAAATCATGCTTCAATAAATTGTTCCGAATTCCTTTTATTAAATGTGGGGTGTCATACAGAGGTATGATTCGCGTATTACCGATTTGAAATATAGAATCAGTAGAATCAATTTGATTCTTCAGGTTCCTTCTACGTGTTTGTGCAATTAAACTTGTTATGGCAGCCACATTATTACTACCTTGGTCACAAATAGTTGCTACAATATGAAACCCAGTTTTCTCCACTTCGGCTACAATTAGTTTCAGTATGCGAACAATATCTGCTGCTTTTGTAGCTCCAGTAACTGCATTATAATAAAGAGGTTGCTTCCATTTACTTCGAATACCTCGTAACATGAAGACCTGCAAAAAATTATATAAATATGCAAAAATATGTATTTGTGAATTACGCAAATAAAATTATCTTACTTGTATATGATCGGCAATCTTCGTAGTTGACCGATATCCAAAATCTTCGAAGCCTTCCACCATGTCCTCTTTTGCATTGTACTGCAAATGGGGAGTAATGCTGATTTCATCAAACATCAAAATGCAATATTTGTCCAATGTAGTTTTTAGTTTGGCAGCTTTAAAAAGCTCTAAAACTGCAGAATTTAATCCAGGTTTGATATCGACCTTATTTAGCATTCTTTGAAGTGTTCCTTTTGTCGGCAAGTCAAATATATTGGAGAGAAGTCTATATCCACTTCCACATTGCTTTTGCAAGGCAAGTGCTAACACTTTGTCATCTATCATGTAGCGACGACCAGTAGACTTCCTTTTAATATTCTCCAATTGGCTTTGAAAAAACCTAGCTCTTACACAGTCTAGTTTGGAAGTCAATTGTAACGTCTCATCTACTAATGGTTTCTTGAGACGATTTTTTGCCTTTAGTTTCTTATGTGCTGTAGACAAGGCTGATAATTTTTTTCGATAACTACAAGCTTTAGTATATAAAAATTTTGATTTGGGAGATAATTTATTCACTTTATTTATTCCTATTGCTGTTAGTATGTTTTTTTTGACACCTACATAATAAAAAAGCTGTAATTTAGTAATGTGGTAATTCTTAAATACATTATTTAACATAATCTGCAACTTTTGTAAACTTACTTGGGGCTTTTGGTGTTGGAATAAAAGTGTCACGTGAAGTGCTGGGCATACATAGTTCTTCTCCAATGGATTCACTATTACCTATAAATTACACAGTATATACTCAAACATATACATTTTTTAACATAATCTGCAACTTTTGTAAACTTACTTGGGGCTTTTGGTGTTGGAATAAAAGTGTCACGTGAAGTGCTGGGCATACATAGTTCTTCTCCAATGGATTCACTATTACCTATAAATTACATAGTATATACTCAAACATATACATGCATTTGCTACTAGTCTAACTGCGTTGGAATCAGTGTCTACTGTAATATATAAGACATATATTATGTAAGTGATAATTATACAATAAAGGATAAGTTTGTTTTATTTTAGTTTTAAATAATACCTAAGGCATTATGTGCAATACTATTGCTTTCGGTGTTATCACAATGATGGTTTTTATTATCTTTTATCTATGATTCATAAATATAAAATGTTAGTCATAGTACCATGATAAACTTACTTTGCTTTACAGTTGAAGTACTTTCTCCAATAACTATACCAGCATTAGTCGATATATTGTTAATGATCGATCCATTCTTATCAGGAGGCTGCGATATTGTTAATTCGCATGGTTCTATAAAACAAAAGAAGTAAAAAGAATAATGCTCTTATTATTAAAATGAAATACATTACCTGGAAGATACAGTGTTGGGTATGCAGTCTTAAGGAGTACATTATTCCGACCAAAGCTGTCATCTCCAAAATGTTTGCGACAAACTCGACAATTTCCATAAACATTCATTGCAGCTCTCTCCAATAACTCAGGTCTTCCACATGACAAAATCCATCTTTTAAATAATTCAGGATATTTTATGGGATTGGGAAACCTGTGCTTACTTTCACG
Organism: Holotrichia oblita; assembly: GCA_023690525.1. Lineage (NCBI taxonomy): Eukaryota > Metazoa > Arthropoda > Insecta > Coleoptera > Scarabaeidae > Holotrichia > Holotrichia oblita. Next base: position 58,432,191 of record CM043015.1, read on the forward strand.
ACTGCCTACACAGCCATAAACTGCACAATACACCCCCATTTCTAAAGGTATATCTAAAAAAAGAAAATTTTATGATGGAAAATTACAATATATAACATATCACTTACCCTAAAATAGATATAATAATTTCTCAATAGATGTAAAAATAGTCTTTAACAATATAATAGGCACTAATAAACAAAAACTACACTCTTAAATACAAATAAAACTAAATCGAGATAAAACACAACACAATAAAACGAGATATAAAAGATGGCTACAACAAGAACACGAAGCACTCGCTCGATCAACACCGATAATCGGTAACAATCGATAATAAAGGGTTTCCTAGCAAACAACCAATAAGTAAACTACAAAAGCGCCATCTATACTGTCTGGGGAAATATTATTAGGACTACGACAACATTTCAGTAGTTCCCAGAAGCTTCAATTTAAGTAAATAGACCATGATAGGAACCCATAGTTTTTTCGATAGGTAGAAAGAATAACCGTATTGCGTTACCTACGTTTGCTTCCAAAAAACTATTCTGAAAAAAAAAACAACTACAATTCCATAACTCTAAGTTGAAATTTTGAAATCCAATTCACACTGAAATGTTGGCAACCCCAACAACCCGAACTGTCAGAGACAATAAACCGAAGCAAACCTAACCTCAAAAGACATGACACACAAGTCGACAGGTAGTTAGAATATACACACAATAAAAGTGTATTCGTTCTTTTCAATGCATTACCAAGTAATAAAACATTAATTAAGCCTTGTTTCAGACTATACAATGGCACATAGAACTTCTCTCACATTTTATAAAACAGAACTACAGGGCTTTCAAGCGATCCTTGCCTAAAATATCTGAAGCTCTGTATGCATGACTTTTTAAGGTAACTACTATCAAAGACAATTATAATAATTATGTTACCAAACTGAGAAGCTAGCCTTTGGATTAACTTCCAGTGACTTGCACGAAGTAGGCATATGAAACAGCAGCAGTGTTATAGCACATATAAGTCTCCGTTGCCTTCGAGATAATCAGACCCTGTCGTCAAGAATACGTGTAGAACCCGCAGATCCCCCGAGGTTTACTTCTTAGCGGTCATATTAACAATTTAACACCTACCTCACCGCGTATCTGTGTAAACTATCTTATACGTGTTGATATGCCCGCCAGAAAGCCTTGAGCTACATATATTTATGGAACGTGATATTTACGAAGAAAATCTTAAGGTACTCATACTGGATGACGCGCATATAATAGAGACTGCAGCAGAGAAGAAGATCGGAATTTTGCGTTTGTTGATTTTGAGATCCGCATCATTATGTATAAAGTCGGTATTATGAAGTATTTGCGTACTTAAGTGCTGAAATCTATTTGTGTTACTAATGATTACTGTATGTATGTGCTGCAGTGTATACAGAAATGCCTGGCAACATTATAAGTACGTAAGAACGAGTGCGTCGTTTACGGGTAGAAGTGTTGATTAAAAACCTCATCTGCTTCCTTGTTAATTCCGTTGAAATATGAAAATATGACGGAAAACATAAAGCAGGTTGCGTTCATTTGTGCGTGCTTTATTCTTTCCTGCTTGAATGTATATAATTTACGTAATCCTAATTATGTCAGAATTAGAGTCGCATATTAAAAATACTACATACAAAGAAAATGAATCGGATTAATAAAGAAGATGTTTTATTACTTCTAAAACAACAACTGCTTCTTGTTGAATACAACTGAATAAACTTATGTACGCAAGCACGAAGTGGAAATTTAGTATACAATTTTAATGCATTGAGGTAAATATTCTTTGGAACAGATTTCGCGATGTGTACTCTTAAAAAAGGGACATCCTTATAGATTCTGAACAATAGAGGAGACTTCTTAACACAATTTCAAAATCAATTTATTTGATTGAACCGGTTATTTTACCAAATCAATTAATTGGCCGAAATTATATCGAATTTCTCCAAAATACTCTTTCGGATTTGCTTGATAATTTGCCAAGGCAGACTAGTATAGGTTTATGAAACACCGTGTCATTTTAGTTTTGTAATTAAAATCCGAATAAATACATGGATGGGAGTCGTGTCGCACTTAGGGTTCAATATTCGAAGCAGGTACATTGATTCCCGAAAACAAGTACACCGATTTTGAAATTAAATCTATGTCAAGTCAAAACCAAGGAATCTGGCTGCTCAAATCTAGAATAACAGTAACCAAAACTAGCTAACTGGTTTTGAAACCAGGGTACCTGTTTTGAAAATCTGGATACTTGTTTTAGAAACCTAGAAGTGCCCCCGCAAATCCCTACTCTTAGATCTGGAGATTTAGAAACTTTTAGGTTCGTTTCGTACATTCTCTTTTCGTACACTTACCAAATTGGACCTGCGTTAACCTCTTTTATTCTCGTTTCGTACATTGCATAAAAATTTTACCTAATGAATCCTCGTTTCGTAATGACGTAATGTCTTATGTACATAAAAACATGAAATTAGCATGCGGTTTAGATAAATCTTCAAATATTTTCCAGGCAGTCTTAAGCCTGGAAAACATATAAAATAAATATCTTTAGTACTATATAAAGGAATTAACTTGATATATGGCCGCGCTTAAAAAATGTTGTCCCCAATTACCTTTGGATGGCATTTTCCAATTTTCTTATTGAGTCCTGAGTGCCAACCTTCAGTTGTATTTGTGGTACGGTGGCGACTGTTAAAGCGCACTCAATATCTTGGAGAATAAACGGGTCGATGGCCGCAGTGGTTAGGCGGCTGACCATTGTTGTGAGAGGACGATAGGTGCCGGGATTCAATTCTCTGGAGGGACGGTGACATTTTTTCAAAGATTTTAATCCCGGATCGACTTGCCATTCGCTGTTGGGAGCAAAGTGATTAACAGCGCGGCATCATAAAAGGCGATATGATGCTGTCACAAAGCCATTTAAACACAACTTACACACACTAAACTACACCGCAAGAGTTGCATTGATAGCCAGACAAGTAATACAGCTTACGGAGTCACTGCAACTAAGCACCCACCACACATTTAAAAAAATCTCCATGTTTGGCGAATTTTCCATTGCAATCAATCATCCTTCGTCAATATACTCTGGCGGTAAATGCGCTAGGGCTGCGCACATCCTGAGATGTTGTCTTACTTCGACATTATCTCTATACTCTGTTCCACCTCTTGAGTTCTCCTCCAAAGTGCTTGGTTGAAATGAAAATTGCAACCTTTTACTTCAACTTCTGGGAATACTTTAAGAAAACCGTTTATGGCGGCTTTTTCAAAATCTACATGAAACTCTTTTGGTTTGAATTCAGAATCACGTTCCTCTAAAAGGCTAAATAGTTTGACATATCGCTCCCCCAAAATTACATGGGTGTATGTTACAAAAGTGAAAAAAAATGACCTTTTACTGTTACAAAGATGTATGTGGTCTGGGGTACACATAGAACCGTGTTTGGTATAAATATCACTAATACAACGAGTACAAACAGCAAAATTACAAAAGTGTATGTTATTGTAGTCACATGTTTCTCATAGCAAAGGTGTATGATTGTTCATAGAACCTTGTACGAAACTGATGTCGAACTAAACGAAAAACAAAGTCCTATGTCAAAACATACACTTTGGTACTTCGCCAAATTATAATACATCAGAATATAAAAGTTGTATGTGATTCATAGAATTTTGTTGTATTGAGTTTTTCTACACACTGGAGTAACAAATGAATTATAAGGAAGTGTCTTTTTCCTAAATAAAATGTTTTGACTTCTCGAAATGCTTTTTTGAAATCAAATATTGAACCTCCTTTCTTGATTCCACTTGAACCAAAGTTCCAAAGTTGTATGATACACGTTTCTAAAAAACATATTTTTTCGTTGCAGTAACAAAGTTGTATGTTGTTTTTTTTTGCAACAATTGCGAGAACCGTTGGTAAATATTTCTTCTTTTTCTACTTACATCCAATCGAACCAAAAGACATAAATAAATCAATCAGAAAAGTTGTCCTTTTCAAAATCGCACCTTTAGAATTTTCAAACGCGATTTTCTCAATTCGAACACTATGTTCCTCCGACCCTTGTAATTTTGGGGGAGCGATATGTCTCTTCTTTTTTGTCGGGTAACAGTGCATAAATGACTGGAAGAACACATGTTTTTTTCCTCGGTACTGCCTATATCCACGTGAATTGTATACACTTGCTGAAATAGTGTAGGACAGCTATTAAATGTTCCATCAGCAAAAGTAATTTTCCTTTGTCGCAAGACATTTACGTCCTTTCTCCTATTCTCTCTTCTGTCATGCTGTCACAAAAAACAAATTCTTTATATTTTTCCGGAATTACAATATCCCTTCGATGCTTTGGTAATGATTGTATATCTAAGGAGCTCTATCGGGCAGTATACAATTGTTTTTTAATAGAATGGAACCTTGGAACTGTAGTAACCAAATCGAGTCCTTTATCTGTTACGTTTTTTGTTATTTCTTCTTCATAGATTTTAGTAACAGCAGTATATTCTTCACGGACACGTTTCTTGATATTGGAAATGGTAACTAGCACTTCGTTGGTGACAATATCAGGTGCACATATTGAATGTTCTACCTGTTGGTACAATTCCACACACAAGATGTCACCACTGGCGTATATTCTTTTTTTATTGAACTTATATCTCAAATATAAATTAATGGGCTAGCCTCTCTTTGATTCGATTATCTCTATAGTCACAGGTTATTTCTCGATCTAAAACTCAAGTGGAAATGATGGATTTTATTGTGAAACCGCCATTTTTATTCCTAAACTTATAAAGTAGGAATAGGAAATTTCCTAGACTTAGACGTAGTGATTTAGGTAACGACGTGTTTATCTACACAATTGCTAATCTCATATTTTCTTTTACAAAAGTCGTTAATTATTTGAACTTTAACTATTCACTTTTAGCATTTGTTTGCTAAACCCTTTTAATGACTTTTTTAAACGAAAATATGAAATTAACGTGTGGTTTAAATAAACTAAGCCGTTAAATCATTACGTCGATGACTAAAAAGTGACTTAAATCGTTTAAATTCCCGTAGGCATAAATACTTATCTATAATTGTGTCTAAATTCTCGCGGTCACAATAAGAGTGTACGAAACGAGCATTCATTAGGTACTATTTTGATTCAATGTACGAAACGAGAATGAAAATGGTTAACGCAGGTAAAATTTGAGAAGTGTACGAAAAGAGAACGTACAAAAAGAGAATGTACGAAAAAAGAAAACACCCCTAAGTCGCATCGTTTTCCATCTATTTGCCTAGCTCCCAGTTAGTATTGGACAAAGTGGACAAAATGGGGATCATACAATACTTGCTGTTTATGTTTTTCAAGAAAATAGCTCTTATTAAAACGTGTTTGCTAATTATCAAATTAATTAATTAAAAACAGGCTTTTACTCTTTTTTTATTGTATGAGCTTTCATAATATGTATATTAATTACTTCATCAGAGACAAAAAGAGAGTCTCTACTCATTATAAATTTATAGCCCTCTTCCTTAAAAGCATACATTTTTTACAAAATAAAAACATATAATTGGATTTCTTGTCAAATTAAATGAAAATCTTAAAAAATTAAAATCTTAAACGCGAGTCCTGCTAATTAAGCGTTTATAATATTTTGGTTGATTTTTTACTTATCATTAATTAATAATCCTTCGTCTGCCCGAATAGTGTACTAGATTTACTTCTTAAGTAAGTTGTAAGTTGTCTAAATTATCACAGCAGGGATATTATTATTTGTCAACATTTGATACTATCAAAAAACACACTTAACGACGATGTCAATCTCTTCTTCTGACTGGAACTTTTTCCCTCTCAAATGTTTTTTGAACTCAAAAAATAGCCAGAAGTCACACACCGCCACATTCGGTGAGTAAGGAGGATGTTCTATAATTTTGATTTTGTTTTTCCCTAAATACTGAACAGTTGTCCCTGCTGTATGGGACGACGCATTATCATGATGTTTCATGATTCCCTTTCTTGGCACTTTACTAAACACAGCAGGCAAACAATTTTCAACATACCATTTAGCGGTAACTGTCTTCTCATCTTCTAATTTCAATGCGGCCACCAAACCCGTACTAAAAAATACTGCGTACATAACTTTTTTCATTGCTCGTCTTCATGTATTCAGATGCGGCTTTCTTGGCAAGTGGGAACACAAAAAACGGTACATACGTTTGATCGCCAGTTATAATTTTAGAAATAATTTGATGGTCTCCAGCATTCAACATATCTAAACTTTGTTGGCAAATTCTAACACGTTCTGCTTTTTGTAAATCTGTCAGATGATAGGGTACAAGCCTTTTTCAAATATAAATGTTCGTGCAATATTTATGTCCCTTGCAATGATCCAATCTTCAGATTGGACTCTATCATAGCATAGGTAATGCGGTTGTCCTCCTCCACCATCTTCTTCACCGCAGCAATGTTTTCGGAGTTAACAGCAGTTAAAGGAGCGCTACCTCCTTTTCTGTGTACCACCGACTTGGAACCTCGTTCTAATTCTTTATACCATCTATAAACAGTAGCCACTGACGGTGTGGGATCCCCAAATGGCGATTTTAAACTTTCCTCACACTCATACGCACTCAAGCCTTTCTTGAAATTATAGTTTATCCGAAAGTTCTTTTGTGATAATTCCATTGTTTCAATAACAATAGCTTATTCTATGGACTATTTCCCAGACACTATTCAACCGAATTGCACAAACTAAACTGTAATTGTTTTGCACGGGTAACTATAACTCTAAAAATTCTAATTCGTAAATGATACCTATTTTTTAATACTTAAGACCATCTCTTGTCATTTCCATATTAGCCATAGTAATGAAGAAATGTAGAAATTAAGGATATCCTGTGTGTGAGAATGTGAAAAACTATCTGCTGTTTTTGAGAAAACTATATACAGAGTGTGTCACAATTTGGTACAAAAATTTTATTATAATTTATTTTCTTTGCCCTGTTACTTCATTTAAGCTTAATTATTCTCGATATAGACGCAACATAGCTAATACATACTCACATAAAATCCTTCTTATTCGAGGTTAAATTAAATAATACTGAAACTGAAATGAGAATGATTTTATTTTAAAAGCTTTAGAACAAAACAAAGCAGTTCGCCCAATATGAACAAAACACATTTTTTACTGGAGACTATTATTATGACATGCTTTGTATACAGTGTACAGCCCATCCAAACTATTGCTGTATGTTCTACGAAATAAGAACCTAAAAACTAATTAAAAAGAAACAAAGAACCTATCTCCATTCACAATCGGTATTCTGATCTACATGCTATTTTCATCGTCTATTTATCTATTATCTCTATGAAAATCAAAAAAGTAAAAAAAAATTAAATGAACAGCAAGGAATAAATAGGAGAAAAAGGAACAGATGGTACCGGTACAATCCTAAATCAATTTAGAATACATGTCATATCATGGGTGACTAACCTCCAAAGCACCCAGACCATCGTGTTCTACCAGACTACCATACCTGCTTCTAGGTCAGACTTGTGAAAATTACATGCTTACGTAATTATTTTACATCTACGTACAAATGTGTTAACTTACCTGTTGAACAAAAACAATACGACACTTACCGCTTACATAACAGTTTTTTTTTCTCATTTACCATTCTGGTGTAGAACATCTCATTAATCGATGGCTATTATAGTTAGCCTAAAATAGAAGAAGATACATCATGTATAATAGTTGCCGTCTAGTCTTTACGTGAAGTCTGATACAACGATGAATATACTACGAAATACGTGTTTAGTTTTACCACCCATGTTCTGTGAGTCCAGATGTGCTCCTCGCCAGTAAATCAAACAAGCGTTGAACGATGAGATTTTTACATAGAACTTACAGCTTAAGTCAAAGTATACATGCATCCATACCACAGTATCGTTTACCATTCCTGATTTGTTTCGGTTTATTCTTTTTATATTTATCGAATTTTTACACATCTACATCTTCTTCTGCCATCTTATATCAGTCGTATGAGGTAACTTGCTAGATTACAAGTTCTTTATCCTACTTACATGGAATAGTGCAAATACAGACAAAGCGAGAACAAGATTTTTTATTATTAGTGTAATATATACGAACCTGTATCAATTAATTGCATTTACATATTTACCTAACTGCCCTGTCAGTTCAAATAGAATCACTGAAACTGCTCAATGAAGACGTCCAACAGAGCACAGTTTTAGGTGCTTCAAAATATGCTTGTATGTTTAATGTCAAGTCCGTCAGTGTACTAAGTTACTCCAGATGATATTAAAGAAAATTGAATAGATAATTTTGTGCCAAATTCCACGAGTAGGAGTGTATAAGCTAGGTACTTTTATTTTAACGGTAAAATTCTGAAATTACACAAGCGTGACCGTTAATGGAAATGGAATATGAACGTAATTGAAAACATTATTTACGATACGACCATTATTAGCTTTACGAATATATATTTCCCAAGTATCCGATTGCACAGGTAATATAATACCGAGATATCCCTATCTATATATGGGATTAATTAAAACATGAAATTTGTTTATGTACAAAAATCTTTATTATGAAAGATCTACGTAACGTGTTCCTATAAAAAAAACATACATGGTAATATAATATTGATTTATTGCATTTTCTATACTTCACAAGCTGTCTAAAAAATAAACAATAAACATTAATGTTAGTAATCATACAAATGTCAGCGATCTCGTAAAGGGAATCATAAGGAAGTCATCAAGTAGTATTTGTAATTATGAAGTTGAATTTATCACTACATTATTTTAAAAAACAACTCCCAGAGGAAATATTCAATTCTAATGAATATTTTAAATGATATTTACACTGGACGAGACAAGTAATTTCATTTTGCAATTATTATTGAAAAAAATATCTTTTAAGCTTCCAACGCGGTCTATTGTTGTAATACATGATAGTATGCGGAATAAGATATGTATTTACTAATTTTAATTATCAACTGCCCGAAAAGAACATGCGTTCACAATTGTTGTGGAAACTTTCAAACTCATTTCCATTCTTATGTAGCATAAAGTTGATTTTCTTACTCCTTAGCGGTGACTAACACCACCAGAACCTATCGGATGAATGAAAGCTTTGCTTTTCCATATAAGTTTCGTTAGTGAAGAAACATATTTTCATCCTTTTGTGCAAGATCTGAATTATAGTCATTCTCATCCAAATCCGTGGTTTATTTAGTGATAAATTGTTACTTCTTCATCAACCAACAGCAGTATTCCAATCACAATCTCATTTCCCCCATTCAAATCTTTCTGATAAATTTCTGTTGTGATATTCGAAATTCATTCCAGTGTTCAGATTTATTTTTGGCTCTGTTGTTGCTGGTGTCTAAACCTCCGTATTACCGAAATTTTAAACCTTCCATTTATATTCTAAATTTCTGTCTCTAGGATTGCATCAGATCTATGAACTCCGTATTCTCGCTATTTTGCTTCGAAAAACATTCTAAGGCAACAATTATTACAATATACACGTCACATATTACATAAATTGTGTAGTCATTGTTATTCGTCATTGTTTTTATGGCTTGGTTGATTACATAAAATCGACCATCTTAACTAAAATAGAATAGAATGTTAAACTAAATCAACTCTCTATTTAATTGTTTGCCATCTTATAGTGTGTAAAATTTTCTGGGTTTTTTATTTTATTGAACTATATCATCGTTTCACATTGTTGCTTTTGTTAAACTAACTCCTTAATTACTTAGCGTTAACATATTAATTACCGAACTAGAATTTTCTGTTGAGAACTCTACCGCTATCTGTCGGCGGCTAAGTAACTAAAATTTTACATAAAAAAATATCTTCATGGGATGGTGTCTAAAAATTACGCTTCCGTAACTAATGTATGATAAACAAAACGCACTCACTTATTACTTACAGGAATTCACGTTAATTACTTCAGTTTAACTGCCGGTATCAAAATACACAATATATTCAACTACGTAATGACGTAAATTGTAGAATAAAATAGGATTTGTTGTAACAAAACAAAAGTTGCATTTGAGTAATGCAGAAAGGGGAAATATGATTCGCATGTGACTTTAGCTCAAGTAAGCGTGCGATGTACTTGTTTTTAGCTTCATATGTAGAATAAAATAGAGGATTGACTTCGTTAATTCAAACGTGTTCACAAGATATGGCTTTATTTACCTACAGTAACAGCTATCTAAGGTAGACAAAATTTAGAAAGTAGATTTGTATGCAATGAATGTGTTGAAGACGCCTAATTTTGACGGGATTTGGTATATTAAAGTCTTCCAAGTTAAGCGTCGGACATGGTTTAATTATGAGATAAAATTAATAGAAAATACCAGGTCTTGAGAAGGGGATTTTGACCTAATAGGAATTGGTCAGGTAATAGTAATTTATTTACCGTCATTAGCTCATTTCGACGCCGAAATTTTTAGTATGATGTACATATAATTAATATCATAATAATCACTCAGATGACTCTACATAGATCAGATATGTCAAAAGTATAGAGTTAACAGGCAATACTGGGCATACGAAGGTTTCTAACAATCACATATTTAAAGCAGTTGTGAGATTAACAATTATGGGCGCAAAGAAATCTCAAATAAGTTTTAAATGAAGTTCACCTGTGCTGCAAACTCTTGTCGGGCTGGAACTCGATCGCGAACTTAATCTCAACTTTTCGCGATGCCGAAAAGAAAAGATATTTGAATTTAATCAAGAACTGGAATCGATAAAGTCTCGGTAATAATAATGATAGTAAAAGTTTTAATTCTAAATGGAATGTGAACAGAACAATAATATTAATGTCAGAAAAATAATAATGAAAAGTTAATACCAAAATAATGTTGGAAAAATGTTACTGTCGTAATAATATTAGTGCCTACCCCATTGTTGATGATGAAGAGAGTCGAACTGGTAAAATTGAAATGGTCAATAATCCGAGATTAAAATATCTGTTTATCAGATAAAAATCAAAATCACATTTCAGCCACAGCAAAGCTTCAGTAATATTTATGAATTACATACTTGTAATGAAATAGTTTTGCTTCGATTTTAATTGCTTATTCCACAAAACTAGGGCTAAAAAATATACAAGCGGTATGCGCGAAAGGATAAAATCTATTAAAACGAAATTTATACATTTTTCAAGTAATATTTTATTTGGTGCGAAAAGGATCTTATAATTCGTATAAGATATAAAGCAATAATACATTCACTTCCTTGAGTCATCGTTTTAAAAACTACCAGCACACATTATTATGGCTAAGTAACAGTATATCTTAAATTAGAACGTTTAGTTATAGAAATAGAACAAAAAAAGGACCGGACAGTAAAGCGCCAGCGAATAAAATTGTTTATTTCTTTAGTTTCATTATGTATTTCAATAACAGGATACATTCGATGATGATCCACAAGAAGGAAGAAACAAATTATTTATTTTAAACGCGGTCTTCTTGTTATTTTATTTAATGATGCGGCTATTTCTGAAGGGAAATTCACTGTTTATATTCTTTTCAGAATAAAAAAAGGGTATTTCATGGTCTATGACGCATACGAATCCAACTTTTGAAACAGTTAACCGCGCTTATCTTACTCATTTATTTGACCTACATACGTTTTTATGAACGTAAAGTTAATAGAATTACAAAAAAATCTACGAATAGTATTTTTGAAGCATTTACTCAGCATTCCTTTGATATTGGCAAGTAGAGTATTTAAATAACTACATTAACCGTTTCAAAAATGTCGGAAATTTTATTTTGCGAACGTCTATTTACATCTCGAATTTTTATTTATACGATTTCAGCAAAAATATATCCCAAATATATACCGAAATTAATAGTTTTCGAAATACCGATGACGCGTGTGACATGCTGTTTATTTTCAGTCGAATTCTGCAATCTAATATAAACTATTTAATAAATAGTGTGACCCAATTCTGCGTAGCTCATTAAATGCTTCCGTTCTATTATATACATACAGCAGAGATGTAAGAATAGGTGTGAGTCTGCTTTAAATCTGATTTCGATTGCTTAAGGTATCCTAACTGTGTAAACGAAGTTGCACCAATTATACGTTTATGATACGGTTTCCCATTTTCGAATATCACCTTCTTAATTCCTTCTTCGAAGTTCTCTGACAGTATTTACAGAAACTCTTGTCAGAATATATCAATCTAAAACCACAATAAAGCAAAACATAAAATGGATGTGGTAAGTGATGAAAAATGTGTTGATAAATATTTGTTAAACTATCCGCAATGAAATAAATTATTCTCAAGAAATAATCCGCTTAAACTTAGTATAATTTGTAGTTCTTTTATTTGAATTCACTTACAAAACTAATTCATCACTGCTTAAGTATTTTCTGCAGTGTAGTATGTACAGTTTGTGTATTAAGTTAATGTCTTCCCCTTTAAAGAGCATATCAAATTTTCTTCCGCTCATGCCGATTCGATCGTTTTCGTTCGATGGAGATATTCTTAATACCCAACTATACATCTCAAGGGGCATTTACGAAAATGACCGAACGTGCATAAGCGGAAGAAAGTTTGATAAGCGCTTCAAAGTGCCAGAAAACGTTGTAAATATAACCCTTAAGTACCATATTCGACTTATAAGAATAATGAATTGGTGGATTCCGATCTACCTGGCACAAGCGATAGACATTGTTCTATTGCTTGCTAGTCGCTGAACATAAATTGTATTAAAGCATATTATATAAATCTGTATTTCAGATTTAAATTATATACAGTGTGTCCCCCGATTACTGCCCGGAGAGGAACATTTTTTTTATTTTTTATTTTACGTAGAAAAGTTATTCTTAATAAAAAGTTTTGCTTGTCGAAATAGCCACTTTGCAGCAAATAAATTTGAGCTATGATCTACAGGGTGTTCATAAATTAAGAATATAAGAAAACGGTTCAAGAGTGAAGTACATTCGTGCTTGATGTAACAGAAAAACATTATAACAAAAAGTTGTTTATACTTAAAAAATAACACAAAATACAAAATTTGAAATCAAAATTAGATGAAAACATTTAGGCAATAGGTAGCACAGTATCTACATGATATTAAAAATGCGACAATGCGGCCATGAGAGAAACAATGGAAAGCAATCTACGACTGTATTATTTAATTGACAGCTCCTATTTTTTGTGGTTGTGTGTCATTTAAAAATTGCGTTACGAATAATTAAAAAATGTTAACTCTTGAACAGAAGATTTTTATTGTGCGCTGTTATGGTTTGGGCGAACAATACTCATATTCTGGTGTAGCCGAAGTGTGTCGCCAAAGGTGGCCAGATATTAATATTGAGCATTCTGCGGTAAAACGAGTGGTTTTGAGATTTCAAGAAACAGGGACGGTGGAAAAAAGGAAAAAAAAAAAAAAGTATGACGAAGATGATGCTGCTACTGTAGTCACTTTAAATGACGTTGAAAATTTCCCAAAGTTATCTCTCAGGAATCGTGCGCAAAAATTAGAACTGAGTAAAAGCCATTTACAAAGGATTTTCAAGTCGAACAATTTTGAACCTTACAAACCGAAATTTTCCCATAACCTGGAAACGGGTGATGATTCCAAACGCTTGGACTTTTGTTTATGGATTGGACAGCATTTGTTGGAAGATAGAAATTTCGCAAAGCACATTATTTTTTCCGATGAGTCCACTTTTACTACGAATGGGGTAGTTAGCTCTCAAAATTGCAGATATTGGTCTACAAACAATCCAAATTTCCGTATACATAACAGAAGCCAGTATTCGAAAAAGGCAAACGTCTGGTGTGCAGTTTCATATCATGGTATAATTGGTCCTTATTTCTTCCCCGGAAATTTAAACCAAAATGCATATTTGCAAATGCTCGACAATTATTTCTACGAAGCATTATCAGATATGCCTTTAGATGAAAGGAGAAGAACTTATTTTCAGCAGGATGGCTGTTCCTCACACTCCACTCTCCGTGTACGTAATTGGCTAAATGATAAATTTGGCGTTAAATGGATAGGCAGGTATGGTCCTAATCCATACCCACCTAGAAGTCCTGATTTAACGATCATGGACTTCTACCTTTGGGGACGTTTAAAGCAAAAAGTGTATGAAAGTAACAATTTCGGGAATAATATTGAGTCACTAAAAACCAAAATTAGACAATGTGTCGCGGACATTCCGTTACAAGAAATAAGGAATTGCTACAAGGAGTTCGAAAGACGGGTGGAATTATGCGTAAACGTGGGTGGAATGACATTTGAATAGCATTTTAGTATTTAATATCATGTAGATACTGTGCTACCTATTGCCTAAATGTTTTCAACTAATTTTGATTTCAAATTTTGTATTTTGTGTTATTTTTTAAGTATAAACAACTTTTTGTTATAATGTTTTTCTGTTACATCAAGCATGAATGTACTTCACTCTTGAACCGTTTTCTTATATTCTTAATTTATGAACACCCTGTAGATCATAGCTCAAATTTATTTGCTGTAAAGTGGCTATTTCGACAAGCAAATCTTTTTATTAAGAATAACTTTCCTACGTAAAATAAAAAATAAAAAAAATTTTCCTCTCCGGGCAGTAATCGGGGGACACACTGTATATGTATAAACCACATTTTACAGACAACTAATCAGTTTCTTTCTAATAAGAAAGGCTGACAAATATGGTAATACTTATTAAGAAAGAGGCATTGGGCATTGGGTATTTTTAAATTATTTATCACGCATATAAAAATGAATATTGTTTTTTATATTATTTTAGGTATATTACCATACAAATGTATTAATGCAGAAATGACAGTTAATAATGTAAATTTATTTTATAGTTTTAATTGTAAAATATTTACATATGGCGTGTAATTAACTAATCTTATATATTTTCAAATTAATATTTGGAAACTTCAATTTATGATGTCCAATTTATTATATTACATGCTGCTTCGTAATGCACTGTTAAATGTTTACTTTAGATTTGCGTCAACTAAGTAGTTTTTAATTAAAGACTTACCTACTTTCTTGTTCGATTCCAATTTTCAGAATGCAGTTTGTCGTTATTGGAAATGTGATTGGTTGTAGATTATTTCAGTTTTATTAATGTGAAGATTAAACTATAAATAGTGCAATCTGGTACAAATATTCTATTATTGGTTACATTGTGTAATTAATACTAGGAATTACCTGTAGTTTACACCACCCTAGTAAATAAGTTTTACATATATAAAAGAGAATAGAATGCAATTCTATTCACCATTCTAGTATCATCTATACCTATTTTATTATATTAAATAATGGCAAACCGTTACTCGAATAAAATTACAAAAGGTGAACGCATTGGATTGTGGAAAGCTGGTAACTCTACCAGAGAAATTTCAGAACAAGCAAATAAGTCGGTAAGTTATATTTTATCATATGCTTTGGATTTCAAATATATATGTCAAGTATTTACTTATTTGTAACAAAGTATGGAATCTCGTTGGATTAGGCGTTTTAGAGCCGATCCATATAAGAACGCGTCCAAAACCAGATTAACCCAGAAAAACGACAGCGGAAAAGGATGCGTTGTCCAACAGAATTGCATCTGAAAATCCATTTTATAGTACCAAAAAGTTAAGAGAAACAACAGAACTTAAGATCAAAAGGCATACAGTAACAAGATGGTTATCACATGCCGGTTTGAATTGTAGACGGCCCGCAAATGTTATTTATTTCGAAGAGCATCATGCTAGACGTCGACTGGATTTTGCTATTGGCAATTTATATCAAGATTGGTCGTATTTTGCGACGACAAAGTACGTTCTAATGCCAAAAGCAATACCAGGATATACAGATCTATTAACACCAGATACGATGTAGCTACCGTTCTAAAACATAAAAGAAGCGATGGAATCACCGAAGCATATTGGGGATGGATTTCTTCACAAGGCACAGGGGACTTTGTTCCAATACCTGGGCGTCTAACGGGAGACATTTATGTCAGGCTATTGGAATAATATATTTTACTATTGGCATATGCTAATAATAAATTGCAGAATAACATTGGTGCAGGACAATGGTGCGATACATACTTCGGCCGCTGTCAAATATTAGCTGGTCGAACACCCTGAAATTATAGTTATAGACTGTCGGTAAAATCTCCGGATCTAATGAAATGATATTTACGATTTTGGACTGATGATAAGGATATTGAGAATCGACCAGATTTACAGCACCGGTGTCGCCACACATGGAACGAAATTACATCAAATTATTGCCAAAATCTATTGAATTCGATGCCAAGACGAATGGAAGCGGTAATTGCCAGTGGCGGTTATTACACAAAATATTGATTTTTATTTGATTTATACCGGGTGGCAACGACATCATGTATCAGCCTGCCATTTATTTATTAGTTAAAATAAAACTTTGAAATTAGGACGGTATATATGAGTGATTGGTGGGCTTCTTCAGGTGCACTCAGTGTTTCTATAGCACTTCCGGTCAAACCGGAAGTGACGTTAATTTTGAATTTTTAAATACAACATGTATTATTTCTGTTCATATTCTGTTTCCCCTAAAAAGTTGCCATCTAGTGCAGATCAACTTTTGACATTTCTGTCAAAGATGGCGGTATCTGTTAAATTTATCCATTAAAGTGAAACTGCTTCGCGACAATTGTCGGAATGTAACAACCATCAAAGTTAGCTTTGAAAACAATTAACAATCGTATTTTTCACATTTACACGCATTGGCGAAGGAAACATGTATTCCACGTTGAAATTACTAAAGAAAATAAGATTTTCTTTTTTTTTCATTTTCAAATGTGTATTCTAGCCTACAGACATTTATGTTCACAAGAAGTAATTTGTAATCAATTTCTTTTCTATTCAGTAAAAACGCTCAAGTTAATAGCAGTGTTTTATTGACAATCGCAATTTTCAATTATTTGTGTAGTAATCAATTGAACACAAGTGTGAAAGTACAGTCAACATCAATATAACATCAACGTTACTGATTTGGATATTTTTAAAGAAGATGTACAGTCTGCTTTAAGTGTAATAGCCCCCTTTGCGCTCGATATTTAACTGAAACTGTTCTTATGAGGGCCTTGCAAGTATCTTGTCTTTCAGCAAACTTTAATTGGCGATATAGCTTATTTCTTGTAAGAAACCAATCTTTCCAGTAATTTTTATATCATCAGAAACTTTAAATTTGAGACAGACTGTTTAGATACGTTAGCTGACTAAAATCTTTTATATCGTAGAAAGTATCATTATATACATATAAAACACTCAAAATAAAGTAGCTTTAAACATCTATTAGTGCTGAATTTGCCGATAGTATTAATGGGTGTTATATACAATCAAATCTCTTACACGCCAACAGCTAGCTTAATAATTGAAATTTCATTTTTTATCATGTACCATTAAGTGAATCCGGAGCTTTTATTTTACTAAACTATTCTTAATTAAATTGTCTACACAAATATGTATATTCATGTCGTATGAGAGAGACCAGCTGATATCAATTAACTAGTACATAGAAAAACGAGCTGAACATTATTTGCGGATGTTGTCTACAAACTTGTCATCAATCGCTGTTGTCAATTTATTATTTGTTTTGTCTGAGTAATGCGTAAGCTAATTGAAGTACTAAGAGAACAGTTAGGATGTAATTCCAGGTAAAAAGTAATAGGTAGAAATGACGTTGTAAATGAACAGATTAGTTTCGGTAAAAATCTTTATGTTCGCCTAAGCAACTAGCAATTAATCAAAACTCTGCTCCCCTCCTCTTCCCGACGGTTTTGTATTTTTATAAATTAATAACTTTTTTATTAATAAATAATTATTCAAAATAGCCTATATCTTGTAAACTCTTGACATAGCAATTCTCTAATTTTTGCCACCGTGATATTTAAATTATAAACACAACCTATACGTCGAAGACACTGCTAAAATCGAATTTAGTGTTATGAAAATTGAATTGCAAGCTGGCACATTGAGAATTAGACGTACCGCTTTGTATGTACACATGTGCAACTAGCAAAGTAATAGGGAGAAAGTGGTTTCAACGAATTAAAAGTCAAAGTTCATTGCGACCAAAATGTGTTGAGGTGATTGTAACTCAACGTGGTTATAAAATTTCATGGCCATTATTCATAGTACAGGCTAACAGGAATTGTATTCAATACAAAGTTACGTTGCTGAGCTTGCCCTATAACCAAGTCAACCGCTAGCTATTTCAGAGAGAAAGGTAACAAATTTTTGCTACACAAACAGTTCTACAGTTTCTCGCCCCAACGATTATTTTAATGTAGTGGGTGCTGAGTTGCAGTGACTCCGTAAGCTGTATTACTTGTCTGGCTATCACTGCAACCCTCGCGGTGTACTTTTGTGTGTGTAAATTGGCAAATGGCTTTGTGACAGCATCATATCGCCGCCTTTTATAATGCCGTGCTGTTAATCACTTTACTCCCAACAGCGAATGTTAAGTCGATCCGGATTTCAATCCTCCGAAAAAATGTCACCGCCCCTCCAGAGAATTGAAACCCGGCTCCTATCGTTCCGCCACAACGATAGTCAGCCGCCTAACCACTGCGGCTATCGACCCTTTTTTTCCATTGATATTAACTTGTCCGTCGGAGTCTTTTCATGTTGAAGAGGTGTTATTTTATGTAATTATTATGTTTATTAGTAATTTTATACTTCCAACTATTTTAACTTTGTATACACCATGTTTAGTATTTTTAACAAGTTTACTTGTATTTTGTATTGACAAATGCCATTCTATTGATAATAGAAATAGCTATCTATATATCCAACTATTTTATTAAGAAAAAACTATTAATTTTGCTTCTAAAACTTTCTTTGGAAGAAAGCTTCGACAAACTGGTTAAAAACGCGTTGATATTTTCCACGATAAGAGACAATATGTATACCGACTGAGAAATTAGAATGAAAATAGTTTAATAACTTGATGCCAGAAGGAGACGAATCACTTGACAACAAGAATTAAAAAGGTGCATATTTTAGTTTATCGATACTTTTTATCAAGAACTTACAAGTAGACAGAATCAGTGTAAAAAATGTGAAAGAAATTATCAGTCGTTGAACAAATCTAAGAAATCGTTATTGTAATCCAGATATATGTATTTAAATCACTAGGATGATCAATTTTGTAGCCACTATTTTTATGTCAATTACTTTCTACAGTTGAAGGCAGATTTTTTTTTTGAATTTCCAATTTCTGGACACACAATTAAACTTTTGTAAGCAATTTAGGTGAATTCTTCTTAGTACAACAATGTGCTGTTTCATATTATCAACTTACTTCTTTCTGTTTTTTTTTCATGTTGTCTTTATATTTTTGTTTTTTATCTGCGAAAATAACAGAATTTTGTTCAGCATTTAAATTATGTTTACTTAAAATTAAATAAACTCCATCTAGAGCACATCTCCTAGATTGGTTCATAAGAAGCCTTCTTTTTCAATTCATAAAAATATCTGTTGCTTTTCTTTACCTACAGCTTTGATTGTTCTTCGTATTAGGTCGTGTTTTCCTTCAAACAGTTTTTTTGCTCAATCTTAGGCAATTTTTTTTTTCAGTTTTCTCGAGTGTCAAAGTTAAACTGAGTAAAATTCTGGATCTACTTTTAATATTATCATCTTGTGATGAAGTCAAAAGTTGTCTATTTATTCCAAATCTAAAGCAGTTTCCAACCCACATTTGGCACGAGACTTTTTTGAAAGTGCGTGTTTTAGTTGCTACTTGCGAAAGAAACGTTTCAAAGTTGAAGTTGATTAAATTGCAAATGTTGCAAAACAGTCATTTCTATCTAAAAAATCAAAATTTCAAGATTGTAGTACTTACATCACATAAAGGAAATGGTGTACATGATTGTAAAAGTTTTTGAATTAATTTTTAACATTTATTTGATACTGAAAATTAGCAGTCCATTTTTCATTCTTTCAACTATGATGCAGTAGAGCATAGAAGCTTTTTTAATGCGTTTGTCTGCTAGTTATAATTTAATTTTTCTTTAGGAAGAGTCCTCCGTATTGGTCCATATATGGTCTTTCAAACCAGTAGGGTGTCATTTTCTAATTTCCACAAATCTCTTTTCTCAAACTATAATGCTTTTATGTTTCATCATATCTTACAATTAATTTGCAAATCATTATGATGCAAATCCGAAATCGAAATATTTAAACAACCTATCTTGATAAATATGATATAAATAGTCGGTGGAAAGAATGATCGTTACTGATGTAATCCAATAACAACACTATTATAGATCTAGAACAAAAATCATGATTTGCAAATATACATTTATTGGCTAGCAATTTTGATAAACATCCGAGTATACGTCGCTATTGTGATGAGTTTCATCTGATTAGGTTCAATAGCACATAATCCGTTCATAGAAATTCTGATTACAGCGACACTTTTTCGACTAGAGAAAAGGCCGAGATCGTGACTTTAAGATTTGCAATAAAATACTGTCGATAATTCTCCTTGTATGTATTGGAGGTAATGGTGATTTATAACAACTAGTAATTATGCAATTGAAAGAACAGTACGCAGCAAACTAGGTATGATTGAATAGTAACAATAAATTTAAGTGTATAAAACTGACAGCTTTCTCGATCGTAGGTTGTTTCTTCTCGTTTCAGGTTTGGTACAAATATATAATATATATGTATACATACATGCATATATTCAAAAAAGGAATTCGTTGTTATGGTTCATTACGTATGATATTTTTTGTATATATAAATTGTAACATTAATGAAATTGAAAACCAAAGAAGCTATTTGTTTCTATATTCATCGATGAATACAATGTTTCACACGTTTGGAAAAATTTCAAAATTAAAAATTAAATAAAAATATATAGGTAAGTAAGCAAATCAACAACTTTAATCTATTTGACAGCTTTTATATTCCGATCAAACGGAATTCATGATTTCTGAACAATCAAGTAAAATCCAAAGTTACGGTTTTGACTAAAACTTTCTGCATTATTTTGTACTTCTGCTTATATTTTAATATGGAAAAATTATTGCTTGCTTATTTATAATTTATAATAATATTTCTTGTAAACACATGTATAATAATATACGAATGCATTCTTTGAATTGTCTTTTTATAATATTATTTCTTGTATCACTTGAATTAAAAATCTCATTTTAAAAAGAATATACAAATTCAGTAAAGCTATAAAACATGGAAAACCTTATACTTCATAAACACTTAAATACTAATTTGATTTTCATAAATGAATTTTAATTTCACTGAAAAATACAAGAAATTCTGCAGGTACTTTCTCTGTAAAAAGATTTTTGTTATATTTTTCATCTGTCTAGAACTGTCTAGAACACATAGTGTATTTATTTAATTTTATGAAGGGTATGAATTTTGATTGTAAATACATTCTATAATAAAGTGCATACATGCTGTTGGAAACAAATGTTTGATGTTAAACAACCTAGCACGATACATACTTGCACAACAAAATATCAACATTATCTAATTGAACACTGCAAACTTAGCTCCTACAGATTATAGTTTAATTACCTACTGGGAAAAGCTCTTTTAAGTATAAACGAACCCAAAATCGGATTACATAACGAAAGACTTTCAGAATTTCATTTCGGTTAAATTAATTTATAAAATTTATCAACTTACTATTACTTTAATTATTGAATTAACTATGCCGTTACACAAAACTAAATCTAGTTCTCATTACAATATTGATAGAAGAAGAGGTAGACAGAAAGTTCTAAAATATGCGGAAAAGCAATTAAACATGCTAAATGGATGGTTTTGGAGATACGATGTTTTTATTATGTACAAAAAAAACAAGCAAACATTCAATATTCATGAACGAACAACAAAGCAAAAAATTTAAGAATATTCTCTTTATATAGGCATAGACTATCATACAGATTGGTCCCTTTCTACCCATCCCTGTCCAAAAAGGTCCATATAATCGCCATAATGCCAATCGACAGCATCACATATTGTCCTTTGTTCAAGGAAATATCATCTAAAAAGTCAATTGCCTCAATATCTTGCCTATAACGGGTTGATGGCCGCAGTGGTTAGGCGGCTGACTATCGTTGTGAGAGAACGATAGGTGCCGGGGTTCAATTCTCTGGAGGGACGGTGACATTTTATCAGAGAGTTTAATCCCGGATCGACTTGCCATTCGCTGTTGGGAGCAAAGTGATTAACAGCGCGGCATCATAAAAGGCGATATGATGCTGTCACAAATCCATTTGAACACAACTTACACACACCAAACTACACCGCAAGAGTTGCAGTGATAGACAGACAAGTAATACAGCTTACGGAGTCACTGCAACTAAGCACCCACCACACAGTAAAAAAAAATATCTCACTATTGCCCTTTTTCTAACAATCATTCGCTTAACGAAAGAGCAGGGGTAAGATGTAGTAAAAATGTCGAAGTTCTCGGTTTGTCGTGTGGTTTATATGTACTTACATGGATTCAAGTCCTGTTGATAGGGATTGTTGTCCAAATGAACCACAAAGTTTGATAGAGTCTTACAGTTGGTTTATTTTTCTGATACTAACTCTGCCCTCAGCCAATTATTCCATCTGTAAATCCTGATGGTTGCGGATAAAGCTCAAATTCACTTCCTGAATCAGCTATGTCATTGTGTTGGCATAATCTTTTTATTGCAAGTTGGGTTTTCCTTTTTTCTGGTGTCTCACTGGTACTACCAACGATCTGGTTATTTATATTTACTTTATCTCATAAAGGTTAATCTATATTGCTCTTTTTCACTGTTTGCCATCATAGTTGCTTTCGTTTTATTTTTTTGCTTCAATTGAGCAAGCGAAACTATACCAGTGGGCGAGTAATAACTTCTTTTATATTTTTTTCTTGTATGGTTAAATTAGCTAATTCTTCTTCTGGTAATTTAGTAAAAACTGCTTGCATTCCATTTGGGAATTTATTACATTCAGCCTTTTGAACTTTATTTTGCTGTAGAAGGGGTCTCAATTAAATAGTCTTGATCAATCGGCCTACCTATTGCTTTTGTTGGTTTAAATGAAATAATTATATATATAATAATTAAAGAAATAATCATTTTCAAAGGAAAAATACACTAAATAAATTACCGCTAATTAGAGACATTGCTTAGGTATTTGTTTTCCAAGTAGAGGACGACTGATTAGTTCAAGTGACGACTAGGAACTTGCACTTTTGTGCAAGCTCTCCAATATTAATAGAACTGAAAAATTCATCATACACAAATAATCATGTAATTATTGACAGATCAATGTATTACATAATTTCTAAAAGTATGTACAGTTTTTGAACATATCCCTTTGAAGTTCTGTGATTGCTAAAGATCAATTTATGCTGAATAAGCTCACATCTATAGCCTGGTAAACTTCCAACACTCTCTCAAAATTTATAATTTATACTTACACATTATTTTGACTTTATATTTAAGAAGTTATGCGACAACAAACTGTTTATATTTCCTTCTTTATACTGATACAGTAAATGTATATCCTCCAATATAATTGTGAGTAAGAAATTCTACCTATTCTTTACGCTAAGATTAATTACTAATGTACAGCTATTAAACAGCAATTCCTTCTTATTAATTGCCTAACGTTTAGAAAAGAAGTAAGTTGTATGTATGTATACATACAACTGGTACAACTGACGTGTCAAAAGCAACTTCAACAAAATTAATTAATGTTCACGAGTCGGTAATTGCATGTATTCGTAAGATAAAATAAAAATTACACGGCATGTCATAACGTCAAAGCTATTAAGCATTGAATTGCCTAGAGGTTACGTAAATACACTTTCTGAATCTGTACCTCCAGAATATATGTAGATATTAAACGCTAATTCATTTTCAGTAATAATTTCTGAGGACATTTAATGTACGAAATTGAAATGAATGTAATCCTTTCCAAGCATTGCGAATTAAGTTTTAATTAGTTTAAGAAATGTGAGAGCCGACTTCAATATTTTGTATTAACCTAAATCTCTTTATTTATTACATTACATTTATAAGATCTAATTTATTTATTTTTACAAGTACGGTATAAGTTGAAGATTTATAAAAATCACGTCCGAAATAGCTAACCACAAATTAAAAGATAAACCACAGTCGCTATTAGAACAGATTAAAGTGAGTGAGTGTAGTGAACTGTTAATTTATTGAGCCATAAAATGTAAGCTCGGCGATGTTAAAGCTGACTATTGGTACGCTTGTACCAGCTCGAAGTAGGGATACGCGCGAGAAACTTAATGAAGTGAATTATTGCAATAATCTCCGGAAGAAACGTTGTTTGTATAATATTGTGATAATTCTACGGGTCCTTTGCTTTTTCTTTCAAGTAGTGAATAAACATAGATTGACTAATCCAGCATGTTCCTAGTTAGTTTAATTGACTGTTAAGTCCGTTTGTGACTGCAAAATCTTGAATATTATTCTACATGTATGTATGTATTTTAAAACTGAAATGACAGGATTTATGTTAGTCATAAACTTTGGTCTTATATAAGAAAAATTATTTGTAGTTCGCAATTAAAGGTATGGCTAGCAGTAATGATATCGAAGTATAAATTATTGTTATTGTGTATCAAAAATAATATATTTTCGAAAATGCTTTATTGAGAAATTAACGCTTCTAATAATTGACTGATTAATTTAATATTTAAGTGGATAGGCTTTCTTTATAAGCATTTTCTGTAAAGCTATTGAGCAGTAAAGAATCCGTTGGATATATGATTGAAACATCCTATAGCTTTCAAATGATGACGTTTTATGATAAAATAGCCCAAAGAAATCGCTTTTCAACTTTGTCACGTATTTATAGAATCACTCGACTTACAAAAACTTTTGGTAATAAAAGATTTGAATATAGAATTTAATATATTTTAAAGCAACAGTATATATTTTTTAAATTAATTTGATTTTTGATATGAAAGTAATAGTGCACTGTTGTTTCAAAATAACCAATGAAAGATTTGGCGGTTTTTAATTTCTAATAAATCACTTTGTTACTACTTTGTACATAAGGAAATCGATACTTTATCTTAGGTAATTAGGTAATTGTAGAAATGATTATTGCGTGAAAGTTAGCCTAAAATTTTTAAAATTTGGAATTTTAACAGATGGAAATTATATTAAAGTTATTCCACATTATCATGAAAAAAATAGAAAAGCGACTGAAAAAATTCGAAAAAACTACTTCTTGTCTAGCAATTTTATGTTCCAGGTTGTTCTAGTTGTTTTGAACATTACTCCCAATATTGTTTTCCTACCTTTCATAGAGCAATAATTATCTAACAAACAAAATTGTGATAACCTATCATTTTCCAAAAATTGAAATGCCAAGATGTTACAGTTGTTCTGAATATTGCTCCAGCAAATTACGTTCCGATCTTCCATAGTACTATGGATATCTCAAAAAAAAACACGAAATTTGGTAGCCTACCATTTTCCGAAAACAGACATTTCCCCAGAAAAATTTTTCATAGTATCGCAGATATGTCAAAATACGAAATTTGGTAAACCGTCGTATATCTTCCAAGTTGTTCAAGTTATTCTGAACATTGCTCGAACAAATTTTGCTCCTATCTGTCATAGTACTAGTGATATTTAAATCAGAAATACTTATGTCCTTTAATACTTTAATGTGTGCCATAGCATTATTTGAATTTGTTAATTTTGGCATCAATATTCTCATCTATGTTTTAAAATTAAGATTAATATAAATCTTTAGCAACAAATATATAACGGATAATGGAGGCTTGTGTTTGGGTAGAAAGCTTTGGCCAATATTAATTACTTTTATTTTTTATAATGTTGGATGAGCCTATTAATAACAAATTTAGAGTTCCTATGCTGATATATAGTAGTAGGGGCCAGATAACTTAATAAATATTCTTTGAATACCATTTGGGTCTTTATTTTTAGCAAATATAAAAGTGTTCTTAATCTTAACATGCAGCATGCACAAAATCACCGGCATTGAAGTTTCTATCTAAGTTTATACTGTCATCTTTATCGCAAAAAGTGTCATTTTTTTTGTAAAGCTTTCCTTAGATATCATTTCGTTTGGTAATTTACTAGCTGTTTTTCATTTTCGTTTCATCTGCATCCTGTTCAACTATTTATTCGTTTTTTCCTCCTCATATATCGATTAGAATTTCTATTCTTCTATGTAGGTCGTCCTAAGTATTATTTTTCTCAGCTCAACCTTGAAAAATGTTCACCGCATATCAGACGTTTTGATGCTAGTTGTTGCAACTGACGAAGTTCCAGGAACGGACATTTCTTTATTTGATGGCACAGCCACAGCTACAACTAATATCCCTACATCAGAATTTGTCTGTTAGGCTGTTTCTATTATCTCATCGACAGCTTGAATATAAGCCTGTCTGTCACGGACATAAGATAATTATTTCTTTTTAATATTTAGTGGTTTAAAAGCTTATGGCACTATAATGGCGTCGTAAATTGTGAATATACTACGAGGGCTGTTAGGCTGTTTCTATTATCTCATCGACAGCTTGAATATAGGCTTGTCGGTCACGGACATAAGATAATTATTTCTTTCTAATGTTTAGTGGCTTAAAAGCTTGTGGCACTGTAATGGCATCGTAAATTGTGAATATACCACCAGGATCAACCAGTCTGTCAATATAATAATACCCTTTCCCTTGCAAAAATCAATCAAGACTTTTACAGAAATGTGACTGTGGTGATTATCTCTCAACACTAGAATAGATTTATCTACCAATAGCTTGTCAAATTTAACAAAATGTTCCAGAAGAAGGAAGAAGTTAAAAGCAGTTATCCACTCTGATAGATAATCAGTACCGCCAGAACCCATCGGAGCATGGTGCAGCATGCCTCAGCAATATAAAAAATTGTACACTTTTTATATTGCTGGGGGTGCTTAGTTGCAGTGATTCCGTAAACTGTATTACTTGTCTGGCTATCACCACAACTCTCGTGGTGTAGTTTTTCTGTGTATATAATTGTGTTCAAAATGCCTTTGTGACAGCATTATATACTGCTTTTGGTAACCTATAATCAACCAAAATTATGTAATTGTCAACTTAACGCGGTAAAATTTAAAAGTACTTCCCAACTTACGAACTCAATTTGGATAACTTTATATACATACTTAAGTACATAAGTCTACTCCAATATAAATCATCTGCATAGATATTGTGAACACAATGCATCTAAATCTATTCCCGATTTTTAATCCACTGCGATTATAATCAATAGAAATTATCTCCTTGCAGTCAACTGTAGGTACATTATAATTCACTTATATTAGCTGTAAGCCATGGAGAACGCGTTTGCCTCTTAGCTTCACTGAACTAAATTTTATCTAAATCTAGAATGATAATATCGCCGCATTCCTAAGCGAACTCCATTCGTTATTATTTTTTCTACATATAATAAGTGGAGTATACACAGGAGAAGAGGTCAGCCGCAGCAAGCTAGGCATTCGGTTGATGCACTGTCAGATATGATGCACACAACCTCACAACAAATACAACACGAAATGATTATACACATTCGAACTTTATTTTTACTTTTTTTGGCATTTATTTATTTCTTTATTTCGTGCGCATATAACAATACAGAATGTTATCTTCTACGCTATAAAACTTCTTTATTTTATTTTTTGCCTCGTATTTTAGTTTTTAATGGAGTACGGCATATGCGAAGTGTGTATGGAAAAACAGGAAAAAAGGAACTTGCTTAAAATTTATGTTTTTTGTTCATTGTTCGCCATATGTTGCGTGTGCAATAATATATCGCTGCAACTTCGAAAATAATTCGTACATAAACCGGAATTTACTTTCAAACATTAAAATTAATTGAAACAAAATTATTTCTCTCGCGCACGCTTGATAAAATATCTGTTAAGCTTGTGTCACCAGATGGTGCCATTTATAATTCTTTGCGGAACCTAACTACATACAGTTGAACATCTGTAAGTCGAATTTCGACAACGGCGAATGCACACTTCCTACTTAGCGTGGTAAGTGTTGTACAGAATTACTATGTGCTTGACCTTCCACATTAATCGTAATATGTACAATAAAATCAAGGAAATTTGTATCAGAACGATTGTCAGCTTAATGTGGAGAGACAAAACTATCTACTGGTTTCAGCTGTTATCAAGTTGCACACGTTCTCTCAGTAATCCACAAATTTGTAAAAGGTACGAGGTCAGCAGTACTTAAAATGATATCAATACTTGTAATTACTGAGTTAGTTTGAGAAGTCACCTATAGTCTTTGCCTTTTATCTCAGTCAATTTAACATAAATCTCCATACTATAATCAGTAGGTGCATTATATTCATATCACCTTTTGGAGCGCTTCCTAGAATGAAGATCTATTTTAATAATATATGCACGGGTTACCTACATATGCTACGAGCACGACCTGTCTTCACTCATCTACCCGTAGCAAACGCATTTAAGAACGGAAACATTTTAATTGAGCGGCTGGACGTGTTTATTAAAGAGCTGAGCAAACACTTTCAGTATTATCTCTAGCTATCGACCGACTACGCCTGATTACCACCGATCCACTTAAGGTTGGCGTAAAAAGAGATCTCGTCTTAAACTGTTTCAATTTGCTCGCCAGCGTATTGATTAATATTCATATGGTCATATAACCCGTACAGAAGCCTATAAGGAGATCGTTAAATTTTCCTACGCCATCATTTAAACAGGAATTTTTCGAAATTAATTTTACTCACTTTGTAATTTAATTTGCAAGAGAATAAATTAACGCTTCTAGAAAAGTTAGGTTATCTTTAGTTGCAATTAAAACGTAGAGAATGCTATCGGTTGCATCGAACGCGATCAAAATTTATTGAGACAATTCGAGGAGAAGAATTTCATAACGAGATTGGTGTAAGGTGTCTCGAGAGGCAATAAACTGAACAATATTCCCATGTAATGTTAAACGTTATCTGTGTGATGCTCCAACATCGAGTGGTATTTGAGCTCGCACAAAAGAACGCACGACACATCGGTGCCGCTTAATCAGCTTTGTTAGGCGACTATTATTTGCACAGTTGCTGCGAAAACTTTAATAAAAGCGACGAGATTCGTCGTTTGACGGGTCGTCAAGGCTTTTGTTTCAGAAATTGAGCAATTGTATGCGACAATGTACGCTGTTTGTGTACAGAACGATTAGATTCAAGTACTTTTAACATTTTCCATTAAATGGAAATATATATCTGGATGATAGAGGGATATTACTTAAGTTTGACCATAACTAGGTTTACTTTTGATGACGTTTTTATGTTTCACTTTCTAGAAATTGTCTTGTCTGCTGTAACTACAACTATAGTGACTAAAACCATTATGGATTTTTTAACCTTTCGTATTATTATAACTAAACAAATTTCATTTCTGTAGTACTGTTTGGCGAACTCATATCTGCTACCAATACTTTTCTTACTAATAAATGTTTTTTTTCCTAGCGCTTCTACCGTGAATACCGTTAGATCTTAGTATACGTCTTACCGTTTCTGTGCTTCCAGATTTCATTCAACATTTATTAGTAAGAAAAACATTGGGAGCAGATATGAGTTCGCCAAACAGTACTTCGACAAACTAGATACATATTGGGACAATGTTATATTTCTGGATGAATGTAAATTCAATATTTTTGCTTCCGATGGTCACCAGAGGGTCTAGCGAAAGAAAAATACAGAATTACAGACAAAGGACGTAGTACCTACAGTGAAATATGGTGGTAGAAATGTGATGGTATGGGGATGTATGGCGGCATCAGGGGTTGGAGAACTTGGTTTTGTTGGTAGCAAGATGGATCAATCCATTTATTTAGATATTTTAAAAAATAACTTGAGAAAAAGCGCAGAAAAACTAGGTGTTGGTAATACATTTGTTTATTACAAAGACAATGACTCTAAACATAAAACGTTTAGGGTCAAATCTTGGCTGTTATACAACTGCCCCAAAGTCTTAGCTACTCCAGCATAATCGCCGGATTTAAATCTGATTGAACACCTGGGAGATATTAAAGACAAATATCAAAAAACGTTGTATAACTAATAAAACAGAATCGAAAAAAGCTTTGATAGAAGAATTGAACACTATTGACCAAAATACTACACAAAAATTCATACGAGGTATCAGTGAAATTTTACTTTTGGTAGTTGTCAACTAATATGAGAAAACCGAATCATTTCGTGAGTTTGTTAGAATAGAATGGAAATACTTTTGTTAAGTTTATATTCTATTGAATTGTAGTTTTTAATTTTTTCAGTTATGTTGTATGTATATAAATTAGTAATAGCAATTAAACATAATTTCATCTGAACAATTTATATATTTATGCAATTAAACGATTTCTGGCCAAGTTAATTACAATTACAAACCATTATTCTATCAGGCCGAATCATTTTGTGACTAACTGTATATACAGGGGGGCCACTTGAAATGATGCACTAGAATTACGGCCAAGCTAAATAAAAATTTGAAAATCCGACCAAGTAAACTTATAGTAGTCGATGAGGAGCACATATTAATAACAATGTAAATTTTGTAATATTCTCAAAGACGTAACGCCGAAATCAATTTGCATTTTATTAAATAGCACATTTATGTTTTCTGTCACTGTATTGTAAGAAGATGGTATTTCTAACACATCACAATCACTTATTAAATATTTTATCCAACTGCGTTTGCAATAACAAAGAATGAAATTTTATTATTTAAATTTCGCGGGTTCGAAGTTTCAAGCTTAGTTTACCGAAACTTTACGTAACGCATATTAATGTGTATGACATTTGTCAGATTTGACTTAAGTCACTACATATTCTGCCATTTGCTTATCTAATAATAGTTATTTGAACATATTTCCCATACAAGCACTGTTTGCGCAACAAAATGACTAAAATATTGTGTTTATAAAAGTCAGGGAAGTTATATCGCGTAGTATACGTGCTCATACTGCCAGCGGCCAATGTTTTTGCACTTGGCGATGCAGATTTAGTACAAGTTCGTCAATAGTCAAACACTCAACACCAAATTATTGTTTCTACAAAAGTTAAACAATAAAATAATTTAATTTTGAACGTTTGGCAGTTACCAAGTGACAGTTAATGACACATCCAGAGCCCAATTCAAATTTTGCGTTTTACGCAAATATGGATCAGGTAAATAACAATAGTTGCGCTCTTCAAAATTTGAAATATTGGCGGCAATTTCAAGAAGCTGTTGATTTCATTTCTTATTAAAATTGGTCATATTTTGTACAATTATACGTTAAAAAATTAGCTGATTAAGAATTTTACAATAAAATACCACATCCTATTTTTAAAAAAAATGCAAATTGATTTCGGTATGACGTTATGATGAGTGGTATAAAATGTCCATTTTTATTAAAATGCGCTTTCCTTAGAACTCTATAACTTTACCTGGTCCGAATTTAAACTTCTTATTTAGTTTTGCTACAATTTCAATGCATCATTTAAGTGGCCCACCCTGTATATGTTTGTATTACCAACACTCAACACCAAGCCCTGCGGTACCAATAGCTATAACAATGTCAATGTTGACAACGCAGATATAGAACATAATAACATATTAGCAATGGAAGCAAATGATATGATTTTATATATTTTTCTTGATACTCATTAATAGAGTCCTATGTGCTCAGCTAACCTAGTCAAACTAAGCATATACTACCTACGTAAATATAGGAATACATGCCCATATAAAAGAAGCAAATATATTGATAGTTTCTGTGATATTATTTTATTTCTTTTTCGTGATTTATCTCAGGGTCTCAGGTGAGATCTATTTTTTTCAGGTAGAATTGAAACACGTTTTTCTGTAATTTTAAGTTGGGCGCTTTATTTCTATTTTCTATGGTTATATTTAAAATGAAACAGACAAGGAGTGTTTGCCGTTGGAATTCAATACCGGAACACAGGACTATCGGGGAATTGGGCAAATAAAAACCAAATTTTTAAATTGAGTTTTCAACTTTTTGGTTTACAGCGACTCTTGTCCAGCAATTCGCACTGTTTCTATATTTCAAAATGAAACACAACAAGAGTCTTTTTGCCAAGTGGCATAGTTTATTTAAACACTGAGGCCGGGCAGGAGCATTGAGGTGCCCAAAGATGCTCGACAAGAAGAAACAGTGCGAAATATTGGCTAAAAATGGGTGCCGAAATGCTCACGCCGCCGCAAAAACAACAGCGCGTAGAAAAATCAATTGTATTGAAAAAACTTGTTGGAATTCAATACCGGAACACAGGACTAACGGGAAATTCAGCAAATAAAAACCAAATTTTTAAATTGAAATTTTAAAAATTTCATAGAAGTTAAAAGAAAAATAACGTTATTTCTTTTAATTATTTTTAGGGTCTATTTTGCACTATATGTAATCGTGGTAATCTAATGGTTTGATTTAAAGTCTAGAGTTTGTCTGTTTTAGGGCTAAGCTAATGAAAGTTAATAAAAATGATATACCGGACCCGGTATAAGTCTGTCAACGCTATCAGAAAAATGAGCGGGTCTGAGGAACTACGCATACACGCAACTGATGTGAGCGGCGGGAATTGCGGCTATTGTTAAGGCATTTTCGGAAACTCAACAACAAGAGTTTAAAATTTTCTAACCTAATCAAGTTACTCTTGTTCGTAAATAAACTTTGTCTTCTACAGGTTTTTGTGCAACCTGGTTGCCCTGTGGGGGGTACTCAGAAATAAAGTGTTTGCCACCACCTTACGTGATATGGTACATTTGAAAACTAGAATTGAAGAGGAATTTGACGCTTTTTGCGCGCATCCAGAATTCTTGGACAAAACCTGTTCTACTGTAAACAAGCGGTGTCATATCTGCATTCGAAAAGGTGGAAGGCAGTTTGAAGACACAATGTAACATTTAAACTACGTTTGTATCTAGATTAACAATCAATAAATCATGTTTCACTATTATCTTTTTTTATGCATTGGTTAACGGACTTATGCCGGACACTGTATTTTCAAATAAGAAACCTGCGGATGTTTACTAGTAAATGGCTAATTCTATATTTAAATGAATGAGTTTAAAACTTAACGGAGAACTGTTTAGGTCTCTTTGATCTGAAATACACTTGCTTATTTTGTTAAAAATATAACTTAACTAATGCTTATACTAAATAAGACTTAGCATTTATTTGTCAGGGTCGGTTGTTTGGCTCTATTCAAGGCTGGTATAGAAATTTTGGTTGTATCGAGATGATTTTTCTTCTGATTGGGTTAGAAGTTTGGATGGTACAGCTCGGAAAATTCTCGTAATTGGATTTTGATTCTCGGAAATACTTCCGGACTGAGAAATGGGATCTGGTTCACGAACTTGTAGAGGGTTTTTTTAAGAAAGACATTTTGGATACATTTTTTAATTTGCCGTTTAACAAAGAGGGTTTGTAATTTAAATGTTAATTTTGTTGAGAATTAGGGTAATTTTAACGTGATATTTTCTTTAAAATTGTATTTTTAGGATGTTGTTTACATTTTAAAGATACATAATTAGCATATAGGTCTTGCTTTATTCGTGGTCGAAGACTTTCTGTTTTATGCTGCAATCAATATTTCCATTATTTCGTGTCAAGATATGCAATTGATCTAACAGTTTTTTTGTCATTTGTATGGGAATGTTTGGCTAGATTAGAAAAATTCTTATTTTATTCATCCAACGTTACCATTACGATATATAGCCATTCCCTCTTAAATTGATATTGAATTGAATTTTAAACCATAACTAGCTAATTTTTTTTATATCTAGATATAAATGTTGTTCTTGACGTACCTAATTATTTCTAAGT
The DNA here is from genome assembly GCA_023690525.1 of Holotrichia oblita. NCBI lineage: Eukaryota > Metazoa > Arthropoda > Insecta > Coleoptera > Scarabaeidae > Holotrichia > Holotrichia oblita. Next base: position 58,466,106 of record CM043015.1, read on the forward strand.
GTAATTACAACTAAAAGGACATTCATGTATTTTGCATATATGAATTCTTAATCCTCTCTTCCATCCTATTCTCGTTTCGTTTTTAAAACACTCTAATTCTCATTAAGACCTTAACTTCGACCCTTTAAATATCATTAAGCAAATTGACTGGCCGTTATGCAGCTAGAACGTGTACCATTAGCCAAAACTGTTACTGGAAGTTGTTTTCGTTTACCAGCTAGAATTTTCATTAGGGTGTGAAGCGCAGCGATTTTCAGTTTTTGTTAATTACATCCAAGATTAGTTCGCATCCTTTAAGTAACGGCGAATAATTAAGCCGCACCGGTTTGCGAGCGTTAATATACCGCAAATTTGCTGAAATAGGCTCTAAGAATATGTTTCACGTTCTAGAAGACTTGGAGATTAAATAGGAATTACGGAGGTATGAAATCGACATAAAATTTTAATTACGTATTTTTTCCTAATGTTTAAATTTTGCTTCATATTATTCTATCTTCAATTGAAATCATTAACACTTACTAACTTTCAACACAGTGCTCAACAAAAGGAAAAATATAATGTGGTAATAATACGAGTGGAAGATTTTGCTGAAAATTTAGAAAAAGGATTTATTCTAGAATCTAGAAGCATTTATAAACATCGAAGAGTTGTTTGACGACAAATCGCTAATCTCCTTTAGATGTCCAAAGTATGGACATTCATTTTTTTACGTGGACAAATTTGCACTGCGCTTAGGAGCAAAAGAACTCATTGAATGATAAGCCTATAATTCTACCTTTTCTCTTCTTGTGGCTTAGGCTACTAGGCACTACACTAGTAGTAAAGCTATTACATTGATAGAAAAAATTGGTCAAATCAACAATTTGGCAGACGGGGTGCAAGGAATTCTCTGGGTTAGATCACTACGCTGGCATGTTACAAACCAAAATACACCCAATAATTAATGTGGCTTCTTTCCTCTACGGAGAAATACCAAAAATATCGGCAGAATAATCTTTATAGTCACAGATATCTGAGCAGCACTCCCTTCGCTGGGATTCCACGAAATCACTTTAGGACTCATTCTTAAGCATCTGAGGGTTACGCAAGAACTGGCTGTGGGGAACATAATGCAACTTGTCCGGGCTCTTGGACATTCTGGTAAAAAGTCCATAAAATATACCTTACATAGCGCCAGAACCTACCGGTGAGATGCAATGCAAGGAGTGATCAAACAGATGATTAATACAATGTTAAGGCAAAAACATTGCAATTACGGGCGGAGCATTACTGGACAATAGACAGCTAAGGATTCTCTGGAGGGACCATGCAGCAGTAGCACTATGAATATACTTACACTTAATAGGAATAATTTGTGGCAGGTTACTGTTACAGTTTCTATGCATGATTGTTTAATGATTTAATTGAGTAGATGAACACAGAATATGAAAAAAATGAATTAGAAATATTGACGCCACTGCTTAATAAATCAAATAGGTAACTCGATTTACAACGCATAAAATTAGGTCTAAACAACATATAAACGTGTGTTTATTCGGAATTGTTTATAACATCGCAATATACATATTACAAAATTAAACACTAGTTGCTATTCACTGCGATGATGGATTTTATTACACGTCAATAAAAATATAACCAGCAAAGGTACGGTAGAAACTGACATTTAATATAATAAAATGAAAACAGGTGCTGTATAGAAAAAGTTTACATCGATTATAATAACTGTTAAGAAAATTGTTTATAGCTCTAGCTTCTACAGAACCATCAGCAAAGAATATTTAATCTTTGACTTGTTTAGTTTTAATATCCGTATACCTTAACTTCACTGTTATAATTTTATTACATATTAAATTAAGTTTTCTTGGGAAGTTTTGATTTAAATGTAGACTTTCTACTTTCATGTGTACTAGAAATCAATATCGTAAGTACATCCTTTAATTTTAAGCATAACAGCTCAGTTGATAATTTACACACTTTCTACTGACAGATTAACGATCACAACTGAAACGTTAACAGGTATTAGCTAAACATTTTTTTCTTTGATGTAAACCTATTAAAAGTTAGCGAATGTTTTGTTGATTTACGTAGTCGCAGGTACGCATGCATACTAACTGATACAAATAGTATATCTCTCTTGCCTGTCGAATCCATATCAAAACCGTGAAGAAAAACTATTTCATGCAGCTATAACGCAGTTATATCATTTCGCTACTACTGATGTATAAGAATAGTTTTGAATATATTCTGCCACTTCAATCTAATTAACAGGCATTAAAAATAATGTTTTCGTATAAATTGAAACTTGATATAAAGTCGGTGAGAATAAAATTTGAAAAAAAAAGATAGATGTGCTATTGTATTTCAGAAAAAATTAGGCCATTTCCACTCTAGCAAAATTCATGGATGTGTGTTATCTTTTGTGATATGTTACTTTCGAAATCGCGTTGAAGAGTCAAACCAGAATACATGAATCTCATCGATTGTAAACCAGTTTAAATATAAACTAATTAAAGGAAAGTATATTAAATTATGAATCAGCTAACTTTTACTATCTTTGAAATGTGCCAGACTATTATTGAAACAAAAATTACTCGCAATGGAAGACTTCAGTTCTACCAACAATCAAAAATGAATAAATTCAAATCCCATCTTTTTGTAATAAGTAGTCCATAAGGTTTACATAATTGTGAGAAATTTTATATTATTGCATATTTTTCATCAGTATATGTACAGTTAACAATTATTTCCAATTTGTTAGAGAGAGATATTTTCGATTAAAGAAAATCTAACAATAGATCTTGACAAACAATAGCGGAAAAAAAAAATTAAAAACCAAACTAAGTAAATAGAATCCAAAACATTTTAACAACTTCTTATTACAGCATCTAACGAGCAATGACCTTAATGATAGCATACGAGATATAAAATAACATGTACTTAACTGGTAATTAATAGTTAGATTAGCTCAAAGGAGGAAAATAAAAAAAAAGCTACAGATTTTGATACTTTGAACGTGACGATGTATACTAAATATAGCTTAGAGCAAAAATAATGAGCGTTAATAGCCAATTTATACTGGTTCGAATAGAAACTTCTATTTATAATTAGCAACTTTCGGTCAAGGAGAAATACCTTGTAACGCCAGTATTAATAGATTGTTTCAAACACGTTATTAATTTTTAATAAAATGTCGGATAACATTGTATTTTAATATTTTTATCACTTTTTCTGTGTATTTGAACACGGTTATCAAAAAAATCGTGAAATAAGTATATTTACATCTCTAGAAATGAGTGCAAGGTTTAAATTTTATTATAAGAAGTTACATTTCCAACTTTTTGTAAACATAAATATAAAGCAATTTTGTTTGCAGGTGCAAGAATGTAAATGATGGAAGTTAATTAGCAGTAATAAACTATGTATGTATTTTACGTAATATACACATACTTTTACATTTTGAACTTATTCTTCAAGTTAATTTCAGTTATAGTATTACAATTTTGTAATTGCATTCTATTTTAATTCCTGAAAAATGATACAATAAGTAAATAAATGGTAAATCTGCCCGGATAACTATACCCGAAGAACACACGTCTTTGGTTGAAGAACCACATTCAACATATTTAAGACAGATGACAATGGTTCTGAGAAAGAAACTATTATCAATATATTAAACGGGTAGATAACCGCAGTGGTTAGGCAGTTGACTATCGTTATGGCAAGACGATAGGAGCCGGGTTTCCATTCTCTGAAGGGACGGTGACATTTTGTCAGGGGCTTGAAATCCGGATCAACTTACCATTCGCTGTTGGGAGCAAAGTGATTAACAGCGCGGCATTATAAAAGGCGATATGATGCTGTCACAAAACCACTTGAACACAATTTACACACACGAAACTACACCGTGAGAGTTACAGTGATAGCCAGGCAAGTAATACAGCTAGGGAGTTAATGCAACTAAGCACCCACCACACATAAAAAATTATACACAAAAATCATCGCCCAGAAGGGTGATAAACCAGGTTAGCCAAGACACTTCTGCTGAGCTAGTCTTGATAACATTGCTTTTTCCTGTAAACACAATCGGGACTATAATTCTCCTAAATATCACACCTTCTCAAGCAAAACTTCAAGCATACATCAGAGCATGCTGCACCATGCTCCGATGGGCTGTGGCGGTATTGATTATCTACCAGAGTGGATAACTGCTTCAACTTTTTGCTTTATCTGGAACATTTTATTAAATTTAACAAGCTATTGGTAGATAAACCTATTCTAGTGTTTATAGATGATCACCACAGCCACATTTCTGTAAAAGCCTTGATTGATTTTTGCAAGGGAAAGGGTATTATTATATTGACAGTCTAGTTGATCCTGGTAGTATATTCACAATTTATGACGCCATTATAGTGCCACAAGCTTTTAAGCCACTAAATATTAAAAAGAAATAATTATCTTATGTCCGTGACCGACATACCGACAACTATAAAAACTCTAATGCATCAACTTCATTGTTTGAAAATGCTTTAAAATACCCAGTACAAACAGTGGTTTATTTGGCACATTTAAACAAATTGCTTCTTAGAATAGTTATGATTGCAGCCGATAGCCTAACTTCTGAACCCATTTCTTTTACTAGTATTTTAGGCTAACGTTTCAACAAGTTGTTACAATTCACTAGTTGTTTATAAAATGGTTAATAATAATTTTCCATTAAACATCGACTAGAACCGTGGAACATCTGCCACGCAAAATAGTTGACAATAAAAATCCAACTTTATTAACTCGACAGTTGCAAAAACTAGACAAGTTTATTGTATTTTTTATCTGTGGTGGATGTTAGTTGCAGTTGGAAGGTTGTGTGCTCCTTCGTGGTCTACAATTAAATCTCATCTAAGAAAGCATTTCTGCATGACAAAACTTTTTAACATAGAAATTATAAAATGGTTTTGGGAATACTGTTTAAGTCTCATTTACTATCACTGCAGTAGGTGGTACTGTGTAGTCAATTGATAGATTTGCTTTTGTTCTTTGATTTTTTGTCTTTTTTTTGGAAAGAAATCGTGTAGGAGTTATTGTTTTTTGTTTTTTTTTTATGGATCCTGGTTGAGTTGGAGTAGCATAAGCTACACTTCGCCAGGTATTCATTTTTGGGCATTTCAATTAAGGCAATTATTATTATTATTATTATTTAATTTACAAGCCTTGCAAGATGCGTGTAATTTTAGGCAAATTAAAAATGTCGACAGTCTACCCGATTTATTAGAGAAGTTTTTGCTTTGATATTTCCAACATAAACCGTTTCAAAAACATTTCAGCATATTTTGTAGATTAGAAAACATCTCGAACATAACAATATACTTAATCTTAAGCAGCATGGTTTCAGGCTGAATTATTTCCCAGTATCAACTACATACTCCTGCATTGGTGAGGTTGTACAAACTTTGCATAGAGCGAACTGTATGAATAGTCTTTCTTGCGATCTATGTAATTCGCACGTTTGCTTGCGTTAATCATGAGTTGTTAAACACAGAGTTTGACGCGTGTGGTAGCCGAATCGTTTCAGTCTTTTCTCGCAGGTCAAGATCAAGTTTAAGCCAATGGATGAGCGGAGAATTTTATATGTCCTTTGCTACCAGTAATGCCGGATGTTCCGCAAGGTTGTATTCTTGGTCCTATTCTTTTTCTGTTACTCATATTATCAATATTAGATCATCTTCAAATATTATTTGTTTGTTTATCTGTTTTGTATGCAGATAATATAAATCTACTAAGATAATAATAATCTATTTTGTAAGTAAAGCACAACATTGAAGTCAATCTAAATCGATGGTTTTGTAACAATGGTTTACGCTTAAATGCTAGCAAACATGTCACGTTGTTTTCCTTACGTTCCAAACAAAAGTACCTGCCTTAGATATAGCCTCAAGAATTGTGACATTGCAGTATCAGCATTCAGTTAAGTTTATCGGACTAATATCGGATGAAAACCTTAATTGAAAAGGACACTGTAACAACAAAGAAACTATACAGGGTGCTTCATTAATTATGGGAAATATTTTAACTGGAGATATTACGTATCAAATAATTACCATTGACCAAAAATAGCCTTATTCAAAATCGCACCATTTTCGAGATGAAGGTCTTCAAAGTTCCAGAAAAAAATGAATATGTTGTTTACATAGGAAGTATTGAAGAATAATCGAAGAATTGTCCTAAAGTGACAATTCTGCCAGTGACGTAGAAATTGAGTGTTGGCCTACCCGGATTTTCGCTGTTTAAACTATTTTTAGCCACAAATCCTTCCAAACTTTCTCGTTTTTTCTCGAAAACTAAGCATAATACGAAGTTTCTACAAGAGGACCTTATTTTTGGCATTTTAACTGTTCCATTAGGTTATGCTAATTTCGTGCTTGTCAATCAAAAAGCAAAGAAGTTCTGTTGATGTTAACACAAGGGGACATTTTTTTCCCTTTGCTGTAATGTTTCTAATTTCGGAAAATTCCACCATAAGAAGCATATAATAATACTAAATCGCTATGCCAAATTTCATTTTCATCGTAGAAGTAGATTAGCTTAATCGCGTTCACAATATATTCTCTTTGTTTTGGTTTACATGTTTGGCCAAATCTTGGCCCTGTCTGTCCCAATTTTGGGTGGAACATAATTCTACGATAATTCTATTCGCAAATTGGGAACCGGTATCACTTTCTTAATTTTAGTAAATTTTACAGTGAAACTTTCTCTATATTTTGAATGTTACCCATAACGATAACATACCCATAAACAGCATGAGACATTCCTTGTTTTGTGTTAATCTTGTCAATTATCATACACTAACAAAATATGAGGTTAAAAAGTGTCACAACACTGTTATATGTATTTGTGTAAAAGTGATCAACTAACTTATTTGGCATATTTCAGAAATATGTTGATATATTTTAAATAAAAATCTTAAAGTAAATAATTACTGCAATGGCTCAAAATCTTGAGCTAGATACATATATTCCTATATCGCTTATTCTAATTACGAACAACTCAATAGAATAAAGCAGAGCGTCGGTTTTGTAACCTTGATCGATGAATCTAATCCTGAACGTGATAATGGCGACTACCATCTATCGCATTATCCACTCTAACTTCCAAGTGCTGCTAACGCATAACACCAACAATAATATACAACCCGACGAGACGCAACGTAATCACTGTATTTCCGCTATCGCATTACCTGCACACGCCCAATGGTAAACTAAAATAAATTTCGCAGCACGTTTCCATGTAATTGCAACAATTATCCGATCCAATTGTTGTTAATTATCAAATAGATTGAAGCTATAGTCGGATAGTTGCAATAATGAGCGGTTGCGACGTCGGTTTCTTCTGCTAACGTGTATATATCTGCTTACTGGATGGTGTTTGTAATGATCTCCTTAAATATTAGCTGTATATTAAGTGTTTTTGTTCTGTATCTGAGAATATGTTTGATGTTCTAAAACAAAGATTAAATGCGCAACTTGTATAACGTTCGAAATTGGAACTGTTTCGTTTCAACTGTAAATGGAATTGATATCATGTTTTTGTTAACTGTAAAGTATTGCGAGCTGTCGATAATAACAATGTTGCAATCATATCTGGATGCATGTTTGCACTGGTTTAAAAGATATATTTGTATAACTTTGTTGATGTTTGTGCTGAGGTAATTTAGTAGTATTCAGTAATGTTTTGATGTTTTTTTCTATTCAGTTCTACTTTAAACTTCCAAGAACAAGTTTCATCAGGCACAAGTTGCACAGGCCCTTCCCAATTTACGGGTTCTGAAGGAAGTCGTACGATCGATACTGATTTTTTTTAGTAATCCCCTCGTTTATCTTAAACACAACGCTTCTCATTCTATATATGTATGTACAGTGATGTGCTTTAGTCACTCCTCGAGGGCAGTCGGCTATATTACATCTACATAAGGGTTATATTTATAAAGTTTTACGGCACGTTGAGTCAGTACTAAAGCACATCACTACGTTACTAACACCTCTCCTGAATTTATTGAATATCTAGTAAAATAATGTAAGATTAACTTCTTCCAGAATATAAGATTAACTTCGTCCAGATAGTTACAAACTCCGGTTGCGTGCACGGATCATAATCAAATCCGACCCTGTCCTTTGATAACCTAATACGTTCAGAACATAAACAAAGGCTCATAATAATCTTTAACTATCTCTGAGCGTAACACAGTGCGTATTTTATGTTTATGTGTGGGGGGTAGACGTCGCGTCGTTACACGATACTGGAATTTTTGTAGGTTGTAAACAATACTGGGACATACAGGGCGTGTACCGATATGTGTGCCCTCACTGAATTTCCATACTCGGATTTATTGGTCCATCATTACCGTATAGCCTCGAAGTTGACGAAAATAAAAATAACCAACTTAGGTTGTATGTATGGGCATATAAATTACCTACGAACTGTACGTGGCCTTTCTCATTTTCTTATTGTTAACGTTCGTTGCCGGAATATTAAAACCAATACAAGAACAAGAAGCGTAGCGGCCTTCTACCCTTTAGGGTGTCGGTAGACAATACACAATCGCGATTCTATCGACGTTTCCGTACAAGATTATAGATGTTAGTTCACCGGCTTAAATCACAGCCTAATTCTGTGCTAGCCGCGTTGAATAATGTATGAGTACGAGCAATGTAGCGGTTTTTACTGTTTTCTGTAGGAAGTACTTAATTTCCTTATTGATGTCTACATTTTGCAGGTACGAAGTTAATTCCTTGTTCAAGTCAATCTGATTTGACAAGAACTAATTATGGAAATTAAAAGAGTGGAACAATTACTTTTTCGTGTGCTTCTGTTAATATAAAAAAATTTCAACAAACTTAAGAACTTAAGGAAGTACCTACTGGGTCACAAGTTAAATTATCATTCAGAATATGAATACATACATATGTATATGTATACGTTGGAAAATTAACTAATGTACATAGGTATACATCATTACGTGGAAACAGTAAAGTGGACAGAATTACATACATAAATGCTAATTGAGGTGAATGTAGACGTGAAATGTTCACTATTATTTATAAAATAAATACTTTAAATAGTTAAGGTATTTCATGCAGTGGTAGAAATAAACAGGCTGATTCAAATCAAGTGCGCAGCATTATTACATTTGTTATAATGAATACCAAAAAAAGTTGATCCAACAATTAATTCGAACAATTCGAAAAAAAATGGTTCTTTTAATAGAACACTTATATTTTTAGTTGTGACAAGTGCAGCTGTAGCAGCTTCTCAAGCTGTATTGCTCATCAATGCTACCCACTACTGCTCTTACTATGTAACTTCTGTGTCTAAATGTGTTTTGATGACTTTGTTATAAGATTATATCGCTGTAAATAACGTTGCGCTGTTATTGATGTTCAACGGTGAATGGTAACTGAACCTAGCGAGTCTATCTAACGAGACATGCCACAAGCACCCCCGGCAAGATTCGAATTCCAGATCATTAGTACTGCCCTGCCCAGCTCCTATTACTTCTGCGGCTATCTGGCTGTTATGGGTTTGGAAATTTTGATGGTCAACTTATTTTGCAGTATAAAAGTTTTTTTAATAGATGCACTATCCTTAGATAGGAGTCATAGTAGGCTGATCACTATCTGCTAAGAAGTATTCTTCAGTAATTGGCCGTCGTACAACAGTTGAAACTAGGAGATTACGTAGAGCCACTGCATTAGGCACTTTGAATGGAAACACTTCTTAAGCAAACTGGTTTTTGCTCATGAGTGGTGACGACCAGTTTCATCTCGATGGCATGGTGAATGAACAGGTCTGTCGTTATTAATTTTCTGAAAATCCGAAAGAACTTAAAGTAACGATGTATGAGCTGATGTTTGCTACTGTCACTGTGAACTTCTAGCGCTATATCGAGAGCTATTCGAGATGAAGGTCTTCAAAGTTCCAGGAAAAAAATGAATATGTTGTTTACATAGCAAATATTGAAGAATAATCGAAAAATTGTCCTAAAGTGACAATTCCGCCAGTGACGTAGAAATTGAGTGTTGGCCTACCCGGATTTTCGCTGTTTAAACTATTTTTAAACACAAATCCTTCCAAACTTTCTCGTTTTTCTCGAAAACCAAGCATACTATTTGAAAAAAATTTCTACAAGAGGACCTTATTTTTGGCATTTTAACTGGTCTATTAGGTTATGCAAATTTCGTGCTTGTCAATCAAAAAGCAAAAAAGTTCTGTTGATGTTAACACAAGGGGACATTTTTTTCCCTTTGCTGTAATGTTGCTAATTTCGGAAAATTTCACCATAAGAAGCATCTAATAATACTAAATCGCCATGCCAAATTTTATTTTCATCGTACAAGTAGATTAGCTTCAAAATGAAGACCTTCATCTCGGACACTGCATTAGGCACTTTGAATGGAAACACTTCTTAAGCAAACTGACACCCTCATTTTGTTCATGAGTGGTGACAACCAGTTTGGCGATGGCATGATGAATGAACAGGTCTGTCATTATTAATCTTCCGAAAATCCGAAAGAGCTTAAAGTAACGATGTATGAGCTGATGTTTGCTGCTGTTACTGTGAACTTCTAGCGCTATATCGAGACGATACACAATTTTTGTTTGCCTGAATTACGAAGGAATTGTATTACGTATGTTACGTATGTGAACATCAATGAAGATTAGCCGTTTTCATTTTCCTGAACGTCTTATTTCCAGATTTGATGACATTCTTGTGAGGTCAACTTAAGGCATGTACATACAAACACAAACTTCGCACATTTTTAGAACTGAAAGAAGTTGTTGGCGTAATAAATCGCCCAAATTGACAGAGCAATGTTGAAAAAAGTGATTGCAAATTTCGTAGAACACTTTCAGGAATACATTAATGATAACGAGTAGGTACCACATGCGACAAGTGATTTTTCGTACTTGATTTTGTTAAACGCTATGTCATTATGAACTAAAATCTTTCCATATTTTGTTAAGGAAACGTATCAATTTTGTGACATTCTTCCTTTGTGCTCAACGGTCAAAAAAATATAGAGGAGTGTTTCGCTTAAAAATATATCAAATTTTGAATTACCTCAAGAACTTGTTGACTTGATTTCTTAATTGTATATTCAACAGTACTAATAATGTCTCTAGTTTACTAATTTAAGCAACTTTGTATCATTAGTAATAAGAAATATAGCAATAGAGGCAATGGTGCACATTTGATCACCCTGTATAGCCATTTTTGAAGAAACAAAAAAATATAATTAGTTGGTTGATAGAATGATTTTAGCAGTTGGAAGTGTCACTACTGTGAATTATAGATGTTTTGACAACGATAGGTAGTTGTATCTGTTAAAATTATAAAATTAGATATTTTTATAAGATAATAACTGTCACAATTATTAGCCTAGACGTTATAGCCGTCGAAAAGGTGGAAAATAATGGATTTTATAGTTTGAGAATAGCAAGAATTACAACTATTAAATATACAGATGTTTTTCGTTTGACAGTTGTTGTTTGAAATTTTTATTGCATGAACTTTGTAGTTGATTTTTGAACGAACAGTTGTATATTCAAACATAGCGGAACTAAGTTTATATTAAAATAACGTGTTATGCGCTTAATCTTTCTCATTGAATTGCAATCTCGTTAAAATTTGAGCCCGCAATTTCCTCAGATGGAGGGACTCCATTTCATGAAATAATATTTAAATTCTTGTTACCATTTTGCGTACCGCTTCCTAGTTCTGCAATTTTACTTGAGGTGAAGTAGTGCATTACAAGTCGTATTGTCTCTAGAAAAATTCCTTTACAAATAAATAGTACCATTTCATGGCGTCAACATACATTTGCACCCAATAAAGCGGCCTACAGACGAAACGATCGGTTGTGCGACTTGTACTAAAAGTTGAAAATAAAAACGTAAAGACAAGTCAATCGCTATTTTTCCTGCACACTTAGACCGTCGAACGAATTACGATATTACAACAGATGTATTATACAACCGATCGTTTTGTCTGTAGACCGCTTTAAATCGTCAAACCAACTACGGTTGTACAACAGATTGTACAACCGATCGCATCGTCTGTAGACCTCTTAAATCTTTATCGAACTGAATATAGATGATAAAGTGTGTACTATGTGGATTAGAGAAAGAAATCAACGACTATTGACTATTAGGACACTAATTGTATCATTATCTATCTTAACAATCAATTAATTTGGTTACATTGCCCGAGGAATTGTTGTGAATTAAAATATTATTTTTTTGGTGGTGTAGGCGGTGTTTGCAAACTTATATAGCTTCGTTATAGCACTACGTCACCGCAACATTGCTGTTGAGTGTACACCAACAGTGTACAATTTCTCGGGAAAGTACCGCAGTCGCCTTTAAGAAGTTTCTAACTCCACCTCTTTAGCGGCACCACTAACAGTGGCAGCCATTCTTACCACTGCGCTGCCAAACCTTCAACTAATAGTACTTTAAAGTTCACATTATTGAAAGCATTAGTTGGGGGTGGGGCAAGTACTTGATTTCATTCAATTAGCCTTACCTTAAAATTAATTTAATATTATCAATAGTGACCCTTAACTAGTTAAATTCATTTTATATAAACAAAAGAATCAACATGGTAACTCCATAGAATTAATAACTCGTAAAATAACGAATCACTCTACAATTCTGCGTAAGACAATAAAGTGCATTTACACTAAATGCTACTTTTACGAACCTCAATGCTCAGCTTAAATTTAAACCAACTACAAAACGTTTCTATTCTAAAAACGACATCAAAATACTCAGCGGATTCATTCCGGCACGTCCGCAACGTTGTAACCCCATTCGACGAAACTATCTCGCCCAATTAAATTTGTCCAAGTATACAGTTATTACAGTAGGAATGTAACGTTAACGTTAGCAGTATCTGGTCATCGGGTTTTAAAAACGAAAACCTGCACACTACGTTGGTTTATCTCGATTTAGCCAACCGCAGGCTGCACACAAACAACAACATCGCGAGAGAAACAATGGACAAAACCTTATGTCGTGTGAATCTCGGATGAACCATCATCAAGAGACCTCTGAAGCGTTACGTTATCACACATTATCGGATAACTGCTGAAAGTGCGCCGCGCTTTTGTTCGTGTTTTGTCAACGTTCTCCGCACAATTCACCGCGTAATTTCGCGATTTGAGGAACTTTATTACTTCACATCTTCACATACCTAAAAGCTTTGGCAAGACGGCGCACGTTAGTTATATGCTACTGTGCTGACAGTATACTTTTCATTCGTGGGTATCTTGTATGTGTTACGCGGACTTCTTGTTTTTATGAGCTAGTGTCGTTTAACATGCAAGAGACAACTTATCGTGTATATTTCTGTTTAACATGTTTACTTTTATCTTTAACAAACATAATTGTTTTAAATCTGAATGGATTAAAGTAATTTTATGAAGATTTCATCCATATTCTGCAGGTTGACGATGAAGTTTAAATCATTCTGTACAATCAAGGAATAGTAAAAGTTATTTTATGGTGCACTCTTCAACTAGCTTACTCAGAATAGTTAATTGTCATTGCAGGAAACATTTTAGCATAGTTGCAGTTGAATCTATGTCAGCTTTTCCCAATTCTGTAATAGAAAATTAGCTCTATTAGTCGTTTCTATCCATTAATAATTTATTGTTCTAGGTTCTAAGGTTCTTGAATATACGTCTAAGCGCAATACTTTTCACCTGTATCGATTTTTCATTATAAGATAAAGTAATAAGAGGCGAAGTTATAATATCGGAAATTTTGCAATTAGGCCAACGAATAAACGTTAAGCAACTTCAGCAAATTGTGTCGAGTATCATGTGAATCCTCTTGAAAGACCTATCTGAATATTCTCTCAAAAGATGTAATAAAGTGTTGTTGAATATGTCAAAAGACTGTACTATATTTAGAATAATAGATCTATAATTTAATCACGGGAAACTATTGGCGAAGCTATTTTTGGCGACTGAGTAATTACTGCGAAACGTCTGTAAAGTACCTCGCGTAAAATTAATGAACGAATGACATCGTTGGATCAACGGTAAATATAACCCTTAATTTATTGGCGTTGTCAATGGAGTTTGTCAAAGACGTGACTGTAAGATATCCCCGTTCAAAACGTTCTTGAATGATTTTAATGATCGCACGAGCCTTACGTATTTAAAACTGTCATTGATAAAATCTCAGCGATAATTCTTCGTACGGCAAATAATGAGATTTTATTTTTAAGTTTACTGTTTATTAGTTAGAAATAGTTTCTAACCATGTGCCGGATGTTCAACATATTACAATTACAATACTTTGTAGTTACATAAATATTTACAATAAAATCTTAAAAGATATTTCATCTGAAGAATAAACAGGAATTTACACATTATTTACTACTGAACTATATACATTTACATAAAAATAAATGTGTGTACTATTACGTTTATATTGTAGGTGCAATGTGATTTTTACATTCCTTCATTTACACTCTCAGGATACATATTTACAGAAAAAAAAAAACAAAAACGTATTTTAGAAAAAAATTTTAGAGCGTGTACTTAGATAAGTACTTGAGCATATGATATACAGGGTGCGGATTTCGCAGGGACAACATGGGTAACTTTTTTATTTGAGACACAGAGAGAGACGGTTAAATTAGCAAAAAGGCGTAGATTCAAAAGCTCACTAAGAATCCATTTTCAAATTTTACTTGTCATGCTTCATTTGTTTAATATTGAAGAAAAACTGAAATCTTCTAATTTCTTTTATTTGCCCTAACTTTTTTGTTACTTGAGATATTAAGATGTAGTTTGAAGCAATTCAAATTATAATCTAAAAACTTTTATTGACGCTTAATAAAACAAATTTCATTTGCACAAATTTTTAGTAATCTCACCTAACCTCAAAATTTTAAATTGGAACCGTGCAATTTTTGTGGATCTTTTAAAAGGAGATTTTTTCTGAATACAATCATGATATGGAAATTTTGTCAAAATTTGGAAAATTAAGCTTGTCCTGATTACGGGCAGACATCACAACTTTTTGTTTATCGCGTTATCTGTGAAAACAACACGGTTGTCATTATACGAACCTGTCAGAAGTGTCAATGTTATACTTTAATTTATAACGGATAATTTTGAAAAATACGATGTAGGTATTTTGTACGTATATCAAAAGTTTGAAGAGCGTAAAACTAACATTTAAGAACACAAATTTCATGTGTGCATATTATTAGAATCTGCTAATTTGCTAATCTCACTTCAAAATTTTTCTTTTGAACTATGTAATTTTTTCTGAGTGCAGTTATGTATTGCATGATATGGAAACTTTTTAAAAATTTGAAAAATTAAGCCTATTCTTTTTAGGAAGCAATCTTAACTTTTTATTTATCATACTATCTATGAGAAAAGCACACCATCATACATGTACTCACAGGAAACGATAACATTGCACTTATCTGCTGCCTTGCAAGATCACCTAATTTTACTTCTTCTGATATGTTTTGTGGGGTACTGTTAAAAATAAAATCTATGGTCTTGCAAGAAGCAATGCTTAAGGCATCTAACACCATTAATCCCAATATTATCCACAAAGTAATAAATAGTATTCACAGACGGTGTCAACTTTGTATTGTAAACGATGGTGATTTATTTGAGCAATTTAATATTGTTGTTCATTATTTAGTAGCACAGTTGTATTTGTGTTTTATTAAGTACTTAAATTACCATGCAAATGAGTTCAAACCGAGTTACCATATCACCTAACAAGTGGTTAAGAAGAATGTTTTCTTAAAATGGCAACAAAAATTGCATAGTTCAAATGAAAAATTTTGAGGTGAGATTAGGTTACTAACAATACGCACACATGAAATTTGTATTATTAAATGTTAGTTTTACGCTTTTAAAACTTTTGATGTAGGTACGTACAAAATACATCGTATTTTTCACAATTATTCGTTATAAATTGAAGAATTACCATTAACACTTTTGACAGGTTCGTATCATGACAATCGTGTTGTTTTCACAGATAACGCGATAAACAAAATGTTGTGATGTTTGCTCGTAATCAGAATAAGTTTAATTTTCCAAATTTGACAAAATTTCCATATCATGCTATACAGGATCGTATTCAGAAAAAATCTCCTTTTAAAAGAACCACAAAAATTGCACGGTTTCAATTTCAAATTTTGAGGTTAGGTGAGATTACTAAAAATTTGTGCAAAAGAAATTTGTTTTATTAAGCGTCAATAAAAGTATTTAGATTACAAGTTGAATTGCTTCAAACCGCATCTTAATATCTCAAGTAACAAAAGAGTTGCGGCAAATAAAAGAAATTAGAAGATTTCAGTTTTTCTTCAATATTAAACAAATGAAGCATGACAAGTAAAATTTGAAAATGGATTCTTAATAATATACACTTTTTTGCTAATTTAACTGTGTCTATGTCTTCAAATAAAAAGGTTACCCATGTTGTCCCTACGAAATCGGGGGACTCTATATTAATTTGTATAAACATTTTCGAAACTTTCTTTCTCAACAACCGGAGTAATAACACACTTTTGCATTGTAATCTTACTCTTGCATGACATACGCCACAAAGCACCTAATTATCTATCTTTGGGGGTTAGTGAGCTGTAGCATCATGCACAATATATTGTGGAAAACTAAATCTAAAGTAATATAAAAGTAGGCCCATCTCATCTTATAAGGCTAACTGATTTAGGATAGAAGTAATAAGTACCCAAAACTATTCTTTGATTATACGATCTAAATACATTTGGCTCTTTCCAATCGACTTTCTGTTTTTTTGTCCTGGCGCCACCTCTAAGTTCTACAATATGACAGTTCCTAGCTTCATTTCATTTCAAAATATCTAAATGATTTCATCTTGGTATCAAATGAGCTCTCGTAAGTTGCTCTCTCCTTTTTCCTATTTGTTTTACTGTTGATTTTTTTTAAGTTTATTTTGTTTCAAAATACTTGCTGCCCCAACTCGTTGTGCTTTTAAGTTAGTTATCATAGGCGCAGTAATAAAATAGTTATAAAAAAGAATAATATTGGTTAGAGAATTGATTAGATCAACACATTATAATGTTAACAGTACAACTTTAGAGCCAAGAAGAAGCTGAATATCATCATTCAATCTTTAGAGTTTTCAGTTCCTCAGTAACGCGTTCAACTCATTCAGTGACACCGTTAGACATCGTCAACGGTTGTAACTGGGATCACCTTTTTTCTAGTTTGATAAAAGCAAGTTTGAATTTTATTTCTGAAAGTTCTTGCTTTTAGATTTTTTTAAAAGACAACTTTATCGTTTAAGCACTTAATGTTTCATTATCGCTTTCGTTTTATTCAGAGTCCGAGTTTGACTCAATTGCTGTTTCATTTCTCAGTGGATCAGCATTTGATGAGCGAATAAGGATATCAACATTATTGCTGCTACAAGAAGCCGGAAAAGCAGCTGCAACATCCAAATTGGGTAGCTTCTAATTAACTAGTTTAAGGCGTACTCAGCTAAGCATAGCGGACGCTAATAGGTTGAAGTAAGGCAAGCGTAATATCATTAAATTTCTTATGCAATTGTCGTTCTGAAAATTCACAGGTGTTTTGTTGACCTACTTTTCCCCATAGTGATTTCATTTTTTGAGTTAGCTAGTGTGGCGATAGGCAGTTTAGGATTTCACTATATTTGGTTCTTTCGTCCAATTGTCAAGTTTAATGGTATCAATAAATACGCTTACTCTTGCAATTACGTTTAGACTAGGTTAATAGTTTTCACATTGCTGTCGTACAGACGTGGGCCTATTGTCTTTTATTGCATTCCTATTACTATATTCTATTGACTTTCCTGACTGATTGAGAAAGAACGACAATGCTTCTTCTTTCGGGTGTGGGATCTTTGCCAGTATAAATATATGGTATTTACAATTAAAAAAAGAACACCACAAAATTAATTTTCAGTTTCCTGGAAATTGTGTAAAAGTTTTAATAATGTAATTTTTACATAATAATTATGTGAACGTTATGTACTGGGTTCAATTCACGGCCAGATATTTCATTCATCACAAATCAAAATTAATTTTATAAAAGCAAAAATAAAGTAAATTTCGTAAAGGGTTACAAATATCGTATAAAGTATGATTTATTGCTTCAGATTTATTTATTTACATTTGTGCTTGTGTGGGTATCATTGAACTCTGTTACTAATAAATTTTTATTGTAATCTTTCGTTGTAAATCGACAATATCTGGTCTATACTGTTTGAATTACAAAATACGTCCCAATTTCGATAAAATGATGCATATAACTCAGTTACTGAGGTATAATACCACTGATTATCTAAAGGATTTCTCGAATTCTCAAAGCCAGTGAACGTAAGTACAGCTCCATACAAAAACTGATGTCCGGATTAATAAACTCGATTAAAGAAATATCTCAAGATCTAAGTGCACAAAAACCGAAGCTATTTCACGGTCTATAATCGGTGGTATTTAGATTGACAACAAAGAGAATTTATGCAACGGTAATACGATATCTTTCTATACCTTAGAATACCGCACAACGACATTAAATAAAAAAGAATTACATACGTATATGGTAAACCAGTTGCGTTGAAATTGCTCCGATGCATTACCTCAATAGACGTGGATATATTAGATTGAATTAGTTAGGCGATTTAAATAATCGGGAGCGATTTTTCAACCGTCACCCAGTCAGTGATTTCGACTAAAATGAATATTTATGTTAATTTCCTCTTATGTAATGATTTTAAAAAGACGGCAGTCATTTTATAGTTATTATATTATGCTGTGCGGAGACTCGAATATTCCGAATACTTTCTTCGCGTGCATAAATTTCGAATTACCGACGTATTTCTCAATAGTTAATTCGAAAATACTTGTCGATAATTACGACGAAATTAATGACAGCCTTGATAAACAAAGACACTTAATAATACATAGTGGTTTATAAGGATGTAAATTAACAGGAAAAGGACAGTATCCACTGAAATGTTGACATAGATAGTGTATACAGCTCGTCTAATCTATAACAGTGCCGTGAATTAAAAGGCAAATATAATAAGAATTCTGTGAGTAGGTACTAATAAAAGTAGAAAATGTGAACTTGGTTTTCTCTGATGTAAGAAAATATATTAAGTGCGTAGCTTAAAGTATAAGTTGTAACGTTAGTGTTACTTTTTAAGTACCCTGTATAATTGAAAATGCTCTAATATCAATAAAAGATGACAAAAGAGTCTAATGGATCGAGCACTAGCTATGAATCAAAATATCTGTACTATTAGTTTCTGAAGCGACAGATGACTCTAGTAGAATCTTCCCTACACAAGGCAGTGTGCCATTCCATCAATGTTTATTCTAATTATTGGCAGAAGTTTCAATAAAAAAACAAGGTAAATGAATTGAAAAATTTCTAATTACTTCTTTACACAATTCAGAGCTTTCAATTTTACTTAAAACAAGGCCAACTCTATAGCTTGATTAAAACAAATATATAATCTGAAAGATCCAGTTTTGCATGGTGGGCAAGTCGTTTATGAAGCCGTTGTCTAATTGCAGAAAATAGGACAAGTTTTAAGCAAGAAACTTGAGAAATATTGAAACTCCCAAGTAACATAATTTGGAAAAGAGTAGTACTAAAAGTTTTCAAAAATGAGTTGCCATCAAAACTATAATATTAATGTTTTATGATACAACGTAATTTAACTCTTCGGCAGCAAGAAAATCTTCTCCGCCCCTCGCAGTTTAATGACCAGGAGAAAACTAAAGAACTAAAGTTGTAATGTAGCAGTCCAAAACTACGAGTTCAGATATTTACAATGTAGGTTTTATAATGGTGAGCAAAAATATCAAAATTATTGCTCTCTAAAAAATCAAAACAATAGAGGATGAAAAAAAGTAGAGAGTAAAATGAAAACATAACACTCATGGTCACTTCAAATCCAATTGCTAGCATCATCCTTCTACCAGTGGTTAGCTACAAAGCAACCAAGTCGAATGAAGATTTGTGTATAGGGCGCTGCAGAGGATAGTATTTTGCAACATCATCGAAATCATATACAGATCCTGAATGATTGTACACACGGTTAATTCATCTCATTTATCTAGAAAAATTTTACTTGAACCTTCTGAAGCCCCCACCCCCTCTTCCCTCGTAATATTTCAGTCCCTTGATGTTGGTGTTTTTGAGCCGCTCAACAAGTCTTTCTTTGAAGTGCCTTCAGCATGGCAGACAACAATTTCTACAGCCAATATCTTGAGTGGATTAGATTATTCTGCAATCCGCGCTCATCGTTTAATGGATCAGATAATGGACGTTGTTGTAACGAAAAACCACAAACTGGATGTTAATCTAAAATTATAGGAAATTCTTCTCTTAGCAGTATATGATAAAAACAAGGTACCAAAAATAGACGATACCTATTCATTTCCGAGATACATTAAAAATTCATTTATTGAAAAAAAAATAAAGCACTAATATTATACTCTCGAGTATAAAAGCATATGAATATGTAAAATCTGAAACGTTATTGGAAATTTCATCAAAATGCTATCTTAAGATTTTTCTTTTTTGTATTGTTAAATCTATCTGGTTTTCTGATTCATCTTTAGTTTTATTATTAAAAAAATGTATGGTGTTTATAAAAGCAACTACTCACAAAACCTGTTCTTCATGTCTACTTCCGTTCTATATGGAGTTCAAATATTTCCTTTATATTGATATTTCATAATATCATGGCAATAACATGATCGACGTAAAGGAAACCAGAACTAATCAAACCGAATGAAAGAATGTTGTATAAGACTTCGATAATGAAAATACTACTCGAAATGCAGATTTCGTAAGTTTAAAATAGCAACTGTTATTAATGATGTACAAAACCTCAAAGCTTGAAATTCTAGCATCAAACGATTAGTACTGTCATCAATTTTTGATCTAATTCCAATGCAATACCTCTACTGTTGACACAAAGTTTTAAATTAATTTCTGCACAATTTAGCATCTAATTTAGTTAATCGTTTCGTTGATTCATTTATGATATAAAGAAAGTTTCTTCTACGCTACACAACGTTGACATTAACGGATGAGAGTTTATTCTCGAGTTTTATTTAAATTCAAAGTTTTCCTGTATATACGGTGACGCGCAAAATTTATTAGTTTATACGCTCACATCAAACAGGCAATTTACGTATTGAAAATATTTATAAGGAAGATCGTAAAACTGACAGTTTATTGAAAACACGCACGGACCTTTCGCCAGGAACCCGCAAAGCCCTACGCCACCGGTCGGATATAAGGTTCTTCTCAAACACCAGTAATACGTTCAGGTATTTTATTAGTTTGGAAGACAACGCTGCTTGAAATATTTTCGTATAACGACGGGATGAGTAATAAAGTACGAAAATGCTTTATTAAGGTAACCGAAAGTGAAGCTCTTGAAATTTTTATATACAACGCGTTTATGAGCTCAGATTGTCTAAATAAGTTATTTCTGAAATTAAATTCAGTACTAATTTGTTTAGTTTCACGAACCACTGAAAATTACGACATATCATCTTTTGAATCTTGTTTCCTTTGATTTTGTTTAAAATAAAATTATATATTTATTGTATCTATTAAAGTTGAAGTCTTATATCAAACCTTACAGTAGTACAATGTTTATTGTATGTTCATCGTTGTTTATTGCTGAAACACAATTAAATACATGGGTATGGATTTATATGCGGGTTAGCGTCTTCTAGTACTTTAACAGCCTGGAAGTTAAGTTAATTTCTCCAAGATAGTTCATTACATCAATCTCGGAAAAATAGCTGAAACAGCCACCTCAAATCAACTGAAAACAGAGCTTCTTTTGGACAATACATTCCAAGATGAACAATTGGGCTTTTACCGGAAATTATCAAGTGGAAACGCTTTTGAAGTCCTTTCTCACTATCAACACAGTCTAGCACCGACGTCTAATCTTCAAACTAACCAGGATTACGAACATTGTGTATCCTTTTGGTACATCACGACAACATCTTCTTCACACTGAAGTAAATTTTTGCTGTTGTTCATCAAAGATCTATCTGGCACTGTATACTGACGATGCAGTCGTTTTTACAACTTTCAGGAGCGAGGAAATCGTCCACAATCGACTTAAAGCATCGGGCTCAATAGATGATTCTGATGATCTCAAAAATTGCATATTTCGATGAACAGCTCAAAATATCTTTGTGCCACCCACTATTACATATTGTGTGCTAACTTGATCGTATACCACACCTCCTATGTTATTTTCTCAGAATCTACATGCGTCTATTTAATATGAAACAAACCGTGAACCCCTCGAACCTACTTGCTGTACCAACCAACTCCGTTCAGATCTTCGTCATACGAGGGCGACCTGAAATATTTCCGGAATCGACAAGGAAAACACGGTATTGTTGTGGTTTTTTATTTTTATTTTTGGATGTAGTCTCCTCCTCAATACGCGTTTTCAAACGGTGCTACAGTCTCTTCAAGACGTCGGAAAAGTAGGATGTTCCGAGGTCAGTAAAATAACCATTTGTAGCGGCGATGACGTCCTCATTTCAGGCAAATCACTTTCCTGCCAGCGATTTTTTCTGGTTTGGGAATAGGATAAGGTCGCTGGAGGCTAGGTCCGCTGAATACGGAGGATGAGAGACTAATTCGTAGCGCAACTCATTCAATTTGGATACGACGATGCGGGATGAATGAGCCGGTGCATTGTCGTAGTGGAAAAGACCTTTTTTTCGCTGCAAATGAAGCCGTTTCTCCTTCAATACTGCATCGAATCGGTTCAATATATCGCTGTAGTATTGCTCCGTGATCCTTCTTCCCTTCTGCAGATAGTCGATCAGGATCACCCTTGGGAATCCCAAAACATGGTCGCCATGACCTTTCCGGCCGATGAAACGGTATTTGCTTTCTTCGGAGCTGATTCGCACAGAAAAGTCCACTGCTTCGACTGTTCTTTGGTCTCCGGTATGTAGTGGTGGATTCAACTCTGATCCACGGTTACAAAACTCACGAAGGAATTGCTTAGATTGTGTTGAATCCTGGCTAGACACTTCTCCGAAACGGTCACCCCACTTCATTCTTACTCCAAAACTAAAATAGTTAAATTACAGTTGGCTTAAATATTAAATAATTATATCGCACCTAAGCAACAGTCGTGAGCAAAAATTTGGATGCTGTATTTTAATTTTTCTTACGAATGTTGCTGTTGTTGACCACCAACCATTTATTTTTGAACTGTAAGTACAAGTTAATTCTTATAGTAAAGAGATAACAATTATATGCGGAAAAAAAACCGTAACATAACCATGACGCGATTAAAACCCTCTCTTAATAGAGATTCAGGCGATGGAAGCCTTCGCTATTATTTAGCAAATATTTACTACTTTAATAAAAGCAAAACAATTCAAACGACGGTCTTCAGGAATCATTCTTTCCACTATCACTGAGGGAACAAATTAAAATCAAATTTGCAATACAAGTAGAAACCCTTGTACTCGATCATTTTAATAATTCGCACATTCTCTCTTATGTAAAATATTACGTTGTACCTTCATACATACGTATTCATTACTTTTAGTACCATGTTACCGCTGTCTTCAACAGATACATATAACCGATTCTTGTAGCATAAACCAAAATGAAAACGTTTTAAAGCAAGTCAAAGCATAGAGACCGTTTGTGATGTGTTTACAATATCAAATTACCTTTAAAGAGAAACAAATAAATATTCTTCCTGTCATGACATATTCTACTTTGAAACGTAAACAAATAAATACTTAGGGTTCATCATCTCATGACGTATACTATATAATGTAGGTGATACGCTTTGTAGAATTTGTATAGTTCTTGGCAACGTAACAGTAATGCCAAGTTTTATGTATGTATCTATGTGTGTACATACCTCATGCGAGAGTTTTAAAATTTATTAAATGGTTTTTATTCTCATTTTCTTTAATAACTGCATCAATAATTTAATGTTTCTAACTATAATAGATTCACATGATTTGTATTGACAAAAACAAAAATGCATTATTTATCTGGTTACTTGATGCGTATTATTAATTATTAATATATTTGTTTCTTTGAAAGCATTTTCGCAATATTCGAGTTTTATCTTCATTCTCTCCACTCCATACAAAGCGATCCACATACCAACCTGTACGAGAAAATTCCTCTTTAAAATTATCATCGTCTGGCTTTTTGCAATAACCACCGCATTTAACCTTTTAGGATTTGCGTTTTTCTATTTTTTTTCACTTGTGACTTTGTTCTGTTACAGCGTGCAACTGCCATCCCATTGGTTCGTCCGGAAAAACTTGCAATCAGATAACCGGCCAGTGTCCATGTAAAGATGGTGTAGTCGGTACTACATGTAATCGATGCGATCACGGATACCAACAAAGTCGATCACAAATAGCACCGTGCATACGTAAGTAATTTACCTTCGAAATTGTTTATTTATGATCTTTATTTATAGCAAAATATCTCCGCATACAACAAAAAACCGAAATATCTGACTTATTAAGTCCGTACTTGCGTTGTATAATAATATCGCAGCGATGCAAAAAGGAAATATCTGTAAAATTAAGCAAGCCGCATTAAATTAAACTAAAATTTATCAAACTTATCTTCAAACAAAACACAGAAGTCCTATCCGAAGCATAATAAAGCTCTACTAATCCGCGTTGTGCGCTGCCTGTACTACCAATTGTTACCGAAATAGAACTGAACAAAGTTAATTAAAACTACATACTCGCGCGCGGACAACACAAAACGAATCGTATAAAAGAAAGTCCAAACAAATGTCTAGGACAATACTAAATACGCTCGTTATTTATATGGCACCCAACCCTAGCAATAAATCTCTGGTTTACCGACCATTTCACTATTGCATTTTCTTTGTTGAATCATTAGATTTTATTTATGTCGTACGTCGCGCTAACGAAATAAGTTATAATAAAAACTTGATTTGTTATTCAGTATGTACCATTTACAATCTCGCTGCCATATACATCCATACATACACAAGGATATGAATGTGCCGGTACATATGTGATTATGGTTTCGTAATTCTGCTTATACGGAACATAACCCGAAATATCATACAAGGAGTAGTACTGTACGAATATATAAAGTACAGTTAAATAAAGCTCAACAGTCCTTATGTTGTTTAACTACTGTCTAAAGATAAAAGACACCGGCACGCCATAAAAGAATTAAAAAGTCTCTGATGGACACCAAAATGGTTATATTATATAATCTACCTAAATATGGAAGAAAAGACAGAGAACAATGAAATGCACTTATTTCAACAGTTTTGCGATAATAATATCCTGTCAGAAACTCCTGAAAGGAACTGCTAATAGGAATAATCCCTGCTCCTTATGCCCTCTACCATTACCGCATGGAAGTATAGTTTCTTTTATAAAATATTTTACTTGAATGACATCTTTAGGTTAATGATGCTCTGTCACAAACATTGTCCCCTCGCAGTTCTAGAATACCATTACATCAGTGTCTTTGCTGGGCATTGTACTTTCATCTCTTCTGATGGGAAAGACCTAATGTAGCAACTATTAGAAGAGTAAATGTACATGTAATGTTTCTTCAATGGAGGGAAAGGGCCTGTATACTAAATCTGAAATGTAGAGTGGATGTCTCAACTGGACGCCATATCCCTACTTCTTATTGCCTTCTACCATTGCTGGATATTTCACATTCGTGTTTTTTGGTGAAGAAGATCTTATCTTGTTTCATTCGAGGTAACGAATGGTTTGATCACCAGCAATAATTTTCGAAGGCAGAGCAGTCTGCTTTTAACCTAGTAAGGTTCTTACCTGACTAGTATCTGTCCTGATATGAAGAACAAAAAAAATTATGGTGCTGCTACTTCGTTCATCCCTAATTGGTTTCGTAATATTTTCAATTCAATTTCAACCAAAACTTGAACAACATCAAACTGTTTTCTATATTGTTTGGACTTAAAGTGTTACCTCTCTGCAGGATCACTAACCCGCCTAAATAGCCAGTTCTATTTAAACCAGGAATAAGAACAATTATGTACATACATACTTCCTGCTGAAAAGTAATTGTACATTAACACACTTACACCTTACTTTTTTCTTTTTATTTTATTTTGGATTAGGGCTATGTAATATAAACAAACTAATCCGCTGACCTGTGTTATTTCCCACAATTAACCGCATATAAATTATTATCCAACCCCTTAGTTTATTTTTTTTAATAAATATCGATAATAATTACAGCTTTTCACTAGATTTACAATTTAAATAAATTGTTATTCAGAACCTGGTCAAAAGGTGCTTGAAATAATTGAAAAACTGTACAAGGAACATTATAAACTGTTTGAAACAGTTGAAAGCTATTACAACACGCGCACAACTGTAATTAATGCCTCACCCTTGGCGAGAAACATCAAAGAACACAACTTTCCTACATTAAATCAAAACGGTTTCAAGGTATAGTATATGGAATTGTGATTTGTTTTGACTACAAATATTTATGATCTCAAATTTAATAATTGAAGAAATGTATTCAAAAATGTGTATGCTAGCTAACTAGCCAAAATCCCACTTAAAAAAATCTAAACATCATTGCGTTTACAACTAAGTACAGGGTGGCCAGATAAGAATGCAAAGTGCTGTATCTCTGCAACTATTCGTCATAGAGACTTGCGGTAAAAAAATGTATGACTACAGTGGACAAAAGAAAGCCGTCCAAAATATTTTCAGATTTCCAAGATGGTCGCCGGGGGCGTAACCAGCATCTTAAACTTTTAAAGTGATTTTTCACTGAAATTCACCCAGTAAATGTTACCAAAAAATATATGCTTTTTAAAGCTAAGCTTTACTCGAGTAATTTTTGTTTAACGCTTTTTGACGTATCTATTTAAATAAAGTGGTGAGGGGTAATCAATGTTTTTTTTTTTATAAACAGCTGTAACTCCTGTGTGTCAAAATTTGTGGTTATGTCTCAGCTATGCTGTACAATTAAATTTTAAAGACTTTTAGTTTTAGATGTAACAAGTGTAACCGTCTTCCTTATTCTCAATTTCATTTGTCTATTTACATTACTGATTAAATAAATTCCTTTATCATTGGTAGTAATTTGACATTATTACTATTCGACACAAGTTTGACATTTGACATTTTTCGGTATTCAAAATAATACATAGGTACTTCGACAACCTCTTATGTTACAATTATTAACCAACCAAATATTCTTAATTTTTACTTAAAACGTCACACAAATAAATCAACACGTCTATGACATTAGAGAAATTATGGCGTCATGATAAGCTAGTCATGACGTCATATTTCGAATCAAATACATGACTACTATTGTTCAAATTATATTAAATTAAAGAACTGAGATAAAAAATCAATTATAGCGTTATCTATTACAATAATGAAAAGTTCATTGTGGCTTACGTCGACACAAACATACAATAAAAATCTTTGTGTAAGAATGTATCAGCATTAATCAATGTTTCCATTCAGTAGAAGTCAATAGTTGGAAGCTGCTACGTGGCACTGTGCAATGATTGGTCGAAATTGAAATTTTTACGAAGCATGACAGACTACAAAACTAGTCAATTTTTTCCACTGGATGTTATCAATTTTCGTTAAATGAAAATTATATCAATAAGCTATCGATAGGTTACCAGCACGCACTACTACCTAGCAAATTCAAAAAGTTTGCATGTTTACCACGTTCAAAATAAAGTTGAGATGCTCTGAAGACTGTAAGGGTGATGCTAGATAAAAACCTTCAAAATGATTCGAAAGCCACTTCGAAGTCCATTTACATAACCGATTTATTAACTTCAAATTCAATTCTCTTAAACATATATAAAGTAATATCAGATCAACTATAAATCTAAAATATCTCTAAAAGATTTTTAGTTTCTTTTGTGCAAATGACCTATTTAGCAACATTTCGTCCTACAACTATCGAGACATGCCGATAATTTATTGAACAACATTTTAGTTTTGCCACAAGTGTGTTCATATAGAGAATTTATCACCTATCCTAATGTTCGTAATAACTTCTAGAGGTAACTAGTTCTTTTATCACACAAACATTAATACATAATTAGATATATGTATATACCAAGCAATTAAATCAAGACAATGACAAATTAGAATTAATTTCAGCAGAAAGAAATATTCAGATGCATTCCACGTACATATATCCTAATAATATTAGATTTATGTTGACAAACATTAAATTGTTGTGAGTACTATTCTAATTTCTGGACATTTTTTCAGAGAGTTTAATCAGACTTGTTCGCTAACAAATGCACCATTGGGAGCAAAGTGATTATACAGCGCGGCATATAAAAGGCGATGATTATTGAAACAACATCACCGATCTTATTTTTGCAAAAACTACATTCGTTGCCTAGTATAGCATAAGCTTGAGTCTTAAGCACTAAAAAAGTACTATTTTACATAAATGTTATATCTCTGAAATCAAAAGTTTATAGCATCACCAAGAAGCACAATTATCGTTACAACCATTCTCTATTTTCTCCCATTGTATCGCGACTTAACATTAAATCCACAGTCATGAAGACTCCGATAATAAACCTAATTTGGTCTTAAAACATTTCTGTAATTTACATATTTTATGTCAATTAGCAATTTTTTACGAAGAAGCTAACTCAAACGTTGTATGGACTATTAAAAATATGTCTCTAATTTACAAAAAACGACCCGGTAAATACGCTTTTAAACTTAAATGCTAAAATGCCCTTTAACTGTATTGTCAATATATTTCTGACTGTCATTGAAAAACATATTAAAAACTTCTATCTTAAAAACCGTATACAATCAAAGTCTATCAGTTATAAATTCTTTTATAGGGTAAGATATAAAATAGCGACATATTTTCATAATTAAGAGGCTTATATAACTTATATTAGAACGAATACCAACCATTAAATTATATTTTATTCTCTTGTGAAAGGGCGATGAAACTAAAACGAATTACGTAGCAGTAGAAAACTATTGTTTATGGCTTTTACGCAAACGGCACCGCTATTTATGTTTAAAAGTTTCTTGTTATGGTATAAAAATATAGGAAATCTAACGCGTATTTTATGCTTAAAAAGGACTTTACAGTATACGTAAGTGAAAATTTCCAATTCTATAACTCTCTAATTCTAAAATATATTATCACAGAGGCGAAATAAATTTTGTAATATACATGTTATAAAAGATATCCATAAACTACCGTTACGCAGAAATGATACTAAACATCAATTAACCTAATCCACTTAAAAAGTTAGCGGCATCAATATATTTTAAATAAAATGTCAGAAACGAACAAACTGCAACTGTAATAAATTGTAGCGGTGGTAATAAGTATTTGTTTTACTTAAAAATCAACGTTCTTTAAAATTATGCGCTTTAATGAAATTTATTTAACAAATATAACCTATTAAATGGCAATTGCGGGAAAAAGCATTGGCGTACAAAAAAATAATAAAACTATAACAATCCGATTTTAATAACTGTTTGATAGAGTATGACATTTTCTATCAAAAAAAAAATAAGAAAGCAAAAACTGCGTTGTTTTAATTATGGTAACAATATAACTCTGTAATGTATGAAATGTAAATGTAAAGACTGGTTCATGGTAGCCCAAATTTCACAAATAGGAAGCGAATAAAAATGCCCGCAGAAATATCACAAAAAGTTGAATATTGCAATATTCTGACAAAAGAAAATTAAACACAATGTTAAAAGAAAACAATAAACAAGCAGCTATCTATAGTACCAGTGGATAATGGTTAGAGTGTAGTGAATTGACTGAAAAACAAACTGAATTAATAGGTTTTAATTTTAATTTATTAGAATATATCAAGTTTATTCATTGTATCTGCAGTTTATTCTAAGACTCACTTTACTGTCCAATAGCTAACCTTTTTATCCTATACACTTTCATGCTCTATAATATAGAGTTTACTGGATGTACGACTTGTACTTAACTTTTGTTGTCTTAAGTCGCACACCCACTAATTTTTTTGCCATTGTAATTGATGAAAAAGTGTCTATTTGCATGTGTAAAAGTATACACAGTCATTCATTTAAAAACAATGCCTATAACGTCATTATTGAATCACACTTAATCAAACTTATAGTTTAGCAACACATATGTACCTATATTCAACTATACATATAAAACACATAACTTCGGGGAATAACATGAGTTTTATGCCCTATTCTTTTCTTTTGTAGGTCTGCCTCAAACTATTATACTAACAAAAGAATACTTTTAATATTATTTTATTAGTAGACTGTGTAGCTCGATAAAATTCACTGTCATGGACATAAGCTGTAAAGGCTGTCAGAACAATAGTGATGTAATTCCGAATTTAGAAGAAGATTGTTTCCCAACGCACTCAATTTATTGTTTTCACAAAATATTCAAGTTGGCGATAATTGGTGATATTTTTCCAATCCAATGAAGAAAATATTAAATTACAGGTACTTTGTGAACCTTATTACCGTCATATAACCGACAATTTTCACTTATAATTCTCAAAATAATTATACAAATGTAAATTGGAGAATAATTTTAGAAAAACACAGTAAATGCCATGTGCTTTTGCAAATTTGTCTTTTTCTATTTTTGGGCCTAATAGAGGTTGGAATTTAATAGAAAATGTTTTTGACATTTTAGTTAGACGCTGAAAAATTTCAGAAGGCTTTCAGTAACGTCACTGAATACCGCTAATGCAGTTCTAGAAGCAACATTTTTGCCTGCAGTTGAGTTCCACTGGAAGAAATCGTTAGAGTAGTGTTTATAGTTCCATCAAAATATTTAGTTTATTGAATATGTATTTTTTCGTGGAAAACATGTACCTAATGAAATAATAAAGCATTTAAAATATTTTTATCTATGATAATAACAGATATATATTTTGGTTTATTTTTAATTCCTTATTTGCTTCTTGTGGCAGCAGAACATTTTTATAGTAGTATCTATATGAATATTAATCTACCTTTAGTAACTATTTCTACGTTTTATTACTTAATCTATGGGACAAATTTTGTCATTTCTATTCAGGTTCTATTTTCACTCCTAGCGAGCACATCCTATACTAACATCGGCTGTCATTACAAATAAATTGAATAACAGAGGGAGCTAATAGTACCAGTTGTCGATCATACTGCGAGATGAAAGACAGCAATATACAAAATGAGATAGCAAGATCGTGACATAGAGACATGTCGTGAAAGGGATATAAGCACGTAGAAAGGATTATAAAGTAAATTCGAATTGTAGTAATTGCGGCGATGATGTGCCCCTCTTTTAGAAAGGTGCCAAACCATTTGGAACGTCTACAGTTATCTGTTTTACTACCGGATACGTTTCTTGCAATACTCTTTTTTATTTAGCATATATTTCTTTTTATAATGTACACCATGCTTATTCCCGTTCATATTTAGTGGACGAATAAGTTTATAACTCTTGAAATACTTTACTTTAAAAAATAAAAAAAAATTATTTTTTATTAAACACGTAATTTCTGTCACTTACTATTCGTCCACCAATTTATAATTAAATGTTAATATTCCAGTAATAATTTCTTGTTTATAATCATTCTTCACAAAAATTATTGCAAGTAAAAATAACGCAATTTCAAATTTCGCACCAACAACTGATAATAGCCCATTAAATCCTGCGTATTATTACAGATTTCTATTCAAAGTTTTCTGGAAAGTTCTACTTTTTAATGCTACTCTACCATTGACATCAGTAGCTCCTCAAATGTTTCATGTTAGAAAGCTGTTTTTGTGGTCAAATTTAATCTTTTTTATTGTTTGTTATAAACATAAATGTCGCAATATGTTAATTACATATATAATATTCCTTCACTTTTACCAATACCTAAAACGATCACTATAGGACTCAGAAATTCTCGCAAAAAAATACTACTACTTTCGACAAATAGTCTAGTTATTGTTGATTATAAGCATAAAGCCACAATACAAAACAATAAAATTAGGGTCTTCAACATTAATTACTAAACAAAATGATGAAAAAGGATACTTTTTTCAAAATACGACGAATGGGGTTGTGCTAGGTACTGGTTCAACTACTTCACAGGCGCAGTAGAGACGTGAAAAAATGTGTAATAGGAAAACTGTAGCATGATATCGAAGGCTTCCACGGTACGAGGCTCTATTATGACGGCTTCCGGGTTTTGACCGTGTTATAATAAAATAAATATATAAAATACAAAAATAAAACAAAAGTAAAAATAAAAAATAAAATTATACAATAACTTACTCATACACGACGTGTCGCCACTAGTGTAAGTGGCTTCTTCAGGATCAAAACTAGGTGAAGGACGCCAGAATGTCACCGTAACTCGAAAAACCTTCTGGTCAGAAGATTTTAATCTTTTGTAGTGTTAGTGTTATCATTAGAGCGCCATGGTATCTCCGTAATGTCCTACTCAACCGGACCTGAAAATTCTCATCCAACACGCAGTAGATCTGTCCAAAGGTTCCCTGAAGAGAATTTCCAACTCCGAGAACCATATAGTTAAAATGCTTATAGATTTGTTTGAACTAGGATCGCCCGTCCCCCAAGATCAGGGTCAACCGGGTCACCACGTCCACCTGACGCTTCACACTACACCAAGGCCAACATATCCACAGCGGCATACCAACGTGACCGTGACGCAACATCGAACCCTTACAAATAAAATAACCTCTCCAATCAAACGTTTCCATTGCTCTTTTACTCACTTTCTCCTCTCCTTCCCTCCTTTCCCCATAAACCCAGCACGACTTCCACGAACTTCTTCCATCTGAACAACCTAACCCATTTTAGCAACGATATTATATTAATGAACCCGATGGAAGAACCCTGTTAGAAAAACACAAGACAATGGGGTTTATGAGCCACAATCCAACTTTGCAATAATAAAGAAGGACCATATACTAAAATAAAAACCAGTTGGAATGAGTTCATAATAAAAATTGAGAAAAACAATTGTCAGTATTTTAAAAGTGCTTGATAGGATTACACCTCTGAAAGCATAATAAAAAGGTCGATCTTCATAACGATTATTTTTGAAAGAAGTACATAGGACTAAATCGTTAACGTAATTCACACAGTAAACACCTACAAAAAGGAAAAGAACTAGGGTAGATTAATATGTCCTTATAAAACTATATATTGTATATGTCTTTAGTTCGATATACTTCAACTAGCCAACGATTTCTCTTAAATTTTATAACAACTAATTGAACTTCTCTCATAATCTAAAAAAATAGAGTGCTGAAAGGAGGAGCACATCGACAGCAGTACGGATATAAACAAATATGGCATTAAAAATTGCACAAATAAGTATTTTCTTAGTTACAGACGCAAATCTCATCGCGGATAAAAAAAAATCTTATTATAGAAATATACATCTATGTATATAGAAGACAGTAAAAAGGCAGTGAGATTAATAGTGTTGATTGCAATCAAATCATGTAAAAAATCAAGAAAACACATCATGTTCCTGTAACACGAATAAATAATAAATAAAATATATGAGCATAGAAAAAAAATTGTAAATGTGAAATCATCTAATAGTAAAAATCACTATCATTGTAAATACTTTCCGATACGGTAGATATTTATACGCTTCAGTGTACATGCATGCAAATTATTAACTTGTTTCGTGGAAGGTTGACTTCATTACTATCTAACAGTCTTACAACAAATAACGGACAATCATTGCTAACATTAACAACAAAATTACAAGCTCAACTGTAGAAGTAGTGCTACTTCTCATCGAACATATGGGTAACTGCCATAAATGGATTTAATTTTTAATATCGGAACTTACTAGAACACGATTCTGTCGATTACTTAAAAAACACGCTAACATGATCTACATTCTTCCTTGATACCCACCTAGATTTCTTCAATGGATTCCAGTGTTAACGGTAATATTTACTTTTCAGGAATTCCAGAAGTTGTAATGGGAACGCAACAACACGACCCCTATAAGAGCGAGGGAGATACGGGACCAGCGGGAGGTAAGTAAGTGCATTATTTTAATATTGCTATACAATTACACATTCTAACTATACTAGGAATTATGAAAAGTAAACTAATTAACCAGTATACGCTCAATGTATTACAGTATGGTTGTGGTCGCGAATACTAATATTTATTCAATACAATTTCAAGATGTGCGACAACTTAAGCAAGTTTTACTAACAATTTATTCCCAGTAGCATTTAATTTTACAATTCAAACACACACGAAACTCGACAGTCACCTACATAGAACGAAATAGTTTTTGTTGATTTAAACTTTATATTCTAATTTTTCAACTTACCTCCTAAACATTTCGAACAAAAAAAAAAGGATGATGAATTATAATCTACAAAAAAATCTTTTTGTTTTTCTACTCTGACATTATTAACTTAAATATTGCTGTAAAGAATATTTGTAAACTTCATTAGTTTCAATGAAGTGTACAAGGGATACTTGAATATGGAAATTTATCAAATTTAACGGTTTTGCTGTCAAAAATGTGACATAACAACATATCCACCAATACTCATATTGGGAGATGAGACACCATGACCAACAACTGACGTGACGTTCTACCACCCACATCGAAAGCAGCAGGAACATCGATGTTATGGCAGATCATCATAAATATTAAGTTTCAAATATCTTATGAACGTGAAATGATGGATTTGAAACTAAATAAATAAAATTTTATTTGTAATTTGAACGAGTGATTCTAACACAATGAAATTTGGTATGGAAGAAGTACTAAAGTACCATAAGTTACTCTCGCCTGAAAAGCATCAATAGGCGGAACTAGTACCATCACTGCACCATCGCTACACGACGAGGCATAGAGTCAATAAGTCATTGTGTGATAGCGGAAGCGATAACCAATCATGCTGATTCAACTAACCTCCATAGCTCCTCAACGTTAGCCGTAGAAATCGGATAATGTCGAAGTGTCCGATCAATCATATCCCAGATATGTTCGATCGGATTCAAATCCGGAGAAAGAAGGAGCATTCCAATGTGGTGCTTTTCCACAAAGGTCTGTACAACACGCACGCACGTCGTTGTTCACTTCATTCTCGCTGTGAACAATTTGACGTAAATATTACCAGGACTGGACTTAATTGATAACATTTATTCTTCTAACTAATTTATACATTACAATGCAATCTATTCTGCTTAATTTTATTTATTTATTTCAATTGTATCATTTATATGATCACCCATAAGCATAAAATAGAATTAAAATTTTAAATTAACTTATTTCATTGTTAGAATAATTTTATTTTTGCATTTTGGCATTACTGAAAAAATAGTACGGTCTATTGGATGTCTCCACCGGTGTATTTTCACCAAGTCGTTATTAATATTTAAAAATCGACGAATATACAAGGAAGGCCTACTACCAACTTTTCTTGGATTTCGACAATAGCCAGAGCACCTCATCAGTTATAAAAATTAATTCAAACTTGCCATAATCATCATCAAGTCACTGAATATGGGTTACCAAAAATTCCAGAGTAATTATTGAAAATCATATGCATCCGTGTACGTGGATAGTAAGGCGAGGTGTAACCACAGAAAAGATCATTATACTATACTATTTCAAAAACGATGATGAAGAAATGATTAATGTGAATGACCATGAATTTTTGGAGATTGAGTAATATTACAATTTTCAAATTTCAACCTGAAAGGTGTATATATGCAAATAAAGCAAAAACCATACGACACTTTCAGGCCAATATTTGAGGAAAAGCTAGGGCGAACATGGTCTGGAAAAACATGTCAAGGCAAACCTGATAATGAGTACCATTTACTAATACACAATTTAAACATATTTCCAAACTAGAAGTGTTCCTGAGTGCAAACATTAAATAAAATTAAAAAGAAAACTTTATGCATGAATGAAACCATAACGCTAATTATGCGCAATTCGTATTAATTTACCAATTTGACAGAATGATCGTGGCCTGTCTTTATATTCATATTTACTTCTTCAAGATTATTAAAAAATGGTTAAAACTTAATAAGAAGTTAATAAGGAATGTGATGACATCGTACTGTACTCTCTCTAAAATATTCCACGACGTTTCTTCGAGGAATATCTCTGTTAAAAAAAGATTCAACTTGAACGCAACATTTAATTTCTTCAACATTGTACATATCTTTGGCACCCAGTTGTCTTTATTATGGTCTTCTGGGACTTTCTTAAGCTCTCCACCTGACTGAACCAAAATTGCCGGAAAATTCTATGAGAGTGATGTAATCATTACCCATTGCAGAATCACGCACTAAATTGTAATTTCCCAAAAACACCAGTCTGTGCATTACCATGAACAATTTCTCTTTTTCATTAACAAGTCATTGATATGCCATTGAATCACTCGTTGCTTCTTCTGTAAATGCAAGACTGGACATCTGTACCAATGTTATTAACCCTCAAGAGACAAGTTAAGCTGTATTTCATATGCGATATGATATACAAAGCTTTTCTAATACCTAAATGTATCTATTCTATACAATAGTATAAATGTAACATATTACCTCTGAATTCATTTTTCATTCAACATATATAAAATTTATAACAGTGTACCTGTCCATCTGAAATCCTTGCCACTTAAAAAATTTTACATGTAAACAATTTTTCATCTGATAATTAGACTATAGAGAAAATATCAAAGATTAATTATGTAATTCAGAAAATGAGATTAGAATTGTTCAATGTACTTTTTTTGAACTTAGATTTTGTCCGTCCTACATGTAGGACGTTGGGCATAAGCACCACTAAAATCTTATTTTTTTCTAGAAATTTTTCTTTGAGTGAGGTACTTGAAATGGTGGAAAACGACGAAGAATTTCAAACAGAAATTAAATCGATAACAATTTTTTCCCAGAAAGTAATACAGAAAACCAAACGGACGAGGATTCGAAAGACGAGGATTTTGTCGATATAAATAATTTACCAGGAGCTCAACTTCGTGCCCCGGCAGAAATAAATTTACGTTCAAGCACTCTTGTTAGTGATGATGATTATTCGTCGGAAGATGATATTCCTGCAAAAAAAAAAGAAAAATTAAAACTCCGCCGACCCAAAAAAATTGTCGCGGGAAGAAAAAGACCACAAGTGGATACAGCATGACTTATCAACAAATGAAACAGATGAGTCTTCTGGCATTAACACTTCAAATTTTGAACAAGAAAGTCGGAATTATTCGCTCTTTTTTTTGACGATAAAATGTTGGATCTAATAATTACAGAATCTAACCGTTACATACATCAGAAAAATAAATTGGTCTCAATAGAAAAGTCCGAACTAAAGGCCTTCATTGGAATTTTATTGCTAAGTGGATATGTTCAGCTTCCCCGAAGACGCATGTTTTGGGAAAATAAATCCGATACTCACAGCAGTTTGGTGTCGTGAGGCTTTATCTAGAAACAAGTTTGAATACATTTTGTCTCATTTTCATGTTGTGGACATTAGACACCACAAGAGACAAATTTGCAAAAGTGAGACCCTTGTTCGATCATCTAAACCAGAAGGTTATAGAATACAGCATTTGCAAGGAAATGCATTATATTGACGAACCTATGGTGCCCTATTTTGGGCGCCATAGCTGCAAGCAATTCATTCATGGCAAGCCCATTAGATACGGCTATAAACTATGGGTTGATGCAACAAGACTGGGCTACATCAATTGGTTTCAGCCGTACCAAGGAACTTCCACCAATATTAGCACAAAATACTGGGAGTAGGCCCATCTGTTGTTTTAGAATACTCAGACATTTTGAAACAAAAATGGCCTGACGTTCAAATGCACTTATTTTCTGACAACTTTTTTTCTACAGTACCTTTACTTGAATTACTTTCCGATACAAACTTTAGAGGAACTGGAACAATTCGCGAAAACCTATTTTTTCGCTATGTATTCTAGGTAACGCAACCTCATTTAATAAATTTATATAACGCAAATATGGGTGGTGTGGACAGGAGTGACCAAAACATCAGTTTGTACACAGAGTATCTATAAGAGACAAAAAGTGCTATTTTCCTCTAATTGCTCATTGTGTAGATATAGCTGTACATAACGCATGGCAAATACACAGAAAAACTGGTGGTGTGTTAGACCAGCTAAAATTTAGAAGAAGAATTGCTGTTACCTTATTACAACAAAACAAAAAGCAAACCTGGGCAACAGGACATTGTTCACGTAACGAAGGAATAGATATTCGCTTTGATAGAATGGACCATTTTGTAATACCTCAAGAAAAACAAACAAAATGTGCTTTTTGTCATTTCAAAAACCACTACAAGATGTAGAAAGTGTAACAAAGGTTTACATGTAAAATGTTTTGTGAGTTATCATTCACCATCCAAAGATTTGTGAATATGTAGTTTATATCACTTATTTGCCCAACGTCCTACATGTAGGAAAGCATTTTTTTTGTATTTTGAAAAATAAATTTTAAGTTTATTGGTCCTAGAAGTCTTTTTTATATTTAACGGGTCGATGGCCGCAGTGGTTAGGCGGCTATGACTATTGTTGTGAGAGGACGATAGGCGCCGGGGTTCAATTCTCTGGAGGGACGGTGACATTTTTTCAGAGAATTTAATCCCGGATCGACTTGCCATTCGCTGTTGGGAGCAAAGTGATTAACAGCGCGGCATCATAAAAGGCGATATGATGCTGTCACAAAGCCAATTGAACACAACATACACACACAAAAACTACACCGCGAGAGTTGCAGTGATAGCCAGACAAACGATACAGTTTACGGAGTCACTGCAACTAAGCACCCACCACCCGCAAAAAAAAATAATAAAAATAAAAAGTTTATACAAAAATTCACAAAATAAAATACACAGCTTGAATGGGCATATCTGGATTAAAGTTACGAACGTATCTGCTGAAGTTCTAGAATAAAGTGAATGAAATGAGTTGCATCCAGAATATTAGTCTTAAGTTATGTAGTTGTAAGTTCTTAACTCTTATATTTTATACTATTTGTATCACGAATATTAGGGTCTAGTGTAAGAATAGCAAGGGAGCTTCCCTCTCAAGCCTTGGGGTTTCTCTTCTCTGTACTTTTTCTATCGTTTTCTATTAGGTATGTATTTTGTGAGTGGAAGAAATAAAAGCTATTATTATTATAGTAAATTACCAATATTTATAATCAGTCGTACTAACGAATCGCTCTGTATCAACGTTTCGGCTACAGCCCTGTTAAAAAAAATTATCTTGTCATTTATATATGCAAAGCTTTGCAGACAAGTCTGGCAGAATTAGTGGAAGACAACTGATATTTTCTTCTATTTTCACTAAACGTGTTGCGACCTATTTTTACACTACTGTAGAGGAGATATTACAAGAACGAGTAGAGATGTTTTTTCCTAAACAGCAAACATCTATAAACATGTGCAACTATAATTACTTAACAATTAAGAAGAGCGAGCAGCAGTATCAGGTTACTAATATGGAATGATTGCTGAAGAGATTGTTGGCTCTTCATTTCTTATAAACTCTCTTTCTACTCAGTAGTAGTAAGGCTAAATATAGTCTGGCGTATGATTGATTTATTGTTTGAAGCTTCGTGTGAAAAAGATCTTCTATTTTCCTGTGTCGATTAATTGCCAGCACTATATTAGGAATGAAATTGTTTGATGTAACAAGCTTTTTTCATATTTATGTATGTGACCCCTTATATACAGTTACTTTCAAAAAGTGAGCAACATATAATTACATCTGCCAACGAAAGATAATATAAAATGAAACATTTAAAATAAAATAATCTTTAATACGAATATGATTACTTCAATAAATACACCATATGAATGGATGCGTTCGCTATAGCAGCAAATACAACTTCAGTGTTTTTTGGAGCCGCTGCAAATCAAATTTTACTACTTAATTAGGGATCAAATTCCTTTCAAAAGTGTCATTAAACACGATTTTATACATTCAACCTCACTCAAACGCAGGGCATTCAACGTTTAATTATGACTTATACATTATTTTACCGACTAAATACTAAATATAGATTTCAGTGAGTCGTTAATTAAAACATGTTTATTATATACGTGAATACAGTAATTATTACGTCGTATTCGCATGCGACTTTCTAATAAAACTCCCCGTGTTTTTGTTTTTGTGTGCAAACAGGCGGTTGATTTATAAATTCGAGAAATTCATTAGAGGCGCGATGTGGACAATTATCTTAACAAATACGCACGTTTAAATTAAGTGTCGGTTACGTTTGGTCATAAATAAAACTTATATCTCTGTATTTAAAAGTTAATGATATATTAGCGGTGGCCTTTTGTCGCATAACCGTTTAGCTTGCATTCATTACACAGAGATATTGTAATGCTTTGATTGAAAGAAATCCGCTTAATTGCTTCAGTGTTGATAATGTGCGGGACTGGGAAATCTACCTACGATGCAAGAATTTTGTTTACACATAAACAAGTTAGATTATCTGGGGCATTGCATTTGCGATTTGAGATAGATTGCGCTGCGTAACTCAAGAGAATGTATTACTTTAAAGTTTTGCATATTCAACATACACTTTAGATGAATACGCAATCGTCTTTTGCCTTGAAGAATAATTTAACAGCTACTAAATTAAATAGTCTAGGTTAACCCTAGACTGTATACATACATATGCATGTAAGTGTTTTATGCATTCGTCGTTGTATAGGGCTGCATATCGCCAGCCTCCCTCTCCTCCTTCCCTCCCCCCCCCCCCCATAACCGAATTTTCAAATTCTTTCTTGACTAAAGTTTTGTACCCATCTTGTACAGTTTTGTACCACAAACCAAACATTTTGTACCTCGTTAGTTTCAGAGATATAATCAATCTTAAGTAGGGGGCCAGCATCTTCATATCGGAATTTTATTTATGCCAACGTATTGGGCTGCATGTCGCCAGCCAGCCAACTTGGTACAAAACGTTTGGTACAAAACTAGTACTGTACGACAGCATAATAAAGATCGATTATATCTCAAAAACTAACGACGTACAAAATGTTTGGCTTGTGGTACAAAACGGTACAAAACTAATTCAATACAATAGCATTACTGAAATTTTGAAATTCTGATAAACTTTAGTCCAGGGGGGGGAGGGAGGGGAAGGGCTAGCACTGTAACCATATTGATACTTTTATACTGTTTTGTACAAAACGTTTTGTACAAAACTGGAACAATACGATGATGGGGCGAGTGAAATTTTGTATGTTCCGATTATATGAGGAGGTTGGCATAAGTATACTCCCTACATTAATAAATCCCCCATAGAAAATTGGTTTTTCTGAAATTGAAGAATTGGTATATCTTCTAAATGGGTACAAAACTTTAGTTCAGAAAGAATATTAAAATTCGGTTATGATGGGGGAGGTGGAGGAGTACGACGGCACAATTAAAATCTTGAAATTCCGATAAGGGCGAGGTCAGTTCCTACTTAAAATCGATTATATCTCTGAAACCAACGAGGTACAAAATGTTTGGTTTGTGGTACAAAACGGTACAAAACTAGTGCAATGCGATGGTGTAAGTGAAATTTTGAAATTCCGATATGCAGCTGGGGGGTTGTTGTACCGCCCCATAAGATTGAATTCTAAAAACAGAGTGACAAAATTTTGTTTTGGAAAAACACAAAACTAGGAAAACAAAGACGCACATGATCATAATTGTTTTGTAAAAAAAACATTAATAGCAGTTGCACAAAATTATTACATACACATTGCCTGCTTTGGTTCTGCCAACTTGTTATTCATTTTGCTTCCCTTGTTTGAACAGTTTAGATCCTTAACATAATCTGCTGAATTCTTTTAAGACAAATTTTTATTCCAGCTTACATTATATATTTAACTTCCAAAGAAGCCCCTTGATGTTTACTTTAAATTACATTTACAAATTTGTTGAAATTTGGTGCGGACAAATAGTTGAATTACTTACTATTTTTTATAGTTTCAACAAAACTTATCGTATCGAGATTTAAAAATTAGTCATGAAACGGTAACTATAATAAGTTTACAAAAAGACCACTACACAAGACAAATTATCATTTACAGTTTTTCTACATAAACAAAATCAAACTCCTGTGTAATTTAAATTAAGTTTAATTGTCTAAAACATTTCCGCTAATAACGAATGCAGACGCTAAAGAACGATCGATTGAAAAACATAGGCAACAGAGTTACTCACTGCAGTATAAGTGGGTTATGCAACCCCGCGCGCTTAAACCAACTAAGGGGAAGATTTTAATTGACTTTACAGTTTAGATAGTTACTATAACAAATATCCTTAATTTAATCACGGGGACGTCTGTTCCACTGAACCGTGGACGTAAGAAGGGCGACAATATACATTGAGTGCAATATCTACTGCACGTTGAGAGGGAGAGGGTTTGTTAGCTTTGCTTTCCTTTAATGGATCTGGAGAACTTTTCGATGAACCGTATGATGCGCGCTTGATAATGTCCTGGCTGGTATTCCATTGGCACTTGCTTTAAACAAATGTGATTTACGCGTGAGTGAGTAGATGTAATGGCCACCATAATTTGAACAATTTCAGCGATGAAAAATTCTGTCATACTAACAGATAGAGCTGGAAAACAAATTTAAACACTTGGTTATCCGATGAAGTGATTTATATTAATTTTGATAAAATAATAGAAAAAATTATTTAAATAAAAAGAAAAGAATCAAATTAACAATTTCATTCACATTTTAAGTAAAGGATTTTTTCTGTTTATAACATATAGTACTAATGTATACTAAAATGCTTGCAATTAGAAATCGATTCTCCATTCTCAAAACGTCTTGATGGAAGTCCAAATGAGAATATGCATTTTAAGATTTAACGGGTCGATAGCCTCAATGGTTAGGCGGCTGACTGTAGTTGTGGTAGGACGATAGAAGCCGGATTTTAATTATCTGGAGGGACGGTGACATTTTTTCAGGGGGTTGAAATCCGGATCGACTTACCATTCGCTGTTGGGAACAAATATGATGCTGTCACAAAGCCATTTCAACATAATTTACACACACAAAACTGTACTGTGAGAGTTTCATTGATAGCCAGACAAGTAATACAGCTTACGGAGTCACTGCAACGAAGCACCCACCACACATAAAAAAACAGAGGGATATTGCAGGTAGTACTGTGAAATATCTAGATCATGCCCATTACGAAAGCTTTGGAATTTTTTGAAAACTGATAAAAACTTATACTGCTCGAGTAATTTAGTTTCCAGTTGTATAACAACAAAGGTGGTATTATGAAATTTGTTTTCTTTCCCTAAAGGCTAATATCGTATATTATCTTTCCCTTACGAATTGCTTTGATTTTTTGGCCATGAAACTGGAATAGTGCTCATGAGCCCGACTTGGAGTTAATTATCAATTTCAACTAAGGCAATTTTGCTACACATTCAAATTACTCAGACTTGTTCGTGCTAGTGTATGTAGATAGGATCATATGGCGCAGGCTTGCTCTTCCAATGCGTCTCCATTTATCAGTACACCAACAAGAAACTCGTGTAGATTGCAAGTTTCCAACATGGTTAAAATTGTTATTAACAAAATATACAGATAATTTTACACAATAACCATTTCACATTATTTAGTGTAACTTCTCTGCAAAGGAGAGGGTCGAAGGGAATATGTCTCCGTAAGGATGTCATAAGTTGAATTTGACGGATCTTAATAATTCTCATCTCATTAGAAAGACATTCCCATAGAAGATTAAATTCCCTATTTATAGGTCAATAAAACAATATTTAATTATTAACCAGTTTATTCTAGAACACAATAATTATGATTTCGTAAAATTAAAAGTGGAACAAATTAACATTTAACATGTACCAAATAATATTAAAACAGAACAAAGGGATCATTGACCATTAAAACACATACTAAAATTAATATATAATTACTTGTATAAATTAACTCCCTATAACTATACCAATTCAATGGGGCCGTCCCCAAGAAAAAATATCAAAGTTTGAAATTTGAATTTACCGCATTTATGACGTGATAATGGTAAATTGACAGAGAAGCTTGTCTAAAGTATGATATGGAAAGAGATAGAAATAACACATCAGTGTTTTCTTAATCAGAAATGTAATCTTTTCTTTTTTTGTTAGCTACGTAACATCAAACGAAATCCACCTCTATTTGAATCTCCTGATATCAATTATCTGTATTCTGTCATAGTATTTATTTTCAATATTTGTTTGATAAACTATTGTGTTGTTATTATTTTGTGGTGTGCTTAGAGTTTTCAGTTTTAATTTGTGTATTTTTTAACATTATCACCTTTGGAATCCTGGTTTATTTTTATTTGAATCTTTTTTGATATCAATTAATCATGAAATGTTTTGTATCTCGTTACAAGAATAATTTTAAAATCAATCCGGAAAAGCGTCTTTATTT
The DNA here is from genome assembly GCA_023690525.1 of Holotrichia oblita. Taxonomy (NCBI): domain Eukaryota; kingdom Metazoa; phylum Arthropoda; class Insecta; order Coleoptera; family Scarabaeidae; genus Holotrichia; species Holotrichia oblita. The sequence continues at coordinate 58,510,695 of CM043015.1, forward strand.
TCAACATACATATTATGTTACAAAAGAATCAAAAGTATTATAATTACTTGTATAAATTAACTCCTATAACTACTACCAATTCAATGGGGCCGCCCCGGATTTTTTTTTATATATTTTTTCTTAAAGTCTATATTAATATTTTTAATTTAGTAATAAAAGTGGCAGAATTCAGATGCGTCACTTTAATCTGCTCTTCCACTCATTTTGTGGATCTAAAGTGCTTAGTTCCATCTGCAAAAATGTTTTAATTTTTGTGTATTAATATAATTATTATAATTTCACAATTTTCTCTTGCCCTGTTTAACGTCTAGATGGTTTTTTGTATTACGATGTGGCTTTAAATGTGTTCTTTTATTTTGTAGACGTGATGTTTTTATTGGCGCATTTCCTAATCACTTTGTAACAGTATTATCAAATTTTGGCAACTGCATCCTGCTGGCTTTTATTTAAACTTCCACTGAAAATGAATCCTTGTATAGAATGACCATTTATAGAATTATATTATCACGAATCACTATCATCTTTCAACAACATATTTGTTACAAAAAAATCCAAAATCATTTCAATATATTAATATTAATAATTTAGTGAAAAGTGGCAGAGTTCAGATGCGTCACTAAAAGTTGACATCTGCTCTTCCACTCAACCATTCTATCTAAACCTAAAGCCTAAACCCAAAGAGAGAGTAGTTACATCTGCTAAAAATGAGTGTACTTATATAATTTTTTTGTACTCGCTTATCAAAACCTGTCATTTCACGTTTCTTTAGGGTGTTTTGGTTTATAATTAGTTATAATTTCGCTAATTTTCTTCTCATACCCTGGTTTAGCTACGTGTAGATGGTTTTCTGTATTACGATGTCGGCTTTAAGAATGTGTTCACTGACTTTTACTTCAGACGTGAATGTTTTTATTGGCGCATTTCCTAATCCTTTTACCAAAACACAAGTATTATCAAATTTTGGCGCTCCCAACTGCACCTAACTGCTGGCTTTTAAGAAGTTCAGATTACTTCCGCTGTCAATGAATCCTTGTATAGAATGACCATTTATAGTCAAGAATATATTATCACGAAGAGGACTATCATCTCCTTGAACGAAGCATGTTTGCCAATTTTCTTCATTTCATGTAGATGCTGTACTTGATTGCTTGCAATGTGACCAAAATCATTTCAATATCTTTCATGGTTAACAAATATTTAGTAAAAGTCACATCGTTTTTCTTTTTAGGTGTTGACAGGATTATATGCAATAGGTATAACTATTAACGGCTTTTCTAAATTCTTGCTTTACTTATACGTTTTTACATTTCGTATTTTAGTACACAAAAACTACACATTAAAGACTGAAAGTTCTATTACATTTGATTCATAAATGTATTTCATATACGTCTACACGTCTTATCGTCAAAACGTCTTTTTTATAATAATTGTCAACTGTCAACACACCTGTCATGCCCTATAGCCAATGCTATAGGCTAATGGTTGAATATTACTACGTTTGTCGTTGGTGTATTCTTACAAGTTTAAGCCAATAAAAAGAAGTACCATTATCACGTCACTAAACGCGCGATTTACAAATAATCGGTTTTATTTTCTTGTTTGTGCAATTCCAGTAACACTAAAATTATAATTTTTGCTATTACCTACATCAGATTATAGTAATCTTTTATAATAAAATATTTATTAACACATTAAAAAAAACGGGACGGCCCCATTCCAGGACTAGGAAAAAATAACAAAATACCGAGTCAAGATATTGAAAACATGGAGAAATGAACAATATAAAAAACCAAATAATGCTTGTGGTAGACGCTCATAGTATATTATTTTTTCATCTACATTGTACTACTAATGTTTCTCATAAAAAGTGAATATAATAATAATAATAACAATAATAATAATAAAGTGAAAACTAAGCAAAACTAATAAACTACATATTAAAACAAATATTTCGTACTTGCTTTATATTTTGCTGTGTTACAAAAAGAATCATTTTATAAACAGGTACAGCTGACCATATTCTCTCTTCACATTGAAAATCGTAAAAATCAAGGCCATAAAAAATACTCTTTCTCTGCCTTTTTTATTGAAGTATCCGTAACAACGTTCTGTTTGCATTGAAATTAAGTCCCGATATCAAAGTCAAACCAGACATAAAGGGTCGAACCAACACGGCGATTGGTTTGTTAAACAGACCCTCCGGCTAATGGAAATTATATTTTGTAACAATGAAATGTACGTTTTATTTTTCCAGTCAATACATACGAGCAGTGGAAAATAAATCTAGAGAAGCCATATTAAATTCAACTCACAATAAAATCAAAAGCATTTAGTAATATAGATAAACAAATTAACATAGAACATCATTGATAACGTATGTTTATTAGTTTCGTTCCCCTTATCTGATTCCGATTGTTTGTCTATTTGGATGCAGTAAAAATCGAGCGCGTAAAATACTAAAAGAACGGAAACTGGACTTGTATTATTTAAATTTTATCTAGACGAGATTTAATTAAAAAGTATTAAAAACGCGCGTTTCTCTTGTTTATAATTCAAACATGACTTTTAGAAGGTAACGGGAATATGCTGTTTTTATGTAACCGAAGCGTCAATGTTAATGTACTTTAAATTTATGTTTCAAGTTAAGAAATTACGAAATCTATTACCTGTGGATAAACATTTTCTTTTACTTAAATTACAACGTATTGGAATTATAAATTACATTAATTTTCAAAATATATAGATGCATACATAATTGTAAAAATGTTTTCTGATAAAGACGAACAAACATAAAGTGTTTCAAGATACCCTTACACTAGGCAAAAAGAACAAAAAAGTCTGTCGCTGTATAACACAGATTTTTTAAATGTTGTACACCTCTCACAGTCTGTGCTAAAATTCTAAAAACTAGCACTTAGTTCACAGGGCAGAATGGTCCAAGGACTACTGTCTGTTGTACATACAACTTACAGTAGGTGTTCAACGAATTATAAACTTCTAGAAAAGTACTTTAAAACTTACTTTCGTTGTGAATATCTTCTATTCCCGGAAATTTCGGTAAACATACTTTATTGTTTACTTTATAAATACCACTTTTCATCGTAATAGTTCCTTTTACTGTCCTTCGCTAGCAGGTAGAAATCCAAAGATCGCAATATCGTCTCAGATACCGTCAATTGCGTTGTCGAGAACAGTTAGTGATAAGTGGTTTTTGCGAAATTAGTGTAAATAAATTATTGTAATTTTGTGTATAGTGTAAATATATAGATTTCAGTTATTTAGTGTAGTATAGACAGACATTAAGACACTTTTGTATGTATTTAGTGATATTAAGTTTGTGTTTTCTTATTTGTCGGCATGGGCCGTAAAAAAGACATCAGTAATGAAAAGAAAGACATTATTGCTTCATTACTGATTGAAAACAAACTAACCCACCGGTAAATAGCGAAAAATGTGAAAGTTTCATTTGCTATTGTGTCGCGAATTTCGAAACGGCTAACATAGAACTTACCACCTACTACATCAAATAGAAGGAACTGTCGCAAAAAGAGAATAACCACTTCTCGAATGGAGAGAAAAATAATATCGACAGCTTTACTAAACCGTAGGGTATCGGCACGAACGATACTTCGGAACCTGCGACAAGATAAGCATAAAAATATCACACATGACACTGCGTCGTAGACTCTACTAAGGCGGCTTAAAATGTAGACGTCCGGTTAAGAAGCCCAAACTAACTGCTAAGATGAAGAAAGCGAGATTGCAATGGGGTAAACAGTATCAGAATTATACTGTGGATGACTGGAAAAGAGTTAGTATTTTCTTTTGTTGTTACAAAAATTATTTTCGGTAAACAGTGTGATGTTTAGTTATTTCTGATTTTTGTGTTCTTTATTAGATCTACAGTGACGAATGTCGGATAGAATCCGTAACTGATGGCGCTTTGTATGTGAGGAGAAGACCCTATGAAAGGTACAAGGACGAATGGCTCGTTAAAACTGTTAAACATCCACCAGCAGTGATGATATGGAGTTGCATTTCCGAACGTGGTCCTGGTCCCTGTACTTTGTTTCTGGAACCATGAACCAAACTCAATATTTTAAGATGCTGAGGGATGTTTTTTTGCCATATTTGCAACGTATATGTACAGAAGAGAAGTCGTACACATTTATGCACGACGGTGCTCCATGCCATACCGCCAAAACTGTAAAAAAGTTGTTAGAAGACGAAGGTACGGCATTGCTTCCTTGGTGTGGGAACTCCCCGGATTTAAACCCAATAGAAAACTGTTGGGCCGTATTAAAATCGAAAATAAAACATTTCATAATCCAAATATAAATGTATTAAAACAGAGAATTGAAGAAATTTGGGAAAATGATCCACTTATCCAATTAAAACCTTATATAGTATGCCACAAAGAATTAGAAAAGTACTGAAAGTCAAAGGTGGTAGTACCAAATATTGATTTACACTACTTGTATTTTCAATTTACTACTTGTTTTGTATAGAATAAAATACATAATATACGTACAAGGAGTTTTATTACAATATTTTGTGAAAACCATAAGAGTTTCTAATTCATTGAACACCTACTGTAGTTATTATTCAGCAAATACTAAATTTTCTGTTAGTGTTTTCATAACTGTATATTCGGTGCCAAGAACATTTTAACAACTTTTTTTAACTACTGAAACTTACTTGCTACTTTATGTTCTATAATAAGAATAAGTAAATATTAAGAATGTTAAATCGCTTGTCATGCTTAAAAAATATCAGCTTTTTCATCAATGAACCCAACATTTCTCCAAAAGTCATTGTCATGATTTAAAAATTAATCAAAAGTTAATTCTTCTTCATTTATGACCAGGCCATAAGAAGATTGTTTGTACAGTAGTATAATTTTTAATTTAACTTTTATATTCTTTTAAAATCTCGTGAAAGCCATAAGGGGTACTATTAGAATGTAGGTCTAAACCATAAATTTATAAAAAATGATCAGAATTTAATAACAAAGCATCTTGTATTTACCTATTAATTGGATGTTGTATTCAAATTGGTCTTTGTACTACTCTGAAAGATCTAGGGAAAACTCTTAAGTTCTTACAGTGATTTTGAATGAATTTTGACGAATATATTCGATTAAAATATCTTTTTTACATTAGAAAGTTTTCCAAACCCTATCATCTATATAATATATACGCAACTTTTGCAAATATGTAAATCAGCCGCTACTGATGTTATAATCCAATTCTAACTTTAAAACAACTCTAACTTTCTGAGTTTCAATTAAATGTTGCGGGGATATGTATATCTTAACTGTCTATATTTGACGTAACATTTTGACATTTAAAATATATGCGTCATAAATTTTCAAATTTCATTGGTGTCGACTATACATAACCTCAAAATCTCATTTAATCTTCATTTTCATTTTCGCCAACTGTAACAAATTATGGAAGTCACAATCTGTACAATACTCAATAGATTGAATAGAACTTTTGTTTTCAAATTGCAACTTCTACAGAAAATTTAAAAAAGCTGGAACTAACTGCAAATCAAACTTAACAATGCATTTTCTCTCAACTCTAGCAAGAAAACAAAATAAAGATCGAATTGCATTCATGCCGTGCCCTGATTCTATAGGCAATTACCAGTTAAAATTATTTCTTGTGGGAGAATTAAATAAACCACGCTCAGTGGAAAAGTCTTCACCGTTCCACAGATATTTCAGTTCAAATTGTAGAGACATATTTCGGAAGAACTACAAAATATTACATTGAAAGATGATTATGTGTGAACTAGCGGAGGGTTACCAACATATAGATTAGTTTGATAACAACTTCTTGGTGACAACTTCTACCCGCATGTATGTTGGATGAAGATGCAGTACCGCTTTTTATAGTAACACAAGTAATAACATCACAAGTTACTGGTACTGAAATGAGTGAAATAATAAATCTTATAAAACAACTGTCGGATGTTCCAATAGATCAAGAGATTAAGGTGAAACAATAAGTGAAAATAACATATAAAAGTGCTCAAAAAAAGACTGAAGAAGAATCTGGCTATAATACTCATATGATACACAGAGAAGCAGTAACTTATTTTGATAAATGCATAGCTTGAGTGAAGAATAATAGAGAAGAGCCTTGCCACATACTTTTAGAGCAAATGTGAAAAAAAAGCAATGAAATTAGAAGTAGCAATAAATAAAGAATAATAGGAATCTTTCAGTTCTTATGAAAGACAGACATGTTTGCTTTATTTTTTCACAGAGGTTCATTTTAAATAAACAATGCAGCGGATTTTCATTAAATAGCAGCTTGAGTCAACACCATTGTACACCACCATTGTTGGCTTGCGAAAAATCAACGTTCTACTTCAGTATCAATCCGAAAAAATTATGCTTTTCCGGGTAATAGATATCTTACGAATAGGCTGAGACTGAGACATAATTGCATACACATAGACACCTTAAAGTATAGAAGTAGAAATATATTTAATCACAGCTTGATTAAAGCCAACAAATTTTTTCTGGATATTTTATTCAAAAATTTATACCATTTCAAAACTATTTAGGTGTTCTAATATATTTCCAACAAGCGATTTCTTTGATTGATTTGCTCCATTAGCCTTTATATTTCACTGTAAAATATAAAATTCATTTATTCAGATGTTCAGATTAAAATCTTTAGTAGTATAATTGTAGCACCTTAACAAAATGGAAAACCCTTCTCAAGATCTCAGATATGAACGACATTTTTATAAGCATGTAATTCTGTACACATCTACTTTAATAAAACTTTTGGGTGTAGAATTATCTTAATTTATTTTTAGTAAAATTGAATTAATGTAACTTGCGTGTGTTGTATTTCTCAAAAATGTTACTAAGGAAAGAGTAACATAATTGATACTAAACAATAAATGTCATTAGAGGCATTACTTTTGTATTGACTATCTTGTTTATGTCTTTGTTATTGTCTTTGTGTATAGTTTGCCATCTAACAGCTTTTGTATAAGTTCCTCGAAACCTTTCGTGGTTTGTTTTAATATGTACGCATGAAGATTAACAGCTCGTAAAATAAATAATACTAACGTTTCAACCTTCTCGTAGATCATATAAAATATGAAATTCAATAGGCTCACCTCTTCATGTACAGAATTCTAAGAACTAAATTCTTAAAACTATTCGGTTCACCTCAATAAATATACTAAATCGTTTTTATTAAAAATTTCAAAATTCAATAGGAACAACTTATAAGACCTTTTGTCTTGTAACTTTATCTCTTTCAATTTCAATAGACGCTATAAAGTCGACCCATCTGAAGAGCAAGTAGAAAATGCTGTGTGAACGGATTTTCTTCTTTATTAATATTCATAAAACGGGGAGCCAGTGCAAGGACGTGTAGAATCGTGCCTTGAATATCCTTACAAGTAGCGGTTATCCATGCCCTTAAAGTAATGAGAGAGTGGTACATCTGTAACGTTAAATGAAGTACTTGTATTATACTGCTATGTACGAATTATTTTTTAATATATTACATGATTTGCGTTAGTTGTTAAACCGAGCATTAGAAATATTAAAACAATAAAATCAATACTTGACGTTTCGTACAGATACGGGGAGATGGAATTTAATAAAAACTAATACCAATAATATTCGGTCTTGGGGATAAATATTCAATATTTATATTTGCAGGGCGCTTGAATCCCAATAAGAGAACTCCTAAAACTCTCCTGTTCACATCGACGAATCGATATTATTTAAATTAGAAAATATTGGATTTTAAAGTTTGTCTCGCACGCGCGATTCATTTGAATTTCCCGTAAACAATCTAAAATTGATTCAATTATAAGTTCATGAAGTTCTCGCGACGGTCTGGTGTATGGGGTGGGTTAGTGCATTATGCAGTAGAGTCGCCGGTGGAAAAGTTTGAAGCAGCCCTCATCAAGTTCCCATTTTACGTCCAAATAAAGGTAATTGGTCACAGAGCAGATGTTTTTGAGCGAAAACGATGAAAGAGGAACGAAACGAAGCAGGGGACAGAGAAAAAGAAGTCTCTCTGCGTTTGCATCCAACTTATCCCCCAATTTTACTTATTAAATTGCGATTACGAGACGACAGATATTCAAATACCTACAAATTGGTATACACGAATGGATAGAAAAATATCACCCGTTTGAAATGAATTTGGTAAACCTTATTTTGACCAAATAGAATTAATAATCAATGGGAAAGGATATAACCAACGTCAGTATATTAACGCATAATATTTAAATTTATTACGTTACAGTAAAATATTTTAATTTCAGTTTATATTTTAGTACACTTCAGTAGGCAGTACATTTTGGCAACCCTCCTTGGCACATCAACAAAGAACATTTAAGCTCATCAAAACACACCACCTCATAATCCTCCGTCACTTGTGTAAACATTTCGAGATCGTTTCTCAGGTCGACGTTTATGAGCGGAGGAGAACTCATAATAAAATTAATATTATAGGTTAACTTTGATGGTTTTAATGCTTTACCGTTGTCAGTAGGCCTTTAGTAATCTAACTTAGGCTTTACCGCAAATCGCTCCAACAACAAAGCAGCTGTTAAAATGTTGTTATGGAATAGGAATCCCCCTCAGTTCTCTATTATTTACTATAATTACTTGTGATATTCGTCTTAACGCAATTTCTTTATCTGTTAACTGTGAATTAGCATTCAATGTAAATGCAGGTGTGGGTAATTTTGCATTATATTTGTTCTTTTTAACTTTTAAACCTTAACTTTTTTTGTAAAAGTTAGGGTTTAAAGACCTTTTTTCTGATATTTTTGCACACTATGTAAATAACAAACTAACGAAAAAAATCTTACTCCTACATGATTTTGCGATTTACGTCACTTTTTTGAACGTAGATAAATTCAAGGAAAACTTTTTTTGGAAAACAAATTGGAGTTAATACAGTTTTGCTCTAGAAAAAAAAAACATTGTTTAGTACAGCTGCTTCCTAAGCTGGATTGTTTGTCAAGAGTAAAAACTTGTAATACAGCTTCGAAATAAATAAGATATTTATGTTAGAATAAAAGAACCTTATTATTTAGATTTATATTACTAGCTGTTTTTAATGTTTAATATACGAAGTAATTTGATTAACAACTTTATTACTTATTTAGGTTTACTCTTTACATATTACTTGTGACAAATGTCAATGAAATAAGAATCTAACCTGTAAACCATGCTAGAGGCGAGTTACCGTATCCTTCTGATATTCCTCACCCACTAGAAACTTATCGCCTCTACCATCGTTGATACATCTTTCCTCGTCACCCCTAGTACACCTCTCAGATACTTCATCTCCATGCTTTGAATTCTATTCTTCATTCTTTTCGTGAATACCCAATTTTCAGTACCATACGTTAAGACCGGAAGAAACACTGCCTTGTATACATTCATATTTGTTAGTCTAGATATTTCTTTTTTCCATAGGAAGATGCCCCCGATTGCGTGGTGTAATTTTGTTGCATTTCCCAATCTATTATCCAATTCCGTTTCTTGGCAACCTTCGGAATTCAAATATACGCCCAAATATTTAAAAACGTTCACTTGCTCAATTTGCCTATTACCTAGTGTTATGTTTATAATCTTATCTTTTTTGCCTAGGACCAGGACCTTAGTTTTATTAATGTTTATTTTTAAGTTTCTGGATGCTAACGCCTCATCCCATATCTTCAGTTTTGCCTCTAACTCCTTTTCGTTTTTCGCAAACACCACTAGGTCGTCGGCAAACGTATGTACATTGCCCTAAGTATGTTGGCTCCAGATTCCAGTTTCCTATATATACGGGATTAGACTTTGTGCTTGTTTCTTTGATAATGTCATCCATTACCATATTAAACAAGCTTAGACCTAATACACTCCCCTGCCGTAATTCTTCATTCACAATGAATGTTTATAACTCCATATTATTCACTCTTATTGCGCGTTGTAATAGGCTATTTACTTTTCTTTATCTCAAACTTTCCATTATCGCTCTTCTTGATATTCTGTCAAAAGCTTTTTTCAGGTCTACAAAACCAAGCAATAATCCTTTCCCGTCTCTCTTATTCTTTCTTGCAACTGCTTAATAGTAAAAATATGGTCTTGAACACTGTCTCCTTTTATGAATCCGCTTTGTGATGCCTCCATATCTTGTCCTATTTCGTCTGTTAATCTTTGTTCCAATAATCGTTCATACAATTTCGAAGGTATGCTCATCATTACATACATATAGTTAGGTACATACAATAGTTTATTGCATAAATATGGGCAGGCACTCCATCTTGTTGGAAGTACCCTTGGTTAATTCATCGTCGTGAAAGCCGTTACTACAGAAATCCTATATTTGTTATCTGTATCGTATTGCGTTAATTGTACCATAGAAAAAAATAGTCCAATAAACCGTATTTCTAATATTGCACCTCATACACCAATATGATGATCCTTTTTTACTACCAACCCAAGATAGTTCAGAATGCTCACTTCGTATTTTTTATTGTGCAGTATTATCTGTTTATGTTCCTAATCAATAAAAGCTATGCTGGATCATATAATTGTCTCTGTGGTATAAAATTTGTGCAGCTTAAATATTTTTTAATACTTGCAGTATCTATAGCAACCATTCAGAAATGCCAATTAAGACGCCTATGACCAAAAACTATGCTGGATCATAGAATTGTCTCAATGGTATCAAATTTGGGCAGCTTAAATATTTTTTAATACTTGCAGTATCTGTAGCAACCATTCAGAAATGCTAATTAAGACGCCTGTGAGTTTACTACAGTTTGGTCAATTCAAGGATATATGACGTGCAATTTAACTTGTCTTTATTCTTTTTGGCTCACCTTATACTATTTAACAGTACCGACCAGTAAAAAAAATACGCAAGAACGAGCAAAAAAACACTTTAGAGTAGAAACACACTGTCAGATACATAATTGGGCAAATGTTCGAGACGACTTAATTAAAATTTATACAATTTTTTTAAATTTTATCAATAAGTGAGTGACGTCATCAGCTGTTAAAATATCGTAAAATACGCATATATTATTGTCTATTATAAAACTTCATAATACATATATCTCATTTGAAAATTATTTATTACATTGCGCAAGTTCAGCGCATGTATGTAAACACGCTAAATCTGTTTTAGTTGTCACGACACCTAATACTACGCCCTTGATGAATTTACAAAACGGCTGCGATACTACCAAGTGACCTACGCAAAACAATTCGACCACTATCTTAAATAGCTTTTCTCTTATTCTGTTAGTTGTTGTCTTTCTTTTACTGTTAGGAGATTATTGTATTTGCATTTTTTTGTTCAATATTTCCCAAAGAGTTGAATTTAGACGTAGGGTGCTTAATAAAAAAAGTATGCAGGAGTTTCATTGTTAAAAATGACAATTACTACGATATTTTGACAGTTGATGACGTCACTCGTTTATTAAAGACGTAAGTTATAGAGGCTGTCGAAAACTAGGACCCGCTAACCTCTTTCTTTCTCTTGTAATTAAACCGTCCCGGAACATTTGCCTAACCCTGTATAATGCAATAGCATATATGGATGTTCTAAACTTCTACATTCAAATTAATGCGTATTTAGCTTTCACTAAATTTAGGGAATAGTATATACTGCTAATATAGGAAGCATCAACGATAATAATTAACTTACGTATATTAATTCTTTCAAAATAGAAAAATATTAAACGGTAGTCCGCCAAAACGGTTTTGTTTTCTCTAAAAAAAAGTACATTATACGTCACACATTGGACGTCAACATCCGGTTCCATAAAAGTTTATTTCTGATTCTATACATTCTCTTTAATACAACCACAACCGTTGAAAATTTTAGGGAGATTAGTTTTGAAAATACTAATCGCATAAAAAAAATCCGTTATTTTCTTCCATTAAAATGAGATTCTTCGGTGAAATATGATTGTATACATCTTTGTTACATATAAACAAAGTTTATGGAAACCTGTGTAAATTACAAACATGCAAATAACAATAATACTTACTACGCAAACAAATGATTTGAAACTTCCTGGATATAAAAAGAAAAAACATGTGAGATAATAAGAAGATATTTAATTCGTTGCAGCTTTACTGTTCGTATTATTTGAATTTTCCATATAGAGCGACATTAAAATAAATGATAAAATGTCATACAGGTTAATCGACAGCAAATATGGTTATCCCTGGGACGAGTTATACTGCTTATTTATTCAGAAATTTGTATCGTTGATGCGAAACGCTTTCGACAGACGCATTCGTATATATCAAATTAACCGTAATTTCTTTTTTGAAATTCGTTTCGTTAAATGTACAATCCGCGAGTAAAATTTTGGAGCCAGTCGTTTGCTGTTTGTTACTGCTTTAAATCAATGTTTATTATTCAAAGTTTCGTGAAGCACTGCAATAATTAAATTTACGTTCGTATCCTTGACAGTACAAACAACTTTTGATAGCTTCGTAAAATTTTCTGACATGTAATGTTTTTGAAAATCTACCACTATAAAGTACTAATTTATAAAAACCAATCTGTATATATTTCGTACAGATTCCGAATTTAAATTAGTTTGCTTTTTTTTCCTTACCAACAACTGACGTCCATAACTCATACAGCAGTATGAAATTCCTACGTCTTTTTTACCAAGTCGCCGATAATATCGTAATATCTCGACAATGTTGAAATGTTAATTACACCACACACAGCTTATTAATATGTGCATACAAAGTCGGAAATTGATGGTAGCGGTAGTGGTAATACTGATATACACAGTCGGCTTTTTTCAACGGCTCAAAACTTCCACAGTAATCAACGTAACTAAATATCACTTAGCGACTTCATTCATTTGTATGCTCCCCAAGTCTGGCGCAGCCATCAAGCCTAAAACAAAGGGTAGCGAACCCCCTATTACGGTGAAAGATGCAGCTCTACGGCGGAACCCTAATATCGTTAATTATTAACAGCTAACAGGCCAGAGATTTCAGTAGCATCATGTAGTCGCCTGTAATATTAATATCGACAGATATTGTATTAAATTTACAGTAAGTAACATACGTGTAGATAGACGTAGATAAATTACACAAAATCAGTGTTGTATGTACATAAATCGAAGAGAAATTGATTATTCATACCCTAGTTTTTTTTTTAATTGTTAGAGTTATATTTTGTTCAGCCTCTTATTCAAGCTTAGTCACTACAATAGTTGTTCATTCAAACTACTTCATTGCAATATATACAGTAGCAAATATACATATACAGAAAAAAATTAAAATTAAATACTTTCTCACAAACACCAACAAACAAATACAAACTTAGAATACGAAACATATAAATGAAATTGAAAGATTGTTCTTCTTTTTGCATAACGCAGATAATATTGACAACAATTAGTATCACCATTGCTTTCTTCCAGTCATTTGGTATTTCTTTAACGTTCCAGACTGTTTAGATTATCAAAATATCTGTAAACAATGACTAGAGACACTAAACAATTGACGACAATTTCGCACCAAAATGAGCAATCTCCGAAAGAATCTGTAATCTAAAACTTTATCAACATTACCTAAATTTTTCGGTCAAATTGGGGACTGTCATCGAGTATGACCCATTGACTATACAAAATAATGGTTATATTCCTGCTTACTTATAGCTCCTTTGTGAGGTGGCCCTATTCATGAACACAAAATGCCCAAAATTACTTAAGAGAATGTCAAGGCCGGTCTGCTCGGTTAAAATGGGAACAATGAATGCAACACCAAGCACTACACTAATATAGTGACGTCTAGGATAGAGGAAACATCGTGCTTTGCCAAACTCGACGGTAGTAGGAGAGCTATTAGATAAAAAAGGTTATGAGGAAAAATGGAAGGACAGACGAATCTCAATTTGCAAAGATATCTGGTTATCCTGTATAGTTGACGGACAGAGACGGATTCGATGAATCCTTTGGGTTGCACAGTGAGTCCACTTAAGAAATTTCTGGCCAAAAGTTTTTTGAGAATATACGTGCCCGAGAATATACATACTTAGTACGCGGACGCCCAATATTTTGGTTGACAAGAGAGATAATTGGATCTTTCTTCATTTCATGTGTCTAGCTTTTTCAAGATCTACAAACCTAAAATAATCCCGAATATACAGGGTGTTCCATTTCCTATGTACAGAAAGCAACATTATTTTTTTAATACAAACCTATATTTTTTATCACTTATTTTGAATCTACATGAAAAATAAAACGGACTCTGTGTATAGAATTCATATGGAAAAATTGACGGTCTTTGAGATATTTTGCTTACTTAAGTAGGAGAACTATCTGTTTACGACGCCACTTTAAACCCGCGGGGCATGCACCGCTAATTACTTTCATTTTCTAATTAGGCTTTGTAATTGACGGAATTCCGCTAGGAATGTTGATATTTTGGCCCTGAAATGGTTTCACTCGCATTATGTAGGTAATTATTTTAAAAATTTTGGGAAATTTTACATAATATTTTACTCTAAGTAATTAATGTTCTTAAAGAATGCTGATTAGGCGTGACTTTAAAGCAAATATTCGGAATTTTTGGCACTCACAGTTCTACACCATTTTAAATCTAAGAATTTAAGAAATACATTATACATGGACACAGCATGGTAACAATACATATAACCGAATTATGTCTAATGGCTTTAACGTCACCGTTGGAATGTGCATGGAACGCTGCTAATTACCGCTAATTATAATGGTTGACCCCGCGAAGGAATTTACTTCTATGTGCAAACTATTTCATTATCACCAAGGTTGTTTTGGAAAATAATTTTGAAAATATAGATTTGACAATACATAAGTAATTACTGACGTAATAATTTTCGGAGCAAGTTCTAATTATAGTTAACTATAAAAGAAGAATTTTTGACTGGATGTTTATTAGTACCTATACGCTAAGTTATAGCGACATACAAACCGTCTTTCAACAACGATATTTAGGTGAGTACATTATTTTGCTTTTTATTTAATGAATTTATTAATTTATTAAATGCATAATATATTGCTTAATATATTATTCAATATTTTTTAATATTTGACGTGTTTTATTTTAGCATTCGCCAATTCTTTTTCAACATACAAATCTCTGTCACTTCATTTTTATATTTTGGTGAGTATTTTTATTTAGTGTTATATGTTTTATTATTTAATATTTTATATGTTTTAGTCGAAACCATTAAAATGAGTGGTGGACTACACTGCTTAATGCCAAAGAAATTCCATCTCATAGGTGTTAGAACGCAGACATTTTCATTTCTATGTGAAAACTGTTATTTTCCGTATTATATAGCTAACATCAACCGAGAAATTGACAGCTTCTACGACGTGACTTCAAACCTTATATTGTTAAATGAGCGTCACTCAAGACCTGCATGTATAGAAATTGAAGAACCAAGTTGCAAATACTGCAATGAATCAATGTATAAAAAAATTGTAAAAGAAGAATGTGACGTTTGCAAACGCGCAATGAATAATATTTTGCATTAATATTCTAACCTCATTAGTAAGTATTTAGTAACATTTTTTCTATTGAAATTGTAAATTATGTACGTATAATAATGAATACATTGTAATATGTATTTCTTGTTACAGTTGAACAATCCAACAAGTTTCTTGAAAAGGCTCAAATTCAAAGAAGATGCCATTACCCGTGAAAAACAACTCATCGGTCAATCTTCCTATTTTCTCAACAAAAGCGGTTCCAAGTGGCTTACCGTAGGACTAAGTCCAGCTGCCGGATTCATTCCAATTGTACAAATCAAATCTGTGAACGTTTGTATTTTCTTCACACAAGAAGAATGGGAAGAATTCTGCAAAACCGAAGGCTGCAGTCCCAATCACCAGATGGAAGCCAGTTCTTATCGAGACATTCAAGTTATCCGTCTCAAAAGTAGAGGGCAGCAAATCGTTTTATCAACGGAGACATACAATAACATATATCATCTTCAAGAATTAATCAATCAGAAAATTAGTGTATTGGCCAGTTCTGACTTAGTATCATTTTATAATCATGTTTTAAAATCTTGTACGAAAATGGATGGTGATTTATATTCTAACATTAAAACATTATTAGCTACTCACATAAATTCACAGAACACCATGTATATGTTAGGAGTTTTGTATATAACTTATAACACTGTATTTCTTGATTTTGAAATTATCAACTGTTGTTAAACCCCTGACTAGGTTTTTTACAAAGTTTTTCCCTAGTCCTCGAACAGAATTGTTGGGGTTAATATGTATTTTTAATAAAATTATTTTTATTAAATCTCATGTTTTTTTTTTAATTTACATACAAATAAGAATATATAAGTCATTTACACTCAGTATGAATGAAAACACATTGAAGATATGCAGAAGTTGAAAACGCATACCTACTTATACTAACGGGAAAGTAAATATATAAAAGCTAATGGAGATTACGGAAGAAAAGATTGAAGCAGTTTTAACAAAAATTGATGAAGATTGTGGGAGATTGGATGGTATAAGCGACTATATTATTCCTTCTTTACCCATATGCATTTTCAAAACTAAGGTAAACCGCATCTCTCTAGAGCAGAAATGGCATTTATTATCGCATAAAAAAAGGGTTGCACTTGAAGATTATCTTCCCTGCCACAACCATTATAATACTTTGGCGATGAAGGCCAAGAGAGGTGTTTATATATTATGGATAATTGTTCGTTGTAACACTGAATTTTTATATGTATTGGTTGTACGTTCAATAAATAATTTGAATACTGTATTATGTTTATTACTAACATAAAATCACAACTTAGCATCCAGTAAAGAATCTAACACATTAATATAAAAATAAAAAACGTTCATAATTGCTGTATATATTTTTTTTTATTACTGATACAAGTTCATCGGTCAATCTTCATACTTCCTCAACAAGAGCAGTTCCAAGTGGCTTACCGTAGGACTGAGTCCAGCTGCTGGGTTTGTTCCAATCGTACCAATCAAATCTGTGAACGCATGCATTTTCTTCACACAAGAAGAATGGGAAGAATTCTGCAAAACCGAAGGCTGCAGTCCCAATCACCAGATGGAAGCCAGTTCTTATCGAGACAATCAAGTTATCCGTCTCAAAAGTAGAGGGCAGCAAATCGTTTTATCAACGGAGACATACAATAACATATATCATCTTCAAGAATTAATCAATCAGAAAATTAGTGTATTGGCCAGTTCTGACTTAGTATCATTTTATAATCATGTTTTAAAATCTTGTACGAAAATGGATGGTGATTTATATTCTAATATTATAACGTTATTAGCTACTCACATAAATTCACAGAACACCATGTATATGTTAGAAGTTTTGTATATAACTTATAATACTGTATTTCTTGATTTTGAAATTATGAACTGTTGTTAAACCCATGACTAGGTTTTTTTACAAAGTCTTTCCCTAGTCTTCGAACAGAATTGTTGGGGTTAATATGTATTTTTAATAAAATTATTTTTACTAAATCTCATGTTTTTTAATTTACATACAAATAAGAATAGTATAGTAATATAAACGTAACATAAGCCATTTACACTCAGTATGAATGAGAACACATTGAAGAAGTTGAAAGTAAATATCGACATACGTATACTAACGGGATAAGTAAATTAAAAGAGTTGCAATGGACGACAATCAGTAAACATTTCGAAAAAAAAAATTTCTGTTTTTTTATAAGAAAATATACTTATATATTAAAAACAAGCATTCTGATTCATGTTAATTATACGCTATTTAGATTTCAAAGATGCTATTGTGACTATAGTATATAATATTCTGTAGGATCAAATATATCATGATACATATTGTTGCTGATCGTATTCGATTTCGTCATCGAATTCAAAACAATACAATAAATTTTAGAACCGATACTATGCAAACAACATAGAAAAATATCATTTAATATAAATATAAATATTTAGTTTAATTTTGAAATTATGAACTGTTGTAATACCTCTGATTAGGTTTTACAAAGTTTTTCCCTAGTCCTCGAACAGAATTGTTGAGGTTTATGTATATATTTAAAATATATTTCTTTGTTAGAACATATGTTTTCGTTAAGCTTTACTATTCATCATCAACAGCGACACATAAAAAAACCTATAGAATCAGTATGGATCGAGAAGAGCTACGAATAAGATTAGAACAGCATATTGAAGAATTGCAAGAGTTAAAAGCATACATCAAAGTATGTACTTATACTAACAAAAAAGTTAAAGAAAGTAAAAATGAATAAAGAGAATAAGTCATCATGGAGATTACGGATGAAAAGATTGAAGCAATTTTAACAAAGATTGATGCAGATTGTGGGAGATTGGATGGTATAAGCGATCATCTCATTCCGTTTTTACCCATATACATTTTCAAAACTAAGGTAAGCCGCATCTCTCTAGAGCAGAAATGGCATTTATTATCGCATAAAAAAAGGGTTGCACTTGAAGATTATCTTCCCTGCCACAAGCATTATAATACTTTGACGATGAAAGATCACGTCGATGCTCCACCACCATCCCGAAGAAATTGTTACGGTTGCAAGAAGCTTTGTCCTGATATTTAATGCATACATTTATTATATCTAAATAAAATGCAAGTTATATAATATTTTTTGTTTTATTAAAAATCGTTTACAAAACTCATACATTTACAATATTTCATTTTTATTAATCCAACTGTTCTGAGTATTATCAAAACCGAGCCATTTAACGTATACTTACTAATATTATCACCAACTTTAAACGTATGTTTTCCCATAACTTTAATGCTACTGTATACGGTAGACAAAAGATGTTCTGCTAACATCAAAATTACAACTTGGCACCCATTAAAGAATCCAACACATTAATATACAAAAACGTTCATAATTGAAGTATATTTTTATTAGAAGATATACGTGATTTTTATAATAGGTAGTCTAACAAATTTCTACATTACGTGGTACACTTACTTAATTTATTTTTACTATGAAAAAAGTAAAGAAAATTGGTTTTGACTAAATTAGGTGCATTGGTAAGGTGCTCTAAATTAACAATAGGTCAATCTTCATATTTGCTTAAAAAATCGGCATTTTGGTGACCCTTTACACATATTTTATCGTAAGATTTACATATATCATTCTAGATTTTTCCAATATTTTTTAAGCCTACGTATCCATCATTATAATTAATATTCAAATAATTCCTCTCAAACCATCGTATAGCTAGGTTAGTGATACCTGGTAAATATACTGCATTTTAATCATATATACATGCGATTAAAATTATTATAAATAAAACATGTTTCATTTATAATGTAGTAAATAGACGAGAATCTGAAAGATAGATTAGTTGTAACACCGACACTGCCACCACAGACACAGTTGTAACGATGGTGCTTTTAGAATTGATAAGGGAAGCATATTACGGGTCTTTGCCTGAGCTAATTGCTGGTTTTTGACCTATAAAATAAACCCTACAATGCATTTGTATGTCAAAATATGTTTCTTATGTTAAAAGCTGTAGAGAAATATAGTGGGCGAGCGAAGAATCGTTTGTATTCGAACGATAGATATAGATCAGCTGTTGAAGCTATATGAATTAATATTTACTAGAAATCCCCAAAATTTTACATTATTGGACCAGCAAATCTATAAACATGTACTTGAATTATGTGACGTTCACAGAAATAAACGAGGCTATCTGAATCACCAGGCTGATAAAGTTAAGTTTTCACGGATAATTAAACCACTGTTTAAAAATAAGACCAACCCGAAAATAAAACTACCTAAGCCGCAAGTCAAGGAGGAGGATACGCCAGTCAAATACACCGGTCAAATGGACAGATGGACAGATGTAGATATGTTGAGATTAGAGAACAGTGTGAATAAAAGAAACGTTATAATAGATGAATTACGGGTCGTCGCGTCGATGTTATATACTAGAATACATTCATTTATGATATATAATTTATAATACAGGTACAATAAATAATACATACTACCTTTAACATATTTTAATTGTTTTTGATTACTCCGTTGATGTATAGAGTCGGACATAAAACTCTGACGGCTTTGATCAGGTATTGAACGGCTTTGATCAGGTATTGAACGGCTTTGATCAGGTATTGAACGGCTTTGATCAGGTATGGATCAGCTTTATCAGGTATCGGATGATTTATTAGGTAGTGATTTATTAGGTAGTGATTTATTAGGTAGTGATTTATTAGGTAGTGATTTATTAGGTACTGATTTATTAGGTACCGATTTATTAGGTACCGATTTATTAGGTACTGATTTATCAACTTAAACTCCTAGTTTTACTGTTTATAAATAAAATGGCACTTGCTCAGACAGCTAATGAGCAATACAAAAGTTTGTCATAGTTGACGTTTAATTTTTTAACCTTCCTCGACATGAGTAGCAGTATAAATGAAGAGTGAGAATTTAATTACAAACATATATACCAATCGAAGTTCTTTTTATATCGACCTTTGTCAATATCTCTGTCCCTATCTATTACCAAAAACCCATATTTATCTTTCCAGCACTCTGCACACATAGACTTAAACTGCTGAAAACTCATATCTGTGCCGATATGATCATCAAATTTGTGGACGTAATAAATATGCTAGTATATTCTCATGTGGATACTTATATACGCACATATAAGTATGGTTAAGGCAATTAACGAAATTATACATTATTACAGAACTAAATTCGTCTTAGATAGGTAAATATATCAGACTTATATTCTTTGCATGACAGTGTTTCAATTACTGTAACGTTCAATTGTAGATATCCATCTTACAGAACGTTTCTGGAAATTATAAAGTTTTATTTTTTTGAACAAATATTTCGTAAACCCAGGCAGCATGTAACGTTTGTAAAACGTTATATAAACGTTTTTGAAATATGTCGTCCGGAGGTGGAGTCGAACCACCAGGTTTAGCTATCGCGGCAAAAAAACCTGTGGATCGACTCCACCTCCGGACGAATATTTCAAAAACGTTTATATAACGTTTTACAAACGTTACATGCTGCCTGGGTTTACGAAATATTTGTTCAAAAAAATAAAACTTTATAATTTCCAGAAACGTTCTGTAAGATGGATATCTACAATTGAACGTTACAGTAATTGAAACACTGTCATGCAAAGAATATAAGTCTGATATATTTACCTATCTAAGACGAATTTAGTTCTGTAATAATGTATAATTTCGTTAATTGCCTTAACCATACTTATATGTGCGTATATAAGTATCCACATGAGAATATACTAGCATATTTATTACGTCCACAAATTTGATGATCATATCGGCACAGATATGAGTTTTCAGCAGTTTAAGTCTATGTGTGCAGAGTGCTGGAAAGATAAATATGGGTTTTTGGTAATAGATAGGGACAGAGATATTGACAAAGGTCGATATAAAAAGAACTTCGATTGGTATATATGTTTGTAATTAAATTCTCACTCTTCATTTATACTGCTACTCATGTCGAGGAAGGTTAAAAAAATTAAACGTCAACTATGACAAACTTTTGTATTGCTCATTAGCCGTCTGAGCAAGTGCCATTTTATTTATAAACAGTAAAACTAGGAGTTTAAGTTGATAAATCAGTACCTAATAAATCGGTACCTAATAAATCGGTACCTAATAAATCAGTACCTAATAAATCACTACCTAATAAATCACTACCTAATAAATCACTACCTAATAAATCACTACCTAATAAATCATAACCCGATACCTGATAAAGCTGATCATATACCTGATCAAAGCCGTTCAATACCTGATCAAAGCCGTTCAATACCTGATCAAAGCCGTTCAATACCTGATCAAAGCCGTCAGAGTTTTATGTCCGACTCTATACATCAACGGAGTAATCAAAAACAATTAAAATATGTTAAAGGTAGTATGTATTATTTATTGTACCTGTATTATAAATTATATATCATAAATGAATGTATTCTAGTATATAACATCGACGCGACGACCCGTAATTCATCTATTATAACGTTTCTTTTATTCACACTGTTCTCTAATCTCAACATATCTACATCTGTCCATCTGTCCATTTGACCGGTGTATTTGACTGGCGTATCCTCCTCCTTGACTTGCGGCTTAGGTAGTTTTATTTTCGGGTTGGTCTTATTTTTAAACAGTGGTTTAATTATCCGTGAAAACTTAACTTTATCAGCCTGGTGATTCAGATAGCCTCGTTTATTTCTGTGAACGTCACATAATTCAAGTACATGTTTATAGATTTGCTGGTCCAATAATGTAAAATTTTGGGGATTTCTAGTAAATATTAATTCATATAGCTTCAACAGCTGATCTATATCTATCGTTCGAATACAAACGATTCTTCGCTCGCCCACTATATTTCTCTACAGCTTTTAACATAAGAAACATATTTTGACATACAAATGCATTGTAGGGTTTATTTTATAGGTCAAAAAACCAGCAATTAGCTCAGGCAAAGACCCGTAATATGCTTCCCTTATCAATTCTAAAAGCACCATCGTTACAACTGTGTCTGTGGTGGCAGTGTCGGTGTTACAACTAATCTATCTTTCAGATTCTCGTCTATTTACTACATTATAAATGAAACATGTTTTATTTATAATAATTTTAATCGCATGTATATATGATTAAAATGCAGTATATTTACCAGGTATCACTAACCTAGCTATACGATGGTTTGAGAGGAATTATTTGAATATTAATTATAATGATGGATACGTAGGCTTAAAAAAATATTGGAAAAATCTAGAATGATATATGTAAATCTTACGATAAAATATGTGTAAAGGGTCACCAAAATGCCGATTTTTTAAGCAAATATGAAGATTGACCTATTGCTAATTTAGAGCACCTTACCAATGCACCTAATTTAGTCAAAACCAATTTTCTTTACTTTTTTCATAGTAAAAATAAATTAAGTAAGTGTACCACGTAATGTAGAAATTTGTTAGACTACCTATTATAAAAATCACGTATATCTTCTAATAAAAATATACTTCAATTATGAACGTTTTTGTATATTAATGTGTTGGATTCTTTAATGGGTGCCAAGTTGTAATTTTGATGTTAGCAGAACATCTTTTGTCTACCGTATACAGTAGCATTAAAGTTATGGGAAAACATACGTTTAAAGTTGGTGATAATATTAGTAAGTAAGTACGTTAAATGGCTCGGTTTTGATAATACTCAGAACAGTTGGATTAATAAAAATGAAATATTGTAAATGTATGAGTTTTGTAAACGATTTTTAATAAAACAAAAAATATTATATAACTTGCATTTTATTTAGATATAATAAATGTATGCATTAAATATCAGGACAAAGCTTCTTGCAACCGTAACAATTTCTTTGGGATGGTGGTGGAGCATCGACGTGATCTTTCATCGTCAAAGTATTATAATGCTTGTGGCAGGGAAGATAATCTTCAAGTGCAACCCTTTTTTTATGCGATAATAAATGCCATTTCTGCTCTAGAGAGATGCGGCTTACCTTAGTTTTGAAAATGTATATGGGTAAAAACGGAATGAGATGATCGCTTATACCATCCAATCTCCCACAATCTGCATCAATCTTTGTTAAAATTGCTTCAATCTTTTCATCCGTAATCTCCATGATGACTTATTCTCTTTATTCATTTTTACTTTCTTTAACTTTTTTGTTAGTATAAGTACATACTTTGATGTATGCTTTTAACTCTTGCAATTCTTCAATATGCTGTTCTAATCTTATTCGTAGCTCTTCTCGATCCATACTGATTCTATAGGTTTTTTTATGTGTCGCTGTTGATGATGAATAGTAAAGCTTAACGAAAAACATATGTTCTAACAAAGAAATATATTTTAAATATATACATAAACCTCAACAATTCTGTTCGAGGACTAGGGAAAAACTTTGTAAAACCTAATCAGAGGTATTACAACAGTTCATAATTTCAAAATTAAACTAAATATTTATATTTATATTAAATGATAGTCCTAGCGGCCTAGATATTTTTCTATGTTGTTTGCATAGTATCGGTTCTAAAATTTATTGTATTGTTTTGAATTCGATGACGAAATCGAATACGATCAGCAACAATATGTATCATGATATATTTGATCCTACAGAATATTATATACTATAGTCACAATAGCATCTTTGAAATCTAAATAGCGTATAATTAACATGAATCAGAATGCTTGTTTTTAATATATAAGTATATTTTCTTATAAAAAAACAGAAATTTTTTTTTCGAAATGTTTACTGATTGTCGTCCATTGCAACTCTTTTAATTTACTTATCCCGTTAGTATACGTATGTCGATATTTACTTTCAACTTCTTCAATGTGTTCTCATTCATACTGAGTGTAAATGGCTTATGTTACGTTTATATTACTATACTATTCTTATTTGTATGTAAATTAAAAAACATGAGATTTAGTAAAAATAATTTTATTAAAAATACATATTAACCCCAACAATTCTGTTCGAAGACTAGGGAAAGACTTTGTAAAAAAACCTAGTCATGGGTTTAACAACAGTTCATAATTTCAAAATCAAGAAATACAGTATTATAAGTTATATACAAAACTTCTAACATATACATGGTGTTCTGTGAATTTATGTGAGTAGCTAATAACGTTATAATATTAGAATATAAATCACCATCCATTTTCGTACAAGATTTTAAAACATGATTATAAAATGATACTAAGTCAGAACTGGCCAATACACTAATTTTCTGATTGATTAATTCTTGAAGATGATATATGTTATTGTATGTCTCCGTTGATAAAACGATTTGCTGCCCTCTACTTTTGAGACGGATAACTTGATTGTCTCGATAAGAACTGGCTTCCATCTGGTGATTGGGACTGCAGCCTTCGGTTTTGCAGAATTCTTCCCATTCTTCTTGTGTGAAGAAAATGCATGCGTTCACAGATTTGATTGGTACGATTGGAACAAACCCAGCAGCTGGACTCAGTCCTACGGTAAGCCACTTGGAACTGCTCTTGTTGAGGAAGTATGAAGATTGACCGATGAACTTGTATCAGTAATAAAAAAATATATACAGCAATTATGAACGTTTTTTATTTTTATATTAATGTGTTAGATTCTTTACTGGATGCTAAGTTGTGATTTTATGTTAGTAATAAACATAATACAGTATTCAAATTATTTATTGAACGTACAACCAATACATATAAAAATTCAGTGTTACAACGAACAATTATCCATAATATATAAACACCTCTCTTGGCCTTCATCGCCAAAGTATTATAATGGTTGTGGCAGGGAAGATAATCTTCAAGTGCAACCCTTTTTTTATGCGATAATAAATGCCATTTCTGCTCTAGAGAGATGCGGTTTACCTTAGTTTTGAAAATGCATATGGGTAAAGAAGGAATAATATAGTCGCTTATACCATCCAATCTCCCACAATCTTCATCAATTTTTGTTAAAACTGCTTCAATCTTTTCTTCCGTAATCTCCATTAGCTTTTATATATTTACTTTCCCGTTAGTATAAGTAGGTATGCGTTTTCAACTTCTGCATATCTTCAATGTGTTTTCATTCATACTGAGTGTAAATGACTTATATATTCTTATTTGTATGTAAATTTAAAAAAAAAACATGAGATTTAATAAAAATAATTTTATTAAAAATACATATTAACCCCAACAATTCTGTTCGAGGACTAGGGAAAACTTTGTAAAAAAACCTAGTCAGGGGTTTAACAACAGTTGATAATTTCAAAATCAAGAAATACAGTATTATAAGTTATATACAAAACTCCTAACATATACATGGTGTTCTGTGAATTTATGTGAGTAGCTAATAATGTTTTAATGTTAGAATATAAATCACCATCCATTTTCGTACAAGATTTTAAAACATGATTATAAAATGATACTAAGTCAGAACTGGCCAATACACTAATTTTCTGATTGATTAATTCTTGAAGATGATATATGTTATTGTATGTCTCCGTTGATAAAACGATTTGCTGCCCTCTACTTTTGAGACGGATAACTTGAATGTCTCGATAAGAACTGGCTTCCATCTGGTGATTGGGACTGCAGCCTTCGGTTTTGCAGAATTCTTCCCATTCTTCTTGTGTGAAGAAAATGCATGCGTTCACAGATTTGATTTGTACAATTGGAATGAATCCGGCAGCTGGACTTAGTCCTACGGTAAGCCACTTGGAACCGCTTTTGTTGAGGAAGTATGAAGATTGACCGATGAGTTGTTTTTCCCGGGCGATGGCATCTTCCCTCATTTGTAAAGCGTTTTCAATAAAATTGTCGTATTGTTTAACTGTAACAAGAAATACATATTACAATGTATTCATTATTATACGTACATAATTTACAATTTCAATAGAAAAAATGTTACTAAATACTTACTAATGAGGTTAGAATATTAATGCAAAATATTATTCATTGCGCGTTTGCAAACGTCACATTCTTCTTTTACAATTTTTTTATACATTGATTCATTGCAGTATTTGCAACTTGGTTCTTCAATTTCTATACATGCAGGTCTTGAGTGACGCTCATTTAACAATATAAGGTTTGAAGTCACGTCGTAGAAGCTGTCAACTTCTCGGTTGATGTTAGCTATATAATACGGAAAATAACAGTTTTCACATAGAAATGAAAATGTCTGCGTTCTAACACCTATGAGATGGAATTTCTTTGGCATTAAGCAGTGTAGTCCACCACTCATTTTAATGGTTTCGACTAAAACATATAAAATATTAAATAATATATTTAATATATATAACACTAAATAAAAATACTCACCAAAATATAACAATGAAGTGACAGAGATTTGTATGTTGAAAAGAATTGGCGAATGCTAAAATAAAACACGTCAAATATTAAAAAATATTGAATAATATATTAAGCAATATATTATGTATTTAATAAATTAATAAATTCATTAAATAAAAAGCAAAATAATGTACTCACCTAAATATCGTTGTTGAAAGACGGTTTGTATGTCGCTATAACTTAGCGTATAGGTACTAATAAACATCCAGTCAAAAATTCTTCTTTTATAGTTAACTATAATTAGAACTTGCTCCGAAAATTATTACGTCAGTAATTACTTATGTATTGTCAAATCTATATTTTCAAAATTATTTTCCAAAACAACCTTGGTGATAATGAAATAGTTTGCACATAGAAGTAAATTCCTTCGCGGGGTCAACCATTATAATTAGCGGTAATTAGCAGCGTTCCATGCACATTCCAACGGTGACGTTAAAGCCATTAGACATAATTCGGTTATATGTATTGTTACCATGCTGTGTCCATGTATAATGTATTTCTTAAATTCTTAGATTTAAAATGGTGTAGAACTGTGAGTGTCAAAAATTCCGAATATTTGCTTTAAAGTCATTTAATCAAAATATTCTTTAAGAACATTAATTACTTAGAGTAAAATATTATGTAAAATTTCCCAAAATTTTTAAAATAATTACCTACATAATGCGAGTGAAACCATTTCAGGGCCAAAATATCAACATTCCTAGCGGAATTCCGTCAATTACAAAGCCTAATTAGAAAATGAAAGTAATTAGCGGTGCATGCCCCGCGGGTTTAAAGTGGCGTCGTAAACAGATAGTTCTCCTACTTACTTATTTTCTAATAAATTTTCATCAATCATAATATCGCAAATTTTGTGTTACGCTAATTATCAGAAAAACCATATTTTGATTAAATGTTAGCCAATAATGGTTCTTCCAAACACCATGTCACAAACTGGCCTACAGTATAATGGGTGTCCAGAACATGCTGTCGAATATGACGAAGCAAAATATGAAAAATCTCCGTTAATTCAAATGGAACACCCTGTAGGTATATTATTGATCTGTCAAGTGCAGAATTAAATAACCAACTTTCTTGGCCAAACATTCTTAATTAAAATCTACTGTGGACTGTGGCAGTACCCCAATATACCATAAATAGCACTGTATGTTATAATTAAGGCGGCTTATTTGCTTTTGAAGATCAATTGAGGGGTGTTTAGCAAAAACGACATTAGTCCAAAATTACCGAAATTGAGTTTTTAGCGCCGTCTTCTGTAAGCCTACCTACCGTCCCGGGCAGATTCTACAAAAACAGCACATGTAGCGTTAAAATACGATTTAAAACTGTCACAAAAACAACACATGTCAATTGACTTTCTGGCAAAAACGACATATCCATTATATATGTATATTTTTCCTTGTACGTGATGATTCATATTTTCCTAACGACCAAGATTTTGCATTTATTGAAAAACAAAAGAAAAACATGGAATTGTAGAATTACCAGAAAAATGGGATGAATTGATAAAAAACACACGTCATAAACCTTTGCCATTTAAGCTTACAAAAGTAGTCATATCAGGTATGCTTAATGTTGATGACGCAACTAAAAAATACTTTTCGAAATCTCCGAAACTATAAATCCAAATTAAAAAAGTTAGAATAATCAAGATAGATAAAGACTCTGAACAGTGAACACTAAACAGTTATCTTTGCATCCCTTATATGAAATCTCCAATACCATCTCAACGACCAAACTTAATTTTTAAATCTGTACTTGTACTAAGTGAGTCAAAAAAGAAAAAATTCTATCTCGATCTTTTTGAACAACAGTTGAATTCTCAGAAACTGGTGTAGTGGACCTAGACAATGACGACAACAACAGTGGGTGTGAAAACTAAAGTTTTGCGGTTTGTTTTTGAATGGTTCCCTTAATTTCACAATTTTCTGAACTTATTTAATTGTTTTTTGGTATTATTTCTGTCAAAAACAAAAAGGTTTACTAGTTTTTAATTCATTTCTTTTTTCAACCTTGGTACAACAAAGCTAAATAACGCAAGAGGTTTTTTAGTTTCTGAGGAATAATATTATAGGACATATGCAAAACACCCCTCAACTATATAAAAATTTAATGTATAATAACATCAATGCAATTAAAATATATACACATAATATTCTAGTATTACTATTAAGTTTGACAATCTACTTCTTCAAAAGTTGATGTCTCAGTACGAAGAATGGAGCTGCAAGCCCTGATCCAAAGAATACACAAAACCAAGCTGTTAGGCGGTACCTATTTGAGAGTGCGAATGGTAAATTCTCGCCAGGGTTACCCCCATGATGTTTCCTGACCAAATTGGTGAAAACCTGTCTTGCAAAAAGGGAGCTTTTGTTCATCATCTTGATTATCTACCTTCAATAAATTTTTAACAAATCCACCATTAAATTATGAGTATAAACAGTAAAATAACAAACAGCAAACAAGCTCCCGCTGTACCTACTGGAAATTTTCTAGATTAGTTCAGGACTCGTTCTTCAGGATCTCAGAGCACTACAATATGTGGCTGTAGCAGTTAAACTGGTCTGGGTTCCTGAGCACTCTATTACAGAAGGAAACTAAGACTAGTTAGAAATACTTAGTATATCTTTCATAGGGCCAGAAGCAACATATCAAATAAGTCGGGAAGTTTAAATTAGGAAATAGGTGCAATATGAAAGCAAAAGCATTGTGACTACTGGTTAAGGACAGGAACCTGTAGGACAGACTTTACACAGACTTTTCTGGAGTAGAATTAGGCATATACTTATGTATGATAGGAACAATCAATGTCAAAGATAAGAACGCTATCCATCGTACTACGAGACTCTTTGAGGAATTGTAATACTATAAACAGTACAATAAGCCTATGACCGCTACGCGGTTACCATTTGGGACAACGCTATCGAATATTAATAACCCAAACACCCGCCAGATGGCAGCACACTGCCTTAATAATATATTATTTAATATTATTGTCTAATGATATTGTAGAATGAAATTATTTCCAATTCCATGTTTTAAACTGTTTCAAACTATGCGAATTTGAAAAATCTTTTAATGGATAGACATGGGTTAAGCTGAATAAGCGCTGAAAGCTTTCTTCACTATCATTTATTAGTTGCAATTAGTTTTGCAGTAAATTTTGATCCCTACCTCTTTATTTTACGTTATTATTATAATAT
Source organism: Holotrichia oblita (assembly GCA_023690525.1). Classification (NCBI taxonomy): domain Eukaryota; kingdom Metazoa; phylum Arthropoda; class Insecta; order Coleoptera; family Scarabaeidae; genus Holotrichia; species Holotrichia oblita. Next base: position 58,540,785 of record CM043015.1, read on the forward strand.
AGTTTGTCAACCACTTGTTTGAAACATAGTAAATGTTTATTGTGTCTAATGTCGGTGCCAATTTTTTGTTGTCAGAACAATTTCTATACAAATCGTCTCCCAAGTGCTCTATAATTATACTGAACATTGTATTCCACTATAATTGTTACACACTCGATTATTTATGTCAACTTAATTATACAATCCCTATCTCTACCAATAATATTCTTCGGAAATTTGCCATAAATTAAAAGTCGACATTTCACAGGTGAAGCGCTAAACTGTACTTTCAACATCGTCAAAATTGATAGCTAACATGTTATATCTACGTATACGAGTATTGTACTCGGTATTGTATAACAAATTCGCGCAAATTTCATCTCTTTGTTGTCGAATGACAAGGAATATATTGCGTTTATAATTTACGAGTCACGCCTGACTCGGAGCCTTCGGATGAATACCCGCCGACAGAACCTATGCAGATGTATGTACTCGTACTACATACGTTGTTACGACAATTACATTTTTTTGCATTGCTTCGGCGTTTTCAACAATCTACTACACGTGTACTGGCAGATTAATAGGAGGTATGATGTAAAGCATGTATATTACAATACTGTCACCAGCTTCTCACAGAAAATCATTATAAATTTTCGCAACAGAGCAGAATGCATTCGTGAATAGATTATATCTTTTACAAAGAGAAACAACTGCCGCTATTGTTGTTGATGTTAGTTGCGTTTGACAATTCTTACATTTTAATTAATCTGATGTGATTGGTATCCTAATGATTGTATTAGTATGCTGAAAATTTACAGTCTCTCAATGACTATGTTTTAGACTAAATCAACAGTATTGATTTTCTTAAATGATAAATCAATGCCCGTATTTATTAAAAAAAAACATTTAGATTAACAATTCTTACGTACTTGCTTATGAATGATTTGAATCATGCTAGTGCATCATCCTACTATTACTTCGAACTTGAGCTTTCATATGTATTACTAAAAAAGATACACCAACAATTCCACAAAGAACGCACTGATAATGCAATATCTCAAAGTGGCACACTGTACTATCCAGTATCTGTAATTTTCTCCGTTAATTACCTCCTTCATTTGGAAGCAAAGCTTTTTAATAATAAAGAAGATTGCGACACTTTCCTTTTCTAGAATTAACTTACGTCGCTATAATAAATTTTCACCCTGCACGTGATCTATTTAATTCCGCAGAGCTAAACATGTAGGGTCTTTATTTTTTAAAACAACTAACTGATCATTTATTCCAAAATAAAAGACGCATACAATACAATTTCAGAGATCCTCGGATAGTAGATACATTAACGAAACGAAAATAACGTGGTCATCGTGGTTTATTTTAATTAATCTGGACGGGATCCCGGACTCCTTATACCGAATTTCTAGCCGTGTTCGTTAAGCCACATGATGGCCATCCAAGGGTGTACACGTGGATCGGAAAACAGAATTTTCAATCGTGAAGAAAATGCAATTATGCAAACGAGGGGTGGAATCCGTAAGACTAAATTTTCATTGGTGACAGGGGCTTAGGTTGAGAAAATCATTTCGAATTGGTAAAACAGTAGAAATTGTTCATTCGAGCATGAGAAATAAACGGGAATGAATACCTTAACTATAAAGAAGCAGTCATGGACGGCAAGATTGTTTCATCATCAAAAAAGAGTGTGAGGAACAGTAATGACATCCACAACCGCATTTCTACTTACACGTATTTGACACAAACGTTACATAGGTAAAATAAAGGTAAATGAAAATGCATTCAAACTTTTCAGTCCGTCGTGGAACCTAACTAACTAACTAACTAACTCTAGCCTCGCTAGAGCGATCTGATTTGGAAACACCAAAAGTGGCACTCAAGTTTCGAGTGGTCGATACATACAGAAAAAAGATTACTTAAACCAAGATATAATTACTTGGATGAAATAAATACGCGTTTATAATATACGCAAGAACATGTATTCTACGAATAAGAAATTTAATTTCTTGAGACAATTACTAGATTTAAGATTGCTTATATGCGAAACAAACGAGTGGTCTTTATTCAAAATATTATTTTTTATTTCAAATAAATATGTATCTTGAAATAACTACGAAATCTTTTTAAATGAAAACAATATCTGTTTCTTAGAAATAACGCGAAATATTTAATACAAATAGCGATTTATATAAAAGAAGAAGCAACGTTATTAACTTAAAGCTGCGTAGGCAGTAGGGAGTGGCGCGAAATTTTCCTTATATGGCAAAGGTAAATTGTTTTGAAGTTGCCATGTAAGATTTTCTAAAAATCACAAAAAATAAAATAAAATTACTGGTGATTTTTAATTTTTTTGACGTAATTTCTGAATGGTTCGATATTTTGAATTTTTTAAAACAGATTCTAAAAAAGCACATGAAATTGCAAAACATTTCCCATTTAAACAAATCTCTATCTTCAATAATAAGGAAGATGCCCATGCAATTCCACCCGATTTAGGACACATTGTACTCGTAGTAATAGTTACAGTAGCAATTATCTTTTATCAAAAATTTTTGCAACTTTTAAGAAATCTTACATCGAAATTTAAAAAAAAAATTACCATTGTCATATATGGAGAGAACTTGGCACCACTCTCTAATTACCGTGCAACTTTAACCTGTTGAATATCGCTTGTTAAGTAATATTAGCATTAGTATAAAAATAGTACTTACTGAAATAAAGATATGTGTAGCTTTAACTGAGATACAGTGCTGATATGGTTGTCGTAAGAGGCGAATTGTTTACTTGAAGCTTTGGAATTATTAAAATGGAATAATCTCTACCTCATTTCTTCATAATTGACCATCATACACATATTTTACAAGTACTGACGCACATTCTAAACCAAATTGGAAATTGTGAAATTAATATGGGTTATTAATACATATATAAAACATTTGTCTGAATATACGTATACATCAGAACAATTTTAAAATACCGTAATACAATGTAGTGGTGAAAATTCCACCGTAAGCATGTGAACACTTCCAATTCACAGAAAGTACATATTTATTGTAATAAACACCTTTTAGAAATAATAGGAAATAATCATGTTATGCGCTGTTTTTTCCAAGTGTTATCTTCTCGAAACTTGTATTGGGTTTTAGATCAGGGTAGATAGATAGATAGATAATTAGGTGGGATGGCTATGTGGCCTCTTGCTACTGCGACCTGTAGGTCTATTGTAGCTCCCTATTATCTAGACCACCTGGTCTAGCTTAGCCTTTTTTATGAAGCTTTCCAGCCTTGCCGGGTTGGTCTTCATGTAGCTCGCCGCGTGTGGGTATGGTTCGCCAATGCACTCTAGCCTCAATCTGGCTAGTCCCTCGCATTAGCACAGAATGTGCTGCGAGGTCTCTTCATCTGTCTGACAGATTCTGCACATGGTGTTTTCCGCCAGACCAAGGTTGCTCATATGCTTGTTGAGTCTGTTATGTCCTGTTAAAAGGCTTACAACTAGCCTGACCGTTCTCCGTAGATCAGGGTACATCTAAAATTAATAAAAAAGTATAAATATGCTCTTCATTACAACATATGTACGTTGTAAAAGCAGAAGAAAATATAATAAAATATACTAAATTAATGAAACAGATTTATTATAAACAATAACACAAGGTGCGTAAACTTTTCAGTGGAATTGCTATTTTGTATCTATAAAAAGTGGAAGTTGTAATAGTTATAACAAATTGTATTCGAATAAGAACTTACTGACTTAGGCATGGTCCATAAAGTATGTGAGTGTTGTTTCGTCTTCAATAGATTTGGTAGACCCAAGAGATGTAGAGATATCTATTTCAATTTCATCCACTGTTGTTGTTAAAATTTGGAGGGCGACACATTTATCGTGAATTTTAAGATATTCAATTAAAGAATCGTCTTCAATGATAGCTCCATCCTCATCCGCAAGTGTTATCACTGGACCGATCTATGTAAATTATAATCCAACTGAAATATAAAAATTCTTGATATCTAAAGGGAAATGTTAAGTAATATTGACCTGCTTTAACAATCGATGGACTTGAGTATGTATAGGATCTAAAATATTGCATCAAATAGAAAAAAAATATTATAAATTTTCGAGAATTACATTTTTTTTTCAAGTTTCAGAAATTCGTCAAAATTTTTAAATCGCGTATTAATTAAATTATTAAATATTTTCCGTTTCCGTAAAATCTGAAATTTTCTGTTTTCAAATTGTTATAACAATTTTTGAAAACTCAAATTGCTTTGTGCGAAAATTTTTAAGATTTACAGTTCAAAAAGTAACAGATATTATATCAATCTGTGACGAAAGTACAAGTGTTTCAGCTTATAATTTTTTATTTCGTCTTTTATGTGAGTTTAGTCATTTATTGAAAACTGAAGTTTGTGAAACTCAACGTTGATTTTATGATTATTTAGGATGGTAAAATTATTACGCCGTAAAAAAGTATAATTTTACTAAATTTCCAAAAAAATTTATATACTGAAAATCAGTATATTTAATAGCGGCTATTATTTTAGACCATTATTATCCCAAACGCTTGTGGTGAAAAGAGAAGACGTCCTTGTCAATTTTTTCTCGATCAGTATTAGCATATACCTATTTATAGAAATACAAGAATAAGTAGAATAAGTAATGTAGTCTCACCGACAAAACTGAACAAGTACGATTACGTGACTGCGCCTATTATATTTATTACCGGTAGTCTGTCATATAAAATGCTGGCACAAATTTATTTGATTTAATTGATTGATTCAAGACTGTCGTTTGTGCTTCAAGGATAGACGTATAGTTAAGTTGATATACAAATTACACAGCTATATGTTGCTTCATTACAACATTATGAACGGCATAGTCAAGAAAACAAAGTTTGGTCCATAAAAACACTGTCGTCTCTACCGGATTTCCAAAACAATAACACTAACAACGAATTAATCGCGATTTCGATTTAAATAAATGAACTACACCGAAACAATAAAATTTAGCTCATAACATGACCTACAAACGCTTATTACATATGTGCAATCAAGGTGTTTCAGAATAGCTTTATGTGCAATTCTCTGGTTTACACTAAAATTATTTTCCCGAATAAAGAATTTCTTGGAATAAGCGTATATGTTCAAGAAATTAAATTTCCTTAATTGTAGAAACCCTTTTCTGTGTGTATTTTATCAATGAAAACACGATATTTGCAGTTACTAAACCGATGTAATTCAGAATTACCAGAATTTAGTGCAATTGAAATTCAAACTATGTGAAAATATTGAAATACCTAACTTTAAACTAAAAAAAGTAAAGCTTTGTTCAATTTGAATGTAAAACATAATGTGAACAAAATTATGAACTGCCGACTGAAAATAAAGGGACATGCAGCCAATATGGTGATTTTAAATGTATTTCAAATTTAAATATCAATGTATGTATGTAATCTAATACGCTAATGAAAAGCGTAATATACTACCCGCAAATTTCATATATATTTTCTAACGATATCGAAATTAATATTTTTTGATTTTTTCTTTGTGATATTCTCTATTTATACATTAAATATATTTCATACTGCATTTTACAACTTGAACCACACAATACCAATAATTCTAATTCTTGCTAAAAACAATGAATAGACTGTTTTAGTAGTACATATGTAGTTGATAATAGTTTTCTGTCCCATAATGCAGTGTAACACACACAAGAATAAATAAAAACATTTGGGTAACCGATAATTTTTTTTACTACATAGTTATTATATGTATTAAACATTTAATTTGTCACTACGTACAAAATATTAAAATTCCAAAAAAATAAACCAGATATTCTATAACTATAAAATAATAATTGAAATAATTTTGTTTAGGGCTCACACACATACTAAGATATCACTACAAGCTTCCTTCCACTGCATAGGTCGTGCCTTTTGCTTTGGATGTATTGATTGCTGATATTTTGTGTTAAGTAATATGCACCATGCAAGAGTTTAAGCAGTTAAATTTTTACATTCGGAGAAGCACTGACGAGAGCTAGGAGGTCAAAACCACGTGATCTGTTTCTAATGCTTAATCTCCTTTTATTGCACTCGCTTGCAGGGCGATGCCAATAATATACTATGAGCGCCTATTAAAGGTTATTTCTAAAAACTGAGAAAATTAATTTGAAATAATGGGCAATATCCTTAGCATTTTGAAAGTGAGTGAACCTTTAAAGAGGTCAGTTTGAAATAAATTGAATCAACTGTGATAGCTCAGTATGCGAAATCGTATGACATTTCAATCACTCATATTGTTCCATAAAATACTACCTACTTGACAAAAAAAAAATAAAATACGCGTTATCTCTATAATATAATTCGATATAGATGTAATATCCGTAATATTAACATTAGAAACAAAAACCTTATAACCCCACCGACATATAAAATCACTTTATTTAGAAGATCTTTTTCTTACAATATATGTATACATACACTACCGTCGGAAAGTGAGGAATCAGTCGACGAAAACTGAAAGATTCCTCGATAAGAGATCGTTTTATTTTTCCACCTGCTGTAGTAGCCGTATTTAGGGACAATAGTTTGGGTATATTTACCCACAAACATTAACATAATCTCATCATTTTGTGATTCGAACGAATAGGTCTTTTACTAAAATAAGAAAATATCCCTTTTAATAATATTGTACCCCTAACAGTTAAAAAGCATTTTTTCGTATTTATTCTGGTTTAGTCTGTTTTTTTTCTGTATAAATTATTTACGATAGATATTCCAGGAATGTCAGGAATCAATTTTAGTTTGCATTGAGACATTATAGTTAAACGTTGGTTATAGTGTCGCGGTGAATAAGAACCCACAAAAGAACAAAATGGTGTAAAGAAGGGAATTAAGCCCAGCTACGCGTAGTGCAATAATATCATTACATAAAGAACAGCAATCTTTGCGAGGAATCGGATCAACGACTACTACTCCGGCTGATGAATTGCGTATAGAATTAATATCTAAACGTAATCGCCGACTGACAGCTCTCCCGAGCAAAATTTAATGAAGGTCGCCAAAACCCAGTGTCAGTAAGTCCAGTGAAGCAGCATCTAGCAAAGGCAGGATGAAAAGGCCGTGTTGCTGCTCGTAAACCTCTTCTACGCCCACAAAATCATCGAAAACGGTTACATGGGGGAAAAAATATTGTGAAGCGATGAATCAAAGTTCCAAGTTTTCGGCAACAATCGGCGAATTTTCGTGCGAAGAAAGGTGGTTTTATGGTGTTGGTGATTTGTACCAAATTAACGGAATCGTAAAAAAGAAGGCTGTAAAGCAATATTAGAAGAGCATGCGATTCCTTCTGGACAACGATTAATTGGAAAACATTTCCACCTACAACAGGACAACGACTGCAAATACACGTTTAAACTCTGCAAAGACTTCCTGCAACAAAAAGAAGTATAAGGAATTTTGGTAAACATGGTTTGGCCTTCGCAATCTCCGGATATTAACCCGATAGAACTCTAATGGGATAAGTTGGATCGCAAAGCTTAAGAACGCTGTCCGCAATCCCAGAAACAGCTATGGGAAGAAATATTACATGCCTGGCACAACATTCCACCCGATGTTTTACAAATACTAGTACTTTGCTCGCCAAAAATTTGGAAAGCCGTTATCAAGTGCAAAGGTGGATATTTTAATGAGACGAAATTAGACTAGTAAATGCATTTTTGTTTTCAAAATTTTACTTTGAGGAACGTTACAATTTAGTTATACGATTACTATATTTTTATCTCAATATACAGGGTTGTCCATTTAAAGTGTAACACTGCAATATCTTCGAAACAATTAGTGTTATGAAAAAAGTGTTAGACAAAAGTTTAACTATATGATGGGGCTCATCCGATAGCGCTACTGTTGTCACTATAAAGAAAGACACAAATTTTTTTCATAGCAAAGTTGTGAATAGAAAAATCTAAATAGCATATGGTATTGGATCGAGGTTTTTTGTCAAATTCTTCCAATTGGAAAACAGCAATAGGTTGTGAATAGAAAAATAGTAAACCACATATCGCAATCCAGACCTGCGCTGAAGGCATATTAAATTGCCCGCAGGTTGATGGAGCCGTGGAAAGCATCGGGCCACAATAGGCCTTCCTTGTGGCCGGACTTGCCTTACGGTCCTTGCGCCCGTGCAGTCCCAAAAAAAACCACATGACCTCAAATTCATATTAATCGAGATATTTCGAAAAAATAAGGACATAATAAAAGTTAGTGCAGCAATGTTTTTCCTTCGTTTTTTAAATGTAAAAGTAGAAAATAAATGTTAATAGTAGCTGCAAATTGTTTACATAGGGTAAATAGTGGAAGAACGCAGACGGCTATCGAATTAGATGTTCAAATTAGCGGCCACCAGCCCCAATACACTTTTGTATTCGCGCAGAAGAATCGCTATATTTATTTTAAGTGTACAATAGCGACTTGTTGTATATGACACGGAACCAACAACACCAGAAAACATACAGCAGAAAATAAGATATGCATGTGCAGATATTTCTGAAGACATGTTATTGCGTGTGCATTGAGATTTTTCTGCGCGAATGCAAAAGTGCATTGAGGCTGGTGACCGCCAATTTGAATATTTAATTCGATAGCCGTCTTTCTTGAACTGTTTACTTTTTGTAAACAATTTGTAGCTACTATCAACATTTACTTTCTACTTTTACATTTAACAAACCAATAAACAACATTTGCTGCACTGACATATTATGTCCTCATTTTATCGAAATATTTCGATTAATATTAATTTGAGGTCATATGTCGTTTACTATTTTTCTATTCACAAGTTATTGCTCTTTTAGAATTTGATAAAAAATACCATATGCTATTTGAAAAAAAGTTGGCCTTGCTATGACGTTTGTGTCTTTCTTTATAGTGACAACAGTAGCGCCGTCGAATGAGCCCCTTCATATAGTTAAACTTTTGTCTAACACTTTTTTTCATAACACTAATTGTTTCGAAGATATTATAGTGTTACACTTTAAGTGGACTACCCTGTATAGTTTATTACATATATAATTCACTTCCAGAGGGAGTAAGGGCTTATAAGCCTGGCTAATTTTAGGGGTGCCGTGTACTAACATTTATTTTCATAGAAATAGTGTTCAATATATTTTCTTGTGCCTATTTTTGGTTACATACTTATGTATGTGCAAGTTGTTCAATATTATTTTTATTTTTGTTTACTGTAAATGTTGTAACTACGGGAAAATAAAGACATCATTCTTATTATTGCAATTTTTGTTTTGGAAATAAAGAAAATTTGAAGTACTTCAATTAAAGGAAAAAAAAATCAACCCCTATTCGCAATAAAAAAAAAACCAGCGTACGGTTTATGTTCTTACATATGCATGTGTACATATGCATATACAAAGTAGATACACAGTGAAGTGCAAAGCATGGAATAAAATGTATGTATTGTACAGGGATGTTTCTTTCCTAAAAATACTCGCATGCAGAGTAATTTTATATAACGCACACATTTTAGCAACTACACCATCTATTAACACAATCTATCTAATGTAACATATGTAGATGCTACATTTCACGATAATACTTGTTAATTTTGTGGCGAAAAGCGAGAACCACCAGTTAGTTGACCATGGTATGGGTAGAATCATCAAGTATGTACCTAAAATTAGTTAAAACGGATGTTATGACAAGATAAAACTGAATTTTATTTTATAAAACGTTTTGAAAAAAAAAATAAAGAGCAAAGAAACTAGATAATAAAACAAATGCTTATATAACTAACCCAACTAATTTATTAATTTATATTTTGAAAAAAATGTAGATTATTACTATTATAAATTATTAGTATTTTAAATTTAAACGCATATAAATAAACACTCCTTCGTATTCTTTTCAGATCAGTGCGGAAAGTGCAAGGCGGCTACAAGAAGACTCAACCTAAAGAAGTATTGCAAAAGAGATTACGGTAAGTAACCAACTCTCATAACGATAGCTTTAATTGCGCTCTTACTATCGCATTATTACCCTCGCTTTTGTTATTTACGTTAATGGCATGAAAACACCGAGTCCTCATTTTAGATAGCTAATACGCCACAGACTTTTATCGGGATAATGTGTTGCATTTAAATGAAATGATTATTTCAAAGTCTCCAGTACGTCAGTAAACGATGTTATTGTGGGAAATTCTGTAGATAATGGCAACATATTTTCACTTTCTTTTTAAAGAACTTAAGTATTCAGTTTACGTTTTCTTTGACGTAAGAATTGTGATCTAAATTAGGAGTTCTTAAACATAACGAGTAACGAACAGATAATCAAATAAGCAATAAATTTAGAAGTTTATAAAATAACCAGGTCAGCTTGATTACTTCGTAATTACAAATATTAAAGTGCTATTTTTAAGACAGGCAATTTGGAAACAATGAACCAAGCAGATATATTTTTATGAAGCGTAAGCCGATATACAACACTTACCGCACACGAATAACTATAATAATTTATAATTACATATGCAAATAAATTTCGAGGAGGTTCATTATTGAGACAGTATCGTTACACAACGCTCTTTATTAAAGTATACGCATACAAATTTACAACGTAAGCTTTTACAGTTTATATTAACATATTTTTCTGTAGCTGTTTTTTGATATTAACATATTTTTCTGATGGAGCTGTTTTTTCTGAAAATTATAAGTATACCAATTAAAATATTTTTAATGGTTTATTGCTTTGACAAATATAAATCAGAATGATTACAAACCACTGCATTCTAGAATTGAAATAATGAAGCATTCTTTCTAACTAATCTAGTAGTCATATCTTATTGCCTTTCCATTACTGATGGAACATTTTGAAGGTGATAAGTTATATTTGTTTGTTCAATTGGATCCATTTATTTTCTTTCTTCGCTTGTCGTTTTCGCCTTGTCAATTTTAAAATTATAATTATACCAATTAAAATATTTGTTTTCAAAATATATCGCTTTTTGTTTATTTCGTGTACTAGTTGATGTTGAAATATAAATCAAATATATGAAATGATTTGCGAAACCACTTTATACAAATCTCCAAGGTCATTCTCAGTCAAGTTTAGACTCAAACAGTTGGTTAGGTACCACAGGTTTTACTAAAGAGCATATCCAGATTTCCATTGTAAAAAAATTAAGTTCCAAATTGTTGTTCTAGTTTAGTCTTTGACCAAAAATGTCTCCAAAAACAGAAACTAGCTAAGTTTATTTATTATCTATGGGGAATGTAATAAAGTGATTTCAGTTACACATTCGCTCTACAATATTCCAAAAATTAAATTTGCTATAACATAAACTAATTAACAGATATTACTTTTTAACATTGCTTAATTTAATATCTTTCCTTCTCTGTGTGTAAAACATGTTTGAAAGTATATTAACCCAAGAGGCCATTAAACAATTAAATTAAAAACTATACGTACAAAGTAATTGCCTATATAAATCACATAAATATCTCAAATTTCAGGAAATATATCCTGTACATTTAAAACATTTCACTCAGCACCCACAAAAAAAAACCTGTACATTTACGCATTTACATTGTGGAAACATGCCGAAGCGAATCACGGTTCCATTCTCTACCGAAAGCACTTTTCAGCTTGCCTGTTCCGACGTCCTGCTAGTATCATCCATCACTAGTTCCTATGTGTGTAATTTGTCCGGCCTGCGGTATAAAATATTAACGTAATTTGTTATGGTTTAACATTTTTTCCCCTAACCGAAATTAATTACAACTATTCAACACTTGCGTGCAGTAAAAACGTTAATCCATTTGTACATCCGGAAAAGAGCATGTTGCGTCTGTTGTACGTTTTAATTAGTAAAATGTTTTTGGAGAGTCGATGTGCGTTCAGTACATGCAGTTCGTTGTTCGTGGGTGCCAGTAATTACTCACAGTGTTTGAGAAATGCATGCAGGAATGTGTATTTTTATGAAAGCGCTGTAATTATTTCTTTGAAGCAGGTATTGCGTACATTTAAATATGAATATATTACCTTATTTATTGTTGATTATTAATGTCCAGAAATGAAATACAATATTTTAATTTGGTAGAAGTAATTTGAATGAAGTTAGGAAGAAATTCGATGATGTTATTCAATTGTGTACCTCTTCTTATATGCATACCAAATTGGTATTGACCCTCAAAATCAATCTACATATTGATGTGACAAAATCTAGAAATACACTTGCTAAACCAGTTCATTATTCAAATCATTACTGACCCTGACAAGCTTCCTCCAAAAATCAAAGTCAAGAAATCATTGTATATATGGATTGCCTAGATTAAGCCGGCGCTTAGGAAACTAGATCCTGAATGAATTATTATTCTTTTCAGATCTAGACAGCAATCTGAAACCATAGATATATTACCAAAATTTGACGAAAGTATGTTATATCTGTCTTATTATGCCTTAGAAACACAAGATAAAACGAATTGAATTACCAATGTAATACACGAACAAACTGCGGTTAAAAGAATTAATATTCGTGTCAGAAATAATTAATGATATTCAACACGATATCAATTTTTCCACCTATGAAACGGGTATAAATAACAACATTCATGTTATTAATGTTTAATATTACCGCTTCTAATGTTTTACGTCGGCAACTTAAGTGTACACATTCATTTTCTTATATTTAAATAAATTAATTCAACGCTTACGTACCAAGTGTAAATTATCTGTAAAATATGATTACCCTTATATACCGCACTGTAATTTATATTTTCGACGCGCTCATAATACGGATAATGTTGAAATTATACAAAATGTCAGCTGGTTAACATTTAATTGAGAATTACCTTATTTACTAATGAGGTTAAAAAGACTGTCTTTTTCGAGAAAGTAATATCTAGTTAGAATATATTCTTAGGTACTACAAGTATTTAGGCTATGTCGTAGGTGTATCATTAAACATAAGGTATTAGAGAGTTATTTCTGTACACCTACCTATATAAAAAAATGACATAAGTTGTTCTAAAAGAATTGGAATTGTAATTTCTCCTACTTTAGCTAAACTTATAGTCTTTCGAAAACAAAGCTACTAATATACCTGTCTGCAACGTTTGACAAAAGCAGTTATGCGCCTTCAAACTAAGAATATAAGAATGAATTTTTTATATATGTAAATGCCACATAACTAGCACACATACATACCTCTCTATTTTAGTCTTCAAGGTATGGCAAAAATATAATGTAGCCATCCAATTAAGCAATTTTTTTTTTCGAAAAACAGCTTCAGTTTAGGAGAATTAAAAAAAAATACTGCTTTCTGAGAGGTGGTTAGAAGCAAGAACAGTTGACTGGTGAGGACTGTCACATCTAACAAATACATACTTAATTGCAAAGAAGTACTATTGACAGAAAGTGGGACAATGTTATTTTGACGACTAGGTAGTATAGGCCTAGCAAAAGACGTACGTTTTACAATTCATAGCTACCTAAGACTTTTCAATTTATGTGGAGCAGATAACTGCAAACACAAAATGTATATTGAAATAAAATTTTGTTCTATTACTATGTTCATATGAGTGGATGAATTTTTATGAAATTTTAGCCTATTATACCCAGTGAGCCCTTTAAAATGAGGTGTCACTCGACCCCCTATTCCTTTTAAAATTTTAATACTATATCGTCCCCTGTCACCAATCTATGAAACTGAATAGACTCTCTACGGCCTTTCCAGATTTGCCGTGATAAACTTCAAATTTCCTTCTTTTTGACAAAGATGACTAATAATTAACGAGACAAACGATTTATTTAATCAACATAAATCTATGGCTACTTGTGGACATAGTTCCCAGCACCACTTATACACTTGTCTTATCATTTTTCTAATTTGTGTATGCCGCTGGCAGACACAAATTGGTCGATCTCGAAGCCACTTTCGCACCTGATCTTTAATTTCTTAATTGGAGTGAAAATGTTACCCACGTAGAGCGTAGTCTTACCATACGTGAGCATACGTTCTCATCAAGAAAAATCACACCTTCAGTCAAGAGTCCACATCATTTCATTCGAATGGTTGTTAATTAATAGTTCGTTGGTGTTCGGGGATAATCACAATGAATAGACCTTTTATATACCAGACTACTATAAGCATGATTTTAACAGCAGAGGACCGGATCTTGAATTTCTTTCAAATGGGAAGAACTGCTTCCTTTCATTAAGGAGTTTGCCGTTTAATTTTGAGTTTGCTCAAAATTCTGTGTCCACGCTGAACAATGGTAAACACTGAACCCAAGAAATAATATTTTTGGTATAGTCCTTTTTTATTTTGTGAGTAGACTGTTCCAAATTTGTATTTTTTTTTACACTTTCTACCAAGGACCTAGCAATGTATTCCAAATACTGTGGTTTCTTCTGATATTGCTTTTGAATAATGTTTTTTAAAGCTATATACTCGACTAAAACACTAGCTTATATATTCCGTTTGAAATAAACAATACCAGAATTTTTGACAAATATCATTTTAATATATTTCAGTTTATCTGGTCTTGGTCAACTTCCAGAGGAACAAAATGATTGTCTTATATAAGAATTAATTTATTCTATATGTGTATATGTACTTTGTATTCATATCACAAAATAATGTTTTCAGAGGTTTTATCGATATTTTACAGGGCCTTTAGGCATCACAACTTGCTTCTGATAATGAGAACTTACCTCATCTTTTGATGCATCGTATTCTCTAGTTACTTTTATTTTAACCTCGCTAACTGCCAGACACCAGTTGTACAACCAAATCGACAGTAAACCTCCTCGAAATTTTTACCACACACCACTTTTCTCCTTTCCCTAAAGCTCTTGTGCGCTATATGGAGTGTACTAGAAATATCGAGGCGGCTTGCTGTCGATATGCCGTGGTATCCTTTTTCCGTGACCGACCTGGAAACCCTATTTCCTCAAATATGACAGTATAACTAAGTGATAACGGAGTTTATTTATTGAATTCAAAATAACATTTCTTGCTGTATATTCATGTAAGTACAACAGCTATTTCATCACAAGCCCACAATTCCCTTCTTTTTCTTTCACATTAAAGCGATTGGATTATCTACGTACTATCGCGAGCATTTTAAACAACTCACACTTCAAGCGCTATGGCCGTATACAGCTTCTCGAAACATTTGACAAGTAGCACTGGGCGACTGTAATTAGGGGTCGATAACAAGCAGGTAGAAAGTTTCGCAATAAATTATATACCCTATGATGGTTGTAATACATCCTTCATGATTATAATATGATTCGAATTTATTGACGAAATTCGCTCTGTTTGATATTATGTCTAGAACATTCATACGCAGTGCAAGTTTAAAATATATTTTTATATATAATATTACTATTGTATTTATAAGAAATCTGATGAAGGAAAAACAATGTTTACAAAACATTAAGAAATGATTAAAATTAAATATCAATTTAAACAAATATTTATTTCTGAATATATATTAATTTTTTAATAGGGCGAAATATATCTAAGGTAATTATCAGTTGATTTAGGAACATTTTATTGGACGAGACAATTGAAAACGTGTTGACAATTAGTTATACAAAGAAATTATATTGAATTTACTTCAGTAGTGCAAATTGTACTAAGAAATAACTAATATTGGCTTTAAATTCTTATTAAATTAATACAACTGTCGTATTTATACAAACGATTAAAGTTCTTAAGTAGCCGGCAAAACCAAGACCGACAAATATTATCAGTAATCTTCTTTTATATAACCATAACGTGCATCTATGAACAACTATATTTCTTCATCAAATTTTGTATTGTTAATGTCAGTAAATTATAAGTACTATTTCAATTAAAACCGACATTTTAAATAAAATTTCACAAAAGGCTAAGAAATAAGAGATATTTTTGTGTTAGAAGTATACCTTGTTTAATTTGAGACTTCTTGTAAAAAGTCGTTAATCACATAATATTTCTATACGTTATCTATTATCGGCTGTTTCTATTAAAACATTGACCACATACTAATAAAATAATATTAAATTCTTTCCATAATTACGTGTCCTAATGTGTAAGTTTATAATTTTTGCAATAATTGTTGTTAGATCAATATTTTCCCTGAGAAAAATGATGACATTTTCTCTTATTCATTTAATTTGAGTACGGTCTACCTCCGCTTAGTACATCATATTCATGTCAAATATATTCATAATTCTTTTCGCTTAAATTTCTTTTAAATAGTGTCTACCCTCCGGCCTGCGGCTATACGGTTTATTATAGCCCAGTTATATTTACCTAAATATTGCTCCGAGTAAGGAAAGCCTACAATAGATACGTTTTATGGTAGTTTGAGTCGTTTAAAGTGCTCGCGATAGTACGTTTCCTTAAGAGAATAAAAGCTGGGTCTAATTATCCTGATCTTAATTTTCTACAGCTCTTATGACTGGTTGTCTGCTTTTCTTCTTAAATTTCTAAAATTTTTCGTTATAACCTACGCAAGTTTTACTAGAAAATTTACTGCATGGTACAATTATCTATTAAAGTACCACTTTTTTCTAGAATTAATCTTTTATTTAAACTACGTCCCGCTATAACAGGGTCATCAACTTATGATTCCCACAATCACTAGTTTATTGTTACGAATTATAAACAATTGATTTTGCAGATGTGATTCACAGTCATTCTTATATATACAGCGTGTTTTAAAAAAAGTGTCGGACACTTTACCCGCTTATAGTTCTCGTCAAGGCAAACGAAAAGGTTTTAATAAATATAGGTCCGCAAATCAATTCTTTCATAGATAGAGATGGTTCTAGTTTCGGCTATAAAATAATTGTTTATTTGTAGAAACTGTCATTAATTTTCGGTTAAGTGCTGTCAGTGTCACGTTTGTCTTTTTTTTAAACGAAATGGGTTTTTATACAAATTCAGAGATGGCCGATATGCATTTCATGTACGGCCGTGCTAAAGGTAATACTTATGAAGCACGGCGATTATACGCCGAAGCATTTCCTAATCGTGCAATGCCATCTGATAAATTGTTTTCACAACTACATCAACGATTAAGTGAAAATGGTTCATTTATTGTTAAAAAACATAATGCCGGACGACCAAGATCAGTGGCAAGTCCAGAAACTGAGGAAAATGTTCTAGCAAAAGTAGAAGAAAATCCGAATATCAGTATCAGAACAAGAGCTAAACATCAATGCTTCTTTAGTATAGAGGATTTTGCGAGAACAGCTGATATATCCTTATCATTTGTAACAGGTACAGGCTGGATTATGTTTCCAGACTTGGTTTCTATAGAATCATATCAGAAAAACTTATCTAAAATTAAAACTTTGTTGCTAATATTTTATTTACTAACGAGTCTATTTTTACAAACAATACAATAATGAATTTCCACAACAACCACATTTGGGCGGATGAAAATCCTCATGCTGTTATGGAGTCAAGACATCAATACCGATATTCTGTGAACGTTTGGCTGGGTATTTTTGGACGTTGTTTGATAGGCACGGTGTTTTTACCAAATCGTTTCAACGGCGAAAATTATCTGAACTTTTTAATAAATATTTTACCCCCATTACTAGAAGATGTTCCTCTAATTGACAGAGTTAACCACTGGTTTTTGCACGATGGTGAACAACCACAGTTTGCTGCCGCAGTAAGGCAATTTTTAAATGAAACTTACAACAACAAACGGATAGGGCGGGGAGGTCCTGTGCCATGGTCACCTAGATCCACTGATCTAAACCCACTTGATTTCTGCATTTGAGGATATTTAAAACAGCTGGTATATTTAAGGCCAATTAATAATATGGGTGAACTACAACCGCGAACAGAAAACAAAAGCCAGACAATCAGACAAAATCCAGTGTTGTTTGAAAGAATACGAGCTTCCTTTCGGCGAAGATGTGAAGCATGTATACAAATGACAGGAGGACATGTAGAACATCTTCTTTAGGCTGCTTTTTTTGTGAAAATATTTAATGTACTTAGTAAGATACCTACTGTGTGTTCATAAAAATGTATCTGTGAAACAATTGATTTGCGGAACTATGTATATTAAGACTTTTTTGTTTGCCTTGACGAGAACTACATATAAGCGAGTAGAGTATCCGACACTTTTTTCTTAAACAACCTGTATACTTACTGACATTAGAAGTGTTACACCCAGAAGGAATCATTTGTTTAACTTGATTTGTTGGAAATGTGATAGTTTTACATCAGAAGTGAAATGATAACATTTGCAAAAAATGTTATTAGCATGTAACACGAAAAAAATTAATAATGTGTTAGACGACCGCGTAGCTCAGTACACTCCTGTACACGTCTAAGCATCGATAAAATGAGATGGTCGATATTGCTGGAGCAACTTGAACTTCGTTGATTAACTACGCCAAAGTTTGTGGAGGATGGAGCAAAGTGAACAGTCGCCTCCCCATGTTATACATACACATGTTCGATGGGGTTTAAATCTGGGGAACGGGGTGGCCATGGTAAAACATTAACACTTGCTTCATGGAGAAAGTCCATACTTCAACGAGCAATATGGGGACGTGCATTATCTTGTTGAAAAAGTAAGTGTGGACAGCCATCTAGATAAGATAGTAAAGTGGTTTGTAGGACATCATCAACATAACATAAGGTAAAACAGAGAAAATGATGCTAATACCCTTCAAGAAAATCTTGATAACTTGGGACTCTGTTGCAGAAAAAAGTTTCTGCACCTCAATGTTAAGAAGTGCTTTGCTATGTCGTATTCCAGAAATGTGAATAACATTGTGACCAAGTATTTCTTGGATGGAGGGATGTTGAGTTCGGCTGAATATATCAGAGATCTGGGCGTTTTATTTGATAGACAGTTAAGCTTTAGATATCATAATAATCTTGTTCCGAAATGTAATAAATTGATGGGATTTATATTCAGAATTACTAAGAACTTTTCGTCGCCTAGATCTTTTCTATCTTTGTACTATCTTCTTTGTTCTTACTTTTGTCCTTTACTCTTATAGAAGATCTCATTTGGAGTACTGTAGCGTCATATGGTCACCATTTTATCAAAATAACATTAATAGAATAGAATCTGTTTAACGCAGATTTACAAGGCTTATTGGTGGTGAGGACATTGCCATACATGGCTCAGCCATCATACGATGAAAAATTGCAACTGTTTAATATGTATAGTTTGGATAAACGTAGAAAATAACTGATATATTAACGTTGTATAAATTATTTAATGGAATTTATGATTGTGGTGATATGATTAGTGAATTTAGTTTTCAAATTCCTAGAATTAATAGTAGGAACGCCAACTTGTTCTATATAGCCAGTGTCCGTACCAATTTGGGTCTTAATAACCCCTTGAGGTGCATGTGCACATTATATAATTCTGTACACTCTCATTCTGACATTTTTAGCCAACATTTTAAGTTCTTAAGGAGTAGCGTTTTCCATGCTGTTTAGTGATGAGTTGTTAGCTTGTACTGTAATTAATAATAATTGTATTATGTTGTTAGTTCTGAGCGATTACTAAGCCAACTACTATTATTGTATGTACAATTAATTAGATTTATGTTTTTTCTTTTGTACTGTGGTATTGATTTATTAATATTATTAGTATCTGCTGCTTAGGGCTTCTGCCTGTTTGTAGATCATGAGTAAATAAATAACGCGCAGCTGTCATACTGCCTCGAATAAATAGAAGTGGCGATCGGCTACCATAAGCAACAGCACCCCAAACCATTACTCAAACAGTCCTGTGTACATGCCTCTCAACAGCAAACCCAATATCGCGTCGCTCTTCACGCCGACGTCGTATACTTCTACCGCCATCGTCCATACCCAGAGAGAATCGCGATTCGTCGCTGAAAACAACATTATACAATTCTGCTTCCCAATGCTGCCATTCTATGCAGCAGTTCAACCGTTGACGACAGTGGTCCACAGTCAAAGGAAGCACTAATCGTGGACGGTATGAAAAAGTTCAAAGGCTCGAGTGCGGTGATATAGTGTACGCATAGGTCTACCTTCTTCTCCAAACCATTGGTCAGGGATTTGACGCGTTGTAGCAAAACGGTCTCGTAGAGCTAGTTGTCTGAAGTGGCTATCTTGCCGCTCTGTGGTACACCTCGGTTGACCAGTTGATCTTCCTCGTGTTCCTCTACCTTCTTCTGCCCACACACGACACACACACATTACCATCATTGCAGTACAATTAACACGACGACCAATTTCGCGATAGAACAAACCAACATCTCGACTGGCAACAATTCTACCCCTGTCAAAGTCACTAACACGGTGATAATTTTGACGTCTTCAAACTCTAGGCATTTTGTTACGCTTAACACTTGTACTCTCTTCCCAAAAAAGTATCAATGATAAAAAGTTGATTATAGCATGCTTTAAATATAGTCATTTTGATGCCAAAAAGTCAAGTTGACCAAATTATTCCTTTTGGGTGTAACACTTCTAATGTCAGTGAGTATACATAAAATCATCTGAAAAATTTGAAAACTATTAGTAATTCTATGGAACGACGAAAAGTTGTCTTTGTCACTAATAAACTTTCGAAAAACGTATATTAAAATGAATTATTTCAATTTCTAATTTTAATTTTACAAAAAATTCAGTTTATCATCAACCATACTTGGTATAGAAGTGTAAATACTTAAACTTCAAAGCAATAATAAACATTCATCGAGTAAATTTATCTCATTTGTTTTCAGACTTGTACGTAGTAGGTCTACAAAAAATAATTTATACACACTAATCAAGCAAAAAGACGAGATACACCAACCGTTTACACTCCCATGTTAAAAAAAAAGAAAGCACGAAATCAGATAATTTAGTGCAGAGATTATACAAGCGTTAGAAATGATGTCTCGTACCTCACATTAAGTAGCCCTCGCGTATAATTTGAATAAAAATACATCATCAATTACACGGGTTAGATGAGAATTTGATTGTATTTAAGGTCATTAGCATGATGGGTCGGGTACACATGCTGATGCTGTAGCGAAAGCTCTACGGATTCGAAGAAGATTTATGATGAATTATTGATACATGCGTAGCAAGCCGTGGACGGGTGGGTATAGCCTGCGTAAGCGCCGGCCAATTGTATTGTCGCGGTCAAGTGAGTGAAATGAGTAATTACCGCTCGAACACCGAATGCTCTTAGCGATGAAATCGAAGATAATAGGCCGGAGCTTGTAGGACTTGTACCTTCTTATCGGATATATCTTGCATTTGGCAGCGAAAAATTTGAAATTTAAATGAAGATCATCCATCTTGAGATGTTAATATTATTGCTATTTGACCGCAGTTACATCATTGTGTTTCATGTAATTCGTTTTAGAAATATTAACCTTTGATTTTTTATTTTCAGCAATAATGGCAAGAGTCATCAAACGCCTAGACGAACCAGAGGACGAATACACCAAAGGATGGGTAAAATACATGATGAAAGTAGAAACTATCTACAAAAAGGCAAGAGATTCGCGAATAAGAAAAGGCACTATGACTCTCGTTATACCCGCAGTTGATTTGGCTTGTAAATGTCCGAAAATCAAGGCCAATAAGTAAGTATTACGATTTCACTATTCATAATTCATCTGATGATGCATCATCTCTTTGAACTCGTTGAATTAGTGCAGTAAAACTCTCCGCTTACTGCATTATGTAGTCCAGCGGTGGTGAAGCGCAGTAAAATAAAGTTTTAATATCGTTCCATCTTTCTCGTTCAGAAGTTGTCTTATTCAGATTTATTACGTTCAACACAGAAACGTGCTTGATGAATCCAGATTCTTAGTGCCGTTTTGTAAGAAGAACTTCTTCGATCACATGAAAATCACGTTATATTTCGAACGTGAGTTGGAAGAACCGAGATTCGTGAACGGATTAAATTATTTCGCGCAGCTTAACTTCATAAACTAAATGTAATTGACTTCTTTGTTGATTTATTTCCCTTAGGTACTTGCATCGAGTATAAAATGCAAGATTATAGAATAAAACTGTAGGAGAATTATTTATTGCCCACATTGCACCTCTTTTTCTTCAACAGATAACAATATGTGAATTAAACTAAAATCTAAATATGTATTATTATACTTGGAAAATAGGAAATCATTTCGTATAAGTTTTTCTATAAATTTCGTATAATATTAAGACAAAAAAATATTTTAGTATCGTTTATTTCCAAGATGAATACTAATTAATTAAGTTATAAATACCAATCTCCCTTCTTAAATTAAGCGAAATGGTAAATGAAATATGTAAGTACACTACCGTCCATAAATGAGGGATCAGTAGAAGAAAAATGATACAACGCAACATAATAAATTAGTTGATGCATATATTTAAAAAATTACGTAACTCTAACAAAACAAAGTTGAATTCTTAAAAAATAAAGTAATATTTACAAATTCTAAGCCATATAATATTTAATAAAAAAATAAAATTATTTTAATTTATTCTCAGAAAAATATCCAACGCCATACTTAATAACTGCTTTACATATTTTGGGCATTCTTAATATAATTCGTTGAAGTGTCTCTACTGAAATTGCGTTCCATGCCTCTTGGAGATGTTCCCAAAGCTGTTGTTGTGACCGTAGACAATGTTCCCTCACCCTTCTATTCACCTCATCCCAGAGCAGCTCAATAGGATTGAGGTCTGGCGATTGTAGAGGCCAAATCATGTTAACAAGTATTCCATCTGCTTCTTTTTGCTGCAAATAGTTTCTACAAAGTCGAGCAGAGTGCTTTGAGTCATTATCTTGCTGAAAATGAAACCCTTCTCCAATCAATCGCAAGGAACAGCATGTTCTTCTAAAATGACCTTGTACCGCTCTTTTGTTAATATTTCGTTGATTCGATGCAGATTTCCAACACCGTCGAAGGAAAATTCTCCCCAAACTAGCACTGAACCTCCTCCATGCTTTACGGTAGCCACAACACAATCATCACGCATTCTTTCACCTCGTCTGCGTCGAACGCAAACACTCCGATTACTGCCAAAAATTTGAAATTTTGACTCATCAGTCCATAACACTTTTTTCCACATATCGATGTTCCAATTTTGATGCTCTTTAGCCCATTGCAACCATTTCTGACGGTTTTGTGGTCTCAGTAACGGGTTGCGAGCAGCAATGCGTCCCTGTATCCCTGTTTTTGTTAAGCGCGTCTTTACCGTAGTAAGGGACACTGGCGTTTCGCGGCTTTCATTAAGTTGAGCTCGAATCTGTGGAGCTGTTAAGCGTCGGTTTCTTTTGGATATTACTTCCAATCGTCAATCTTCAGCCGGGTTCGTTATTTTGGGTCTTCCGGATCGCTTTCTGGAACGCGTTGTTCCTGTTGTCTTATAGCGTTTCACTGTTCCTTGGACAGTTCGGTAAGTTAATTTAAATTTTTTCGCAATTTGCCGCAACGAAGTAATGACAGCACTACGTGTCTCTGCACTCAACTCTTTTCATTTTGCTATTCTTTTGCGATAAACAATTCGTTATCTTACGTACTCGTATCACAAGTTGACTTCTTCTATGATAAATGAGTGTTTCATATCCTAAATATCTAAATACTTCATTCGTAGTATAATTACGTAAATATTGCAGTATTATAAGTGGCTTTACCAATTTCTTTCGATAAGAACGGGCTTTGTACCTCTGCAGGTCATAAATGGATTAAAGAACTTTGTTTATTCTCATCTGAAAACTTGCTATTTATTGTAGGGATTTATGCAATAATTCCTTTGTAAATATCTTGCAAACGTACCAAACATATTTTATTTAGATTGGGGCTATTTGGGCAGGTAAATTACTAAAGTGACGAATTTGTATGCTAGTGATCCCTCATTTATGGACGGTAGTGTATATGTTGGAATTTCATTGATCTGACTGACTAGGCATTAGCTTCTAGTCAGCTGTCGACAGATAGCGCTAGAATTCTCAAAGCAAGAAAATTGGCTGGCTGTTCATAATCTAAGCTAGCAATTTAACTTGAAGTTAAGCTTACCTACCAGCCAGTTAACAGAAACAATTAACCGCCGATTGAAAAACCGGGCCTAAGCAAGTGTGAAGTACAAAAACTGTAGACCCGGTTTTATTTTGCTAATAAATTAGTAAAATAATAGGATAGGTATTAACCACAATTAAATAATTATTACAAAGCGCAATGAAAATACTGATTTTGTAATGCTTGTGCATATATTTAAATTAAAACTGCAACTTTTACTTATTACGTTTAAAAAAATTTTCTTAATATTTTCAGGGCTTACTTATTCTTAGGACGGGAGAAGGATGATTCGCCGACAGCTAAACTTCCGGGTATAATCGGAGTAACTCAGCACTCGATCGCCCACGAATGGAAAGGCGAATGGGACCTGCGCATGCGCAGATTCAGGCGCAGGGCCCGCAAATGCAAGTGAACGACTACAACGCCACCGAAATACCAGTACAGCGACAGCTACTAATTTAATAACTAATAATTCAAAATCATTTCGACAGCAGAAAAGAAAAATCTTTGTAACGCGCATATCGCTTGCTTCGCCATGTTTATCTTTAAATTACAATGAACGAAATAAACAAGAAACAAACAAAAGATGCTGATTGTGTTACTGTGATTAATTTACCCGTTTTCAGTATTTTAATTGTTTTCTCCGACTTACACCTTTTCTTCTGATCTTCCGTAATCGTATGATTACATAACGTCACCGAATAGGTTTTGTGAAATTATCTTGTATGGTGGAACCGATTGGTTTTAGTTTCCAAAGGCTATGACTCAGCTATTTAAGTAAGCAGAAATTCTAGTAAATTAAGTTTCTGGCGCAATATCTTGTTCATAAAGGCCGCTAATAAAGTTTAAATTAACCAGATCTGAACATTTTAATCTTTAACATATTAATGATCGAAACAGAATTATAATGCACACTCACAGATATGTGACTAAAAATAGGGTCGCAGATATTTACAGTAATAATAAGTTGCCTTCATTGAGGCCTGGAAAAGTCTAATTTATGCTACTCCTACCCAACCAGGATGTACCAGTAACCGGATACATCAATTTCTATTATCTAAAACAAAAAAGAGCAGAATTGAAACAAATCGTAGAGACAGGTGAATTTTAAATATAATCAAATCAACAATTGACTGCAGAGTACCACCAACTATAGCGATAGTAACGCTACTTCAAAATGTCAGTTGTATAAATAATTAAAATAAAGGTTCGAAAAAGGACCGTTGAGGCACACCCAGCATAATATCCAATTTATCTGAAACCGCACTGTAGTATGAAATTCTTTTAGGTCTAGCAGAGAAATATGAAGAAATTAGCATCAGCGAATCGGAATTAAATCCATAATACTTCGCCTCCAGTAGCCGATGACACACAATGTTAAAAGCTTTAGAATAATCTAACTGAACAGGAATATGAGACTTAGAGACAGAATCTAAATAACTTCACTTTTCCTTAATAACCATTTGGACTGTAAAGTTTCTGAAACTTCTATACCTATTCCAGTCTTCGACAGATTTAGAAAACAGAAATAAAAAAAAACTCTGTCTACTTATTTCTTATAAACATCATTGAAATTTCTGTTAAGGTTTAACAACGTGCACTTCTCTAATAAGAGTATAAATGTCAAAAGCTACAAGTAAAAAATTCTTAAGAATACAAACTTAATTGCCAACTCGCAAAAGGGTAATCTATGATGAGGTATAAGCTCTACATATGAATCAGTTGGGCCGAGCAGTGCACGGAAAAAGCCATACAATTCAAAACAAGCTAGCAAACGATTATCCAAGCTCAATTGATCCATATTAAATCATCTACACATAAGATATACCTAGTCTTCAATTAGGATAATACAACACAAGCTATTATAAAAATCAAAAACTAAATCTAAGAAAAAAACTAGAATTACGATGTCTGTAAAAAATTCGAAAAAATTTTATTCAAAACATTGCTTTGTCTACTGCTAATCAATAGCCAAAAAAAGCAATATCTGACTCACTAATGCAAGTGGAAAGCCACCCAAGTACTAAATTTTGGTGTAAATATGGTTGTAACACCGTAATACAACTTAGGTTGTGCAACAAGTTTGGTTACCATTTGGTGTAAAAGTCGTTGCGCACACCTGTCACGCACGTACCAATAACTGTATTTGCTACAGGATTTTTGTAATCGGTCACATTTATCCCTACTTAATTGACAGTCTTTCCAAAGCAGTACACAATACGTTGCAGACACGGTATTTGCCTACTTTATCATAACGTTGCTGATACTTTCCCTAAACGTTGTTGTTACGTAGTATCATCATATCCAAGTGGTATTAAATGTGACCAAATGATTAATTCATAGATACTTTTAGCAGACGCATGCGTGTATGATGTTTAACTTATAAAAAGCCTTATTCAGCATTATTTACGCGTCTGAATTACAACCGCAGTTATAAAATTAACCCATTTGCTATACAAAAAGGGAAATAAGTTACTCGTTGGTTAAAAAATAACTAAAATTACACCGGTTACGAATGACACTCATTTGATACTAATATTATAGTAACAATCTAGTTTTCCTATGACTTGGATTACCATATTCAATACAATATTACCGTACAAGAACGTTACAAAATTAACTTCCGTGGCATTGTAACTTCAGTCACAAATTGTTGCTTGGGCAAGTTTAGGTAGCCAAGAAAACGTCAAAGTCACCATACATGATCACCATATACGGAATCCATTAAAACCAACAAAATGAGGGACCACTTCCAAATTATCAATTTTCATTAGTAGGAAGGAGAGCCCATAATATATTAAAAAATATTTACATTCGCCAACACAAACACATACAGTCACAAGAAAGAAAAAAGTCGAAGCCATTACTGTTTCTATAGCGTCAAGAAAGCGTGAACTCTGAGGTTCAAATTAACTTGTTTCTTTCATTTATTAAAGTCTAGTAATAATGAAAAGCGTTATCTAAGGCAAAGGATTTATGAGACTACCAATTTGGTCTTTATATCGTTTTATCTTATAATACAAATCGCCATTACAAGAATTACTTGTTTCAACTTAAATGTGAATTGAACAGATCTAATGTATCCGATTTCTGACAAGCTATAGCTGCAGAAAAATAGCATCTGCATATTTTAAGAGCATATCGTAAAGCACTTGCGGTAACTAAACAGTTCAGAACATTTTTTTAAACCATAAAATTAATTAATTCAAACCCTATTCCGATGTAAAATACTCATTGAAGGTTATCTTGAATATTTTGATCATTTTATCAATTCTATGCATGTGCACTCCAAATTGCTTTGTCAGATTACTACCTTTACATTATAAAATCTCTTAATAATAACACTGTTGCTACAAAACAATATCATTAGAAAATCTGCTTATTTTAGTTGACTGTGCTCTTGTTATAATTAATTTTCCCTCTCTTGTAATTTACAAATTAAAAATTATAAATAACGGAAAATTATAAGCGGAAACAAAATATTCGAGCCCTCCATATTAATGAAAATTACTTCCACCGCCTAATACAAGATATTTTCTGAAAAGATAAATTCAATAGACGAAGTTAAAGAAAATTATATGCGATTACTTATACAAAAATATATATTAATCTTTAATGCGATTGTACCAAATGCATTTTATGATAATAGTTATTATTATTGTATATGTACTACGATATTTCGAATTAGTCTGTTTAATAATTTGTACAGATTTTATTAGCGAAAACAAAATAAAAAAGAAACAGTACGATGTTTATATTATAAGTTATTTATTTTTTATTTTATATTATTTACATAATGTATGATTGTGAGCATTGAGCGTTTGTTAAAAATACCACTATGTTAAGCTTGAGATATTTTTCATTCACTAAAAAAGAAACAAAATTAAACAGGTATGTATTACATAGAATATTAACTGCTAACATAACGCGTGTTTAATCGTCTTTAATGTTACCTGTATTAATTAATGGATAAAAATGAAAAATTTCTACACATAACTTCCAGAAATAATTCCAATCTAAATTATATCAATTAGTGTATGAAGAATATACGGTATCCTTTCTGTGTAAATGATTATAGAGCGCATCCGAAACAAATATTGTAATGAGATATGTACAGTATTATAAATTTAATTAATTAAATATAAATATTCCATAACAATAATAACATTTAGGCTTGTACGTTTACGTAACATTATTACTAGTTCCTAGTTTCCTAGAAGCCATAACTAAAATTAAGTGTTCTCATCAACAGAAAATTATTACAAAAAAAATATAATAATAAAGATGTAGCAGAGTAGTGACTACGTTCTAGTGTTCGATGTTGCCAACATATCAAACATATTATAATATATTAATATGTATTATGATATATTACGATAAATGTGTTATCATTATCTGTAACACAATTTATTCATAATTAATAATGTAATGTAATCTAACATTAAACTGTTGCAGGAGAAAATGGATTTTCATTTTTTAGTTTTGTTACATTCTTGTTTCTTTTGTGTTAATTCTTAATCGATAAAATATACGGATTGTGATAGAGGGGATCTGTAATCGAGATGTTTAATTTTTTAGAACAGAGCGGCAGGGTCATTGACGTACAGTAATGATGATTGCTCAGAGAGTATTGATAAAGAAATTATTAATCCGAACGTATTCCAAAGTTATAACTTTATTTTTCTGCATGATGATCAAATATTATGTAAGTTGTAATAACAATAATTAATGATACTATATAATCGAAAGGTCCGTTGTTTCGTTGAGACGACACGGAGAATAGTCACCATTTTATTAATATATAATAATAAATTATTTGTAAATTTTTGTGTACCTAATACAACTATATTGTAATAAATGTATTATGTATTAAAACGTGTTTTATTCTAATTCCTTTGTCAAACTTCCCTTTTTACTACATATACCACCAAATAAGAAAACACTTGTAAATAAACTTCATTTATACTTCAAACGAAATAAGTTTTTATTTCTTCTTTTTTTACTTATAGCATTGTTTAAATAAAGTTTAAAATGTGGTATCTGAAGTATATTTGGAACTTTTTCTTTCGTATTAAGACTTTCTAGCACTTCCGGTTTTGTATGAAATTCAATCTAATTTGATATTTTAACCATACATAATTTTGCAATTTTCGAATTTTACGGAATTATTTAAGCACAAAAACATACATTAGTTCAATTTGAAATACATGGGTAATATGTTGAATTATTGGATATTTAATTGTTAACAAATTACTAGACTAAAAGTCTAATAAAAATTACCAACAATTATTATCAAACTACAAAAACTATACAGCGAGATACGAACATGATGTTTAGCTAATTTGTAAATGGTTTGGTTTGGTTGCTAATTTCTGTGCAACCTATATATACATAAGTGTTGTTAAAAGTTATGGCAGATCTCGGTATCTATGACTCCAACCACCGAAAATCATATTTGGTTAAAAATACTTTAAGACAATAGAATCAATACTACAAATGCACATTTCTAAATTGTACTAACAATAAATTCCCTTTAACGGGTTTCCTGACACATTCTATAAACTCTATATGAGACACTAGGTATAGTAGAACGAACCTTGACTTTTTCGAAACCAACCTTCATTCAAGTTTGATTAACCCATACTTATTTCACATAATTAGTAAATTGGGCAATAATTTAAGCGTTTAATAATTTTACTTTAATAAATGGAATTATATAGAAAATAATTAGAAATTGCCTTTGTCTGTCATCTCTTAGTAGCTAGCAAAACTAATATAGATCCATTGCAACCATGCAACAGTGCGTCGTCGGTAATATAGACTACTTGATAAATAGTTCACTGAAATGTCAGTTGTCATTCATTTCACCAATTGGATATAACCTTATTTAGAATTTGAGATAAATTATTCACATTTTATTGAAAATAAAAAAAATGTCTGGAAAAGGCACATTCCAACCGGTAAGTTTCTTTAACCGTTTATATAGCAACATAAACAGATAGTAACTCTATTTTCAAGGATTCTGATGTTCACATAACCTATGAAGATCAACAGAAAATTAACAAATTTGCCCGGCTCAACGCGAAATGGGAAGATTTAAAAGAAGAAACCAAAAATAAAGAGGTATTTTCTAAATCTACGACCGATATTAAATAAATACTAATACATTTTCTTTCAATTAGAATGATTTAAAGAATTTAGAAGAAGCATGTGATGAAATCGCTTTACTAGATGACGATGAAAAGATTCCTTATTTAGTTGGAGAAGTATTTATATACCAGAACAAAGACACGACTGAGGTAAATTTGACGAATTTATTTTTCAATAAATATTAATAGTAATCGTTATTATAGCAATGTCTAGAGGATGCCAAGAAAAGTACAGAAAATGAAATTAGTGATCTAAAATCTCAAGCTGGTAAAGTTAAAGATTTGATGGATGATCTTAAATCACATTTATATGGAAAATTTGGTAGTCATATTAATTTAGAAGCTGATGATGAAGAATAATTACGCATGAATTCACATATGCTGTGAAGAATAACTGACCCATTTTTCTATAAGCTTTTGCAGCGTTTATGCCTCCTTTTTTAACTCATGCAGTTTTGTAATGTTTTTGTCTTTATTTATTATTAAGTTACTAATAAAATAAAAATACAAGTTATTGATTTTATTTTAATTTCTTGAATTCATTTCTATTTGTAATATAGATTTAACAAGTGCTAATATAGGTCTACAATAATGATAAATGTGTTAAAGCAAAATAGATAGTAAAATGATATTGAATGTGCACATGGATAATTCAAAATATATACATTGTAATTTTTAAGAAAGTCTCTTAAAATATTTAACTTTAACTGCTCATTTTATCTTTTGTTTGGGTTTCAAGATGTTATTTGCAGAATACAGGGTGGTACAACAAAGATGTGACGGACTATTATAATTAAACTGCGAACCAAACATGTTCTTTCTTTAATGAGACACATGGTATTAAAATATTACAATTGATTGTATATTGTATTAATTACTGTAAACAATTTGATATAACTTTAGTTGGATCTAAAAGCTATAGGTACGGAGAGAAAAGCGATTGAAGGCGAAAAAAAGTTCCATTGTCATCAATTTTTTACAAAAACCGGAAAAGAATATTAAAAAACTAAGAGTATACTTACTTAAATGTGCTAAATTCTTGACTAAAGTGATGGCTTACAGTCGACTTGTAATTATTCGCCATTATACAGGATGATTGAGGTTTGTAAATCTATTTCGGACTTAGGTATTTCAAATAGTACATTCTGTATATTATTTCATGTGTTAAAGACAATTTCCTCAGCTTTCCAAAAATACCATACATACAAAATTGTTAGTATATGGCCATTAAAAAGAAAAGTTTTGTTCGTCGACAACTGCTTTGATCACGCTGTATAAAGAAAATATTTTAAAAATATAGCCCATGTAGTCCTCAATCAAATTCCAAAAAGGTTTTTTGAAATTCCTCGCCGTTTAATTATAACAGTCCACCCGATCTTGGTTACCTACACCATTCTGTATATAGAACTCTTACTTTTTAATAAATTTAATTTGTTCCAGAAAGCAATAAAGAAGAGAAATCCAAATGGGTTCATTTTGTTTTCTGTGTTACTAGTTACTAAAGTTCATGGTAGCTTACAATCTTAATTGTTACCTACATATAAATGCTATTTTTCCTGTTTAGTTCCATATGTAAAAATCTCAATAATAGTATCTATATAACTATCGTGAGTATCCGGAGAATTTAGTATGAACAAAGGACTAGATTAGAGTACTAGATAGTGATAGGCGCCCCACAAAGAAGTCGATGAATGGACTAAATTATGCATATTAATTCGGAAAAATCAAAGATAACAGTAACAGACTTGAATAAACATATAGGATACACCGGAGTACCAAGTCTGAACAGCCTCTCTGCATTGAATAGTACACAGAGATTACTATAACATAATTTCCACCCTATTTGTATTTACATTTATTTATTTATTTTTTAATGTGTGGTGGGTGCTTAGTTGCAGTGACGCCGTAAGCTGTATTACTTGTCTGGCTATCACTGCAACTCTTGCGGTGTAGTTTGGTGTGTATAAATTGTGTTCAAATGGCTTTGTGACAGCATCATATCGCCTTTTATGATGCCGCGCTGTTAATCACTTTACTCCCAACAGCGAATGGCAAGTCGATCCGGGATTAAACTCTCTGAAAAAATGTCACCGTCCCTCCAGAGAATTGAACCCCGGCACCTATCGTCCTCTCACAACAATAGTCAGCCGCCTAACCACTGCGGCCATCAACCTGTTATTTGTCGAGCAGATTTGATGAGAAGAGTCACTCTTATCTTTGACAAAGTGTAAATTATTAATGATATATAAGATTTATTCGTAAAAACAATTTCTAGTTAATGAGTTGTAAACAGCATTTTACTCTTCTACTCTTATAGATGACATATTTAGGATGTATGTGCTTGTCGTTACACTACGAAGCAATTTATATATTAAGAAATGCGATTACTAGTGAATGATGCTTGAAATATCTGGAATATGGCTGTAAAATAAAAGCCATCCTCTTGAATATCATTAAAAATATATATTTTTTTAAACTTGATATCTTGGAAACTGCGGGAGTTTAGTGAAGATGATTTACAATAATAAGATTCGAGCACATTCGACAAAAAAAAGCAACCTGTATATTTCGAAATAGTGATGTAGAGAGGAGGCTTCATTTTGAAAGTCTTTTATTTAAAAAATGTTTCCAGCCACTTTTAACCGCACAAAATGCAAAAAAGTCGCTCTCACTTTGCAACACTAATCGTACGAAGAAATAAAGCAGATAATAGTTTTTTTGGTGGAATGGAGATAATTTAGTAGCGAAACATGTAAGGTCATAACGCAGACAGCACAAGACATCTTATGGATGTCTTCTTTGGGTCTGTAATATGTCCGAACGCCTAAAGATGTAAAACAGACATCTTATGGACGTAGTTTTAAAGACGTCCCGCGGATGTTCATTTATGGCATTCATAAGACGTTTCTTAAAGTTTAAAAACCACATAGATTGATGTCTTATATAAAAAATTCGAGTTAGTTCGAGACGTTAAGCACTCTAGTGTATTAAAGATTGTGTTCATGTTTCAAAAGTATATGATATGCGACCATTGATAATTGTCAATTTAATTTTTTATTAACATAATTTAATAAGTGATTATGTTCGCCACGTATTTAACCAATCAGCGTTTACTTTAACATATTACATACATCAGTGCCAACTCACATCGTCTTCGAAACTATGCGATAATTTTAATGGCGATCGTCTCAGTTTGACTATTTAATTTGACAGCGTTTGAGTTTAATTCTGGTTTCATTTAGTCATTTTCGCAGTTTTTAGTTAGTTTACAAGGAATTGAAATAACAAGTCATTCATAAGACGACTGTGGTAGGTATATGTATGTATCAATACTGTTGACTTAAACAGGCGCTATCTAGTGCAATATTTTGAATACATTGAAAGTCTAGACAATTATGTCTGACATATGTCAAAATCAGATACCCATAAGACGTAAAACGATGTCTTATAAACGTTGACATTTGTAACATCGGATGTCTATACGACATCTTCTGGACGTCCTTCAGGCGTAAACAAACATCCATAAGACGTCTCGAATATCGGACTTAGACATCTTATGGACATCTATGAGATGTCTTTGTGCTGTCTGGGAAATAGATCAATTTCCATAATTTCATCAGGATCTTTTCTCTATCGTCTTTTACTAAAGTAAATTTGTATTTAATAATATAAGCAGAATGAGAATAAGCATATGGAAGCATAATTATTAGTTTTAATGTGATAATTGCTAAGGTTGTTAGGTTCGATACTAAATATGTAAAATTCGTGTGAAAGATGTAATTTGCAGAACGATCTAGAGACAACTCGTATTGTTTTCCTAAATTCTATTAATCTTAAATAAAAAATGCACGAGAAATAAATTATCAAAATGACGTATAAGTAGTAAAGGTAAATTGGCTTTATTAGTTCCTTGTTAGGTTAATAATGTGTGGCTTGGAATTAATCACATTTAATAAAATAGGAAATGACTATATACGCAGTTAGTTTGCTTATTTATTTAATTAACAGCAGATTTTGGTTTTTACCGCAATTAGTACCTACAATTAATTTTCAACGTACCTACTGTAGAGAGTAAACAGGAGGTAATATTAAATGTCAAACGTTCAGGAGTAATATAATTCTAAAATACTTTCAATGTACTCATCATAGTAAATACATACTATCACAAACACTTGCATAGATAGTAGATATGTATTATCTACTTACTTAGCAACCTATACTCTCTCTGCATCAATTTTACATGCATCAAAAGTTACTTTCACCTTCCTGTGGAGGTTCACCGCAGAAAAAGTATATTTTAAGCTGGCAAAAATCAGAACCGTCGACGTGTAATACTACACTTATATATTATTTTAAATTGATTCGACTGGCTTTACTTTTGCGGTTTGTATGAGTTGACACTTTCTAATCTACAATTCTGTATTTCCTAAATAACGCAATATTTAAAACTATTGTCCGGGATTGTTGTAATTAGGGAAGTTTGGGAATGGTTTACAACGCGATATGGAAAGTTTTTTATGACGGTATCTTTATTTATCAAGAATAAATTTATACAGTATTCCGATCTATGCTATAGTTTTTAAATAATTAACGATATATTGAAAATTGGAAGATTTAAATTAGCAAATTATTTTCATATTTTGGAATTAAAATATTTTTAATCACAGCTCGCTTTAAATTAGTATTACTTAAAAAAATGCAATTGTTGCATTGCTGATTTTTGTGGATATACAGAATGGTCCACTTAAAGTGTAACACTGTAATATCTTCGAAACCATTAGTGTTATGAAGAAAAGTGTTAGACAAAAGTTTAGCCTTCGTGAAGTTAGCCCCCCCTTTTTCGAATTTCCAAATTTTGAAAGTTGTTCCAGGTTGTTCGGTTGTTCTAGTTGTTCTGAACATTGTTCCAAAGTTTGAACCTTCTCACATTAGTAGTTTATGAAATAACTAATAAAAATGAAATTTCGCCAGCCCCCCTTTTTCAAATTCAAACTTTTGAGAGTTGTTCCAGTTTGTTCTAGTTGTTCTGAACATTGTTCCAAAATTTGAGCCTTCTGTCATTTAGTTTATGAAATAATTGAGAAAAACAAAATTTCATTTTTCGAATTTCGAAATTTTGAAAGTTGTTCCAGGTTGTTCTAGGTTTGTTCTATTGTTCCAAGATTTTACCTTTCTATCATGTATACTTCGTGAAATAAATGAAAAAAACTAATTTTCAGGGGTGAAGTTAGCCCCCCTTTTTCGAATTTCGAAATTTTGAAAGTTGTTCCAAATTGTTCCAAGATTTTACCTTTCTATCATGTATACTTCGTGAAATAAATGAAAAAAACAAAATTTCAGTAACGCCCCTTTTTCGAATTTCGAAATTTTGAAAGTTGTTCCAGGTTGTTCTAGGTTTGTTCTACATTGTTCCAAGATTTTACCTTTCTATCATGTATACTTCGTGAAATAAATGAAAAAAACTAATTTTCAGGGGTGTGAAGTTAGCAATTTCGAAATTTTGAAAGTTGTTCCAGGTTGTTCTCGGTTTGTTCTACATTGTTCCAAGATTTTACCTTTCTATCATGTATACTTCGTTAAATGAAAGAAACAAAATTTCAGTAACGCCCCTTTTTCGAATTTCAAATTTTGAAAGTTGTTCCAGGTTGTTCTAGGTTTGTTCTAATTGTTCCAAGATTTTATCTTTCTATCATGTATACTTCGTGAAATAAATGAGAAAAACCAATTTTCAGGGTGTGAAGTTAGCCCCCCCTTTTTCGAATTTCGAAATTTTGAAAGTTGTTCCAGGTTGTTCTAGGTTTGTTCTACATTGTTCCAAGATTTTACCTTTCTATCATGTATACTTCGTGAAATAAATGAAA
Source organism: Holotrichia oblita (assembly GCA_023690525.1). Lineage (NCBI taxonomy): Eukaryota > Metazoa > Arthropoda > Insecta > Coleoptera > Scarabaeidae > Holotrichia > Holotrichia oblita. Next base: position 58,576,815 of record CM043015.1, read on the forward strand.
AAACTAATTTTCAGGGGTGTGAAGTTAGCCCCCCTTTTTCGAATTTCGAAATTTTGAAAGTTGTTCCAGGTTGTTCTAGGTTTGTTCTACATTGTTCCAAGATTTTACCTTTCTATCATGTATACTTCGTAAAATAAATGGAAAAAACTAATTTTCAGGGGTGTGAAGTTAGCCCCCCCTTTTTCGAATTTCGAAATTTTGAAAGTTGTTCCAGGTTGTTCTCGGTTTGTTCTACATTGTTCCAAGATTTTACCTTTCTATCATGTATACTTCGTGAAATAAATGAAAGAAACAAAATTTCAGTAACGCCCCTTTTTCGAATTTCGAAATTTTGAAAGTTGTTCCAGGTTGTTCTAGGTTTGTTCTATATTGTTCCAAGATTTTATCTTTCTATCATGTATACTTCGTGAAATAAATGAGAAAAACCAATTTTCAGGGGTGTGAAGTTAGCCCCCCCTTTTTCGAATTTCGAAATTTTGAAAGTTGTTCCAGGTTGTTCTAGGTTTGTTCTATATTGTTCCAAGATTTTATCTTTCTATCATGTATATTTCGTGAAATAAATGAGAAAAACCAATTTTCAGGGGTGTGAAGTTAGCCCCCTTTTCGAATTTCGAAATTTTGAAAGTTGTTCCAGGTTGTTCTAGGTTTGTTCTATATTGTTCCAAGATTTTAATCATGTATACTTCGTGAAATAAATGAAAAAAATAAAATTTCAGTAACGCCCCTTTTTCGAATTTCGAAATTTTGAAAGTTGTTCCAGGTTGTTCTAGGTTTGTTCTATATTGTTCCAGGATCTTAGCTTTCTATCATGTATACTTTGTGAAATAAATGAGAAAAACAAATTTTCAGCGGTGTGAAGTTAGTCCCCTTTACTTTGTGAAAATAAATGAGACAAATGAAATTTCAGTAAGGCCTCTTTTTCGAAACTTAAAATATTGAAAATTGTTCCAGGTTGTTCCACGTTTGTTCCATATTGCTGGCTATCTATCATGTATAAAAAAAATAATTTCAAAAAATGAAATTTCACTTACTCGTCTCCCCTTCCTTTGATTTTTTGAAAATCGAGATTTTATTATATATATTTATATTTTCGTATAAATTATTAGTTCTGGTTTAGCAAGGTTATTTTCGGATAGCTTTCTCGTTTTTTAACAAATCATCGATTTCAAACCAAACATTTTCAGACTTAATGTAGGCTGTATAATGACCAATTGAAGTTGTTCTTCTACCACCATAATAAACGACAAATCCTGCCAACTGATATAGGTTTGATTCTAGTGTCATTGTGTTAGGTAACTTAGAATCTGAATTGATTCCATGTCAAAATCGGTGCACTCAATAAATAAGTGAGATTCATACTTAATATTGATCGACATAGATTTTCCGCAACATAAAAATTGTGTAGGGCGACCCTGTTGAATTGCCTCGTCCAGTTTGGAATAACCGTATGTTCGCAATATATCTAAGTTTAAAGGCACTAGAACTCGTGCTGTAGTTCGTATTCTTTTGCAGTCTAAACACTCGACAATCTCAGTGTAACTCATTTCTGAGTGAAAAACCCATTCGCAAAGATTTATAATGTTGGAAGTGGCATCAATAGTGACAATACCAGGTACACTTCCAGCTTGTATAAAACAAGCTATTTGGCGAAGAATTTCTGCACGAAGTTTATAAATTCTTTTGGTAGGTCCCGTATAAATAAAAGACTTTATAAATGTAAATCCCGTGGTTCCAGCAGATTCAACAACATTGCGAAAACAATTATTAGAACATGCACTAGATAAAATATGTACAATGCTATCGAATCCACACGTGTTTCTTACTACTATTTTACAATTCTTTTCAATTATAAGCGGACAAATATTACCATTTGAGAGAATTGCAACGGATGTTCTGTTTTTATTCGCTAATTCTAATAAATCCCAATCAGGACGAGGACTTAGATAAGATCGTCTTTTCGTTTTGGTTACATTTTTATTACGCCAATTCTGTTCTTCGACTAATTCAGATTTCTCTTCGTTTTCTGCATCTGATGTATTATTAACCTTTGAGTTGCTAGATTCGAATGTCTGTTGAAGCACGTCCGTTAATACTGTTAAATTTTCCTCAAGATTATCAGAAACAGATTTTTACTTATGACGAGATCATCTGTTTGAGCTGTAACAGTAGTATTGAGTAACTTTTCTCCCTTGTTACTTGTTACTTCGCGTTTATCACTTGCTATAGCTAATTTCGTTGCTAAGAAAGACTTTAGATGTATAGTTAAAAACTTATCAACTCTCATTGGACGATAATCGTGTTTAAATAAACGATGTTTGCAGTCGTTAAATTCTGATTCCACAGCTGACGAAGTGGCTGTAAGATTTCCATACCCAAACACGGATATCATTGTAGCAGAGAAAATGGGAAAATATGGTAAAAGAGCCTTTATTCTACGAGCCACACTTGGAATGTAATATGGATTTATATCCGACCCCTGTGGTGCCGAACGTTTCTATTATACAGTCTTCGAAAAAATTATTTGCCCAATGCATTATGGATGGACTTATGTCAACGTTTAATTCTTCATTAATCTCATTTTCCTCCGTATTATCTGAGCTATCACTGGATTCAGGTTTATCGATTTCACATATAGCAGTTAAATCTTTGACTCCTTTAATTTTTGTACGTAAATACTGACATGCTTCCTCAGCTATAGTAATGCAAGAGTTGGTGTCATCTCCACATACTTCGCTTGTACAAAGTATGACTGCCGATTTTATTACTTTCTTCAGATCGTTGAAGTCAGTGGTTTTTGTTAGAAGGCCCATTATCATAACATAAAACGTTTTCACACGTGGATTTACGTGTTTCAGTTCCTTCCACCTGGAGATCATATGGATGTAATGGGAAACATCTAATCTGAGAAAGCAGGATGGCAGGTAGCGTGAATTGTTTGTGAGAGATTCATAGCACTTGCTTAAATAATCCTTTAAATCTTTGCATTGTCCGAAAGCTCTTACTATAGCTCCCATCAAAGCTTTATCGAAATCGCAGACAATTTCACGGGGTAATGGAAAGTTTGATTTGTGAGATGCCCCTAAACGTAATATTTCGTAAAGCCAATACTGTATGGCATTTGTATTTTGTGCACTGCTAAGCATTTGAAATACAGGCATTTTTAATGTTGGTGTTTCTGCAACAATTTGATACAAGTATACGTGACTTGATAATTCTCCGTTTGGCTGCTTCAGCTTCTTAACCAATGATCCAGTTGCATCGATAGATATTAAATTCGGATACTGAATGTAAACAGCCATCTGCTCTTGTGTCCAATAGTGAACGAAGAACGGATCCATACCAATCGCATGAATTTCTCCTAAATGATATCCATACTTCATATTTGATATGCTCTCTATAGGATTGATTTTAACTATGTGATGGATAATATCTCGCCTTTCTTGTTTTGCTTTACGCAGAACAGAAGTTCTTGGTAGAGATGGTGGTTCTTTTTCACCAAATTCCATTAAGCTATTCGCTTCATTTCTGCGCCATATACATGGTAAAGTATTACCATCCACGATTGCTTGGGAAACCTCAATTCTTCTGTTGCCTTTCAACTGTCGTTTTCTACTGTGAGGTACTGACAGATCAAAATTTTTAATAGTACATTCCATTACTACGTTGAAATTAGGTAATGGCTTATTTTAAACGAAGAACTGCACTCTCTGCAGAACCCTAGCACAGTAACATATATTCCTGTATCAGAAACTTTGCATCGCTTAAAACATATAGCACAGGGCAGCTTTGTCTCTTTGTACACCAACTCATAAAGCTTATTCGACCAAATCTGACGTGTGAGTATATCATACTTTCTTTCACGACGCTGCTTATCGGAATAAAACACATCATTCGGTTGAATCATCAACCACGTTTTCGGCGAAAATTCTATTCTAAATTCAATATCGTTACAAGAATGTGTATCGTTCAAGGAATCGTCGTCTACGGAATCTGTTACTGAATTCTCAATATTAATGTTATGAAAATTTCTAATTTTGTCTAAAATACCATAGCGATTGTTTTGTAACATAACATATACATATTTTGGGCTCATAGACAAATTTATATTTGTACTAAGTTCTTTATAGACATCAGAGCTCGGTACAACAGGATTACCTAAATCATCAATAATATTTCTATATTCAGGAGACAAAAGAATGTCACAAAGACGTTCTATATGTTTCGACATATTGGTCACTAAATTTAAACTGTGTAACCGCTCTAGACGTTATGCAATAAAGTTATAATATTTCCTCTTTCAACAGTAAATAAGTCACGATGAAAACAAACAGGAAAAGAACGAAAACGGCGAACTTTTTAGAGGAAAGAGTAATATATTGTTGCAGGTATCTACAATATAACAGGCAGTTTATTAATGTAATTAACGATAATTCAGTAAATTAAACAGCTTATCCAATATAGGTTTATTGCAGCAAGCAGTATTTACTCGCATGCATTATTAATAATACAAACATGTTATTAAACAAAACTAAAACTATCCAGAAAAAAAAAACCATATATTTTACTATTGGAAACAAAATATTTAAACCACCGAGGAACCAAAATGTATGTGATAATTCGATATATGTGATAATAATTGTAATACCTTACAAAAGACACGGCTGTTCAGTGTATTACGAAAAATATTCGCATACTATGCACCAACTGTCTAATTTCGTTATACCAGATTCATACAACTTAACAGTTCAGATATTTTAAACACTTTGCCGCTATCCGACCTGTCATCAACTGTATACACTACGTACTATACATGTTACTTACCTACGTACATCATATCATTTCTCTGACTAATTTTATTAAACAAATGACTTATAAATGCAATAACCTGGAACAATTCTTATATGTTTGGTTTATAAAAACAAGGCGACAACATTATTCCATTTCTGCTAATTATTTCTCGAATTATGCGTAGTATAAGGCTAAAATTTTGAAACAATATCCAAATTTCTCTCACAACTTCGATGTTCAAAAAAGGGGTAGTTCTTCTCAATTATTTCGTGAACTATGCATCAGAAATGGCTAAAATTTTGCAGCTATAACGAACTAAGCTAGAACAACATGGAACAACTTTCAAAATTTTGAATTTCGAAAAAGAGGCCTTACTGAAATTTTGTTTTTCTCATTTATTTCACGAAGTAATTTATTTGCTAAAATCTTGGAATAATTTAGAACAAACCTAGACCAACCTGGAACAACTTTCAAAATTTCGAAATTCGAAAAAGGGGCGTTACTGAAATTTTGTTTTTTTCATTTATTTTACGAAGTATACATGATAGAAAGGTAAAATCTTGGAACAATGTAGAACAAACCTAGAACAACCTGGAACAACTTTCAAAATTTCGAAATTCGAAAAAGGGGCGTTACTGAAATTTTGTTTCTTTCATTTATTTCACGAAGTATACATGATAGAAAGGTAAAATCTTGGAACAATGTAGAACAAACCGAGAACAACCTGGAACAACTTTCAAAATTTCGAAATTCGAAAAAGGGGGGCTAACTTCACACCCCTGAAAATTAGTTTTTTTTCATTTATTTTACGAAGTATACATGATAGAAAGGTAAAATCTTGGAACAATGTAGAACAAACCTAGAACAACCTGGAACAACTTTCAAAATTTCGAAATTCGAAAAAGGGGGGGCTAACTTCACACCCCTGAAAATTGGTTTTTCTCATTTATTTCACGAAATATACATGATAGAAAGATAAAATCTTGGAACAATATAGAACAAACCTAGAACAACCTGGAACAACTTTCAAAATTTCGAAATTCGAAAAAGGGGCGTTACTGAAATTTTATTTTTTTCATTTATTTCACGAAGTACACATGATAGAGAGGTAAAATCTTGAAACAATATAGAACAAACCTAGAACAACCTGGAACAACTTTCAAAATTTCGAAATTCGAAAAAGGGGGGCTAACTTCACACCCCTGAAAATTGGTTTTTCTCATTTATTTCACGAAATATACATGATAGAAAGATAAAATCTTGGAACAATATAGAACAAACCTAGAACAACCTGGAACAACTTTCAAAATTTCGAAATTCGAAAAAGGGGCGTTACTGAAATTTTATTTTTTTCATTTATTTCACGAAGTACACATGATAGAGAGGTAAAATCTTGGAACAATATAGAACAAACCTAGAACAACCTGGAACAACTTTCAAAATTTCGAAATTCGAAAAAGGGGGGCTAACTTCACACCCCTGAAAATTGGTTTTTCTCATTTATTTCACGAAGTATACATGATAGAAAGATAAAATCTTGGAACAATATAGAACAAACCTAGAACAACCTGGAACAACTTTCAAAATTTTTTAAATTCGAAAAAGGGGCGTTACTGAAATTTTATTTTTTCATTTATTTCACGAAGTACACATGATAGAGAGGTAAAATCTTGGAACAATATAGAACAAACCTAGAACAACCTGGAACAACTTTCAAAATTTCGAAATTCGAAAAAGGGGCTAACTTCACACCCCTGAAAATTGGTTTTTCTCATTTATTTCACGAAATATACATGATAGAAAGATAAAATCTTGGAACAATATAGAACAAACCTAGAACAACCTGGAACAACTTTCAAAATTTCGAAATTCGAAAAAGGGGGGGCTAACTTCACACCCCTGAAAATTAGTTTTTTTCATTTATTTCATGAAGTATACATGATAGAAAGGTAAAATCTTGGAATAATGTAGAACAAACCTAGAACAACCTGGAACAACTTTCAAAATTTCGAAATTCGAAAAAGGGGCGTTACTGAAATTTTGTTTTTTTCATTTATTTCACGAAGTATACATGATAGAAAGGTAAAATCTTGGAACAATGTAGAACAAACCTAGAACAACCTGGAACAACTTTCAAAATTTCGAAATTCGAAAAAGGGGGGGCTAACTTCACACCCCTGAAAATTAGTTTTTTTTTTTATTTCACGAAGTATACATGATAGAAAGGTAAAATCTTGGAACAATGTAGAACAAACCTAGAACAACCTGGAACAACTTTCAAAATTTCGAAATTCGAAAAAGGGGCGTTTTTGAAATTTTGTTTTTCTCAATTATTTCATAAACTACACATGACAGAAGGCTCAAATTTTGGAACAATGTTCAGAACAACTAGAACAAACTGGAACAACTCTCAAAAGTTTGAATTTCGAAAAAGGGGGGCTTTTCATTTTTATTAGTTATTTCATAAACTACTAATGTGAGAAGGTTCAAACTTTGGAACAATGTTCAGAACAACTAGAACAACCTGGAACAACTGTCAAAATTTCGAATTTTGAAAAAGGGGGGGCTGACCAGAAAAACGGTTTTTTCGATTTTGCTGGGCAATTTTTTAATATTTTTCTCCAAAATTCTGGAACAATTTAGAACAAACCTAGAACAACCTGGAACAACTTTCAAAATTTGGAAATTCGAAAAAGGGGGGGCTAACTTCACGCAGGCAAAAGTTTAACTATATATCAAGGGGCTCATTCGATGGCGCTAATGTTGTCACTATAAAGAAAGACACAAATAGCATATGGTATGTTTCTATCAAATTCTAAAAGAGCAATAAGTTGTGAATAGAAAAATAGTAAACCACATATGACCTCAAAATTAATATTTTTTTTTTTTTTTTTTTAATATGTGGTGGGTGCTTAGTTGCAGTGACTCCGTAAACTGTATCGCTTGTCTGGCTATCACTGCAACTCTCGCGGTGTAGTTTTTGTGTGTGTATGTTGTGTTCAATGGCTTTGTGACAGCATCATATCGCCTTTTATGATGCCGCGCTGTTAATCACTTTGCTCCCAACAGCGAATGGCAAGTCGATCCGGGATTAACTTCATTAATAGAGATATTTCGAAAAAATGAGGACATAATAAAGGTCAGTGCAGCAATGTTTTTCTTTCGTTTGTTAAATGTAAAAGTAGAACATAATTGTTAATAGTACGTACAAATTATTTACATAAAGTAATCAGTTGAAAAATGTAGCCGGCTATCGAATTAAATGTTCAAAATGGCGGCTACCAGCCTAAATGCACTGAACAACTCAAAAACTATAACATTTACACTACTACTACAACTACACATTTTACATTGTTCTAAAAATGCTCTACACGAAAATGGGGCCGTCCCGGATTTTTTTTTTATTGTGTGTATAGTGTACATGAAATTATAGTGTCTAAATTTTCTTTTTTTTATATATTATTAATAAATATGCCAAGAAAAAATATCAAAGTTTGAATTTTGAATTTACCGCATTTATGACGTGGTAATGGTAAATTGACAGAGAAGCTTGCTTATGATATGGAAAGAGATAGAAATAACACATCAATGTTTTCTTAATCACAAATGTAATCTTTCTTTTTTTTTTTTTTTGTTGACTACGTAAACGTCAAACGAAATCCACCTCCTGTCTATCTGTATTCTGTCATAGTATTTATTTTCATATTTGTTTGATAAACTATTATTATTTTGTGGTGTGCATGCGTCACTAAAAGTTGACATCTGCTCTTCCACTCGACCATTCTATCTAAACGTAAAGCCTAAACCCAAAAAGAGAGTAGTTACATCTGCTTCCCTTATATAATTTTTGTGCATATCTTCGTTTCTTTAGGGTGTTTTGGTTTATAATTAGTTATAATTTCGCTAATTCTCTTCTCATGCCCTGGTTTAGCTACGTCTAGATGGTTTTCTGTACTACGATGTCTTTAAGAATGTGTTCACTGACTTTTACTTCAGACGTGAATGTTTTTATTGGCGCATTATCTAGTCTTTTTACCAAAACACAAGTATTATCAAATTTTGGCGCTTCCATCTGCACCTAACTCTGGCTTTTAACAAGTTCAGACCAAATCACTTCAATATCTTTCATGGTTAACAAATATTTAGTAAAAGCGTTTGATTATCCTTCTATTGAAGGAATACAAAAGATTATGACAGTTGAAAAAATCTCAGATCCCTTGCCTGCAAATCTCCATTTAATTTGGATCTGAGAATTTCTGTCAACTGTCATAGGTTGCGCATCTTTATATATTTCTTCAATCAACGGTAAAAGACACATCGATTTTCTTTTTACTTGTTGACAGGATTATATGCACTATAACTATTAACGGTTTTTCCAAATTCTTGCTTCACTTATACGTTTTTACATTTCGTATTTTAGTACACAAAAACTACACATTAAAGACTGAAAGTTCTATTACATGCTATTACATTTGATTCCACAACATAAATGTATTTCATATACAGGAATCTTTTTTTATCATTACACATACACTTTCCCTATGTGTAATGATAAAAAGAAAAAAGTCAATGCATTGACATAGTAGGCAACCAATTATACACCATTCTATTTTATTTTTGAAGTAAGATTTGCGGTACCAGGGATTATTAGGGCGTGGAACAATTTAAAATAAGCAAAGTAAAATAGCATTTTAAAATGTGTATCGTACAGTATTTCCTCTACAATTTCACTTTTTAGTTCAAAATAATAAATAGTTAATAAAAATATGACAGCTCATGGTTCTCGCTTGTCAAAATACGACTGCATAACTGGTTGCCTACTATGCAGCTATAATGCATTGACTTTTTTTTTAAGTTACACATAGGAAAAGTGTGTGTGTAATAATAAAAAAAGAACCCGGTATGTACCTACACGTCTTATCGTCAAAACGTCTTTTTTATAATAATTGTCACTGTCAACACACCTGTCATGACTTATAGCCAATGCTATAGGCTAATGGTTGTACATTACTACGTTTGTCGTTGGTGTATTCTTACAAGTTTAAGCCAATAAAAAGAAGTACCATTATCACGTCACTAAACGCGCGATTTACAAATAATCGGTTTTATTTTCTTTTTTGTGCAATTCCAGTAACACTAAAATTATAATTTTTGCTATTACCTACATCAGATTATAGTAATCTTTCATAATAAAATATTTATTAACACATTTAAAAAAACGGGACGGCCCCATTGTTTACTATATTGCCCTGTTAAAGCTCTGGATGTAAAAAAAAGAAAAATATACCAGAAAACGTAAAATCGTCGATCATATATTTTTATGAAATTTATTTATCATTTATTTTACTTTTCTTGTAGATCCTAAATTTCATTTTCTAGTCTCATGAAACTAAACATTTTTGCAAAATGAAATTAACTGTAAAATCATAAAATAAGCAAGAACCTCTGGAATGTTGCTGGAATGGCAATAAAAATAAAGAACCGCAATTAATTAACATTTCATTGCTGTTACCCAAGAAAAAACTTCAATTCGTTTTTCCAACGGCAAAGACTCTTTGTCTTGTCATACGTTAGTCTATGAAGCAAAATATAAAAATTATCGATAAAAGTTGTATGTTTTTCCCATGCAAAGGATGGATGTACACTTGCAATTTCTTTAAAGAAGCAAAGCATTATTTGCTAAATCAATGCTAAAAACACCCTCTATTAAGGGCAGTAAAACCCGACCCGACAATTCTTAAGAAAAAACTTATAGTTCTTCTGTTAACGCGTTGTTAAAGTCATAACTCAACTACCGTTAGTTCTCTAGAACAGATGTTTCCTATAATGTCACTTTTCTGTCTCGATTGTACAGGTACCTATGTAGTTTAACAGTAGGTATTTAAGGTTACTTGTACTTAGAGTTTAATTGGTAATAAGTATCTTACGAAGCCTTTGTAGAAGCGAAACATTTGTAATACGTTCTGTTGAAGTTATATTTTGTGGAAATTTTAAATTTGTGTATTTTATTTAACATAATTCTTAAAAAATATATATATAGGTACCTACACTAATTTTATTACTTTCTCTCTTAACCGACCACACCTGTTTACCGACCAACATTTGATTCGTCGAGGGTGGTCGCTATTGAGAGGTTTTACTGTATATGACAAAGAAATTACTTTTTTTTTCAGGCTGGCCTAACCTTTACATAACAGAATAATACAGGAAAGATATTCGTTTTAATCCAAATAATTAAGTGCCGTGAAATTTGCATCGTCAATTTCAATTGTCAATTTTAATATTAATCAACTTTGATAATAAATATTTTTGGTTAATGTAAAAATGTCTACGACGGAAAAAGCTTTTTACTCCTTAATTAATTTATTTTAAACTCTCATGTAAAGCGTTTTATTAGTTCCTCATTTTCTTATGATTATATTTTTGCTATATTCAGAAAGCGTCACTATTTACTAAAATTTATTTAAAAATCATTAATGTAATAATTATAATATCTATTTTATAATGAGAATTTATATAGGAGGAAGTATGTGCATTTTTTGTTATTATTATTAAAATTAAAAACTACTTCATTCCAACCAAAATGTCTCTTTCGATTATATGCACTATTTGTACTAGATAAACAAAAAATAAACGCCTATGATGTAATCAACGCAGTAAATCAAAGTGAAAGAGATGGTAGATTATTGTTATCCAGGTGTGTTTTAAAATGGGCAAAGAGGAAATTGCTGTCCGGTCCGTATCGCAAGCGCTCTTTTTTTTAATGGAAGTCATTATTGTTTGTAATTGTTTCAATGTTGGATTGGCTTTCTGCGGTATCATCGGAACTTCGAGTCGTGGAGGAGTATAACGAAGAGAAAGCTAGGCGCTGTATCAAAGAAATAGAAATATGTATGTATGTATGTATGTTGGATGTTCTAATGATGAGCACGATGAATAGGTGCAATAGTGAAACTCGCGTTGGAGATAATAAAATGAAATATTTTTTAGTGCCTACGCCATAAGGTTTATATAAAGAACGCAATAATTATTATATGCACATAACGAGGATATATATGAATGCTTGTATTTGTTCAAATTTAACAGATAAGATCTGCGCACCATATCGTATTTTTGCTCGATTGTACACGGAAAAAATAAATCTTTTTCGGTCAACCAGAATGATAATTGCTTGGGGACATAAAAGTGTATGTGGGACTATTATTAGCGTCTAATAGAAAGCCACAACGTCACAAAAAATTCTTCAGTCAACCGAATAAAATTTAGGTAATATGAGTGCATATTTTTATTAGGAATAGTGTATTCAAAAAATACTTCATCCTATTGGTAAATAGGACAACTATTGTTTTTCTAGGATTGATAATTAGTCCTTCGTCTATGCACCATCTATTGAGGATTGGTTAGGTCATGCTTGCTTCTTATTATCATAACGACAGGTATCCCCTATACAGGAAGCAATGAAGTATTATATGCAGGTCTACTAATAGTGCTATCAATAAATATATTCTTCCAATCAGTAAATAGTCCTAATTTTTACTCCGAACGTTACAATACGGAATTATTTTTTTACTTTATCGTTTAAATAATTTATTTTATATAACTACATTCTTAGAGAACAAAAGATACCCAACTAAACAATAATAAAATTAAGTACAGGCTTAAGAAACGAAAGATGGAAACGTTCTCAATGAATTGCATACGTTTAGTAAGAATAAGCTTAATTTGCCAGTGCAAAATTTCTAGAACAGCATTGTACAAAATGCATCGTGAGAACTACACCTTAGGATGGGGAATACGGTATTTCTATTCTCACAAGAACCGTTACCGATTTCTATTTCATGTAAATAAAACAGTAGATTCTCGCAAATGCACTTAATTAACGACTATGTATGTAACTATATCATAATATCACGTCATAACGTATGCCTCATTCAGTTACATCCTTACATCTTCACGATGATTTCTTGATACTTGATTTCGTGAATTTTCCAGCATTCAAGATAATCTAACATTAACACGTTTCAGAAATTAAAGCATAATTAGACATTACATAAAGTAATCATCATAGTGTTAGCGGAATACAATTTTCGCTTTTGCATAATAATTCATTGAGAATGCAATTATTTAGTAACAAAGCCAAGGCAAAACTGCGTTCATGTATCTATATTTTCTTTAATAAAATGACTGCTAAAACCTTGAGTGTAATACGACAACTATATATACATATACAATAATTTTAAAATGAGTTTTGTAATCAACGGACCTGAATAAAAAGGACGTTGGACTTTAACGTGATATTAAATCTTGAAATTACCATAATACCATTAAGTGTCCTCTGAGATATAATCGTGGATAAACACTTGTTGCACTAACGGTTACAACTATTCGCATCGTTTAAGACAAAGAAAAATGCGCATCACATTGTAATAATTTTGAATCACACACATCTATTTCTATTTAAAAGTCGATACATAATATATCCGTTCTTAGAAACGAAATTTAAAGTTTCACTGCAAGGCTATTAGAATATCATATTTTTGTTCCTACCAAAGAAATTTCTTAGCAATATCTCTTAGCCTCTCTCTTAAGAGGCTGCTTAATTCAATCTAATAGACGTATTTTCCTAGTCCTTTACCTCAAACATATACTTATTACATATACAAAGAAATATGAAATTATAGAGGTAACTAGTCAAGTGTAACAAGAACCTTTCCTTTAAGTGTCGGTTAGAAAAATTACTACAAAGTTTCTGATTTATTGTGATGTAATAAATATCATTCTCCGCACAAATATTTCCAATTAGTTAGGTACTATGAAATATTGATTTATTATATTATGCACAATAGGATGAGACGTACTTTGTGTAACAATAAACAATGTTAGGATCATGATTCGTTTGTTAATCATATACGCGGGACTTTGTTTTTTCTTCAGAATTCTGATGGTGTAACTGCGAGATTTAGATCTATGTATATACACCCAGAGACCTTGAAAATGTTCGGTCACTACACGAATCCTGTATGATTAAGGACAGTTTCAAAATATCTAGATGTACAAATTGTATATGTACCTTTGGATTAAATTTATTTTATTATAGTAACACAAACAAAAGAAAACAATGATAAAAAAATGTTGTAAAATTGATATTGAAATTTCTGACGCAGATATAAGTTAAGCTGCACCAAAACTTATTTTCATTGGACTTCTGATTATAATGAGTAGAGTGGACCAATTCGGAGCGAAAGCAGAGGCGTGACTAACGAATTGGTTCCCACGTGCCCGTGGCACATACGATTACTTAGTATGTTGTCTGGAAACTGTATTCACGCCTTTGCTTTCGCTCCGAATTGATTCACTCTAATAATGAGGCACAATACTGAAACCTTCTCAATAAACCAAACTCTCTACCGTGTATTTGTAATGATTTTGCGCCATGAATGAAGTCAAGTCGAGTATGTACTTTGTTATATCCAAATCTATCTAATTAAGCATTCGACCACCAATTTTGAACAATATTTTGCAAAGTTATCCAAATGCGTGGAACAGTGGGAAGCAAACTGGAATAAGTGTCAGTGTTGAAACGAGTTAGGCAAAACATCAAAGCTATTCATATTTTGAATTTCTAGCAGGTTTTATAAATGGTTAGTTATTTCAATTATGTTTAGTTGTACGTTCTTGTAATCGGTTATTTTGCGGTCATCGTATCCAGGTTTTAATGGTTAGATTTCAATTAATTCCAGTTGTACCTTATTGAAATTTTGACCGATTACTGTGCCATTGAAAAACAATTGTCTTCTCTCGAAAAATGATTTGTTTGACATAAACCATTATAGTTTCACAAAATTCTAGTTGCCAATTGGAATCATCTTCAGTGAGTTCCTGAATTTTGTCAGACTTCAATTTTTATTATGTTGTAATATCTGGTATTGTTGACCAACTAACTCATTTTCTAACGCAACCAACTAAAATGTATTGTGATGATTCTCTTCAACATTTATCAAAGTGTAATTTTTTTTGCACGAATTTAGCCTCAGTTTTACTAACGATGAATCGTCTTATGTCCTTTCTGTAACAGTTAAATGAGAGCTATAACGTATTACTTAAATTACAAGAAGTACCTCTAATACAACACATCAAATGGTAAGAGTCGATATAAAACTGACACATTGCAAGTTTTTTTAACCCGTATGTAATCTGTAAACTTGGCAAATTTGCTACACATGCCAGTGGCTTGCGCATGCAATTTTGCATTTAATTTAAATTATAAGGAAAGAATTACGCACTGTATTCACCATTGAACGATTAAGTGAGCTCACCGTTTGTGGCATATTTATAGACGGCACGACTGCATCTAATTTGTAATTTAAGGTGCCGATAACGCTCGAGATATCTCCTACCATGCATGTGGTAAACATGAGCCATGGTTAGTAATCTGTAAACAACCAACGGACAATTGCAGCAATTTAATCAATTTAAATAATTTTATTTGCTTGGCAAAGCATTTTTGTTGGCCTTGTCTCTATTGGCTGTTATTGCACCTGCGATGGAAGAATGTCGACTGATCAATCTCAACCACCTTCACATATAAGGTCGACCAAAGTACCGTGGCAGTGATGACGCGTTCTGCGCATATAATTGGAGCGTATACGACAATATAACAAGCATGAATGAGCGCTCCCGACACCTCTCTGACTTAAGCGGAACTGCCACAGGATTCTGGTCGATCTATACATACCTCATTCGCATCTATCGGACGGTATTTTCACTCTTGTTTACGCATAAAAGGAATCAGCTTGCAGAGTCGCAGCAAGGTAACAAAATGCATGTTTCCCAAACAAGTACTATAGCAAAAGAAACTGGTCTACATAAGTTAAGGATATATCTCAAAATCTGCTCAATTTTTTAATTTTCAAATGTTTGTCATGTTTTACACTTTATTAAAGTTGGTAATTATCATACCTATGCGATATGGATAAATGTAGCATTATATTGCAAGTAGTGATCTGTGGAAAATTCTTCTCGTTCAAACCCGTTCTAACAAATCAATTGGTTGTTTGGTTTAGTTGTCAATTTGTTGACTTATTGTGCACATTCGGTATCAAAATTTGGTTCGTTGCTTTTTCCCAATGCCTAGACGTAAATTAACATCTGACGAAGAAAATAGAGCAATTGGTTTGCAACGTCAAAGTGACGTAGCAACTTTTTTTCAAGTTAGCCAAAGTGTCATTTCTAGACCTTTTATCTTTTGAATAACTGATCTCTTGACAAAGGACCTTTGGGCGCCCATCAATAACTATCCTTGCTGCAGAGCGATATTTCATCATTTCTGCACGCCGAGCACATATCGAATGTTGAGTTGGAGGCTCGCAACAGCCACAGCAACATCAATATCAGCGAAACTGTCAGAAGAATTTATGTGGAGCAGTTTAGTTATGTTGAATAATAAGCGCTTTGTGAATCGTTTTATCACTGCAAAGAACTCTAAAAACAAAAAATCATTAAGGACAAAATTTTCCTTAGTCTTGTCTTCATCTAATAATCAGTTTAATTTACAATGGTCTGAATTGAAAAAAACAAATTAATTCATTGTTTAACACCAAATTGAAAAAATAAATTAATTAAATAATACCTAATTAAATTACAAAAACATAATAAAACCTATAAAATAAAATAACTACAAAGCACTAAATAAAATAAATGGGAAAATAACAAAAGCAGAAGAGGTGCAAAATGAGTATAAGACAAAGCTCTACACATACAATAAAAATTTTTAATTCACGTCTAAGGTAATAAAAATATCTCCTCAATAGAATGTAAAAATGTTAATAGTGTATCAGATGTAAATCTAAATTCCAATATCACAGCTTGAAGTAGTCGCAAAACACAAACCGCGGACCTTGTACATACATATATTTTATAGATAATAATTGAATAATTGAGTTAGCAATTTTATGTTAATAAGATGCACAATTTTGCATGTAGCGGACTCGCGAAAAGGGTTTTCATTAGGAGTAGAAATAGAAAATGTATATTTCAAGGAATTTTTTTTTAAGTAAAAACTCCAGAGGGTATTTGTTAAGCCATGCAAGTGGTTCGTGACGTTCCCTCTAACCATAATTAGAATGTTCTCGAAGATAAATAATTTGTCATAATTCTCGAATTATATGTGGAGGTAATCACATTGCAGCTTTGGCAAGAGATAATTTTCACGTGTATCAAGCTAAAATGTGTAGACTAGTTGGTATAGTTTGAGTTTCAGAAATAGTTTTTGTAGTTGATATTCTATTATTTTGTCATATGACAATTGCTTGAAGGAGGAAAAATTTCTATTCTGATCGAAGTGTTAAACGTAGTATAATAATTACAGAAATTTCCATTCAATTATCTTTAACAAATCCAAGTTTCTCAAAAAAAAAATGGCACCATGAACTATACCATATTGTTGTTGAAATTAATCTTACCATCTTCTCTACAACATATAAATAAGGAAAATTTATGAAACACTTAATTTATTGTAGTGAATGGAACAGTGACCTACATGACTCCCACATAAAATGAGAATCAAGTCACGGGTTACCAGGGCATGCTTATTATACATTTTACCGTGTACTAATGTTGTACCATATACACTTCCACATATATAAAACAGTAACCGCGATGGTAATATGTCTGCATGCATGTAAACTGTTCTTTTATTCATAAAACTATTAATTATTAAGCTTAGTTACTACTGGCATGGTTAACAGTTGCGTTTTACACGTCAAGCGTAAAATTTTATTAATGCAAGCAAACTTTACAGTATGCTGTTGGTTTTAGTTGACATTTAAGTGTAATGATTTGAGAGAAAAAAAACATTTACATTATTCAGTGTAAATACAAAATGATAGTTAGGTCGTAATATTATTTACCTTTCTTTTGTTTTGTTTAGTGCTATCATCTATAAGCGTTACGTTATCAATAATTCAGAATTTTGTTTATATCTCTAACATGCAATGAGAATGTTACGTGATCTAGAATACTTCAATAAACGTAATTTCATTATCAGTTTGTTTATTGAATTTAATGGTCAGACGTGCGTTAGCAACTGTATTTGAAATATAAATTAAAATATGTATGTAGACAATAATGACAATATTGTTGTTATTATGCGCTTTTGTTTCCATAACATACAGGTCAATTACAGTTTACTTTAGAAAAGAATAGAAATGTAATAAATTTGAATATTTTAGTGCTTATCTGTATAAGAATAATTTGTTTTAGGAGTCCACTTGATTATGTGTATTTGCAACATTGTTTGACAACAACGGTTTTACGGTATATTTAGCTTTCTTAAAACACATTCTAAGATTGCGAAAGTATAGAAATTTCAATTACCTCAATATTTAAATGTTCGCATACAATTGTTGAATATCTAACTGTAAAACAAATACAAAGAAATTGTTATATTCGAGACTCCACACTGTCTATCGCGGCTTGTACACTGAGAGAAACGAAGTTTAGTCAACCGTTTTTAAATTTCATTTGTTGCTTTTGTCTCGAAAAAGCATCCGTAAATCATTCATTCTTCGTAAAAATTGAACCGTATTAGTTGGTGATATGATCGAACGCAATCATAAGGAAGGTAATGCCAAATTTCGATAAATTTAACGAAAATTTTTCATTTCTTCATATCAGCAGAAGAAAAGAACAAAAATTTTTGACAATAAAGAATTTCTTTAATGATATGGTAAGTTTTGATTTAAAAGATACGTACATTCGACATATAACCTTTTATGAGAAAATTTCTATCGCGACCCGATACTAAAATTGCGCCTATTGTAGGTGAGAATGAACCAAAGTAAGTGAGGTTTATAAAGAGGGCATTGACATTTTTGCTACGGTTTGACGGAGTATGTATATGGTAGAAGATCTGTTGCGCGGTGTACAAATCATTCATTTCCCTAATTGAAATAATGCTAACGTCGTTTGCCTACCCACACAGCACAAGACATTTGATGGATATTCTATTTATGTTTATATTATGTCTAAACGCTTAAAGACATAAAAAAGCATTTTATGGATGTGGTTTTAAAGAAATCTCTAGAGTATTGATTTATAACTTCGATAAGAGGCCTTTTAAATATTTAGAAAAACATTTGAGATAAAATTTTATTTTATATAACAAAAGCGATGAAAATGAGGAAAAAATACAGCATTATTCGAAATATGATGTTATCAACTATAAAATACATAAATAAAAAGGCGATAATACCACACAATCACTAGAGCATGGACGTGTTTCGTCTTTCGAAATTCGCATTTGTATCAGTTTGCGAGTTATCGGTACGTGGAGTTTACCAAGCTGTTCCAGCTGTCGGGAAAATTGCTATATACATATTTGTGAAGAATTAAGCTGTATATGCACAGTTACATAGCACTTCTTGAATTATTCTAGCTACAAGTTGATATTTTTGCATCCGTCAATAAGTGAATGAACAATTTTTTCGGAATCATAAAATATAAGAGTTTGCTATTAATTGCAGGACCTATTTTTGTTAGTACATACATATGTATATGAAAATATAAAATATATAATGTTGAGCTAAATATAAAAAGTACGTAATTAAATTATAGAATTAACAAATAGGTATATATTTTAATTTTTTTTATCAAAATGAAGATCAAGATTGCAGTTGCAAATTGTTCTTAGTCTAGAGATTTTGTTTGTTACTGTATTCCTGTTTTAGCTTTGTCGGATCATTACAATATATTGCTAGTAGACACAGATGTTCCTGGAGTATACCAAACGCCAAACCAAAACCTCAATCTGCAATTAACGGAAACAGGTTGTTTGAAACAGAACTTAGTTGGTTTAGGTGGCACAATAAGATTAAATATTTGGGAGAAAATTTACAGTTTTAGTGAATATTTTCTTTTGATTTCACTATGTAACAGTATTGATATCTATACTCTGTTTTTTTAATAAGAAGGACAAAACGCTTCAGCCCGTATCACATTAGGTAAATTTAATAACTGAACATATGGCTTTAAATTTAAATGAAATATGAGTAGCTAACTTCATGAACAGATCACATTTATAAAAAAAGTAATGGTAGTAGTTTATGACTTTATTTTATGTTTATTAACATTTAAGTAAAGAAATACAATAATAGTATAGACAATATGTTTTCAAGTTAACTGTTACCCACAGGATTTTTTAGACCTGTTGTTACACTATCTATAGATGCTTGTCTGCGTGTTGTAACATTAACATCTACCCACACTTTTGCTTTTGTGTGTCCTTCATTAAGTCAAGTTTCACCTAAATAATATATTGGACGTTGTTCAGTCCTATTTCTAATCGTTTTGATGGTGGTGAAATTGGCCCTTTGGTTTTATATTTATGAATTATTCGGTAAACACTTGTTCTTGAAACGCTTATTCTTATTATGAAATATAAATACACAGAAGTTTATATGCGGTTATTTAAGTATACCACCTAAAGTGTTTGATATTTGCAGTGATATCTATGTCCCTTTTTTTCTAGGACCACCACCAATAATTTTCTTATACATGTTTAATATAGCTTGCTTTTCCTGCACCGACAAATATCCACGTCCCAAGCTAGCACGCTTTTTTGGAGGCGATGTTGATAATGCACTTGTACTAGGCTATGAATCCATTATCACAACCAAATAGTAAAAAAAAACTAATTTTATTGCTTAAAATCGTAGGAACACAAAAACAATGGAAAATATTTTACAAAAATCTTTACTCAATCAGCTGTGTTTGCAATATGGCGACACTAAAATTGGTAAATTTGAGCAGTGTAAACATGATTGGCAACTAACCAATCATAAGCCTGCATTTTGGCGGGCGATTTTAAATTTTGTCCCTCTTATTAAAAAATAAGGTATAGCAATGAATAATTCAGAAATAGAAGTTTCAGTTAATGCTATCACCTCCGGTATGTGCAGTATATAATTCGTTTTTTGCTTACATATATCAGGTGCTAGGACAATTTATTGCAAATTACAACACATATTTATTTATCCTCATATAGCTTTAGGGGCCCACTTAACCTCTGGAAATACTTTATTTCAATTTAAAACAAAATATGTTATTAAACTCGTGATTTATGTCACTTATTTTTCGCACACTAGTCTATAATTGAATATTCATATCATCTTATACGGGTCGATAGCCGCAGTGGTTAGGCGGCTGACTATTGTTGTGAAAGGACGGTAGGTGCCGGGGTTCAATTCTCTGGAGGGACGGTGACATTTTTTCAGAGAGTTTAATCACGGATCGACTTGCCATTCGCTGTTGGGAGCAAAGTGATTAACAGCGCGGCATCATAAAAGGCGATATGATGCTGTCACAAAGCCATTTAAACACAACTTACACACACTAAACTACACCGCAAGAGTTGCAGTAATAGCCAGACAAGTAATACAGCTTACGGAGTCACTACAACTAAGCACCCACCACACATTAAAAAAAATCTCTTAATAATCTTTTGGTTACAATCATTCTTCATAAAAATTTCTTGATGTTTGAAACAATGACTTTTGACAGGTGACCCACCAGAACACCTCTTATACACGTCTACTAGACGTAAACAGAAATGCATAATATCTAGTAACAGTTTCACATAATTAATATCATTTTATGAAAACGTCGAAAAATGCCAATATAAAAAACCAAAGAAGTTTGCGAGTTATTGCGAGGTTGGAATTGGTCCATTGTTTCCATGCACATAAATTGAGAGGCGAAAGGCGGTGAGATTAGATCTTGCATTTGGAGTAGCGATGATGAGACCTGGTGCTTGATCTATTTCATTCGTCTGCAGGGTGAGTTCCAACAATATGCCATTAAGAGCCTATTATAGGCATTTCTTTGATCATTTTATGACTTATTGGTTTTATCTGAAAACTCTGAACTCAAATTTCTTGATGCAGAATAGTAGCAGCATTAAGTCACTGCTTTCTACAAAATTATTTATCGTTATATAAGACTGCCCCTTAAAAAACGCCAACAATCATAATTCCGTTAATTATTATTTTATTTCAACAAAAAGTAAATTTAATAGCATGAAAAATACTATAAAATACCAGCGTTTTATCTGGTTTCGCAAATGTCAAACGATAATCAATTTTTTTATTTTAAATGGCAACATATAGGTATATTTTTGGCTATATTCGGATTGGATTTGGTTTTCTGAATTCAACGAAGTAAAAAATGTCTATTTTTAATAAACATTTATTAGAATCAACTTTACTTTTAATAAATTATATATAAATTTTCGAATATACCATGAAACATTTGAAATGTAAGTTCTATAAGTATTACAATACAAAACATTTTATAATTGTTCAAATTGCCCGCCGCCTTGTAGAAGACTCATCGCACATCTCCTAATTACCCTGCGAGTCGCATTTAAAAGACGAACGGTAGGTACTCTTAACAAGTGTTAATAGTTCTTATCTTAAAAGGTTAATATTTTCTGGATTTGTTAAATACACTCGATCATGTAGATAAGCCCATAACCAAACATCGAAGGGCGTAAGATTCGGTATTTAAATCTGACAAAGGTCATTCATCATCAAACATTTACACTGAAACATCTTTAGAAATTCTTTTAAATCACAAATCTTGAATTGTCTTGGCTCCATTGTCGATGCATGCTTCTATTAAAACACCTTCGTTGTTAAAAATGCATTCATCACACCAAATTAACATTATATAAAAATTGGGGTCTTGTTCTAATGCATTTAAATAAAAACAACAAAACTGTATTCTTCGGTCAGGATCAAATTTGTGTTACCCCAATATTATGTGCAATAATTTCTCAAATTCATTTCAGTGCTCTGAAATATTTTCGAACCTGGAATTTGTCCGGAAAACGAACACGCGTCAACGGTAACGCCGAACCGCTTGAAGACGATTTTTATTACATTCAAAGCACACTCGTAACATGTCTGTTAACTCATAGTTACTCATTTTTACGAAAATACCTTTTTTGTTGTGGCAAAATATTCAAACAGGACAATAAAGAAGATTTAATAAACTCACGCTGACACTTATTCATGTTTATCGCATTTTGGTTACTGTCATGGCGCACTCGAAAATTTATAAATAATGGAAGACAAAGATGAAATTTATTAAATGTCATATTATTTTTTTTGTCAATAAACGTTTGGCGTTTTTTATGGGACAGTTTGTAAATAAACTAAGATCTATTTTAAGATTTCAGTATACAATGGTAGGTACTGAAAACTCTAAACCGAATGTTCCAAATGAAACAAAAGGGTTCTTACAATGATGACGATTTATAGATTAAAATAAATCTGAATATTACAGAATTTATATTCCTTAATTAATTATATGAGCACGAATTTGTAAACTGACAAAATTGTTTTAATGAATCATATTTCTATTTTTATTGATCTTTACTCTTACAGCGGATGTTATTTGAATATATTATTTTTCTATGTAGACTTAAATCAAAACCCACATTACAAAAGCTAAGCTAAAATAACCAAAAAGAAAATGTTGCCATAACAGTTTTTATTAATTCAACTTAGCGATTCTTCTACATCAGACTTCCTGTCCGAAAAGGAAAAACTACATTGTACATACATATATGTATTTGCCGATTTCGTTGATTCGCAATAACACTTTCGAAATTAAATTAACGATACTTATATTTATATTTAGCACATGCAAATGGTATGTACAGTTTAGCCAAGCAAATTGCGTTTAGATGTTGTTTGTGTATACACTAGCGTCACAAAGTTTGGCTGCAGGTGTGGATTTTTTTCTTGAAATAGTTAAATTAGAAAATGAGAGGCTTCCTTTTGTAACTGGCTCTGAAATAATTAGCAGTTGCGTTATCTGAAGTGGAAGTTGTACTTTAATAATAGGTTTCACCAGCAAAACCTTCAACTGATGTAAGTGCAAGAAAATATAGCGAACATTTGTACAATTGCTGTTCACATTAGACGTATGTGTGTTAAGTAATATGTAAAAAATTGCTCTAATAAATAGTTTTACAGATTCGGAATAATTCTGTGTATCTACATGTACGCTATTACCTATGAGATTTTGATAACACTGTGTAATATAGTTTGTACATCGCTTTGAAACATTTGATAGGAATCATATCAGCTCTCTAAACTAAAACTATTAAATCATGCCCTGATCGATGTGTAGCTTCTAATTCAAATCTGCTTCTCGTAAACCTGAACATCCCAAAAATTGTTTACCATCAATTTTACTATATAAGATTACGTTTAGGCTTTCTGTGGTGGTGGTGTACCCTTGTGGAGAATCACGGTGGTAAACCCAAGTTTCATCTTTCTAACAATCTATACAAGAAGATTTAAATCCTTCTATAAAACAATTAAATTTACTTAACAAGTTTATATATCATCTCACAAACGTTTGCTCTGGTGTGTAATTTCACATGGATTTTTTTTTAATTGAGTTGTTTCAAATCAACGAATACCTTCATGCGTCGATCTGATAAGTGACATTAAACAAGTGCTACTGGTGCTAATCTGTAGTTTTATAATAAATTATTGATTTATCGAAATATTCGGTATTTATATACAAAGTTAGTCTAAATTCGAAATGTATATTTTCTTAATTCTATTAAATGGAACTTTATACATACCTTATCATAGTAATGAACTTTATTATTTATTAATCTACACATCTACACCTAAATGTGCCATGTTTTGAGTCATTCGAAAATTAAAGAAAAAGTCAAATGCGTAGCTCTAAATACAAACGAGATTGATTGTATTTCGTTCGTAATTTTCTCTTTTTTGTCTTCTTTTGTTGCATAGGATATTATACAAACCGGCTCTCCCTTTTCAATCCATCTTTATGGGAATTTATGAAATTTTTTTTTACTAAGAAATAATTCGCAGTGATTTCCTATAAAATAAAAATACTTTTCTTACAAAGTAGAATCCAATAACACAATGCCCACGAATCTCACTTCAAACATTCAATGGTCACAATTTAGATAATACTAAACTAGTGGGGTTAGCAGCCAGGTTGGCTGCTAACGTTTAGTTAACGTTGTAGCAGCCGTTACTTCCCCTCTAACTACCTTGTTTGTTTGTAACATTTTTGGAAAATGTTGCTTCTTTATTTAAAATAAAACTTTTCGTCAAAGAATTGTCAATAACTCCAAAAATAAAATAATGAAGTTTATTAATTACTTCGTTGATTACGATAATAAAATAGAGAACGTTACACTTAAAAGTATTGACTTAAAACTCGATAAATTGATTTCGGGTGTCCCGGGTTTCGACCGAGTCATTGGGATGTCATTTATGACGCGGTCAAAACTCCGAAAGCGTCATAACATCGCTGTTTTATTGCCCCACAAGTCGAGAAATGGATGGGATTAAAAGACACTAATATTTGATATTTAATATCATTAATATTAAATGTCATTCTTCCACTGACTGTATTTTTACGCAAATGTAATTAGTTATGTTCTGGAATAAATTTATCCTTAATTCATTCATGTTTTACCCCACCTTCTGTATCTTTTTTACGACCTATACATATTTGGAAAGATAGCTGCACTGAAAAAAATGTCTGCGAATTTAAGTACTGGCTTCTACTGTAAATTCGGAAAATTATAGCGGTGTGCAATGCTAACTTACAACGTCGCTTTTATTATCACACAACGGATTGCTTTTTTCTGCTTATTTACTGTAATTATTACAATAGGATGTTAAAAAAGCATGACTATAACTTAAAATTGTGAGTAAAACTTAAAAATCAATACCTAATTGTTATTTTACAGTGTATGACAATGCACATTTCATTATTATTACCAATACTTAGCGAAATACCGTTGGTGTCTATTGGACACATTAGACACAAAAAGGTTGCCGCGCTAGCATCAGTTGCCTGCTGTGACACGTTCTACCACGTACACTCGGTTGATTTAAAACCGACTCACCCGACAAGGGACGTAGACCTAACGTCGCACACAGAAACTTTCAACATTTAACTGGATGTTTGTAGTAATAAAGCAATTTGCTTATGAGCAGGTAAAATAGCTACGTAATGTGCAATGAATGGGAAGATCGCTGCAGAAATATATTCTTTTTCAGATACTTTTAATATCTGCATTATTACGTAGTATAGCGTTTGCCAACACGCATTACCATTAATTACATATAAACGCAAATAAAATAATTATAGTATTTCCTCTTATCACTACCTAAGTGAATTTAATAATATGCTACAAATCAATTTTAGAACCACAAGAAAAATTATTTATCAAAGCAGATAGACAGGAATCTATCTTCATCTTAAGTTTGTTTCGTTAAAAACACTGATTTTATTCGAGAACTAATAACAAAACACACAGTAAACAAATAATAATTTATTTCAAATAATATAGAGAAGGTAAACGAAAAGGCAGTCAAACTGAAAACAAATTAATACACAGAAAAAACTTCAATTATTGGTTGGTTCTGAAGGACATTTTCTGCACCATCATGCGAACATTCATTCTCTAAAGTACATGTAATAGGGTGGATTGAAAAGCGCGTTTTTTCTGCAATACAATTCTAATAGCGCGGAAAACTTGCGCATAGGCGTCATTATAAACAAAAAAATATAAAAAAGTTTTAAATTTGAAATCGCGCAGAAAGCCCAAAGTTACCAAAAAAGTCAAAATATAGGTAAATTTCAAAAAAATGCAAAAATTACAAAAAAATACATTTTTTGTTGTAATAGTGAAAACAGTGTTTTCAAGAGTGTCCTTAATGCATACAAAAAGTAATTAGACCCATTCTTGTTTTACTGAATTCGCGCAAAAGACCTAAGTTGCGGGCAGGGTCGCCGTCCTGAAAATATTATGTTGGCTATGATAATGGATGAGAGACCACACATTAGAGAACTTGGCTGCAGGAGGATCCTTAAATCCAGAAATGAGCCATCGGCTGAAGGTTACGTAAGAGACTTCAAAATACCTTCAATAAATTTTAGTGCAAACGACTATACCGAACTAATTGACTTGGTCAATGTGCAAGTTAACACCGCCTCCACTACTGTAAAGATGCCAACTGAACACATTGCATCTTTATTGAAACACAAAGCGCTACCAACTACCTCAAATTCCCATGCCACAACCAGTCAGTTGAGAGGGGTGTAAAACTGATTACAGAGGTCTTTTGCGCGAATTACAAAATATTACAAATTAAAAATAAAACTTTTATGGGTTTTGGCACATGTTTAAAAATCGTCGAAAATCATGATATATCGTTTTTTTACGATACAACCCGCAAATTTAGACCTTTTGCGCGAATTCAGTAAAACAAGTATGGGTCTAATTATTTTTTGTATGCATTAAGGACACTTGAAAACACTTTTTTCACTTTTACAACAAAATTTTTTTTTGTAATTTTTGCATTATTTTGAACTATTATTTTGACTTTTTTGGTAACTTTAGGCCTTCTGCGCGAAAATTTTTAAATATTTTTTCATTTATAATGGCGCCTATGCGCAAGTTTTCTGCGTTATTAGAATTGTATTGCAGACAAAAACGCGTTTTTTAATCCACCCTAATATGTAATAGACTTTTATATCTTGCCCCCATACATATTCTTATTAATGTAATTTCTTAATTACATAAATACTTAGAAATACAGTGAAATTGTATGCGATAGAGATTTAACTATACATATGTTAAGATCCCATTAAGAAATTATCGGTTTAGGAATTTATAAATGATCCCTTGCATATGAAGCTGGATTTAATAGAAAAATATATTGTATATACATAAATAGTAATTTACATACGTTGTAATTTACAGTTGACCATACTATTACTGCTTTGCATTCGGGTGCCGCAATAAAGCATACTTTTAACGGGTTTTATGGCAGTTTGAGTCGATTCTAAATCAACCGAGTGTACAATTGCTACTGTAGCGCATTTTTGCTATGACGACCATTGGCAGAAAAACACCAACGTAGGCTACTGTAAACATTTCTTTCAGTGTGGGATTAAAAGATAAGTCATCGTATTGTGAAAGAGTAATTAGAGTTCCTAGCACTATAATGTCACTTCGTATATATATGTATGTATGTACATATTGTATAGAAAGTGTTTTAAAAAAAGATCGAATTTATCATTTGCATTTATAGTCATCGAAAGAGAAAAAAAATCTTAATGACCATAAATTTACAGAGATAGAATGGATTATTTTTTATCAATAAATAGCAATGGTATAAATAAAACCCCTAAGAGATTCTATATGTTTATCTGCCAAAAAATAAACAACAGCCATTTATTTTGTTGAAGAAAAAAAGACAAGTAGATAATCATATTTGTGACATATTTAAAGCAATACCCATATTCACATTCTAATGAAAGAACAACAAACTGGTAGTGATTCTCCAAATAAACCCCAAAACTCAAAAATACTACAAAAACGTGGGACCTAAGCTTGAATCCAGATAGGCACCAACAGTTAACACTATACGTTATATATAATAATTATATTTGTTAATATTCTCTTAAGGTATCTATAGTGTTTTGAACGCTAGTGTATATGTATGTATATAGGTTACGTTTGAGATAGATACATATGTATAATTTTGTGGATGTATTATAAATAAAAATAGAAATCATTATGTGCATGATCCATGACGTAAAAATTCATTTGACATTTAGTCCTTTCGGCAAGACTAAGGAAGTTGCATCTAACCACATTATATACGTGTATTATATGTTGTACATATAAACATCGACAAGCTCTCTATCTAATAAAATATCTATCTATTCTTTCCTATAAAACGTTGTTCCTAATAATTCGCCTCACTCGCGGATTACAGCAAAAGAGAAGGGGCTCTGTCTAAACGACTACAAGGCTGGAGTTTCATCTATCGGACCGTCAGTCGGTCATAGCGGCCGGTGAAAGCAATCTCATTACTTTTAAACTATATCCAACTTGCTAACTGTCAGAACCTTTTGCACATTAGTACAGTTCGAGTAGTAGTTCTCGGCAAGTAATCTTTTTCGATCGTGTTTTCGTTTTTAAATCGGTAGTCCTGGAGAATTACATTAACGCCGGAATGGAGAAGGAAGGACACCAACCGGAGTCATTAGCAACGGTTACCATCAAACCGGACTACGCTCCTTCCGAATCCTTCACTTCTGAACCACCACCTGTAAGTATTATTTTTTACATCATATCGAGTTAATTAAAAAAAAATTATTGCGACATGTACGTATATATGAACAACCTTCTAGATTTAATTCACAATTAGCCAGGTAGATCTAATGCGCACAAGGATATCCACTTTTTTTCTCGCGTAAAGCGCGCATCACTATAACTTAATGTATTCGACATTAAATTTCGTTGTGTTTTTTATTATTAATGATCCTTCATCATCATTATCTCACCAATTTTCTACCGTCTTCTTTTTCGCGACATGTATATTATTTTTAACTTTACTACATAGAATGGTAGCGGAATAATACTTATCTAGCAAGCCGACGTTTCGTAATTAGAGAGGTAGTGATTGCGTGAAAATGTAGCGGCACTACTTGGCGATTTCAACTCCAGTACAGGCAATCAACTTTCCAATAATTACTCTAGTTGTCACAGTTGAAAACGCAAACACTTGTTGATCGAAATTGACCGAGAAGTGTATACAGTGTGAGTGGAAATTTCGGAGATGTAAAATTGTAAAATTTCATTGTTTCAAATATGTTTAATGTAAACGAAAATAGAAAAAAAAAACTATTCAAAATGAAAGCTTGCGATTTTTAAAAAAGGTGCTAGCTTTCTTTAATACAGAATTGGGCGCTTTTCTGGCTAATGCTTTCTAGCAATGTAACTGGATCATTTCTCCGAACCATTTATTATAACAGATGGTCATTTATTTTTTATTACTCCAGCTTTATGAAAGTCTTTTGCTTGAGATCTTCATAAACAGTTTCCCATATGTGTTATTTGTGTGCATTATTTTTGCGTTCCAGCAATATGGTTTTCTGACACAAACGTAATCGTTTAGTCAAGCCTGTAATCTATAAATCGTAAAGATACTGGCATATACAGTAAAGCCAAAATTCACTTCAGTCGACAAATCCAAGCATGTTGGAAATAGCCACATCATCTTCGTCAAGTATTTCATTTTCTAAGCACTTGTCTATATTTTGGCATCCCATGGTCTTGATGCCATATTTGTAGCATCTATGAGTCTAACATTGGTATTGATATTTTGATTTCTATTCTCGATCATTTTCAGCACCAGAAATTTCAAATATGTATGTTTAAGCACTTGATTTAAGGACTGCTCAGAAGATACACCTCTACAGAGTTTAGGTTCTTGAATGTGCTGCACAATTTTATAAAAAAAGAAATCTTCCATGATTTCCTGCTGGATTTATAAGTAACAGATATATATTTGAGGACTTCTTGATTTCTCTATAACATTCTGTTTTAATTAACCTAAACACATTTCGGTCACATTTAAAATTTGTTCGTCTTCATATTTTTTTTTCTAATGTTAGGCCACATATGTATATTGTTTCCATTAACTAGTCAGTTCTGTATTTACACTTTTATGATCACCCTACATTTTCTGAACAATTATGGTTTTCTTTCCCCAAAGTCTTCTCTTAATCCAGGCTTTACATTTTCTTGATTTTTCTATGTTTTTGAGTTATAGTAACGATCATAAATTAATAATCTTCAAAGGTCACACATTCACACACAAAATGAGCAAGCAACGGTAATCTTGACATGCAAAACAGCTTAGGAAGCCAATATAGCTGCACCCACCACAAAAAGGAATAGTTTGATGTTGTTTGTTTTATTACCAGAGAAAGAAGCAGCTTTACCTGAATAAAATGTAAAATTACAAACGTCTTTTATATATTGGAATGTATATTTACTTCTAACGTCATTTTTAAAGGTTAATTTCAATTTTTAATTAACAAAGTAATAAAATTCATAAATAGGGAAAAACATATTTATTATTTACCCAATCATTATTTATAGTAATTCTGACAAGAAACTAGCTAATTAAATATTTTATGTGGTTTTTTCCCATGTTTAGAATGTAATTATTAAGACTGTATTCTTCTATCTAACAGTATTTTGCTTACGTTTATGTATTTTGTTGTTAATCGATATTTACGTTTTATCGAACGTACACTCACGATACTAATGAAATATAAACAATAACATTATGAGATTGCATTTGTAAATAGTATACTATACTAGCAAAAATATAAATATTCCAAGGTTACTGAATGAATTTATTTTCTATAACGGTGCTTACGCTATGCATTACTAATTTTAGGTATTTGCATAAAACAAATATTAAAAGTTGCCCAAAAAAGTTCATTCTAGTATTTAAACAACTGTATAGTAACAATAATTTGTGGTAAAGTTCACCTAACAGTAATTTCTAATTGATTTTACTATACACATGTCATTGTGTTATCATGCATCTATAAATAAAATAAAAAATGCGAAAGATATAAGATTGAGAAATTCTGGGTATAGTTTTCTTTCGGTATAAGACGTTGTAGCTTTCGTATATCACCAAGTCTTTAGGAAGCCGTCTTCCCCCAGTTGCACTTCCTGCTGTTGATTGGATAACCTGGAGTCTTGTGTAATTGTATACATTTGACACGGCCTGTCGAAATGCCTAAAATCATAAATAAAAAAAGAGGTTGTTAGTGTTGGCAATTCTATTGCAGTTATTGCTGCTCCCTTCACGGCTGCGTGGAATTTTCTGTCCTTGAGGTATGATCTGATACTCTTTAGTATTCATGGCTGAAAAGTGATTTTCACCTTCAACAGCAAGCTTTCATGGTAGGTACTGTCGAAGGTCTTCTCTAGGTCCAAAAATACCACAACAATTGTCTAGTTGAAAGCTATGCTGACACGATCTGTGATCTTGAAAAGCTGTAACGATGTCGAATGACCAGGTCTAAATCCAAATTAGTCATTACCGATGAGGTGATTCATTTAGTTGCTGATCTGGCGGAGCAGAGTCTCTACAATTGTAATCGTTGTCTTCAGCAACAAAATTGGCTGATAGCTATCAGGACAGTGCGTATTTCAGTTAGAGTGACGCATTAAAAATTGTTGTTAAGTTGACAAGCAACTTGACAACCTCTTCAGAAACTTTCTTATTGGAAATACCCTTGATGACTTACAGAGGGCCTTTTTCTCATACTATAGAGAATGCCAAACAGATTTATGTAGTGTGTGGTAGTCACTAAAGGGCAGAACAATATCACATTCATTTATAAGCACCATCCAACCATGGAATAGAAGCATGATGAGAATGGCTTACGAAGAAAAATACATACATGACATAATACCTGATGTTACTTAATGTAAATTTATTTCACAAATATGAAAAGAATAAAATTTACCTGAATTTAATAATTTATGTAAAACGTTGACACCAAATTGATAAGATATATCTAATAACATTTATTCCTAAAGCAAGGTTATTAATTTCTTGGGATTATGAAACACTAATGCCAAGCAAAACATTTCCTTCGAACATGTGCAATGTTTCGCCAAAGATATGCATGATGTTCTGATGTTAAATAAATGTTTTCGCTTATAAACTTGTACAATCATTGGGTCAATATGAAATATGAGTAATAAATTTGGTTTTTGCAAATGTTGCTTGTTGCTATTTAATCCCAGTGATTTATTTCATGAAAACATTGCGAAGTTCTTCACTGGATCTGTTGGTACAGAAGTAGAACACTAAACCGACGCGTTTCGACAGCAAAGCTGTCATTATAAAGGCGATAATAAAACTGTTTTATTATCGCCTTGATAATGACAGCTTTGCTATCGAAACACGTCGGTTTTTAAAAAAAGTTTTTTGATGTTTTGTGGGTTGAAGTGTTTAGTGTTCATGAAAACATTGGTTTGCTGTATTATTCTTTCTAGAGTCATCATGGTTGATAATGCTGTTGATTTTAATCGAGTAGCATAGTACATGAATTATAAGTTATAAGCTTATTCGTTCATATAACATTGTTAGATATGAATGACGCACTCGACGAATGCATGCAAACTACAATTGACGACAGGCGTAATTTGCATTTTAGGTATGTCCACGCTAGCGCCATCCAATCGTCATGCACACTACCAAACGGTTTATTTCTCTTAAGTTTAACATCGCGGAAGCACGTTTTTATTTAACTGTGAAAATGTCATCAATCGATGATGAAGACGTGATTATTGTATGCTGCAATATTTTAATAGAAGGCAACGATACAAGCGTAGATTGTATGAGCTTCATCCATATATTGAAAAAACATGAATTGTAGATAATTTATTGCGGCAAGAGAGCTATCAGAAGATGATTCCTACTTGCAATTATTTTACGGAATGACTAAAATATTATTGTAGGTGGTGTGTTGGCGAATAGTTGTCCCTGTATATGGTTGCCGTAGCTGTGATGAGCCCAACTGAATATTATCGAATAATAGCACATTAATTCTAAAGTTTTGCATTTGTTCCTCAAACAAACTTTGAATATATGACAATAAACTAAGTCAAAACATTTTTCTTGGATTATCCTTCTCTGTTTCTTTTCTTTTCATCCAATCCACAAATGCTTTATCCGCTTCGTTGGTAACTTTTCTTATTTTGGGTTTTTTAAATTAGGTTAAGACCAATTCAGAAGATTCCTCAGCAGCAGTTTCTTCGTTAGTTGAAGAATTCGATATGTTTTCAGTCTCTACCTCTGGAAAAAAAAATGAACATTGACTCCTTCACCAGTGTGAACAGTTGCTTTCACAAAACGGAGAAAAAATTGAAATTGATCATGTAGATAGTATAATTTCTTTTGCTTTATTGATGAAACACTAGGAGTTGGTTTTAGGCTGCGGGCAAATCCATTCCTCATACAAAATATTCTTCGATAGTCCGAGGAGTTCCGCTACTTTTTTAGTAAACTCCTAATTACTTTTCCATGTGTCTAATTGCCTTTGTCAAGAAATGGAAAGTTAAAAGTTAAATAACGGATTTTCTTTTTGACTAATTTTAATCACAGTTGAGATATTTTCAGTAGTAACTTTTCAGTATAATTTTTTGTCATATATATCCTTATTTTTTAATGATTTTGCGCCTATAATTGTCTTTCTTGAAGCAAAAACGCTATTTTAAGACCCTCCGCCAACTTGCAGCAGTTATATCCTTCATACTGGCTGGTTTCTTACTCGTCAAGATTTTTTTCCGACTCAAACGCTGGGTCTATCAGTCGGACATGACTTGATCTGCTTGCTCATAAGGAAGCAGTGTATTACTACCTACTTAATTGGATATGAATTTGTTTACTTCAAATGCTCATGCTTTCTGTATTATATGTATTTAAATTAACAATTCCTAACTTAATATTTAAATATTTATCAATATTTACATTTGGAGTGTTAATTAATAATATCTAAAAATATTTTTGAGTTTGGAAATTTCCACAGAACATATTTATATTCTTGAAAGTGGACTTGTAAACAAATAGATTATATATATAACATAATAGATATAAACAAGTTGTGAAAACATCGAAATACTCTTCACATAACACTAATTAAAGTACTAATTGCACCACGTAAAATCAACATGCAAATAGTAACAATTGTATATAGGTATATAATGTGCATGTACTTTTCAATTTGTATTCCATGAAGGAAGTTGTGCAATTGAATAAATACAGCATGAATTACTGCAAATTGCTAAATGAGTCATTTACAACAAAAATATTATAGAACTAATATGAGTAACTGTAGAGATCAAGATTGATTTAACATAGAGCCGTCTAGAATAAATTGTTTTCTAAAAAATATTGGTATGGCATTCAGTTATTGCCAAAGGTAAAAATTAAATATGTGACGTTACAGAGAAGATTAGTAATCAACTAAATTAACTAACAACAAGTATAGCCTACGGTGAATTATTACGAAGTTCTAGCAAACAATATAAACAATTCAAATATTTGGATATGCTTCATCAACTGCCAGATTTCAATACAAAAACTAAACTATAAAAACCAAGGCCTTATATAAAACATTGGTATTATTGTCTTGATAATGCATAATCAATATGCAAACAATTAATTTAAACAAAAAATAGCTAATCTCAGCCAATCTCAGGACAAAAGTGCTCTGCAACCTCGGTTGTGTTTCAGACAACTACACCTGGGTCTGCACACTCACATTCTATTATTATTTTATTATTAAATGACATGTGTTCATAATGTGTTAATAATTTCCGTTAAAATGTAAACATAGTTCTAGTAAAATAGTGTAAAACCTGTACTATAAATATACATACATACATTAGTAACATTTTCAAGACAAAATGCACTCCTGATATGAAGATATAAGCTACGTCAACCTATGCATTCAATATAAAATGTGATAAAAATATTCGCTTAATTGCATAGAAAGTATCTATGTAAATTGCAATTTATTGATGTAAGAAAACCAAGGAGAATGTAAAAACCTCTTATCTTTCAAACGACTAATTTGCTTAGATGCAGTTAAAGATAGGACTTTCTCTTAATAATCACTTTTAAAATTAAACTGTTATTGTATGCAGAAGGTGTCAAAGGGAAAGTGAAACGATTAATACCTATGCATTTTACTAAGGTTCCGTATAGATTAATTTGTTATGTATAGGCCTAGATCTGAAGATGTATTATTATTTATTTAATTTTATGTAAATTCAAATAAAGCATAAAAAATATGTGTAAATCTATTTTATAATTTTCTAATTTATGCAACTACAATAGACTTGCAAAATTATATAGCATGTCAAAATTATGAATGGCTAGTATTACTGTAAAAAAAGAGAAAGAATCCATACAAAAAAAAATAAAATTGCTCAACTATCTGAGGAGTTACGCATTGCTAACTTCAAAATCGTAATAATACAAACCAATTATTAATACTAATGGGGTATGATATATATAATTCAAACACACTACATAATATCGAAGGAATCTCATTACACATATTTATTAATGTATTATGTAAATTTCGCTTAATTTCATTCGAAGATTTAGCCGAAAATATTGTTAATAACAAGTAATTTACCATGTTCTTAAAAAACCAACCAACCAATTTTTCTAAATATACTCAAGAATACTAAACATTTCGGATAGCTACTTGCCCATTAATTCAACGAACTGTTGACGCGATATCTATTACCTATGAACTCTCTCATCGCTTTTTTGGATTTATTCCCAACTTTTTAGATCTTTCTTAGATTTTAGATGATGTTGATTTTTTGCAGTCCACAAAGATTTGCAAATACTTGACGAACCACCTTTAACGGGTCGATGGCCGCAGTGGTTAGGCAATATTTTCATTCTTGTTTTTTTCAGGGAGTTTAATCCCGATCGAGTTGCCATTCGCTGTTGGGAGCAAAGTTTAACAGCGCGGCATCATAAAAGGCGATATGATGCTGTCACAAAGCCATTTAAACACAACTTGCAAACTTTGCAATAGCCAGACAAGTAATACAGCTTGATGAACCACCCACCACACATTAAAAAAAAAACCACTCCAATTCATATTTAGTTTTGGAAAGCTTCACTATATACATATGTCTAAACGTCAGAAAATGGAGAAATTTTCAATCTGCTGCAATTGGTTTAAATTTTTTATGGGGTGTCCCAGTCTTCTTTTCTTTTTCGAAATATTGTTTGAATGTAGGATACAAACGGATGGCTACGTGTACAGTTACATTAGTCCACAGCTTTTGAACCATATTGTCACTTTCGCTACTGCATTCTTTGATTTTTTCATTAACCAATTGCACATTTTCTATTTAGTTTGATGATATGTGAGCTCATAGCAATGCAAATTACCAAATGGGAACACTAATTGCAAAAAGTCCCCTTTCGTCATTTCTACAAGCTGACATGCCACCTTTACTATGTAAGAAGCGAAAATATTTTTTAGACTTATTTCTCGTTCATTTTTATAAAAAAGTCATAATGTATGAAAACGTTTCTATCAGTTTACAAGAGTCTTTCTTGTAATTGCTTGTGGTACCTTTAATTTGTAAAGTAAAATATTTACTCCTTCCGCAAATAAGTTATTCTGGTATAACTAGATGCTAAATTACAGTATTAACTTAGAAGCAGATATCTTTGCTATTCTGTAGTCACTATATGATAAGTTCTACTATTTGAAGCCTGACAGTTTAGGGACCAATATAGGCCATCTAACCATTGACCAGGGATACACCCAACTTCATTTACATTTAAGTGAAGTTGGGGTTTATTTCTTAATATTTAACTGCATGTTAGACACTTTACTAGCTCATCAATCTGTACAGTGACCAGGGAACTTGTGGATACAAAAAGAACGGTAATAAAGTAAGGATTTTCTATCTTGCATTAGTACCACCTTAAACTTTCTACCAAAGCATTATACATAAATAATAATGTTGAATTTCAATATTAATGTAAATATATATACAGATTTGACGCTCCTGGACCTCTTCTAGATTTTGTTAACAGTAAAACCATTACGTCCAATAATTGCAGATCTAGTTTAATTGTTGTTGATTATGACGACCAAAAAGAACAAAACTATTACCTAGCTATAGCCTTCGATGACTATAATTATGGTAGTGGTACCAAGCACAGTAAGTAATAATAATACTGATTTTATTCTGACACTAACAAAGTTTACTTTATATTTACCAATAGTTATGACTTAAACTGTTTTGTATAACATAAACTTAATTACAATTATATTATATTATATAAAATAAAATTGTGATTCAAAGGAGATTATTTTAATCTCTAAAGTCACAATTAAAATACTATCCAAAGAAATAGGAATATATCTAACCAGTCAACAACAACAAGAAGCAAGAAGTAAATATCTGACCTCTAAATGGAACCTAACGCAATGTTTATAAGCAAATTATGTTTAAATATTTTTATTTCCGTGATAACCTTTAGACAAGTTAAGCGTTTATTACACATATATAAATGCATTTAGGACTGTTAAAAGAATAACATAGTTGTTGATAAATTATAGTCTGCACGTTATCGTGAATTTCTAGCACTAGGGGGAATCTGAACTTAAATACAGTGATACATGTTGGTGTTCTAAATGAACTTCAATGCGCAGATAATGAGACAGGTTTTCTCCATTTAATTGAAGCAAGTTCGAAAGTTCTAATTTCTTATTGAGTAGAAAATTATGTACATATGCATGTACGAGTAAATTAAAATTGGTTGCTACTCTCTCGCAGTTGCGAACTATTAAATTATACACGTGCAAATCTACATATATATAATTTACGGTATCTAGCTACATCCACAACAATTAATGGATACAAACAAAGCTAAAAAAAATTAAGCAACTGAGAATTGAAGAAACTGCTAAAACCTGTGATTATTTTGTGCTATATGTATGCCTCAACGATTGCAATACAATCGCTTTGCCTATAATTACATATTATTTAATTGGGTGTATTTTTACATATAGTGCAATAACAATTATATGTTTCTATATTTTAAATGTCTGCGTATTTCGTTTAATTAAAAGAGGATATTGAATTGAATATTATGCAATATTAGTGGTAGCAATACTGATAGATACCTTAACGTGTATTGAGAGCCGCATATAAAAAGCGATCATACCAGTACGGTAATCATTACAAGAAACAGCATACAATGCATCAATTTTTCTGTTTCTCAATCCATTTTGTGGCGTTCGTATTTGGCAATTAAAAAGAAACAAACAAAGGCTTTTCGTTTATTAATATTTTGTTTGTAGTTCTATCACAATTTTGCAGATATCACATATTTGTAGAAGCTCTACATAAGAACTTTCTCAATCTTGGTCTAATAAATTCTCTTGTAACCGATTTTTTCTTGTTTGACCTGGTATCCTGAAATGGTTTTTATTCCATTTCCTTGACAATATTTATTGAAAACCGTTCAGAAATATTTTCATCCACTGTGAATTTTGATTTAATAGCGATATGATCTGACACTTAATTATTAATTAAACGTAGATCTAGTCCTAGGTCTGTGGCCGAACGTTAGGGTTTCACAGCTTGTTGGACTTGACGCCATATGAATTACCATATACATTATTAACTATGTTGCCCAAAAGGGTGGTTGCGAAAAAACACACCGAAATAGAATTCGACCAACTCAACATTTTTATCTATGCACAAAAAATGACTCAGATTTGATCCTCTGAAATATATTCTTGCCTGTGAACTTCTCTCCACCTGAATTTGATGGTTTACAGTTCTGCAGCACTTTTTCGATCTTCATTGGTGTTTATTTTCTCATAGCAAATAACACATCGGCAGTAGGTAGGCAGTATTTTCTCTAAAACGTCTTGCTCCTTTTCTGTTCTTACTGATCGCACAGCATTAATCTTCCTTGCTTCAATTAGTTGCTTAAATGCAGTTGTAGACTTGTTATGTAGCACATATGTTTACCAAGAAAGTTTCTAATAATAAATCGAACCCAAGTTGACGATACCATTTTATATCTTTTTTGGGCAGGGGAGATCTTTGGGGTGTTTAGTTGATAAGATAACCTATTGAGTTTCAATTGCAAATCTTTTTATTCTCAAATATTTCCACTTTTAGATCAAATAAAAGAGCAATTAACTAAATACCAACTTATTCCAGAACATAAATTATTATGTTTTAATAAATTGGTGTTTAATTAATTTTTGTTTTATTTAGTCATAATATTTGTAGATATATAAATTTAATTGCAAATAAAACTGAGTTTGTTATTTTCGTCGCCCTGCCTTTACACTTTTGTTGTAACTACGTGGTGACATGTTTTTTAAAGTTGCTAATTGTTGCGTTAACCAGATCAGTTTTTTGTAGATAAGACAACCAAACAAGTTTCTCAATTTAGAAGCTCAC
This sequence comes from Holotrichia oblita, assembly GCA_023690525.1. Classification (NCBI taxonomy): domain Eukaryota; kingdom Metazoa; phylum Arthropoda; class Insecta; order Coleoptera; family Scarabaeidae; genus Holotrichia; species Holotrichia oblita. The sequence goes on from CM043015.1 coordinate 58,616,533, forward strand.
GAGCAAGAATAACATTCATATAAAAATTAGTAGGAAGCATATATGACACAGCGATTACATTAATGATATACAATTTTTGGTGATACACAATCGTTGGGAACTTTATTATTTCCACAGTAAACTTTTAGATGATAGGTCTAAGGTCAGCAGTTATTTCTATGCTTATTATCGATACTAAAGTATAATCGGTTGAAAATTGAAAAATAGCCTCAATAAAAAGCCCAAACGTAACAAACAAAGATTTCGCCCGTTTTCAGCTTCAGTGAAGGATATAATGTAAACATCTCCAATAGAGAGACTACAAAAGCCTTTGTTCAAAAATCGAGACGGGAATCATCTCGCTGGTTTGTGGACGTCTCTAAAAACCAAATGGCATGGGAATTGAAATTTGGAGAGATGGAGAAACCGGGAGCCAAGGCTTCAGCCTAGGAAGCTCCCCGTCCATCTTCCAAGCCTAAGTAATCTAAACCATCCAGAACCTACATGTGGAAATTCTTATGCCAGCATCAAAGCCTTTGTCAGATCCGAACTCGCTGCTAGGCACTGCTCCAACTGGAATGCACTTGCCGGCATGAGACACTATTGGGATTCGCCCGTATGAGAGAAGACTGCGTAAGGCAGTCTTTATGAGCAGAGACAGGCTGAGGTTACTCACAGGGACCGGTCACTGCGCACTGAATAAACATCTGCATCGCATAGGCATAGTAAACTCTCCCCTGTGCAGAAACTGTGGGAGTGCCAAGGAAACTCCAGTCCATCTTCTTGCCGACTGCTCGACAGTGGACAAGGAGAGGCGGAGTTACTTTGGAGTCGATCGATTGGATGATCCTGGAGTAAGAAAATTAACTCTTGACCAAGTTGCGGACTTCTTCGTCCGAGTGCAACCTGGTTAAGAGGACTAAAACAGCACGGGAGCACAGTAGGTCTCTCCTATGGTTGAGCTTACCTTTAGGGTTCTCTCGTCCCTGCAATCGCAAAAAAACAAACACATACTAGCATTATTAAGATACCTTCATTGTTGCTGAAATAAAGAACATGTATAAGCAACTCAAAGTGATTTATGGAATCTTTTTAGGTCTATTCATTCATCATATGGATTTTATTGTCCATACTAGTATTCTCAATTTAAGGATATCCAAAATAGAAAAATTGAAAATCTAAACAAATCTTCCCTTTTCATTGTTCTATATTACCCAATTTATGATTACAATCATTCGTATAAACGAACGTATAAACCTTCAATGGCTTCTTCCTCTGATGAAAGCCTATCTCTGTTTGCACCCCGATTTCCTTCATATTTACCTCTCATTTTTTATAACAGTGCCTCCCATAAAATATCAGAATTCAATATAGAATGATGGTAAATATGTGAAAGTATCGAATACAAAAAAGCAAGTCAATGCTTGTAGCAACGCAAGAACCGACATATGAATCACACTGTTTAAAGCCTACAGCAGTTCCGAAACCCAAATACAAATAACTTTCTTTTTGAAAATGTTGTTCTTGTACACAAAAATGACTAAAATCAATTTTAACATGGTGCCTCCCAAGGATGTTACATATTCGTGCACATCTTTCTAACTTCTATTTTAAAATATGTATTTTGTAATAGTATTTTATTATCATTTAATGATTGTAACGAATATCTGTAGTCATTACTAGAACTTCAAATATCAGATTATTATTAGAAATTAAGTTTCGTCTAAAGCAATAAACACGAAACCAGAAAACGTAACAGCACGAAAGAAATTTCAAGCGGAACAATAAAAATGTATACCGTCCTATGTTATTTTCAAACCTTGCTGTAACGCCTAAGTAAGTGAAAGGTATTATTTCATATCTGTACATATCTCGAGTCAAACATACCTTTATGAATTTTATTATTCAGTAATTTTAAATTTTGTTTTTCTAACTGCTGGCTTACTCTCATTTCGCTTCTGTAATAATTATTCGTCATTTTTCCAATTTGAATTATTCAACAACTTTATTCAATTACTCAGAAATTCTACAGGAAAAAAATCGCCTCTCAACTTCATTTCATAAACATAATAAGGCAGGAACTATTATTTCATAACTCGCACGTTTCTAAAAGCAAACCGAGATCTCAATCTAGCAGGGTGCGCCGAAAGAACCGAGAAGAGGAAGAAATGAATTGGAGTGTAGTGGTAATACGTTGTACCCGAGAGTACCAAGTACGGAGATCGTTCACACGAAGCCAAGATTGCATGTAAATATTTGAGCAAATATTTAATGCAAGTGAAAGGAAGATGATCTTAAATGTTAAAGAACAATTACCGACTGCACAAGGTTTATTTATCTTCACGATTGACAGGAGAAACAACTTCAGACACGTTTTTTTCCATTGTGAACGGTCACGGAGAAAACTGTTTAATTGGTTATATGATGAGCGTTTTTCTTCTTTTTTGCATACCAAGTTAGTTTTATTTGCGTTAATAACTACATTGCAATGTGTAAATGCAAATATTATCTTTGTAACATCTGTGAAAGTAAAATACCTGATACAACATAAAGAAATATTTCTCTTAATTGCAATATTTTATATAAATGAGAAAACAAAATTACAGTCATTTTATATACAGATTGTTCGTTTGGTTTACTGTTGTATTCTCTTTGAAAACAATTGTTCCACTAAAAGAAAAAGTTCTACTTTTTATGTTCTAATTATGTCAAACTTTATTTCAAACAAGCTTTCTTCCAAAAATGTTCTTTTTAAAAAAATAAAAAATATTTCTTGGTGTAGTGTTTTACTAAGGGCAGAAAATATAAATACTGATGAAGTAGGTGGTTGGTATGGGCCGGTAATTTCAGAATGCATTTATTTTCATTACAAGCTGCACATGAATTGTCGTTAACGGCTCTTTCATCGTTCGAACATCCAAGAACTCTGTATATTTAAAAATTACGAAAGATGCAAGTTTTTTTTTCTAGATGCAATGCGTTTCAACGACTTACATTCAAAGATCTAATATAACTGAAATTAAATAAAGAAATCTGACGAAACAATCCAAACATCCAAAGCAAACATTTTTAAGCTAATATAAGGAACTAGACCATGATCTAACACAGGAGCATCAGAATAACAAAAATGTCCTTGGTGTAATAAAACGGCATTAGGTGTTATAGAAAGAAGCATCAAACTTTCAATCATTTGGAACTAAAAACGTCGAGATGTTAAACGGCGCAATCTATTTTGAAACAAAATTTTTATACTACTGTAAAAACATGTTCACATTTTACCGAGAAGTTTTTGGAACACAGTAATATAATTTACTATGGAAATGTAAGAGAATGGTATTTTAAAAGAAAACCAAATATTGGGATACCAAAAAAGAAAACCGAATCAGAATACCCAATCCACCATCACCCAGCAAGAAAACAAGAAATCACTGGTGCACATATCACATGAAAACACCTAAAAACAGAACTTCAACATCGCAAGAATATAAAGCAACAAAACACTGTACATTATACTGTTAAACATATCGCGGTAACCATCAATCAACAATTTGTACAAGTTAACTAACCTGCCTGACATACAATAGGTCCACGGACAAAATCAGAAGAAAACTTCTTAAACAGAACATCAAAGTAATCTTAGCAACATTGGATTTGAGAATATTCATATATCTTACAAAAGGCACTACTTCACCTCGAAAACACCACACACTCAATATAAAGCCAACGCGCTTCAACAATGAAGTTGTCATCTTCAGGGTGACAATTAGACTAAATTTAAACTTGACAACAACTCCTTTAAGCCTCATTAATCATGGAATCAATATACAGGATAACAACTTCAACTACGAAAACCTATTGATAGGGGAAGGTAGTGGGAGGTAAAATTAGGTGTATCCATTTTAGTATTGTCAACTGTTTGTATGACAGGAATGTCAGCGGTTATGTCAAATACTATTTTCATTAATTGTGTATTCCATTAGGATAGTTTGATGGTTCGGTCAAATATTTGACGTAACCAATGACATTCCTGTCATAAAAAGTTGACAATAGTAAAATGTATAGATTTAATTTTAACTCCCACCACCCTCTCCTATCAATAGGCTTTCGTAATTCAAGTTGTTAGGCTGTAGATAATAATCTATATGGAATAGTCCATTGTCTCCGTTCGTTAATTTCAACTTTTTTTTTGTAAATTTCTAAGCTTACTGGCAGATTAATTTTAGATCTGTATCATTCAGCCTGTAATCTGATTAAAAAACACGCTCTCCAATGCTAGGCTTTGTATTCGAAATACGTCAAATGCTCCATAAACCTAGTTAAAACTGATCCCTTTAATCATTCCTATTCATTTTCTAAATTTCTAACTTTTCTAAAGATCCTACTTTATCGTTTGGGTTGCCGATAAGACAGTAAATCATTCTTGAATTTAGTTGTTTATAATAATGCTCATTAAGCTCAAAACTGCCTCATATCAGCTTTCGCTTGAATCAATAGATTTTGGAATCAAAAAAGGACCACTCACAACAGATGAAATCAACCTCACCCTCCAATAACTCAATAAATTCAATAGATTTTTTAACTGCAATAACTGCAATTTAACTGCTGTATTAGTAAAATATTGAACTTTGTTAGCCAACCATTTGGAAACCTTCGACGTGGGTACGTTTATTATTGAAAGATTAGACAAAACCGACTTACCAGTTTTATGAATCTTACTAGACAATACTACTTAGAGATAATAATATTTGAGACATCTACTCCTTACCTAATATCATGAATAACATAGATGTTACTGGTTTTAACTACATTATTGAGAGTTTTTGTTATTTCATATGCAATGGGCAGTACCCAGCCGGTCGTTAATTCGATGAAAGTATTCTTTTTTATCTAAAATAGCCTTTGTGTCTTTGTCAGCTTTTATATAAAATTAAACTTTTTCAAGTATTGATGATTTTTGGTTTCCCAATTCCTGAAATGATTTGTAAGATTTTAAAATTCATAGAGCATACTGCGCTTCTCCACATAAAGACTTAGTTGAGCATCTCTAAAATATAGACGAACACATACCACCGCTAGTACTGCACCTGTCAAGCAACGGTAAATTACAGATATTTCGAAATGTTAAATAAACACAATAAAATCTTTAACAATACTCTTTTACTTAAACAATGGACATTCCACTACAAGGAAAAGGTGTGACACTACAAACAAGGCAATCGCAATAAAAAGAAAATAAATTAACAGCAAAGGTACTTAATTGTATGTGATTTCTTGCACTGATTTCATCCAGACGTAGGAATTCTCTTTGAAATCATCTTCATTATATAGCATTTGATGATTTAATGTACAAAAGACCAGTAGAAGCTGTGTGTCGGAAAAAAAGTCCGCCCAAAGCTATAATAATCACGGCTTAGAGTTTTAGAACGATGTGTTAACGAACTCCCAGGTAAACTTTCTATTTTACAATTATTAAGTATTGCGAACAGCCGTTTGTAATGGTAAAACTCGTACTAGAAGTATAAAAAAAGCTTCCAGTACATATTAGAACAGACATCGCTGTCCATGACCTGCTAATGTTAGAGAATAGAGATTGTACCGATCTATTCGTGTTCATCTTCCATCTTAGCATAGATTAATGATCTTACGTATTCGGTACGTCAACATAACGAGCTCACAAAAAAGGAAGCAGTCATATAATGTATGTATCTATCTATGTAATAGTAGTTGTGATAAATGAAATTTTATTCATAAAGGTAATGATGATCTAATAAATATCATCCTCGACAAGTAACTTATTAAATGTTATACAAAATTAGAGGATTCCAGAGCAGTTTACTTGCTTTTAGTTCTGGGACTTTTTCCTAACAGCAGAGGTAAGAGTGGCTGACCATAGGTAGGACAATACTTATGATCCGGGGTTCGAATCTTGTTGGCAACACTTGTGGCAACGTCTCGTTAGATTAGTACTCCGGTTGATCTATACTATCTGATACTATTGGTTGTTAGGACTTTATTAACAGCACAATATTATTTTTAGGATGAGGCAGTGTTGTAACAAAGTACATTTAACAATTTACACAGCAAGAGCTGCAGTTGGTAGTTCAGTAATTTCTTTTTAATTGACACAATCATGTTTACTGCCACTGATGCTGTAAGTCTTTCTTTGGACATTTCTCTTCCGGAACCAGAAGTTATCGATTTATGAAAAATACCCGTTTCTAGACGCAATACCATTGTGATCTCGAAATCGTTTGACTCAATTTTCTGAACAATTATAATTTGCCTTTCCTAGAACCTCTCCAAATTCTTCGACCTCCTTTTCTAAAAGCTTTTCCTTCAACCATTCCATCAGCACCGTTTCGATACCTTTCAAGAGTAGGGTTACGTATTTTTTTTATTTAACGAATTATTATTAAGAGCGGCTTTTATGTTTTCTTGATTTTTCCCTGAAATTCGACATATTAAAATCCAGCAGTGAACTGTAATAATGATTATAAATAAGTAGCCATCTTTAATGTAGGTACCAAATACAATAAAAATGATAACAGTAAGTCGTTTCGATAAGAAATACAGCTTGGACAGCCGCTGCAGCTGCACTCACTACAAAAAAGCTCTCGAATCTAACGACAATATCAAAACAATATCCTCAAAAAGTGTCACCATATAGCCCCACATAAAATACATTTCTACTATAAAACAATGAAATGTATTTAAACTACTAGTTAAACAAGACGAGCAATCGCTTGGATTGTTTATTCTTCATTGAGATTGGAAAATACAGTGAGCTTACATTTTACAGAATTACGCTCAATAGAATAATAAATTGTATTACTTCAGGTGTAGTCCGGAATTGTAATCCATTTCGTCGTAATAATAACGTGTATCTGATACTTTAATACCGATATGAAATCAATTCACCTATTGTCTTAGTTGACATATTGGTATACCTACAATATATTGAATCGTTTACAGAGCGTAGGAGATTAACAATGGCTAGGTGTTCCTCTTTCGAATCTTGTTAAAACGTAGGCCACATGTAGTACCTAAGTAGTAAAATTTTACTGTAAAGCAATCTCATATTTTATAAAGTTTTTGCTTCAGTTCCGGGGATTCTTTCAACGTAAAACCTATCCGGTTTGTTTTGAGCTGTGGCATGTTTTTGTGTTCTGCCGGAGTAGAAACGTTTTTACTAATGTTAATTATTTTTTTATATCTCTAATAATATTTTCTCCAATATTCTAGTAAATTATTCTGATAAATATTGAATATATTATTAAAATATTACATACATAGTACAAACACTTGAAAAGGCAATTTTCAAATATTTCCATAAATAGCAGGTTCATATACATACATAAAAATTTTCTAAATATATTGAAAACGTAGGTATGGAAGGTGTGTCCATGTGTTTGTTGTCTTCCAAATTTATATTTATACGACATTTATTATTGTTATTAAAACAAGTATGAGTTTCAAATAGTAGTATAAATAAAACAGATAATTACTAGTTTACCAAAATGAAGTTACTTTCAAATCTTGCATTATTTTAAAATGTTTTTTATAAATTTACTTATTTTTTTAATATTAATACGTACATATTGTTTTTGCTAAATCTTATCTAAAAATTATTAAAATAAATTAGACATTTATCTTCTTTCCATGTTTATATCCATTGTAGTGTTTATTGATACGTTTTCCAAGGCCACTGTGACGCATATTTTGCTCAAAAATTTACACAATCAATTTTCACTCGAAATGGAATTTGTTAAATGTGTAAACATATAAAATTTGTGCGTCACCAAGTAAATACCTCATCACTATTCATACTAGTTTCGCTTTCAAGACAATGTTTTATTTCTAATAGTTAAACAATAATCACGGTGTTGATAAGGAAAAATAAGGAAACGACTTGTTAAAAGCTATATTTTAGGTATCAATCTCATATACTCAAAGCAACAGGTTTATTTCACAATTCTTCCATAACACCATTTAGCTCCGTATCCAATATTGCATAAGCTTCGATTATATAACGCTGAAATGTTAGCAGTAACAATGGGAGATGTGAAATACGGAGTCAATATTTGGATCTTTATGCATCTATGTATATACACATAAACATCGAATTATAATAGTTACGTCTGTTTTTAGTTTCTAAACGTTCGTAAGCGCTAACTGAAATTAAATATATATGTACAGGTTTATTTTTTAACCTGAAACTTTCTAACAATTCGAAAAATTAGCACTCAACAAAAAAAAATTATAATTAAAATGTACACATCCTTTAGAAGAAATGCTTTAGGTTAAAATTAGTTCCTCTCTCTCCCTTTCTTACTGGACTCCTACATATTATTGCCGAAACATTTTCTCCAATTCGTGTAATCGACGAAACTCAACTTATATCGATTTTTCCTCCTGACAACTTGTGAATATCATTCTGCAATACCTTTGCAATAAAAATACCATATTTTCCTTATAAGAGTTTCATTTTGCAAATATCGAATAACTGAGAAATTGACATCTGTATGAATGCAAATGGCTGGTGAATAAACTATTTTTAACATACCTCGATGGCAAAAAACGTGAGCGTAGTAGTTTTCTGTTCTCTTCGGAGTACTTAATTAATGTGAGTGTCCTTGCTCCTCACCTGATCATTTTTCAATTAAAATAAGTGCTCCAAATGATATATAGCTTTCAATCACAATGAACTTGTAAATCCGCATTTCAAATAATTGTATACAAGTGAGATTTGTGACTTGCCATCTCAAGTCTTCATATAGTGTTCAAGTTGCCTTCAGTAATGTGGGGGGTGTTTAGTTTGTTACCAATATTCCACACCAAACGTTAACAGATACTACAGTAATATTTATTGCATTAAGTAACCTCTCCAGTTATTGTTTCCTGACGGATACGTTTCTTCGTTTTAGTATGTAATTGTTTGACAGTACGGTAAGATGAAGCACATGACCGAATCCTATCCGAAAAACGCTCAGCGTAAAGATTAACAGCATTATTAAGATTCCTGCCGGCTACTCCATGAACCAGAGCCATTCTAAGTTTCTCTTGTATAGTTAAATACTCCATTCAGAAGTAGTATTCACAGCCTAACAGACACATGACTTTTAGTTTACGAAATAATCTTCAAATAGGGCTTCCTATTTAAGATTTCAAAGTTCCTCCCCTCCCCTCTCTCCCTCCTCTTTGTCGAACTATAACTAGTATACAATTCATACAAACAATACTGCATACATATATTAAAAAATTATTTACACTCTGCTAGGTAAGAATTAATTACCAAAAAGCACCTTTCATAATTGGCTAACCAAGCGTGTTGAAGGTAAAGTTTTAGTTAGTAGTTGTCCGAGCTGCTTAAACAATTACTTTTTTTGGAGAACATATGATGTAATTTGAAGCTATACACATGATTATAAACGCAGAAACTTTATTTCCTGTGCTGTTAAATTATTAATTGAGTTAAAACTAACAACACATCAAACGGAGCACTTTTAGATAATTATCATTACTTTTCTTAGGATTCTTGATAGATCGTTGATAATTATACTCTAAATAATTTGTTTTCTTCTCAAGAATATGGTTATGTAATGCATATAATTAATCGTACTTTGTTATGTTTATTTACTATTGGGTGTAAATATAATCACAATGTTTTGTAGCAATGTAATACGGCATCACTTTAATTTACACTTCTATTATACATAGATGTCTCACTCATGGATTACCTAGAAATAACATCTTTATCGGTAATTTTTAATGTTTGTTCTAGTTCTATTAATTAAAACTTGTCATTATTGTCCATAGATAATTGTATGTAGTGAAATTTTACCGCATAATATACCTAAATAATTTCGCATGTTTAAATTTGACAAATAATTGCAGTTACATTTTGATTTAACGAAAAAGCAACTGTAAGAAATGTTCTGATAATTACGAATTGCTATTGTAACAGTATAATTAGTGGGAATTAAATTGACATTTAAAGAATACATACATATCCTGAATGCGCTTAATTTCTTGCAAATAATTGCAGAATATCAGCAATTTGTAAAACGTTATATAACCCTCATTGTTGAATTTTAATAATCACAGGCTTCTAGAACAAATTTAACGATTTCCTGTGTGTGATATAATCATTACAATTGTTATTACATATCTAGGTACTTTATCTAAATAATAAGGTAGATGAGCATATTATGTATATTTATGTGTATATGTATGAATTGCACATATATAATATAAAATTATAGCTGTAGTAAATGTTAAGCTATGAACTACTTATACATACGATAAATGTTACAACTTTATTTCGAATTCATTTCAGAAAGTTATAATTTGACTTTAACATCTTTAATTACTTATATTTTGATTTATACATATACAGGGTGTTTCCTAACGACTGTACGTAACTTCAGAGAGTTCCTATGAATATATGTCCAGAGTTGCTTCGTTTCTGAGAAAGAGCACGTTGAAGTTTAAACAAAATCCGAAAACGTCAATAGTTGTCAAGAGTTATCAATTAGCAGTGACTTCAGTATGAATAATTTTACTAACACCGAAATGGCTAACATGCACTTCATTTATGGATTAGCAAATGGAAATGCGGAAGAAGCACGGAGAATTTACCAGGACAGATATCCTAACAGAGTAATTCCATGTGCTAAATCGTTTAGAACGCTACATGCAAGATTGTGTGAATCTGGGAGTTTAAATAAAAGAAAAGGGAGTGGAAGACCAGCAACTGTAGACAAACCTGAACTAGAAGAAGCTACTCTTGATGAGATAGAAGAAAATCCTTCACTTAGTACCAGGAAGATTGCATTACGGCTTGAAGACAGCCCAACAACCGTTTGCAAAGTTCTAAAAAGAAACCTCCTTTACCCATATCACATACAGCGGGTTCAAGCTCTACTGCCTCAGGATTTTCACCCAAGATTAATGTTTTGCAAGTGGTTTATGCATATGATGGCGCACAATAATAATTTTTTACGAAATATTTTATTTACGGACGAGGCAAATTTTTCACGAGATGCTATTGTGAACTTTCACAATGACCATTTTTGGGCCGACGAAAATCCCCACGTTATTAGAGAAAGTCATTTTCATTCATTTTGGGCAGGATTTATTGGTGACTATTTAATTGGCCCATTTTTTACCAGCAAGATTAACAGGTGAAACCTACACAGACTTTTTGCGATCATTTACCCATTTTATTGGACAAAGTACCCCTACTTGTAAGAGCCTCCATGTGGTTTATGCGCGACGGGGGTCCAGCTCATTTTAGTGTTGTTGCTCGTCAGCATCTCGACATTGCCTACCCTAATCACTGGATTGGCCGTGCAGGACCTGAAAATTGGCCAGCTCGCAGTCCTGATATGAATCCCATAGATTTCTATTTATGGGGTCATCTGAAGACTCTTGTTTACAAAACTCCTGTAATAGATGTGAATGACTTGAGGAATCGGATAATTGACAATTGCAATGTCATAAGGAATACTCCAGGTATTTTTGAACGTGCCAGACAATCAATGACAAATCGATTGCAGTCGTGTATTTTATCGGAAGGTGGTCATTTTGCTCATTTACTGTAAGGTAGAAATTGTTATTTTTACATTCCTAGCTAGGAAGGTATTGCTTTCGCCAAAATAAAACACCAAAAATGTTTATTTATTTTTCTCTTCAAGGCTCTGTATCTCAGAAACGAAGCAACTCTGGACATCTGTTCATAGGAACTTTTTTTCTTAAAACGACCTAACGGATCACCCTCTCAAGTTACGTACCGTCGTTAGGAAACACCCTGTATATTTGTCACTATGCATTTATTGAATTCATGTTTAGCTAGTGTATTATTTATACGGTTTCATGCTGTAAAAACGCATCAATCTAAGAATATTACAAGTAGTATAATTTAATAGTATAGTTACATCAGAGAATTCTTATTATTAATTATAAGCCGTGCATTATTTTTTTCTCCAATAAAATATTGTAGAATTTTTGAATATTTTCAAATCCTGTTTCAAATTTGCGGTGTACTACGAGAATTTTATTATAAAACATAGACACTATACGAGGGATATTCCCTTTCCGCTGAGCCTGGCAAAGTAAAACACTATTTACAAAAAAAAAACATTTATTTAACATTTATCGAATTATTCTGCTCCACAGTCAACGCATTTTTGCATCCGTGAAAAGCAATCTTAAAAACATATTTTTCAATCTTCTAGCCGTAGTTTGTTTATTTCATTTCTAAAGGCATCTACCGCTTCTTTGGCTGATATAAAGAGTAAACCCATGTAACTTATCCTTTACCCGCGAAAATAAGCAGTTATTAGGTGCTAGGTCTAGACTATACGGTGATGATTTCTATGTTTGGGCGCACTTAAACCATTGCCAAACAAATCAAATTAATAGGGTATGTATTATACCAGTTATATTCCTCAATTAAATTTTGGAACACATTGCAATTGATGTAGAATTTTACAAAAAGAAGTCATATTCATCGGCCAAACCCAATTTAGAAACGTGGAAATCCCCGAAAGATTGCGGAGAAACCTAATTTCATTCTTTTGCTATAATTATTTGATGTAATTTTCAAACCAATAATAGTAACGGCTATCGTCAACCGCCAGATGTTGATCAACTTTTAATTGCTTTTACTATGAAATCTAAATTCCAACAACATGTTATTCCAGGAAAATATAGATTCTTGCTTCACTATCAGAAAGAAACAATTTATTTAATACGCAAAAGAAAAACAAGAAGTACTTTCTCGGTCTACGAACTGGTAGTCTGTGAGCCCCTTTGGAATGGTACCCGAAATATCTCACAAATTGATCTCTGAAATGAAATTGAACGATATGTTAGAATTTTACAGCTGAAAAAGCTCAAAAAATTAATTAAATGTTAAATTTTCATCTGTCTTGTTTTATATTTGTACCAGAATATTTAAGTAAGTATTTCGCGTGCTTTCTAGTTTGTAACCACAATCTATTGATGATCAATATGATTAAACCAGACTAATTTTATTGAAGAACGAATTTTTGGTTAAACAAAAATTGAATTACTAATTTTTGGAATCCTCATCTAATACACCATAAAAGATGTCTCTCTGTATTCCTTCAGTTGCTACTTAGTTCATTAGAAAAAAACTTCAAATTCTGTTGCAAAATGAATAGCTTATTTTAACAACAACATAATAAAACCCTGAAAAATAATTAAATGTTGAAAATGATGGCTGTGCATGCCAAAGCCTTTCTATACAGAACATTCCAATGAAAACGATCCACCTTAAATAAGTCGAAAACATCAAGAAATACGAAAAAAATGCCGAGACACGTCAATTTTTGTTTGAAGGGGAAAACTTTTTCATCAATAAGGCAAAATCATGTTTTGCCCCCTCTACCCCTGCCCCTTCCCGAACATTAAAATTTCAAATGACACTACGCCATATTAGTGACAGTAAAATACCCTTTTACAATAGTAAATACATATGTTGATAAAACTGCCATAGTAGTTGTCTGGAATTTCATGCTCCCGACTGTACATATGACACTAAGTGACAGTTGTACCAACTGAGTTAACTTTTCAAGTTCAATTGAACCATTGATGTAACAGAAAATAGCCTTAAAACTTTAGAAGATATCTTCTAAAGTGTTAAAGATAAGCATCTATAGGCTGTCCTACATGAAAGTTATTGCAAATAATACGTAGAATCGAAAAATGTAATAATATGGCGTACCTAGTGCCATTTGAAATTTTAATTTCCATTGGTGAAAAAGACATTTTTTGTCTTATTTACAAAAATTTCCGTGTTCAAACTTTTTCTTGACGTGTTTTTTTATTTACGTTTTCGATTTATTTAAGGTGTATTTAAGGTATATATCATTGAAATGTATTCGTGGACCGTGTAAAATTGCTTCGCGAACCGGAAACGAGTGAAGTAACCAGTTTAAGTCCATTTCTTTACAGTTGTTTCGCGTTTTAGAATCTAAATGTAGCCAAGATTATTTAGATATAAGGTAGATGAAAGCACTTAGATGTGTTCCGATAATTATAGACTATTTATATTAAAGAACTGTATATCTGTCAGAATTGTCTAGAACTACCCAACATCCATATTAAGGTCAGAGGAAAATCATTGTTTTACCAAGAAAATTACTTCGACGAAAGTATTAAATCACCGCAAATTTAAAATGCTGTACCAGGAAATGTATTTTTGTTTATCTGATGAACAACAATTTCACCTAATCTCTCTCATTTCCGGATCATTATAAAAAACGGAACATAACCATTAAAACAAACAGTTTTTTTGTGTTTGTTCCATTCCTTTGGGCCAGAATCATAATCAGATAAACTCGATTCAAACTGATTCACAAATCTAATTCTCACGAACTTGCTGAACATGAATAAATTGTAAAAGTTGGTTCACATTCTCAGTTATTCTTATGGAATCACAGATATAAGCATAGGTAATAGACATGTCGATGAATATAATACAATTAGGTCGTATGACAAGGATCTTAAAAGATTAAACCTCCCAGTGCGATTGTTTATATGTAATGGACGTTTTCTAGTATTTAGTCAATTTATTTGTTGTTGTTTTGTGCAGGTCGCACAGTATAACATAGCGAAAGTTGATGTACCTCATAGCAAGTGATTAGATGGTTTTAAAAATTAAACTTATTAACGATGATTTACGTTAAAAAAAAAACGAAATACCACTTGTCATATTTGAGAGTTTACGTCATACATCTTACAAAAATATATAAGTAAAACGTAAATTTCAATGTAACAAAACATGAATTATTCTTCAGCTGCTAGAGAAAAACCAAGAAATGAAAGTGTTTCCGATTATTCAACTGTTTGAATACGAATAAAATGCACGGTTATCGCTGCTATGCAGTATAAATATTCATGTTTACAATTCCATACACAGCGTCGCACAATTCTTTTGTATACAATCACAGTACCTTACGTGTTAGAATATACATATTGTAAATGACTTATCTTTGTCAACCTTGCATGCATACGGATAAGTAATTTTTGCCAAAGAATTATTTTGTATTGCTTTGCGTTAACCTTGAATTTTGAGCGTGTTGTAATACAAAACTAATAATTTAATTCTACCTAAACACACACATGATGTAAAAGTAGATATGGCTTCAGTTATATAGGGTAACATGCATACATACATATGTATGTGTAATAATTGATACATGGTATTTTAAATTTCTTATTTAATAGCTTATGCATAACTTACTCATGTCTATTATATGCTGCTTGAAAATCTAGTTTATGGTAGATGATTATAAGATATAAATACAAAAAACAATTAAAGGTGAGTGAAGTTTAAAAATAAAAACAAGGTTTTATAAAAACATTTTCAAGGTTAAGAAACTTCAACAAAAATTTTGCAATTTATGGTATAACATCACTGAAATCTAGATGGGTCAAACCTGTTATACGTAAAGGAGTCAACAACCATACCCCATAATCTACATATTTAAAATCGAGATAGTTTTAGAACTGTTTAAATGATTCTATAATTGCTAATGTAATTCTAATACTGAACTGAATTTAGAACTTGTTTCAGCGGTGTTCTTGGTTTGTAGCTCGTAATTTGTTTTGTAAAAATCTTTGAATATTATATTTGTTTTGCCAAATTATGTTTTAGTTTTTATACGAAAGCTACACGTCATTCCAATAATATGAGAAAAACAACAAACAAATTATTAGAGCGCTAATTTTCAATGGGTGATAGATATATTGTTATGAAAGTTTATATATGGTTACCAATAAATTATTCAAGATTAATCCAATTTTTTATACCTCATACGTAGAGTTCGTTAGAAGCACTTTGTCAAATATTCAGGTCAGCAACTTAAGCAATTGCGGTTGCCATAACGACTTGACCACTTAAGTTAGAAACGAAAGAACGAAACTACATGAATATACTTTGCTGCAAAATAGTCTGCTGTAAGTAAAAGGATGTACCTAATTACAAACGAACATTTGCTGCTGTATAGGAATTTTCCCCGTATAAGGAAATATAAATTAGTTTTGAAATATCGGCATCTCTTCTAGCATACTAACATCTGTTAACTGATGTAATCACATTTATAAATTGGAAAAGGAACTACTATTACATATAGTTTACATTTTTTTTTCCTATTTAGTATTCCTAAACTAAATCTACTACTAACGTAATGCCTAACGGAAAACATTCGTTAAATTAAAATTCCAATACAAACAAATATTAAAATTCTAACAAGAAACACATTAATTTAGGAATGTCTGATATAATATTTCGACAAAATTCTGAAAGAAAGATACAAAATTACTAGACCATAGTTACGTAAGATTTGAGAATGTTTATATAAATTAGTGAAAGTGAAATCAAAGGTAAATTTATATAACAGTATACTAAACTTTTTCTAGTTCGTTAATTTACCTGAAAATAAAAAAATTATAATTCTCTACGTTTACACAAAATAAGCCAATGAACCAATTTAAATTTTAAAATGCAGTTTCTGAGATATTCTATGCAGTTGCAAGTTAGTGAAAGTATGATATTAATGACACCTTTTCTGTATATAATCATTTTTAATAGGAAACTAATTAATCATGCAATTAAAGCAGTATAACATCTTGGGTATAAGAAAAGAACACAAAATTTTTACATGCTAACAAGACCTATACACCTATACAAACTCTTTTAAGACAATTACTTATACATTATTCAAAACCGTGCATTGGGAATTTCCAGTCGGTGTGTATGTATATTATTACAACAAAATATACTCGCGTTATGCCACAAATATTAAATTAATCGTCGGACAAGTAAGTGACATGATTTTATTTAGCATTTTATTAAAAAATGTATTTTTTACCAAGACAGTTTTATCTCAATATTACAGTTAACAAAAATGAACAGATAATTTTAAGATGACATATTATTATTCTATACAGTCTGACCCATATGCGATGAGACTGGTTCCATGACGTTCTCAGCGACATCTATGAGTAAATGATGGTAGGTAAATATTCTACCCTTCATCTACTTAACCTCAAAATTTGAGCGAAACATGGAACAAAGAACGAATACTAAATTTTGTTTTAAATTTGGTAAAAGTGGTGCAGAAACTTACGAAACCCTAAAAAATGTGTACGGGGATGAAATCATGCTCCTTGCACAGGTTTTTTCCGTTGACTTGGCCGATTCCGCGCCGGTCGTAAGGACCTTCTGAGGACTATTACCGAGCTGCGATGCCAAGAACCGCGCGGAATGAAGAAGACATCGAAAAAGTCAAAGCAATTCTTCAACGCGAGCGCTGTGACTGCGAGACTCATCGAAAAAGGAACTAGGATGCCGAAAAGCACAATCTATGGAATTTTGACCAAGACTTGAGCAAACAGACAGACGGGCAAAAAGATGCTTTGTATTTTTTTTAGACCAATCTCATTGGATTTCCCACGAACTGTATATATCTTACAATAAAAGTAAAACTGATCATTGTTCTTGAAACACTCTCTTTCAATTTCAAAATCAGCCTCGTTTTTCCATACAAAAGATATTATTTCAGCTGGTTCTATGGCCATACTTGACTTAATTTGTGATTGAAAGAAATAGCAAAAGCACAATTCAGAATCTGTATTTATATTAAATTAGTCCATTTTGTATCTAAGGCTTTTGCGTCTTTGCTATCCATTTAAATGTATTCTAGAACTATCATTGAACCTGTTTTTATTAACATTAGATAGCATGTTTATTTCACTTATATTTCAATGTTTTTAGAAACTTCCTTATGAAAATATATTTTTATTGTCGTTACCAGATCTTTCCATTATATAAATGATTAGTCATATAAGATAGGAATTGAAGAATTTGGTTGTTTACCTTGGCAATTCCAAACGCAACGTTAAAAACTTAATTTCAACATACACAACAATAAAAAAATTTTTGTATTGCTGAATAATATTACAATATAGCAAAGGATCATATTTCATATATCAAGCATCTCCTGATTATGTCAAGGATCATGTTGAATCACATCGCAGCTTTTACCGATATTTCACACTACTGGAAGACAATGGTACATTCAAGAATTGATTAAAAACATGATATAAAATAAATTTCATACTACGATCTTGTTTTCATCCTGTATACAGTTCATGAATAAAACTTCTATTTCTTAATGACTTTCCACTTTAGATTTTAAATAATTTTTAGCACATCTTTGATTTACAGCATGTTTAACAAGTTATAAGGCATTCGGTTAGAAATAGATTAAATACATAAAACATCTCCAGATATTTTACATTTTTGGAAAATATTAAAACGCAAAAATGCCTATTTAAACCATGAAAGAAAAAGTAAAAATTATGACATATTAGATTTAGGGTTTTTCGAGCAGATGGCTAGGTACGTATAAATTTTGCTTTAGAATTTCCAAATAATCTAATGCCAGATTAAGAAGCTTTTTTGAGAAGATTTAAACAATTGTACAGCCCATGAATGTGGATGGTAAATTCAGAACGATTCAAAGTCTATAAACTGCATTTATGCACAATGAAAGTGTCAACAGTCGAAACACTAGAATATGTTCCATAGTAAATTCCATTTTTGACATTTTTTGTAGAGAGATCGTTAGATAATGAAAAATACTAGCTTTCTTATACACTTACTCTACTCACACTACTCTTATATTAGTTACTTATACAATTTTTCCATCTATACAACAATTCCAATAAGTAGCAGAAGAATTTTTCAGCACGCTTGCATTTCTTGTAAAACGATTCGTCCGCTTTGGGCTTCTTTTATTAGGGATATCTAGCTACTAAAGTGTTTAATAATATAGAGACAGCCCCCAAGATTTAGAAGAATGGAAAACTGGAATACTTTGAGCTTCGAATGAAATTAATGCGAAACAGCTGCAAAATGTTCTCTAGATCTTTTTCTTCCAATTTATTATATTTATTACATTAGTGAAAATCGTGCAACAAAAATTAGATTTTCAGCTGGTAGTGCCCATTTCCAAAACTTACTAATTTAAAAACTAAACAAAGACTACCTAAATCTATTAAATATGAGATTATTTTTATATAAAAAATTATACTGTTTTGTTGTTGTCAAGTTGTATTCTAACATAAATAAATTTTTCGCAATGTATATGGTGCACTAGCCGAATACATATTTGTAAATATGTAGTTAATAGTTACCGAAAAAATTAGTCCAATTCACGTCTTGTAACGTCATCGTAAATAGCAGTTGCTTATTAGTAAACAGGTACATTTTTATCAAACGCCAAGACGCATAAGTTTACGAAAGAAAATTACAGTGACTATTAATATTATAATTCATAGATATAATTTAGCATCAAGTTGTTACTAGATTGTAACAGCTACTCTTAGTTTAACGCAAACTAGACCAGAAAAATCTAAAAGTGAAAGGTAGAAACGATGCTCACACCGAAGACACGTTTCTAATTTTATTGATGTTATTTCGTCTGTCGTGAAGATCTCTACTAAACTACCTACTAAGGTAACCTTCGGTACCAGGCACTCACTTGTTTTTTTTATTTTGCTTAATAGCAGCGGCCTGGCAACCGAACGCAGCGTAGTTGAAAAATTAGCGGAATACAGTCGTTGATTCTACATAATTACGTCTGCAAAATAAAATAAAAACATTTACAATCATAAAGCATTAATTTTAATGTTCAATTACGATCTTCCGTTCACTAAATTAATGCTCAAACACGAGTATCATAATTGTGTTTGCTACGCTTTATAACAAACTTCATTCCGATGTACAATTACATATAATTACATATTTAGAAAACACTGCATACAAAAAAATGTATAAATATAATATATCGCTAAATATTATCTCGTAAGTCTATCCTGCAAGTTGCTGCAATTTTGTAGAATTTTGACATTTTTAGAAATAATTCAAACACATATCAATTTTTTTTTCTATTTTGCATATACATAATTATACATATTATGTATAATGTGATATTATGTCACTCAATCGCGAGACATAATGCGCCTCTTATGTCATCTAACTTTTCATTATTCAATGTTGGTATTCTGATAAATTATTTATTAATTTATAATATTTAAAAAACAGCAAACTATGGCAGCAAATGTCAATAGGAACAACATTTAAATATTACGTAAAAGTAAATGTTAGCTATATTATATAAATTGCATAGTATGAAAAATGCAAATTCTAAAAAGTATAGAAAACTCTTTTCATAAAAAGTTTTTTATGAAACTAGTTTTCCAATATGTCTAACCTGCATAGTATTCAAAGTATTGTCAAACAGTCCCAGAACATAGCAGTACCTACTCTATCGACTGTAGTCGCCAGAATAGTCAAATACTTATATAGGTATTGTATGTTTTTACAAATAAAAAATGGTAGCCATATCTAACACGGAAACCTACTGCCATTAATCACATTGTTTCGTTGCCTTCTCTTACGTTACATAATGGATTACAATTACCTTACGAACGCATTCAACAATAAACAATAATAATGATCCAATAAACTGCTCAATTTATTTAGGTATCAATCTAAATTATGCATAACTGAAGAAATCCATGCATTTCTTGAAAGATTCCTTTCACATTTAGTTTCAACGTATTTTGCAGATATTGGACTATTCAAGCACGAGACCATTCAACATCTTTCTAATCTATGCATGAGATACATATTGGTCCAGGAAAATAACTAATAATAATAGAGGTTATACCGTTTGTACTAGATTTTTTGAATAAAACGCTTAAATTAAAAATGCAAAAAGTTATATTATATAATATATTCATTCTAAAATATTAGTAAAGTTGTTAATGAAATCTAACACCTTGCATTACACTTTGTAGTTTTCTTCCTTATCATGATGTTCATCGGAATTTCGCGACGAATCAACGAACAAAAATCTGCAAGCATTGCTTGTGATCACATGGAACACGGGGGCAAACCACTGCGTTGTCTCGCTATCTTAATGGAAGCTTTCACCATGTTCATCTGCTACAGCATCAAAATTTCAGGAAATAAATGTGCTCGTCAAAAAAAAAAAAAGAAATTTTAAGAAACATCTTTTATTTTAGAACTTTTAAGAAGGAAGATATCCTTGGATGATATTCTGGTAGTAGTATCAGCTTTTTTATTTTCCTGGAAACTATGCCACGCTTCTATCAATGCGGTTGACGCTCTTGTTTCTGCTTCATTCAACTTCATCTTAAAATTTGCCCAAAGGTATCCATTGCTTTAGAAAGTTTTTCGTAAGAGCAAAATTTACATTAAGTGGTGGTAGAAAAACGCTTTCACTTTGCAGTAAAAGTTCTTCGTTTATACTTTTGATTCCAGAGGTCAAACGTGCTCTACATTGTTAGTTTATTACAATATGTTTATGCGCGACTATCCCATTGACATAAGAAACAACTACATTTTGTATATCCTCCATACAATCCAGTTAACGTTTCCTCCTCCCCCTTTTTCCCTTAAATCAGACCCATCCGACCACTGGTCACCGATCACCGCAACATTGTGCCACGTTCACCCACTCTAACAATCCCTCCACTAATCTGTACCTACAGCTCCCTAACCGAGTGGGTAAGGTATGTCTCTCGGTCTCCTTTCGTTCTCCCAAATAGGTTTTGCCTTCTGCGATCTAGTACCTTGCAGTAGCGCAATATATGATCGGCTGTCTCCGGTTCTCTCTCACAAAGTCTACACCATTGTGTCCCCGTGAAACATTCGGATTTTGTGTAGGTGTTCTTTCTCCGCAGCATGTCCGGTCATTAAGCCCGTACCAATACATAGCTGTTTCCTGCTAAGCTGTAGCAGTTCTCTAGCTCTCTTCCTACATGGTTTTCCTATAAAGGTTTTTCCATGTGTTACACCGGGTATAGTACTCCAGTATTCTTGCTGTTTCGTACGGACCCAGTGGCCTAAGTATTTCCGGGCCGTTTGCCTTGTAACCCCGAAGAAAGGTTCTCGGCCGTATCTTTCCATCTCTGACCCTCCCTTTGCGAGTTCGTCAGCACATGCGTTGCCATCGATCTCTTGATGATCCGGTATCCAAATTAAGCAGATCTTGTTCCGGTTCGAAAGTTCCACCAATTAGTCGAGGCACTCCGTTACCAGCCTGGATGACACTTTCCGACTTAGTAATGCCTTTAGTGCCGCTTGGCCAGACAT
This sequence comes from Holotrichia oblita, assembly GCA_023690525.1. Lineage (NCBI taxonomy): Eukaryota > Metazoa > Arthropoda > Insecta > Coleoptera > Scarabaeidae > Holotrichia > Holotrichia oblita. Next base: position 58,638,731 of record CM043015.1, read on the forward strand.
GACGTGAATTAGTCCGCTTTCACATTCATTGTGTGTATTCATTTAACGTTACTACAACTTTTAGTAAGAACGTCGTACTTTTATAGTTTTGTTTTCATATGCGAGAAGGACCGAGGCAACCTTTAAACTGATTTTGAAAGAATCAATCAATTCCATTGTTTTAATCTTAATGCGAGAAGTTGAACCTTCAATTCTGAGAATCCTGACCCTCATACAAAATCATTCAAATCAAATTGCTTAAGGAGATAACTCTTGATAGTCTTGGACATACATATGAAGAAATTACTAGATTGAGTCTATCGAGAAAAAATGCTTTTGTTATCCATCATTTCCTATATATGTATATCTAGGTAGAGCAGGAGAAAAAAGTATCCAGACAGTGCGCGAAAGAAGGAGGCTTCTTACTCAAACCCTACGGGAACTTTATTGTCCTAGAGTGCATACAAATAATGTCTGTGCCACAGACAGTCCAGGGCGTCTTTCTTACATGCACTGGCGGGAAACTTTTTTCTGCTGCTGTACGTATGTATATCCTTGATAATATAATCTTAAAGATAATATAATTATTCAAATTTCAACTGGTTTTTTTTAATGTAATCTAAGTCTTCTAGTAGGCAACAACTGGTTAAGTACCAAAGAAAAAAAAAGACATTTCAATGTCAGCAAGCTACACTACGTCAATTGACTCATATAAGACACGCATAGTATTGTAATCTTTTAAATACCTCCCAAGAAATATGTAAACACCTCAATACTATCATCATTCCTTTTAAAGAAAGATAAGCAAAAATAAACATGCGGACGTGTAGTTAACAAAATATTACATTAAGTCAAGAACGAATCATGTATGCCATTAGCAACAAGTGCAGTGCACTGAGTGTACGTCTAGTAATCTGTTTATTGTCTACGGTTAATTTCGAGTTAATCTAGTAATGATGGAAAAGCAAGACGAAATGAAAATTGTAGGAGAAATGGTATGAACATTAATAATTTCTTTAGATACACTCTAATTACCTTGTAATTTAAAAGCGAATATTATTCGCAAGATCTTGTTCAAAGTGTCACCGTGAAATAATAGAACTTGAGCAGCAACATTCACCATAACAATAACATTCAGTTAATTTTCACAGTTATTAATTTATTTTGTTTTTAATTGCAGGCATATCATCGTCCAAAAAGCACCGCTGTTCAAGTGGCTAGGATAATTTCATTCACTGTAATAGCTGTATCAGTCGTCTTAGGATGCTTCATCTTAGCATCAGCGTATGTAACGGCAAACGCATCCTGCAAACAACTCGAACAGGAACTGCAATTCTTATCGGAAACCGCTGATCGAATGCAACCGCTTCAACCTGAAGCCCTAATACAGGTAAGTCGTGAATATGTGAACAGTTACGCCTACTTACAATAAATGTATACTATTAGCAAGCATTAGAATAACTGATAATAAAAACGCTCATAAAATGGAAAAACATACATATTATATAAATACGTAAGTGTAGATCGTCATTTCAAAAAGAATTTCATCTTTAAAATGAAAATGATTTGAAATAATTGTATAGCGGATATTGACTCAAATCTTAGCCAAAAAGTATACGATGATTTAGTTTTTTAAAAGTCCCTAAAAAACGAATAATACTTGAAACTATACGCCGAAATAGAAGAAATTTGTTCTCTCTGTCACTCCCAGATTGAGCAACCATCCTTTCTTTATCATAGGAACCAGAAGTTCTTCAATACACAACTTTAATAGCAATAAAATTCCACACAGAATCATAGGTTGTTTGTTAGATTGTGCTTGAATTCCACAGTCACTACACACAAGTATATTTTATCTATAATCTTAGTTTTTCTTGCAATTGTGCAAATAGATGAACATTTTGAAACTGTAGTACGTTGGTTGCATTTTTTGCTATTATAAGATTAAGTTTATGAGTGCGTGCTTTAAATATCTTTTGTGCAGTTTTAGATTTTCGTATTTTCATGATGTGTTCAAGCTATTTTAACTTATTGCTGATTATTTCAAACAGGTATTCTTCATTTTGTCCATTCTTAGTGTTAATGCCTGTACTTTTAAACTAAATTCTAAACCGAATAACTGAGTGAAGTGACCTATTTAAGATTTTTTGATTTCATTAATTAAGTATCCCTAACTGATGTGACTAGCCTTTCTTTGTCCATTTCGACTTCTTAATGTTTTTCGGATGTTAGCAGTCAAATCCTTAATTTTCTAATAAAACTGCAAAATCCGGCCTCGCACAAGTCTTTGTTTAAGTTATTATGATAGATTATAGATTTTTTTTATTATTTGGATGAATGTCTTTAAATACAAACATCACTTTTTAAAAGATGTAAATTGTTCTTCAATCAGTAATTGACAGTATTTTTAAATAGTCCGAAACAAATCATTAATAATTTTTTATTCTTAGCATAATTTTTTGAAATTCATAATCTGTTTATGTTAATTGTTGTAGAGAATTTTGCTTATCGCAGTTGCAAATTTGATATGCTAAAAATTGTCATTAATTTTCATAGTCATTGTATTTCAGAGGCTACCATCATTATTAATAGAGTAATTTCCTACGTCATATTCTACATAGGAATCGATAATATGCTGTCACACATTCTATCTATTAGACGCTGCAATTTTCATTTCATAGGCGTCGAATATTCAAAGAACACTAAGTTGTAATGTTATATTTATAAGTTCTGTAATGAACTATTAACACATATCTGAATCATGATTTTTTGTCCTTCTAAATTACCCCTAAATTTACTATTAAAAGAAAGATCTGCACTTACTTTTGTTAGTAGTTTGCGTTATAGCTTTGTAAACATATCGCATGAACATTAGAAATGAAGAACTTCATAGTTTAAGTTCTAACTTTAAATCCGTGATTTTTAAGATTGAATTACCATAGAGTGGGAAAAATTATAAAACAAAAGCAGTACAACTATCTTTTTCATTATCGTAGTTCCTATAAGCCAGCCTATAGGTTCCATGACCCTATATGTACCATCTTTGACAATTAAATGCGATTTTTTTATCGTGGAATGTTGATTTTGTAAATAAAGGCTTTGCTTTAAAGTGAATTTAATTACTCTAAAGAAATTCATTAAAGCAGTACTCTCTTTTAGAAAAATTAAATTTGGTTCAAAGTATAGACTTTATTTAGTAAATGGAAATTCATCGCTGAAAAATTCGCATTTAATTTGCCAAAGATGGTACATAGTATTGTTGTACATAACATTTTTTCATTAATTTCATATTTATTAAATTTCATCGACATTTTCCTTGTATTTTGAAGAGAAACATACAGTATAGTATACGCATATGTATATGTATATACTATATACATAAGTGCGCTGAGTAAGCCATGATGTTTCTACCTAAATAATCAACAATCAACTTTCTAAAGTTCAATGAAATCTCACATCCCGTATTTTTACTTGTTACCATATTTGGTAGAAGTATTGTAAGTACATATACATCATAAGCGAATATTTCTTTCTATTTAAACTTTCACAAGCCGTACAAACAATAAAATCATACCTATACGTATGTATGTTGTATACATAATACGTGTTTATATACAGATCTATTGTACCTATTAATACTTGGTTGTATTTAAAGCTGTCACGTCAAAATTGTACTTAAAAAACAGTTGTATTATTTTTTGATTAAAATTGCGTTAAAATATTATTTATAAATACAATATTCAATATTTCCTCTTCCCAATTTAAATATTCAGCAAGAAATATAAACCTGTTTTTTCGTTAATCAATTTGTAATTCAGGAAATAAACAATAACCGAAACCTTCTCTCTCAAGTCTTATTCATTAGATTTATTTATAAATAAAATGCTTTAACGTTTTTCTGACTCATTGATTTGCAAAACTTTACTAAACAGGATCTACATAACTAGAAATGTTTATAAATATTAATACTCTCCATTACAAGACTCAACATAGTTTTCCTTGTATGTATTTTGTATAAAAAGTAATAAAATTGCTTCGCTAAAGTTCAGATTAACAGAAAATTTATTAACCGTGTTTGTTATTATGAAATAATGTTTAATAATATCTGCATTTTATACTACATAGGTACAAAAGTTTCGTTTAATTACATTTTAAAGGTTACCAAATATTTTACATTGGCACACGCATACATTAACTGTAAACAACGTGATCAACGTTTTGTCCCTGGATTTACTCCACACTATTCATATGTATAATAAAAATAAAATAGAGAGTTTGTTAAATATAAACTTCAACACTAATTTTCAATTAGTAATAAGTATGTATATACAAATAGAAGAATAGTTATATACACATACAAGCATCGGTGCGCACAATGGAATAAAACCAAATGAAGAAATGAAGAATAAGTGTTGCGTTTGCAGATCGCCCCCACTTGCATTGTCCTTGGCCTCGCAGAAATAGGATATGGAGAGTACAGATTACGTCATGCTGACATTTATTACTATTAGTGGGACAATACTAAATTACTTAAATATAGCATTCAAATCAGTCCTTAAAATCTTTTCTGTTAAAATTAGAATCTGCTGAATTGATGCGACTTCGGGAGTTAATTCAAACAAACCAAACATTTTTAACAAAGCAAAGATTACAGAAAGTATTATAGTTCTAAAATGAAAATTAAGAATCAATGATGACTCTTTTTTATCATCATTATTGCCAACATTTTTAATAATCCCAACGCACATCTTAGTTGTCCTATACTTAACAAGTACTCACAAACAATTCTGAACCTACATACTACATATCTGGTTTCCCAGTGCAGTCGACCCTCCAGCATCAAGCAAGATATTTTATTATTCATCACTAACTGTTCCTTAATCAATACTTATACCATGTTTATAATGTCCATAATTTCTTGAACATCCTCCTTTAGCATTTCTGCCTGTCTAGATTTACTTTATGTTTCGGGTAGTTCCTGGGGCGTAACACTTCTTCCAGCGGATACATCAATTTTCTGTCTTCTCTGTCACATTAAATAATTATTGTACGCAATTGCTCAAGAAAATTGATCACAATTACTAAGAGAGAAGGAGTTTTGGCCGGTCTGGATTTACAGGATGAAAACCTACTTTGTTGAAACCAGACGTTAAAATTTGTAATATATTAATTTCAAGTCTGTTAGGTAGTTTAGAAAAAGAGGAAAGTAGTACTTGGTCAAGTACGTCTTTTTTCTTTTTCCAACCCGTTAGAACCTCTCACCATTGTTTCTTTAGTGATGCGTAGTAAAAAGCATCTAGCTGTTGCACGTATCGAATTTGGCGGTACACAAATAAACTGTATCTTGTTTTATTTTCTACAACAATATAGTACAATTATTGTCATAAACTAATCGTCAATTGTAACATCACCATACAGACCCACCTTGCTTGTAACACAGTTCACATGAGTTAGTTCCTGGAGATCCCACAATTTCTCAGTCATTTAGATAACGTACAACGCAATTATGACTTAATGAGGTCGGTTTAAGAGAAATCTTGGCCAAAAATCCACAAATCCAAGTTCCTTTTTATTTCCTCGCTGAAAGATTTTGGCCCGATTTCAAATAGTTGTTTTAATTCGATTATCTCATCCTGCAAGTTTATCAAAATTCCTCAGATTTAACTTGCGATATGGGAATCCTTATTCTAATACGACATTGGGATGTTTTCGTCCTCTTTAGGAAACAGCAAGGGGTGTCCTGATACGTTTTGTGGGTATTCTAACTGCTTAATTTTCTGTATATTCTGTACTATTAATTTTCAATAAATTCTAGACAAAGCTGAAGTGATTGTAAATAAAACTGTAGAATTAAACTGTATAAGCACACAACGTATCATATAGTGAGCAACAATTTGAAATCGGAGCACTAATAATAATCCGTAGATGATTGATTTATATTGGCTTGAATATATGTATATTCATAAATTGTGTACGAATTAACTAGCGTTGTATTTTAAGTAAGAAGTAAATGTTAATGGAAGCATCCTACCCTTGTTGCTATTGTAGCACTGTACATATGAATGCCGAATTTTCATTACTTATGTTTTTAATTTATATGTATGTATGTCATTAGCTTACAGTACTTGAAGACAACGAAAGAGGAAAAGTTAAGCAATCTATACTACCGGTGAAATCTGACAAATTTGCCGATAAATTAATCAATCGATTATATAAATGCTCACTGGAAGGAAGATTGTCATACCTAATACTTTCTGTAGATCGTAGAGATGTATATCTAGTGTGCTTCAATAAATAAACCAAAAAATCATTATTGAATGTTGAAACCTTTATGATTTCTAAACCATACATTTTAGTAAACTAATTTTTTCCCGAAATTAGTCGATGAAGTTATATTTCAAAGGGTTGTAAAAGTAATATCTAAATTGTAATTACTTAAGGAATTAAACACTGCATTTTCTATTTGGTTTAAAGACAATGTAATGACCTTCCATTATGGAACGTATTGTATCACAGTTTAAAGTTACTCTATTTACTTTCAAAACTGTATCTATTTCTACATCATAAAGTATCACAACTCTTGGGAATTTATACTAGTTGTTAGGAATTTTAATATGATATTGTATAGCAGAGAAACTTGACACAAATATGAATACGTCAAAATACAAAATTTATAGGTTTCGTGAAATTCGCGGCTAATGAGATAAAGTAATTTAATATATCTGAAAATTTATGTATCTGGTCTAAATCTATCGAAAGAAAAACCAATATGAAGAGAAATTTATTATAATGTTAAGGCAAGGATTTACATTCAAAGAAATTGGAACAAGATTGTGTTCTTGCAGATATAAGCTTATAAAAAAATGGTATCTTCTGGTTTCTTTTATCCCTAAGATGACCATTGAACAATCAAATGACACTAATGTGAAACTGTCAAAATAAATATCAAAATAATAAACATGGATGCACATTATTGAATTTTGTTTTTATCAAAGAAGCATATGTCACGAAAGTTGTAACAGCTGCGCTTTGATTAATGCCGTATCAGGTGTCAGATTGGATACCAAAACATTACACAGACAACAACAAAATTTTTGTTACCGTTTGTTGAAATTATACCGAGTGTGTGCAAAAATCTGTAACATAAAAGTTGACGCATTACAGTTCAAGAAAAAGCTTGAAATAAATTTTTGTTGCAAGTACAATGGTATACGCCATTTTAATCAATAGTCATTCTCAAACTCGGTATAAAATTAGAGAAATTTATTCAAGGAGTATTACAAAATAAAAACAAGCTGAGTGACTCTATCCAAAACAAAGTACGTATTTAAGAGTTGTTCTCAAACTTTCTACTCATTTTGTAGAATTTTACAACGATAATAAAGTTTTTCTAAATCAATTGACACGTACACACATACGTACATTAATTTTATGTTACCAATCAATTGCTATGCTGTACAATTCTAATCATTTACCTACTGGAATTAAAGAATCATTAAGCTTTATGTATATGTATGTACATTCTCTTGCACATATAGTTGACTTAAATGGAAATTTCGCCAAGTTTCACATCGAAGAAGTTTTAAATTATTTTATAGCAGTATCTAAGTAAAATTTTATTACTCCAAATAATTGTTATTACTGAGGTAAACGAAAGGTTAATAACACTGCACTAGGAAGTTATTATATCATCCAACGTTCAAAAAGCAAGTAATATTATGTAATGTTATTTTCTTCAAATGCATTTCTACAGAAGCTAGAGACCAAATATAGGCAACAATACTTTAAAAGGTGTAGTAATTGAAGGAATTGTTTTAATGTGCAATTGTGTCCAAAACAGAGGACAATTTAAAAATCTTCCATTCTCGTATCTAAGAAGTGGTATCAACCGCAATTAAAGCGTTTAATTAGGTGAATATGTATGCAAGTATAAGATGTGTGCAATAACATCTTCGTGTGACTGGGGCACTGGTGAAAGCGAGAGGTCTTTACTCTCCTAGGAAGCAGGTCATCATTATATGCATGTGTTGCCGTGTCGGTATAGTGTGTGTTTCATAGCGAATTGTACTCGTTTACGATTATTGTATGTGGAATAAATTGTTCTTTTAAGATCAGAGAAATAAACACACATGTCGATATTTTGTTTATAAAAGTAAATAGAATTTTTGTAAAAAGGAGGATTAACCGAAATTTCGATTAACGAAAACCAATTCGATTCACATTATTTGCAATACCAGAGATTGTACTGCATCCGGTTTTAGCCACTTCAATCTATCAATCAATGAACTCAATTCTTCCATTTTATATCATACGTTATATTTCTTATTTCACGAATTTTTTGATTTACTTTATATTTTATTCCTTTATTTATACTAAAAAAATAATTATAGTATAATATTCTCAATATAAAACACAACACTAAACTACTACTTTTTTCTTTTATAGGAAGAACCGCAAGAATCCAAAGATCTATCAAAATTGGAACAAAAGATCAAAGAGATTAAAGATGTCGACGAAATTTCCGATAATAAAATCACTAGAGAGAGAGTAGAAAGCACATCATCGCCAATCGATAGCTCTTCGGAAGAGAGTGATGAGGACGAAAAGACGATTCACATAAAGATGCCATTAGAGTTAGATTTCGATGATTTGGCAGGTGCATTGATGGAGAAGAATCAACGTTCAAGAATGAATTGCATCGTGGAAAAGAAGCGCGCCGAGCAATTAGTTGACCATCAACCTAAAACTATTCAGTTACCTTTCGGATTGAATCTTACCACTGACCCTCGTTTCGAACATCTTAGCGGTGAAAGGATGGCCATTTTCTGTGAAAGTGGAAATGACCAAAGGTAAAGAACAAAGAAACTTAATATTTAGATTCCTAGATTACTAGCAGCTTCATAAATTAATAATATCATGACTTAAATATAATCACCCTCATATAGCAACATTTAATTACACTCGAAAACACACAAAACACAAACAATCAATTGCTCTTTTCAAACCATACCTAATAACACATAAAATGATTTTAATTTTAGTCGTCAAGAACCTGAACCAGAAGAACAAGAAGAAACAATTATGATCCAACCGATTATGATCCCGATTCCACACACCAATTTCCAAACCCATATGCCAATGCAAATGCAACACCAAATGATTCCAAACGGTATTCCAAATCGAATTCCATTACCACAACAACAGCAACAACAACCTATGCCACCACATCCAATGGAAACAATGAGACCGCCAATGCCAATGCCAATGATGCCTCAACAACAACAACAACAACCCCAACAACCACAGCAACAACCAGAACCAGAGCTTCCAGAAATTATTCATCGCATTGCTCAACAATTTATCGCCCAAAGGATCCAAATGGAACAAGCCGCTAAGAATGAAGACGAAAACCAATCTAATGAAGTAAATCAATCAGATGAGGAACAACCACAAGAAGGTCACCAATTCAACCAACCCGAATTCATGATGGCTCAGAGATTGCCTATTCCCGAAGAAGTTTTAAGTCAAATTAACCGTCTTCCTAATAGTGACGTAATAGTTGCTGTTGGCCAGGATCAAGATGAGCAAAATCAAGAACAGCAACCTGAAATGCAACATCAAAATGATGACAATGGAAATACTATGAATGTGAGAATCGGGTATGGTAGACAGTTACCCGAAAATGTTCCACTTCGCATGGTTCAAATTCAACCTGAACCTCAACAAGTCAACGACGAAATGAGACCACATTGTAAGCCGTTTAATAGTTAGACTTTTCATTTAAAAATTAATTTTTATTTTTTCATTTTAGATTTACATCCACGTTCTGTACGTTCCGTTGACAACATCCTACCAAAAAGCGTAAAACGTGTAAAGCGTTGTGCATGTGACTGTGCATGCTAGAATGTAAAACACAACTCTTTTTTTTAGTATATAGTTAAGCTGTCTACAACTTAATAATTTGTAACATGTTAACATCTGTTATAATTTTCCTTGTTTCACTGTAAATGTATTATACCTAATTATTTTATTAGATTACTATTATTTGTAATTGTAAATAGGTTCACTTAAATAAAGCAGTTGGGTTACTGATGTGATAGAGATTTATTATTTGTAGATTCGTACTACTACTTTTGATGATGTAAAATGTTTTTGTCTGTAAAATAAACAAAATTATTTTTCTAAACATTTTGTTATATTTTTTTATATCCAATTTTATTTGTTAATTAGCTTTTAAGTTTATTTCAACTTCTAACAACTATTTGCAATAATATTTTTGTATTCTGTAAAATTGAGACAGACAAAACAATAGCTGCGCATTGCAGCGATCGAATGGAATCGAATGAAACCATACAATACAGGGTGGGGTACCACATTCGCCTCGATTGATATACAAAAAGCGTTAATACATATTTAAAATCTTTTTGTTGGAGCATGTGTGGGTCCATTAGGAGCACGTTCTAAAATTATTTTGAAATATACAGGGTATCCCAAAAGAATGTTACACATCAAAGTTATCAAAATTTAAATGGAGCACCATGTATATTATTGCATATTTCAATGACGAAGACTAAATAAAGGCAAGTTACTGTTATATTTTCTATACCTAGGTTCAACATTTTCTGAGATATTTAACAATTTTTGAAAATCTAGATCAATATTTAGAATGAGTACCTGGCGTACGTATTTAACTTACGTGTTTCAAGTTGTATTATTCGATTCGATTTTAATTTTATTTCTCTTTTAAATTAAAAACTAAACTAATTTCAGTTATTAATTTTGTCTAATTTATTCTTGAAAAGTAGGCAGTGGTGCATTGTACGTTGCTTCATATTTATTGGAAACAAAACAAAAATTAACTAATACATGTCTCATTACATACAAATTTTCATCATAAACTTAATACAAAAGAAAACAAAGAAACTAATGATTCAAACATCACCCATTTTCAATACATAATAATAATAATAATAAATTCTTGGTTGAAATCTTTTCATATTGTCACGTGTTATTTATGATACTTATGTTGTATAAAATATTTTCCCCACAACAAAAAATCTGGACTTGTTATGGCTGGGGATCTTGCAGTTCAATTCTGTGAATTACCACGTCCTACTTACCTATTAGGGTATTGCCTATTTATTTAACTCCGAAAGAAGAAGCATTGTCGGATTTTCAGACGTATGGTTTCCAAAAGTACGAGTAAAACGTCTGCAATAAATAAACATAGCATGTTTGTACCACATACGTAGCTGGACATATTTCGAGCTTTATCGGATTTGCGATTGGCCAACTAGCCATGTGTATGCTAGCAGCCTTAAACTGCCAATTAGTACGCAGTCGTATCGTACGTAAATATTCCGCGGTCGGTGAGATCGCTTAATCATTCCATGTAGATTTATTTAAGTATTGAAAATGACTTTCTTTGTTTTTTTTTTTTTTTTCTTTGTTTTCTTTGTATTAAGTTTATGGTGAAAATTTTTATGTAAAAGACATGTATTGGTTGATTTTTGTTTTGTTTCCAATAAATATGAAGCAATGCCCAATGCACCACTGCCTACTTTTCGAGAATAAATTAAACAAAATTAATATCTGTAATTATTGTCATCATGTCGATCATGTTTAACGGGTCGATGGCCGCAGTGGTTAGGCGGCTGACTAAGTCGTAAATGACGAAACAAAAAATTGTAAATGTGACGATTTTATTTTCCCCATTTTTGTATTTGAAAAATAGTCCACATATTTATCATGTTATAACAAAAAAAACACACAAAAATATTTAAATAAAATTTATTTAAAGCAATCAATAGTATATAAAACAATATGCCGAACATCAAACAAACAAAACAAATAAAACCTTGAAGAAAAGCAAAAACAGGAAACATACTGTTTATACATTTAACCTAATTTAAGATGTTGTTAGATGTTGAAGCCCTGACGAAGATTGTTTCATAAACTATGGAATAATAGATCTGGCTTACGTTCTGCAACGGTCCTCTTCGGCGCCTCTTTCCTTGTACCTGTACACACAGAAAAGCAGTCAGTAAATCATCCAACATGCGTTACAGTTACAAATAGTAACGGAAACTATACCTCTGAAAACGAATCAGACTGTCGAACGAACAGGAATAATTTAGCAGCATTAAGAGAAGAAGAAGAGCAACCCGTGCTGAAGAAGCATAACCCGTGCTAACCTCGTTTCATTAAAGCTGAAGTGGAACTGTTAGACGGAAGGAGGTATTTTTAAATAGGGATACATGCACGGCAGACCATGTCTCACATGTTTCTTCTATAAAATATCACCTATCACACTGACAACAATAAGAACAGTACTAATATGAATGTTTTTTGGGCATTGTGTGTGACCAATTATTAATTCAAAATAGACATACACAAGATTTAGATTGACCCTTTGAGACTCTTATGGACGCCAACCTCTTTAATCAGTTGATAGACCCCTTGGAGGGTATATGTTATCAGTGGAACTATGCCATTAGAGCACTCAGCCAGAATCCGAGTATCAAGCGCAAACAGAGAGAAATTGACGAACGTAAGAGCTGTACAGCACAACTCATCGCACTAGGGTATATCTTGCTGCATCAGAGCAAAATATGACTTGCAACTAGCGCTCATATTCGGTAGATTCTAGGACTGGAAGGAAAAACTCATTGAATGTATTGATTTGTCAGGAAAACTAAGCCATTGAGAACAAACCTTAGCATCAAAGAAAGAAACGAGAAATTGACTATAAGAGCCCTAACAACATAGCTCAAACTTTGGTTAACTTATTTACATCAAATCTAAAAATCCTACTATCACCACAAAGAAAATAACTTAAAATAAAAATACAATATTAACAATTTGTGACATGACCAAATCGTCTTTAGAAAACCATCCTATCTACAAACCATCAAAACTAGGAACAATTCCAATATTAATGCTTATCTGGCATTCTGTGGACATTAACTAATTCAAATGAGACATATACTTTTTAGATTAAGATTGAGCCTTGAGAGTCATGGATGTTAACCTCTCTAATTGATTGATAGACCCCCAGGAGGGTATGTGGTGTCAGTGGAACTTATATGCCATTAGAGCACCCACTCAGACAGAATCCAAGAGTCTGATTGATGTCGTGTGATTCTGTCACGTAGCCATTGTTTTGTCTACCCTATGTAGTAATAGTTACAAGTGGTGCATTTAATTAAATAAATAATATTACTACTGTGTATTAATTTTATTGGGCTTTTAAGGGAGCTGAAGAAATTTTTTTAGGGTAATGCAACTTTAATATTTTTATGTCGTTGAAATTATTGAAACACTTTTTGATTTTCATAGTTAGAGGAAAAATGTATGGAAGGGTTTTAAACGTGCATGATAGTTTAGTTGATATTTGGCTTCATATTTGCCTAGGCGGGAGTCTTAAACCTAATATCATCATCTCATACCTAATATGTTTAATTAATTGGCGTTTGGGAAAAATTGCATTATTGTACTAATATCAGGTTTATTTTATATGTCAAGACAGTTTGAACTGAAATTTTGGTAGTCTGTTGGAATTGACAGGTTTTCTATGCTATGTACATACGTTTAATCACCCCATTTTCTTAGAGACTCAGCAAAAAGAAAAACGTGAAAAGCATGCAATATTTTGGTAATATTATTTCAACCGAAAGACGTGTTTTTGGCACGTGTATATGACGAGTTCTGCACGTTGAAATGTTACACTTTCGGGACGTGAATAAAACGTATCGATCCTAGCAGGACCGCAACATAAATAATACGTACTGCAAAACGCAACTAAGTTGAATATTGAATATTAACAGGATGCTGTCAGTACCCTCTTCGAAGCAATAACTGAGTCCCCCAGATTACGAAGGATACGATACGATTCGATGTATCTATCTCTCTGTTTCACAATAGTTGAAGTATCTCTCTATCTCATTTTCTCTCATTATTAACATGTCGTACCAAGTTTTCTAATCCTGCCCGATTTGACAGTTCATGATAAATGGTAGGAAAACAAAAACACCAAATTTGAGACTTACACATTTCTTACATTGGTAGTACTGGTAAGAAAACGAAAACTGTAACTTGTCCAACTTGTCGTAGCTTGTATTCCCGCCATTCATTATTATTCAAGAATCTATATCAGTAAGTTGTGTTATCTGGCGTTATCTATTCTAATTAATCCTGACAGTACCTGCAAGTAATTAAGCCAGTTATTTCATCTGTATCCTTATAAAATGGGTTGGGATTCTGAATCAGAACATTCTTCAGATGATGAAGAACAAACCGGTAAAAATACTACATCTTATTTACTGGTAACAATAGATTGTGATGAAGTAATGTTCCAAAAGCAAGAAGATGCAGATGAATCTACATTTAAAATTGTATTGAGAACATGTTATGAAATATTGGAACTACAATTAATGCGAGGAGGTAAACGTGGATTAACTCCAATTGCTATAGCATTAGTATCCGATGATATTGATGGAATGAGTCTATGCGATTTCAAGGATAATCTACCGGAAAGTGTAAAGAAATTTCGGGATTTATCTGAAATGAGCGATTCAGACTTGGAAAACAAATATAAACGAAATGGTACGTTACAATTTTCAAATTTCCTTTTAAATTGCAAGCGTAAATTAACTGAATGCGGGCAGGAAAATACAAAATATATTGCTTACATTGGTAACAATGATAATCCTGTAGGAGATGATGAGGATGAACGTAGATTATGTGTAAATCATGCGAAAACGTTTAAAGATTTTAGTATTTATTTAGAACTGTTAACGTTTGACTCTTCATTTGACTCAGCTAATTTCTTCCAAGAAATTTTAGATGCTGCAAATTGTAAATTTAATTACCAATATTATTTAGATACGATCGGTTTAAAGGAGAAATTGTTGAGTTTGTTAATTTACCGAGGAAATCGAGCGTTATTTTATCCATTTAGTAATCACAAGAACTTTTTCGAAGTTATTGAGAAACGTTACATAAAACATCAAAAATTTACAAACAATGTGTCTGTAACCAAAGATAACAACGCAGAAGTTAAGAGGATTACACGAGGAGGTGAACCTAAAGATACATTTAATCTTAAATATTCCAAAATGCAAAATCCTCTTTCGTTTACATCTGCAGAACGTGAAAAAATGGTTTATGATGGTATATCAACAGGATTTACTCTGCTAGGTACAAGTGAAACGAGCCTAATAGATTTAGGCCTACATAGTAGTGATCCGCACTTTATTCAACGGAATAAACGTACCAATTGCCCTCATTTTGATATATTTTGGCAGTATTGTGTAGATAAAGAGAAGTATTTGATATGCGCTCGAAGTACAAAGGTGATGGACCTACAAAATTAGTTCAGCTGACACCAAAAGTAGTAAATGGTATTCGCAGTTTTCTTGTTATGGGTATTCCGTATTGTAATGACATACACTATCAGGATTTACACAATCCTCTCTATCAACCAAGGCCAACTGATAATAAAGCTATTTTGGTAGCTGCGGAGAAGCTTGTAGATGCTTTGACATTTACATATAACCCCTTGAAAATCCCTGACACGGTAAATTGTAGAAAGTGGGAGTATGTTAGAGCTACTTTATTGGATGAGAAAGCACGACCAGTTGTTGATGTTCTAGATTTGAATGTGATTCAAAAAGATGTCAGCGATGTTGTGAAAGAATTTCAAGATTTAACTCTCATTACTGGCACCAAAAGGAAGGCAGCTGGTAAATCAAAAGCATCTAATAAGAAGAAATAAAATATGTTTATATGTTGAATTTTTTCAATTTTTCTGTACCTATTTGTTCTTCAATTCTTATATATTCATATTTTGTAATAATAAAGCACTTTTCTGAAAATCTCTATTTATTAATATTATCTTAGTACGTATAGAGCTGAGCTAGTAATCCCACGGAATAATTTTCAAATTCGCGGGCATAGTACTTTACTATTTCAGTCATTCAAAGAAAAATATTGAAAAAATTGTTTAATGGGGGAAATAACGAAATAAATTAGTCATTGATTTTGATGAGTTTGTATTCGGCAAGCTTTTGTTACAATTTCCATTATTTAGGAAAATCACAATTAAAAGGTGAAAATTTTGAATATACTACATGACTAAGAAAACTATCTAAGAAAATACTGTTATTTTATTGTGATTCGCAGCGAAATAGCACATAATTTAGATGGTTTTAGATAGAGTACCATCTTAAAATTCTCGCGAGTTTTAATAATTGGTATATGGGTGGCATGACCAGGAACATGTCACCACAATATTTCGTTATACGCTATTTTGTACTGTGATAAGAAAATGTAATTCAATATAGACCCAGTTATAATATCTAGTGTAATTTAAAATCCATCCCGTCACGTCCACCGAATATTGTTAATTAGGTTGCATATGTATCAGTGTTAGTACGGAGCAATAAGACTACCGATAACACCATTATAAATAATACAAATATAGGATAGGATACATCACAAGATTTACGTTCGGTTATGTTCTTTCGATTTGAAATATGTAATTTGAGATGTCTGCTTCTTTCGGTTACACAGGAAATGTGTATCAACTTCCTTATTTTAACATAATTTCTTTTTTTTTTATTATTGATTTGTATTGCCGAGACAATAATTGTAAAAACATTTTTTCTGGGCAAAGTTTATGCCTTTAAAATTAGCTGTTTTTGAATTATTTCGTTTTTTGTAAAAAAAATAGATAGCTGTAGACTATTACAAAAATTATTACTTTTTCCGAAAAAAATGTTGCATGTAGATTTGAAATAATTATCAGTAATTATTTAGAAAGATAATACTGGGTGTAAAAAAGAGTTCTAATCTATTTATTTTAAAAAATGTTAATTTTATATCATTTATCATAACGTCATACCAAATGAATTTGCATTTATTTAAATGGCATGTAGTATTTTTAGACAATTGTAAACACTAGTTTCTAGAATTTTAATTATTTTAAATATTTTTTAACTTAAATAACCAATTTAATAAGAAATGAAATCATAAACTTGAAATTCTTTCTTTCCAATATTTCAAATTTTGAAGCAACAAATTTATTATTATTTAATTATTGTAATTTGCGTAAGAATGGGCCAAATTTGAATTATGCATTCAATTATGGCCAAACTAAATAAAAATTGAAAATTAATTATTTAAAGTTTCAGTTATACAGAAACAATAATTTGGTATTGAGTTTTGACTTTATTGACGAATACTTGAAATGAATCTGCATTTATTTAAACGGCATGTGGTATTTTTATTGTAAATTTTTAAACACAATTTTTTAACGTACAACTTGTTGCGCAAATATAGCCAATTTAATAAGAAATAAATTCAAAAAGTTTTAAAATTTCGTATTTCAAATTTTGAAGCACGCAAATCTTGTTATTTACTTCATGATAAGCAAATGGCAAAATTTGATTTAAGTCAAATCTGATTAAATGTCACTTAGTAACTGACAAACGTTGAAAATTAATTATTTTATAAGTGTTTAACTTATACATAAAACAATAATTTGGTAATCAAATTTCATTTATTGACTAACTTGCAAAATCATGATTGGATAAAATATTTTATAAATACAATATTTTAGATTTTATTGCGAAATAGTACCATCTTCTTAAATAGTATTCAAATAGATAAGATTTGCTATTTAATTCAATTTCAAATCTATTTACATTTCAAGATAATCATGAATATTAGAATAGTGATTTACATTGTTATTGACAAATGTCATCATCATTAACATGTTTTCTGGGTAAAATTTCGAAACTGAGGGAATGGAAATTTCGAAACCGTGTAATTTAAATAATCAAATTTCATTCTTTCCTATTCAAAGTTGATTTTATTTTTCGTAACGTGACGTCATCGAGAATATTATATAATTTACATTGTTATTAAAATTTCCACTGTTTCGACCAGTATACCTGATGGGATTTGAAATATTTTTTTAGTTTGGCCGTGATTCTAGTGCATCATTTTAAGTGGCCCATCCTGTATATACTATATTTATTATATATTATAATTGTTATATATACCTATAAATGTAGTAACGTATTGAGGATGCAATAAACATCTCTCTCAATGTGTAGGAGTCAATTTATCTATGGTACAGACGTGTGCAAAATGAACACTTCTTCATAATAAAATTTTGTTGGCGTGTTTCTGCGCCATCTAGTGAAATGTGTTAAATTTAAAACAGACCAGACTGGAGCACGAAAAGCTTGTTTATTATTGAAAAGTGAATTTGTAACTTTTAAACTAAAAAACAAGGCGCTTTTATATACTCGTATTCATTACAATACTCGGCTACGCCTCGTATTGTAATTTTCATACTTGTGTCTTAATAGCTATCATTAAATGCTCATTGCATAATATACTATAATAACACATCTTGTATTTACCTATTAATTGGATGTTGTATACTGCACTCACCTTGGCGAAGTATATTGTATCTGGTGTTATCTCCTTGAAGACATTAAACATTTCTTGTACTGCTTCAATTTGTATGGGATACTGCGATATGAAAATAAAGTGTCACTCATGGTGTGGCGACTATCTAGCTAAATAGGCTTTGAACGAGAACAAGAACGCCATCTCCCAGACATACCGGTACTAAACGAATGTTATCTCTCTCACTCAGTGCGTAAATTTACCTTTTTTTGATGATTTTTTCGCTGTCACCATGGTCACTATTATTTTCTCTATTGTCTTCTGTCATTTTTGTATTGCATATTATTTTAACATTAGGTATACACAAAAAAGCGAACCGAGAAATTTAACTATCTTATAAAAAGAAGTGTTCTGATATCCTCATTATACAGATATCGCTTCGCCTATGTAAGTATAATATGTATGTAGGTAATTTGAAAATATTACTTTAGGTATATTTTAATGAATAAAGTGTACCTATATACATACATGTAGGTTTAATGAATAAACACAACAATTAAAGTAAAAGGAAAACATTTAATGAGATCTATGACAAAATGTTAAGTTACTTCACTACTTCAAAAAACTCGAACGTGCTTGTTACCGCCATAACGCGTCTCGTATCGTTTCTTCTCGCTCTCTCTTGCACTATTTTCAGCATCATCCTCCGCTGGCGACACCAACTCGTCATTTTGAAATCCCACAACTCGGCCATTCCTGCTTGTTTCGTCCTCGAATACAGTTTCAGTCTCGTTGGAAGAATCGTCGTAGTGATCAAGGGGTGCTGCCCAGGGCTTCATGAAGTCAGCTGCTGTGGACGTTGCATATGGACCCTCAACGTTCCCTAGTTTTTCAACATCATAGCGATCATGTGCTCTTACCGCTGTTATCTTATAAGGTCCCAAAAACTTGGATCTAAATTTTGCTTGAGTGGCAAATTGTGTCCTCTTAATGGCTACTACGTCTCCTATTTTGTACTTACGGGCCTCTTTACGCTTGCTATTAAAATTTTTCCTATTTTCCTTCTGAATTTTTAAAATATCTTGTTTAGCTGCTAGTCGCGTTTTTTCTCTTTCGTCCTTATATGTATTGATATATTCTGATTCTATAATTTCTTTGAGTCTCAAGTCAGCTGGTAATCGTAAGTTCACTCCAAATAACAATTCAGCAGGTGTAGTATTAATTGCCCTTTGGTATGTTTTGTTCAAATACAGCTGCACATTATCAACGTATTTATACCAACTAGTCTCATCACTCAAAGACTGTTTAGTTAAAACTGGTATGATTATTTGGTTAATTCTTTCTACCTGTCCATTAGCGCGTGCTACTCCAGTTGTAATATGCATTAGTTCAATATTCTCTTTCTCGTAGTATACTTTAAATTGTCCTGACGTAAAAGCCGTTCCTCTATCTGCAATAATTCTTAGCGGATTGCCAAAATTTTTCTGTTGAACCTTCATTTTAGATATTACTTCTTCTGCTGTAACGGATTTTGTTGGATATATCCAGACAAATTTTGTAAAGCCATCGACTACAACCAAAAGGTATTTGTAGCCCTTCTTAGTTGGCACAAGAGGACCTAAGTGGTCAATATGGTACGTTCGTAAAGGAAGATCCTCTTTAAAGATAGGATTGAGCAAGCACTCTTGTTTGCCTCGTTTGCGCTCTGCTAAGATACACGGAATACAGTTACGTATAAAGCTTTCAATTTTACTTCTTAACTTTGGAATCCAATACTCGCGTAATATGAAGTCTTCAGTCTTTCTAACAGCAAAATGACCATTTTGTTCGTGTGCTCTTCGTATAATATCGTAGCTCATTTGGTTAGGTACAGCCAGTAGGTCTCTACCATCGTAAACCTTGTGCAGTAAATCATTTCGGAGAAAATAGTCTTTATGTTCATGTCCAGCCTCTATTAACTTTCGAATTGTATTTAAATTCTGATCTTCCTCCTGTGCTACTTTAAGGTTTTGCAAGAATTCCGAATTTACTGTGAGCATCACTGGATTTCTTGACAGTGAATCTACGTGTTTCATTTTCTGTCCACTTCTATGTTCTATCTGGTAATTAAATTCATCTAGTAAGAGTGCCCATCTAGCCACTCTTGTAACTAAATCTTTCTTCTTCATCGTCATTGTAAAAGCGGAGCAGTCGGTTACTATTTTAAAAGGAATGCCAAGGAGATAAACTCTAAACTTTTGAAGAGCTACTACTATTGCCAAAACTTCCAATTCGTAACTACTATAGTTTTGTTCTGCTGTAGTTGTCTTTCTACTCATGTAATGCACTGGGTGGAATTTATTATCATCTCCTTTTTGAAGTAATATGGCACCGTAACCAAATTTGCTTGCATCTGTATGTAACTCTGTCTCTTTTTCGGGGTCATATATTGCTAACACTGGCCGATTCGTTAACAATTCTTTTAGCTGATTAAAAGCTAACTCCTGTGCTTCTGCAAACACAAATTTTGCATCTTTCTTCAGTAAGTCGCTTAACGGCTTAGCTATTAGCGCATAACCGGGAATGAATTTTCGAAAGTACCCTGTCAATCCAAGAAAACTTTGGACTTGTTTCGTATTAGTGAGTTTAGGGAATTTACCTACAGCTTTGGTTTTGTCTATTGAGGGTTGAATCATGTTATATTTCACATGGTGACCAAGATAATCAACACTATCTTGCAAAAACTGACATTTTTTCCACTGGATACGCAAACCATATTCTTCTGCAGTTTTTAAGACATTTCTTAACCGGGTTAGGCCTTCTTCTTCATTCTTCGCAACGATGATAAGATCGTCCAAATATGTGAATACTTCACCCTTTTGAATGTGGCCTCGGAAAACATCGTTTATAAAGCGTTGAAATACCGCTGGTGACAAGCATAGACCAAATGGTGTTTTCAAGAATTCATACTGAGCAGTGGGGGTAACAAATGAAGTATATTTTCGATTTTCTTCGTCCATTGGTACATGAAAGAAACCATTCTTTAAGTCAAGGGTAGTAAAAAGTTTGGCATTCTTCAGGTGATCAAGTTGATCCTCTATTAAAGGCAGGGGGTACCTGTCTTTCACTATCCGTTCGTTTATTCGTCGAAAATCCACACATAATCTGGTGTCACCGCCCTTTTTCTTGACTAAGACAATAGGACTAGTAAATTCCGAACAACTAGGCTGTATTACCTTGTCCCGTAACCATTCTTTAATTTGCCTATCAACCTCTTGTTTTTCTTTCTGCGCCAATCGCCTTGGTCGTTGATATATGGGTTCCTCATTCTTCATTATAATCTTGGTTTTGATCTTTGTCTCCTTTCTGGGCACTGGGTCATAGTTTCTAATTATTTTCAAAACTTCATTCTTAGTATCTCGGCTTCTTATATGTAATAAATTTACATTTTCTATTGGGTCATACGTTTCTCCAATCATCATGATTTGATGCACTGCGCAGTTGTCTTCGTCTTCCTCTTGTAGCAGAACTTCTTCCATCTTCACTATTTCTCCTTCATGTTCTTTTGAAATTACTTCTATCTTTTCTTGACAATCTTTCATTATTTCTTCCACGTTTTCATCGTCTTTCAACAACGCTTCTTCTATATCTTTATTAACTTGGGTATTGATTCTATTCAGCTTTAATTCTGTAGCAGTTATTGTTACCTGAGCTTGATTTAACAATTCGGTACCTAGGAGGAATTTCATCTCCATTGCTTGTTCAGGTACAATATGAACAATTGTCGTATATTTATTGTTATCAATATCCATTTCCACCTTTATGCTTCCTAAAGTCGATACTTCTGCGCCGCCCAAACCACTTAATCTAGTCTTGTTCGAATTTACCTTTGGAGCTCCTATGCGGAAGTACTCATCTGACCTGATTAGGTTTAGGTTACTCCCAGTATCAATCAAAGCTTCTGTTCTTACACCATTTACTTCGACATGCTTAAACATTCTTTTTAATCCACAAGCTTTCTTAATTTGCATGGATTTGTTGGCATGTTCCTTTTTATTAGGACATTTTGAAGCAATATGTCCGAAACCGTTACAAGAAAAGCATTTTGTGCCTTTTTCTTTAAAACGACATTCTTTCATTTTGTGGTCTGCTGCTCCACAATTGAAACAGTGTGGTCCCTTAACAGTAGCCTTTGCATCTTTTGGAAATTTCTTCGTCCGATCTTCTCCATCATTGGTACGCATCTTCGACTTCATTGTTTCATATGTTTCGAACAACTTTTTAAGATCGTTGATAGTCTTTGCTCCATATAGGATGACTTTATTGTACTCGGAATCCGGTATTCCAGCGATAATGTGTTCAATAAGAGCTGCTTCTTCCACATTTCCTTGGTTAGCAATGGTTGTCATATTAAGCACATATTCTTGATATGATTCTTCCTTCGTCTTCTTTCGCTGCGTTAACTGTCGATGTACCATTGCGCTGTTAAATTTATGGCCAAATTCAGCTGTGATGTTTTTCTTAAATTCTTGCCACGACTTTATAGTTGGTTGCGCTTCCAACCAAATTTTAGCTGTTCCACGTAATAATGTTTTAGCACATACCAACATTTGTAATGGCGTCCAACCAAATAAAGTAAAATTCTCTTCCAAATTTTCAATCCATTTCGCAACTTGATAATTTTTGTTTTCGCAAAATACTGGTAAACTACTTCGCAAATCCTGCATATTAAATCCAACTTTTGGTACACACTGTTCGCGCAATAAGAGGGCATTTTCCCGTTTCAACAGCTCCATTTCTTTCTTTAACAACATCACTTCCATGTCTGCACAGCGTGATGGTGATTGACCAAGTTCCACATCGGTTTGCATTGATTGTTCAGGTTCATTGCCGTCGGCCATTATTTTGAAAATATTGTTCGTTCACCCGTTTAACCACTTTGAATTATTTACAACTTTGATTAATGTTTAATCAGTCTATCTGGTTACAAAACAACTTCAACGGACATCGATAGTGTCTCCAAATTTATACAGTCTTAATTTCTTTATTAGCTTTATCACAAAAGTTTCTTAATAAATTTTACCACTTTTGTCCTTTTCAACGTTAAGAGTGTAATTTATTTTTACAGTGTAGCTTGATATTTCACAACATAAGCACTTTTGTTAGTTAGTTTAGTTTTTTTTTTAACACTTCAACAATTCAGTCTCTACTGCTTCCATTTGAAATATAGTTAACAACTTACCCGACTTTTCAACGTTTTTCTTTCAGATAACAACACGAAAATGTTCATAAACAACGTATACAAATTTTACTTCTTTTTAGGTTAGTTATTTCTCATAGTTTTTACGCCACATAACCACTTTATTTTAACACAACTATGTCTTTTCAACTTTCACTACTTTGTTTGAACAATTTCATTCAAAGAAAACGACACTTTTCTATTCTTTTTACGACATTTTACTACTTTTATACCACTTTAATAACGTCACACCATGCCATGATTTCACTATTGTTTCCCCTTTTTTCAAAACATCCCGGTTGAGCCCCCAAATTTTGTAGGTTTAATGAATAAACACAACAATTAAAGTAAAAGGAAAACATTTAATGAGATCTATGACAAAATGTTAAGTTACTTCACTACTTCAAAAAACTCGAACGTGCTTGTTACCGCCATAACGCGTCTCGTATCGTTTCTTCTCGCTCTCTCTTGCACTATTTTCAGCATCATCCTCCGCTGGCGCCACCAACTCGTCATTTTGAAATCCCACATACATATGAATAATAGACGGCGATTTCCAGTGAAGAAAGAAAAGATATTGAAGGTATGATTGTAACGAATTAATAACCAGACATGTTTAATTGAGATAATAAAAAAGTAATATTCCATACTTTTTCTCCACGTTTTAAAAAGGAATGTTTAAATGGTTCCCAGTTGGTTTTAAGGTCTATACCATCTGCGAATTTGCTTGGTATTCTTATAGTTTAATCAGTTATATGAATTGCTCTAAGCAGTTTAAATGTTGTATTTATTATAATGACATAACATGAAATAAGACTTATTTTTGTTTTAACTAAAGCAATAATAGGTAGCATTCAGAACTTCTATGCTTATATATATATATTGACATTATCCATACTAAACTGCCATTTCATCAAAATTTTAAATAACCCGCGCGCTAAATTGTGCCTTAAGTAGTACCGGTATGACTGCAAGAGGCGCTGCAATAGTCGTTCATCCCCACTGCCGTACTTGCCATTCTATCTAAGTTATTCTATGGTGTCACTGGTTTTTGTGTCAAAATTAGTGTATGTCAGCTCTTGTCAATTTAACAGAAACGATAGTTTCATCCTTAAACAGTATTTAACACTACTATTTAACGTTTTAACTAAACTACCTCCAATGTAATCCTTCAACTTATATTATATCTTCTCCAAGAATATCACAAAAATTACCATATACTACTAATACTGTTTTTAAAGACGCTTGCGATGCAACATACAAAACATAGATAATATATACATTTCATTCTCTATAGATTGGACACTTCTAATAAAATTTTGTTGGCGTGTTTCTGCGCCATCTAGTGAAATGTGTTAAATTTAAAACAGACCATACTGGGTCACGAAAAGCTTGTTTATTATTGAAAATTGAATTTCTAACTTTTAAACTAAAAAACAAAGCGCCGTTATATAGTTTCTGAATATTGTCCTATATTTTTATTAAAAATATTTTTACAAAAATGTTATCTTCGTGGAACACGACGAAATAAAATTTCATTCCCTAACGCTTCTCGTGAAGTATCAATTTGGATGATATATGTCACGTATACCTGTAATATCGAAACCGAAGGTTAGGTAATTTATAAAAATGATCTCAGAAGATATTCAAGTTTTAACAATCTCGGAAAGCCACTAAGAGAGTACTATTAGAATGTAGGTCTAAACCATAACAGAATTTAATAACACATCTTGTATTTACCTATTAATTGGATGTTGCACTCTCCTTGGCGAAGTATATTGTATCTGGTGTTATCGCCTTGAAGACATTAAACATTTCTTGTACTGCTTCAATTTGTATGGGATAATGCAATATGAAAATAAAGTGTCACAGGTTTATGTCAAAACTAGTATGTCAGCTCTTGTCAATTTAATAGAAACGATAGCTTCATCCTTAAGCGGTATTTAACACTACTATTTAAGGTTTAAACTAAACCACGTCCAACATAATCCTTCATAAATACTATACATACATAATCAAAGACCTCTTATACCCGAAGGTGTCGAGGTGTAAAGTTTCTTAATTTAGTTCCACAGATTCAACAAATTCACGCGACTCTTTCCTGTTTCTGGCTAGGGCCGTCGCCTCGTTCCATGTTTTTCCTCTTTTTTTCAGAAGTTCATCCGTACTGCTGTTCCACGTTTTTCTGGGTCGTCCTCTCCGATTTTTCTTATCTCCCATGCCCGCTTCACCTGTCTACTTTCATTCATTCTGATCAAGTGTCCCCACCATTTCAGTTTCTTTTCTTCTACTTCAGATCTTAATGATTTTGTTGTCAGCATCTGTTTAATGTCACTGGGTTGTAGTCGTTTTGTTTGTCTTTCATCAAGTATCCAATTTTCTGCTCCATAGGTTAAGACTTGTAAGTATACTGCTTGATACACCGTCATTTTTGTTCTTGTTGTTATCTGTTTTTTATTCAAAAAGTTTTTGTAGAGTGCATAATCCTTCAACTTATATCTTCTCCAAGAATATCACAAAAATTCCCATATTCTACTAATACTGTTTTTAAAGACGCTTGCGACACAACATACAAAATCAGAATGACAATATAATGTCATAATGACACTCAATTTCGCGCTTTTCATATTTCAAATTTCAAAAAGCAATGCCAGCGACACCTGGTGAAATGTGTGAGTACCAAAACTTTGACGACAGTACACGGGACCTTCTGCCGTATCTATAGTACGTTAGTATTATATTATCTATGATACAAAACCAGAATGACACTATAATGTCACATTGACACGCTTTTTCATAGTTCAAATTTCAAAAATGCCAGCGACATCTGGTGAAATGTGTGAGTGCCAAAACTTTGGCGACAGTACACGGGACCCTATACTACGTTATAACATGTGAACATGTTCTATACTATAGAACATGTTCACATGTTATAGTAAGTGTTTATTTATGTAAACCGTGACATACAGCATATTCAGATTGTCATAACAAGTTTCATAGGTTATAGGTAATGTTACATTCCAAATTAGTAATAATTTAGTGGTTTAGTGGTAATTTAGTCACATACTACATCCACACTGGCAAGTTGATTGAAAAATTCATCCGTGAATTATGTTCTTGTCTAACAACTGTAATTCGTATTCTATACATCCTTATCTAATTTTTCTGTAGACAATACAGAAGGCACTGAATGCTAAACGCTAGAGTTGTCAATTGTGTAATGACAAGAGCTGTGAATTGTGTAATGTCAAGTGTTGTCAATTGCGTAATGTCAAGTATTGTCTATAAATACTATTTTATAAGTATCTATCAATATAATTTTTCTTTTTATAGATAAACTTTTGATGATGAGTTTAATATTTACTGAAACTGTAAATAAGTATTAAAGTGCACGTCTATAGTTAGTATTTTGCGCAGCAGTCACTGCTAGGAAAGTAACTTTATAACAGCAACAATTACATGATTCCTACGTGAAATCCCCTTGCTATAAAAGTATGACTTCTACAATAAGGAATTCCATGGCAGTTGTATAAAGGAAGCGCACATTGAGCTGATGCGTCGAACGAACTACACTGGAACCTCGTCTATATCCGCGGTCGGGAAACGTAAACATTCACTTACATCCGCTCAAGAGGGGTCCACACTCTTATCCCGTTAGCGGAGAGGAAAGGTCGTGCTGCGCGCTGATTGGCTCATTTGAATACGTGCACTATCGGGTGGTGGATGCCGAGCGCTATAGTGCGGATATGAATGAGGATGGATATAAGTGAACCCGGAGATAAGCGAGGTTCCAATGTACTTACGCCACATATTCAATCGTGGTTGATCGTGGCCAATAATGCCAGCCATATTTTCGGCACCGCGACTTGTGATCAGTCAGCGCATGATAATTTTAAGCAATGTAAAATATATTTTCTTTCGATTCGTACGGTGCTTGCGATTCGTTCGATGCGCCTCAACGTGCGCTTACTTTCAGTTGCTGTATAAAAGTTACTTTTTGTACTCGCTTATCAAAACCTGTCATTTCACGATTCGATTTGCGTGTGTAAAAAGTCACTTTAAGCACGAGTGCGTAAAAGTAAAGTTGGTACTTCTTGGAACTTGACTAATTTAGTGACATTTTAAAATCATAAATCCCTAACCTTAATAATATGGTCATAAACGATAACGTATTTGACAATATGTATTATTATTATAGTTCTCGTACAAAAAATATTGTACAAACTTCGTGCGTGAAACATTTCGCGAATTCGTGTCCATAAAGCGCTCGCCTCCGGCTCGCGCTTTAAACTGGTCACTCATTCGCGAAATATGATTTCACGCACTTGGTTCGTAAATAACTATTTTTAGTATGCATGCATCATAAACCAATTAAAACACACTCATAAGCGTGCATAATCGGGCCTTTATCGCACGGCGTGCGTATAAAGGTTGCTTGGTAACAGCCAATCCCAAGCATTTAATAGTCCAGTGAAATGTCAGGAAATGTCAAATGACATATAGGTACATGTCATGTATTGAAATTATTGATTTGATTTCTTCTAATTAACATTATTGTTGCATTTATACTAAAAAATATCGTATGACACTCGTCCATAATTAGCTTTTAAAGCACGAGTAACGAGTTTAAAGCCACGACGCGAAGCGGAGTGGCTTTAACGTTACGAGTTGATTATGCACTAGTGTCATAATATACTATTATGGTAATTATTGCTATGTGGAGCGAACATTTAAATGCATTATTTTAAATTTGCCGCGCTAGTTGCCCCTTTTTTATGCACATGTCTGTACATAATAGTATAGTAAAGCACTGATAAATTGACATGAAACTGTACAACGTATGTTGAGTCAAGTTGAGTAAACTGTCATTATAAGTAATGAATTCTAATGGTTGTTCTAGTTTTTTATAACCAAAGTATAACGTTCTAAAGTATCCCAGCAAACAGAAAAACGTGAAAAGCACGTAATATTTTGGTAATATTGCAACCAAAAGACGTGTTTTTGGCACGTGTATATAACGAGATTTGTACGTTGAAATGTCACACTTTTAGGACGTGTTTTGAGGACGTGAATAAAACGTATCTTAAGACGGTCTTATTACGTTCTACCAGGACAGCATAAATACGTAATTCAAGACGTAATTAAAGCGAATACTAAAGCCTCATTTATACATGCTAGTCAACTCGGCCGAGTGATAGACGAGCAAGCCATTAGCACTCATATAATACGTGGAAACATTCACTGGTGCTAGCTTGAACTAGCACCAGTGAATGTTTACACGTATTATTTGAGTACTAGTGGCTTGCTAGTCAATCACCTCGGCCGAGTTGACTAGCATGTATAAATGAGCCTTAACAGCATGTTTATTATACCGTACTACTAGGACCTAATACCTACTGTTGCTTTAATAAATTATGCAAGTTAATGAAGTACATATCTATTAAAAAAAACTGGAAAACATATGTATATATATATAATAGTTTGTTATGTTTATGATATTTCAACAGAACGAGCGGGTTACTATTAGAGGTTATGAAAACCAACCCTCATATATCTAATCCCAAACAAATCCAAGAACGTTCTTTTATAAACTGCCAATACATAGTATACATATGCATGTACTTGTTACATATAAACACAATATTAATACTGTATTTAACATCTACATTCTTTAATTCACAGCACCCCCAATTTACAGCAATCACGTCTAAAGATAAACACGACAGTAAAAGAGAAATGGCCGTTGGCCCGTATATGACTTGAGCGATGGCGCGTAATTCAATTTCATATTCTATGCAATATTACATCACTGTTTATCAACAGTTCCAGATTTACTAAAATAAAATCATGAAGCATGACTATTACTATTTATAGAATAGTATAGGTATCGTAGAACACAAATAATAAAAATTTTAAAGCGTATTTATATTTGGGAGCTTTTTGGCTTAAATTTGACGTATAAAAGACGTCCTTTTAGTACCTAAGTTGCCATATATATATGTTGTATGTAAAATTTTTGTTTTATTATCTCAATTTCGGATTTAAAAATCTTTAAATCTTTTCAATAATTTTAGTTTGCGCAAAAGTTATTGAAAATATGTTCTCTACGTCAAATACTTTATATATTCATCATGTCTCCCAAAAAATTCGTTATAATAATCCAAAATACAACGTGAATAACACGAGCTCGTTTCAGTTCTGTTCGCTGGGATGCAATCGAATTGGTCATTTTTATTTAATCTTACAAGGTTAGCGCTCTAGATGCGAGCGTATTTTAATTTATTCCTTGCACAACAATAAAATTGTAACGTAACGATGACACCTCCTGTCAGATGAGTAAAAATCGTAAAGACGCATGACAGAATACTTTATAATATTGGATTTGTGATATATTTAGTACTTTTGACACATACAGCAGTACTGAACTATTTTCAAAACTATTTGTGGTTCGTATCCACGGCGATTACTCAATATAACATTTATATCGAAATCATCAACCTGTATCTGTCAATTTGTCGAACAAAATTTTCCGTAATTAACACACAATGGGAGATGCTGCGAAAGGTAAAAAGATCTTTGAGCGATCTTGTGCTCAATGCCACACTACTGAAGCTGGCGGTAAGCATAAAGTTGGGCCCAATTTAAATGGTATATTTGGTAGAACTAGTGGTCAGGCAGCAGGTTTTGCTTACTCGGATGGTAATAAGAAAAAAGGAGTTACGTGGTCGGAACAAACATTGTTTGAATATCTAGAGAATCCGAAGAAATACATTCCTGGAACGAAGATGATTTTTGCTGGATTAAAGAAGGAACAAGATAGACACGACTTAATTGCATATTTGAAACAGGCTTGCAAATAAAACATCTCCCATTTAATTATTTTTCTTTTAGTTCTTATCGTTAAGCTATAGATTTTTGTTGTTTGTGGTTCGATAATTATAATACTGTGTCATCTATGTAGGTAGATCGTGTAAAGTATTATAGTTATGTTTATATTTAAACCATTTGTGAACTATGTGAGTTGCGTATGTTTTGGTAGATTTTGTAAAAGTAGATAAATAAACACTTCTTTATGATAACAAGTTTGAATCGTAAACAGAATTTGTCAAGAAGTATGAAATAATATATTGACAAAGTACGATCAAAAAAATCCTCTTAACTGCTTGCCCTTTGTCTTCTCGCCATTTGGTGCAAATATGGCTTGCAGGTAGGGAGGAAGCATTAAGTAAGTATACGAATTGTATGACAGCATTTGGTGGTTACCCACTACAATTCAAATTCGGGGATTATTTAAGGTGGTGATGATGGTAGATAATCAATTCGTCATATAGACTTGTCATACGTGGTATTAGTTGTTTGAAGTTTGCGAAACTGACACAACTCATAGAATGGTGGTAGGATAGTGGTAAAATTCATTAAAATAATCGTTAATATCTTCCAGTGACGCACTAGATGAAACCACATGTAGCGATATGTATGTATACACGAAAAAGTATATACTTAACGGTATATTTAAGGAAGTAACATTAACACGTCTGGATCAGCATTTTTACTTTTACTCGATCTATTAATTATTTCTCATCACACGAAGCTGCTATAAAAATTCAATAAAATGATTCATCGCATTGCAGTTGTGGTACAACTTTCAAACATCCAGGTAGTACTTAAATGCCTTCTGCGAAAACAGTTCAACTAATTATACAGATGAAAGCAAGTAATGTGCGATCTTCGTATACGTATACATATCTGTTATTAACTAATCAATTTTTATCTTTCAGATCGTCCGAGAAATAGGTAGGTAACGTGTGCTTTCTAGAAAAGTGATTTACTGTGACATAGATAATTGTAAGTTTAGAATGTCGTGAATGCAGATCCTTCACTTCTACATATAAATTGGTGGGTGATTAAAAAATATATACATATACGAGAAGCGATTGGTGATACTGTGGGATTGGCGCACATTTTATAGTGCAAATATTAAGTAATCGTTAGCGCATTTTCTAATAAATATGATCTTGCGAGTATTATGAAATTTATGCATAAATAACAATTTAGCTAGTGCATGCTTTTAAAATCATGTCATATGGTTTTGTAATAATTACAACTTCTGATATCACAAAACCAATAAAAATTTAATATAGAAGCAGTCAGAGGTTCAAACTAGTTTCAGTTGTATTTTAATAAAAAGCCTCTATATATTTTTAATTTTTTCATATTACACAATACAACAAAATTAAACTCTAAAAGGAGTATCTGGATTTCTATTTAATATTTTCTACATACATCTTGTTCTTTCTAGTTCAGATCAGAATTTACCAAAAATTACTTTCTTCAGTATAGCTTTTTTACATAGTTTATAGCTCATTAAATGAAATAAATATAAATATTTACTAGACAATTATTAAAAATGTGATTAGAGTGGAGCCAATTACTTACCTTACTGATGATCTGGTGCGGTCCCTACTGAAATCATATCACAAATTTTAGTAATTTCTAAACAGTAGTGACCATGTATAGCAGACGTTTTAGTTCTCAGGAGTGGATGACGTGTAAATCGAAGGAACCTCGAAGAACGCTAGAAAAAATATTTTCATACAATACTCATTCGGCATACAATTGATCGAGAAAACTTCACAATGAGGCAGGATAATTATCTAAAGCACATTTGTAAGTTATGTAAGATTTTTTTTTGAACAACAATAAGTGGCTGGTGTGTTGGTAATCATGATTTGGCCATCACGGTCAGCAAATATTAATCCAATTGAACTGTTTTGAATAGAAGGGTACTGGACGAATGTCTAATATCTAAATTCCACTTAGAAGTATCATGGACGGAAAGAGCATGGACAGACGAAGCAATTAAGACACCACTATTATGAGCTGTAATTGAAACCAAAGGTGTACCTATATTTTAACGAGAAGGTAATTGAGTGAAAAATACGAATATATATATATTAAATACATCTTTTTATTTACATTAGTTTAAAATATAATATCTTTAGTCAACATGCACAGTGTTTAATTTTCCCAATATTCAGAAAAACTATTAAAATATATTCATTAAATTGAAAGTGATTCGAAACATGCTCTACATTGTAAATTTTCATATATTTACATCAAGCAACCTTAGATAGTATATCACGTACATATTAATTTACTACTGCTTTTACAAAAGACCTCCATTATTATGTATCCTCTTCCCTCTCTCATTCTCTTTCATATTCCTTTGCCGCACATAGCTGGTTTCTAGTTTCTCATTCTGCTGCAGTTCTAATGCCTTGTGATTTGCAAATATAAATGGTACCTAAAATAAAAACTTGTACTGCATTTACTAAAACATAAAAAGTGGTGGTGAATTCGAAGAAAAAATTACCAAAAACATTTTACTGTACACTAACAGATGTAGAATAACATTTATTATAAACTTTCGATTACCGAAAAACCGAAAAATCACTGAAAGCTAAGACATTTATAAACAAAACTATAGTAAAACATAAAAATTAACCCGTGAAAATTAAACTCGACACTGAGAAAAATGAAAGTGTTAAATCGATAAATTACAAGATGTCATGACTCTACTCAACCAATATTTAATTGCATCATAACTCTCATTGGAACTAAAAAAACTAAAATTGTTACACAACAAACAACAACAACAGTAATTATTTATTCAATAAATGCAGTTGCTTGCGTCACCATATATTTAACATATGAGCAAGTATTTTACAATTGTTTCAACGCAAAACCACAGTACAGAGTGCCCCGTTTCAACGTGGATGACCAACTACATCACCGAACTTAAAGTAATGTGATTTCTTCTTATGGGCATACATGAAAGAGTTAGTACACCGAATGCCACCGACGATTGAAGAAAATATTTTTTTCTTAATATTTTCAAGGTTACCTCGAAATTGGAGACAACATTTTTGTAGCGTGCGTAAAAACTATAAAATATCTTGCAAAGTTTAAAAGAAAACGTAGTACTTAATATACATGAATGCAAAGGTATTAAAATGAGGAATTTATCGATCTAATAAAATATGTTGGGTGCCATTAAAAAAAAATGAAGTTATCCAGAGACGAAGTTCCGGAAATGCGTTAAATCATTTCTGACAACCGGAACTGCAACGATCGATTGTGGGAAAACTATAGCTATGAATGATCTGAAATTTTGGCACTATACTAAAGTCGATGGGGGCCACTCGCCTAAAATATTTTTAAGATGGCGGCGCTTCGGGATATACCGGAAGTAAGCACCAATTTCGTTATTTTAAATAGAATATCCTGTATATTGACACGCTTTTAGATTCTACGTGAAATTCTAAATATATTTCATGTATAATGTCATATACCTAAGTCTAAGCCATTTTGACTTATTTACATTCCTATGTTAAATTTGACGTTTGCAGGCAGATAATCAATTGCACTTTTTCCATATAAGGATTAGTTTATTATTTATTTTGAAGTAAGGTTTCTCAAGTAGATGATCTAATTAAATACTACTTGTAAAAATTAATTAATTAATTAAAATTATTCATACAGAGTGTTCGAAATATACGTCTGAAAATGAAATCGGAAAAACCGAAAGTCAATTTTTTTAAATGGAAAGTGGCAATTTTTGTAATTTTATCTTGTTCGGCATTCAAAATACGGATAACTTTGTATAAACATGTCTATTATAAAAATGGATAGTTTTCGAAATATTGGCAACTTAGTATTTTTATCTTCTACCATACATACTATTTGCATTAGTTTTTTTTATTAGTTAGCCATGACAACATTTACAATATTATAAATTGTCAGTTGTCGAATAAAAATCATTTACCTTATAATAATTACAATAAGTCATCGTGGCCCTTTGGTGCCGTAATTAAATAACAATAATACTGTAATACTTTATTAAAACTATATTTCATCTGTGATTAACACGTCTAATAGCTTAGCTTAGAACATTGCACAAGGAACTTACATTCTGCATTCTGATTACTAGCAACGCCATCTCTTGTGTACATTTCGATACATATTTTCAGCATCAAGCTATCGCGGCATACGAAAAACACCGAATTGTGATAGTTTTTACAAAAACTATCTCTCGTAAAATATCTCCATAACTATTAGGAACAGGGGTAAAGTAGTTTATATAAAGTGGGAATATTTTTAGCGTACTATTCAAAAATGCCAAAATATATAGGATGTCCTTTTTAAAATAACGGAGCAAGTATGTGTTTACCTTCTTTCGAGACACTGTATAATTAAAAATATTTGTAGGTTATTAGAAGTACAATCTTATTTGAGTATTCAAAAAATTGCTCGGAGTTTTAATTTTACATACACGCAATTAACATGACTTTGTGTTCTATTATTGATTGTGCTATACTCATTTCGTCTATTAAATTGCTTAGTACCTTTCAAGAAGCTAAACATTCAGTTTGCACAATCCATAGAAGTTTTTCATTCAAGATACCAGTAAATTGATGCAATAAGTTTATTGATTAATTTTTATTAAATTTGAATTGAACTCGATAAATTCACATGTAGGTTGTAGTTGTCTGAATGGAATATGCGTTGATTGAATTACTTCCTTGTTCTCAGTAGATATACTCTATACTAGTGCTGCGGAAATCGCCAAATATTACAAATCGATTAACCGACTTTTCCTCAAACCGGTTTCATTAAAATCGATTAATCGTGTTGAGTCGAAACCGGTCTTTAAAATCGATTTTTTATACCGATTTTAAAAATCGGTTCAAAACCGGTTTAAAATCGATTTTGAAATTGGCTTTAAAATATGTTTTTTAAATGGGTACACAAGTTTTTCGATTAGAATTTCTGTTTTGATGGCGACAAATCGTCAAACATAAATCCAGTTTAGCAATAACATTGATTCCGCAATATAAATATTTTTTTTCGAGCGGAAAGAAGTTGCAGCTACATTGTCTTTTTATAGTATAGGTATATGTTAGGATACTGATTGTTACTTGTTTTATTAAATTTCATTAATTCATATTACCGGTATTTATTTTTTCATCCACGTTAACCACAACATGCTTTATGAGGTATAGATAAATAACAGGTGTTGCTGTTTAGTATCTCAACGAATATATTTTGCATAAGAAGCACAAAAATGAATGAAAGCATTATATTTTCGGTATTTTTTTACAAAACGCACTACATTCTCTATCTAAACATCATCGTGAATGTATTATAAATATTAATAAAACAATTGCAAAGCCATACAGAGCGGATTCAAAAAAAAATCATCGATTTGAAACCGATTTTAAAATCGATTTCAAAACCGATTTTTCGATTACGATTTCCGTTTGATGGCGGTTAATCGCTTAACACAAAACCGGTTTGATATAAAACCGATTACGATTCGCAGCACTATTCTATACGTTGAATTAAGCAGAATTACCTAAGCTCGAAAATTAAACAATTCTCTACCAGACAGTAGCCAATTAAATTCGATTACACTAAATTTATAGAATACGTTGACTAATACTATTTTAAGTTTACATTATAGATCTGTGCGGCCATACGTCGGGTAGTAGGTAAGGCATAAGGTTTCAATCTTGATGATGACATTTGTCCATTGGTCCTCGTTATTCGTTGTGGGAACATAATTAACATTATTTTCGGCAAGGTAATGTTGTAACAAAGCTCTGAAACCACATTACACACACAATTTACACAGCAAGAACTGCAGCGGTTATCTCGGCAAACAACACAGATTAAGAAGACGTTGCGGGTGCTCGTACCACCAAAAAGGAATTACTTCTAATATTACTTTAAAATCTTTTACTCTGGCTTTACGTCATATAAAGTACCTAATGTATTTAGACCTAATCGAATGATAATTTGAAATTGAAAGTAATTCCCATGAAGATATTTCAAAATTAATGCTCATTGTTTCAAAACATTACATGAAATAGTCTAACAATACCACATTATTAAATATATAATTGCTTATTATGTTATATACTTAGCCAACTTTTTATGCTAATCTACAACAATAGGTGTCTATCTTTTATATATTCATTTGCATAAATTTGACAGCATGACACCAAAACTTATACGTGAAAATGTATTGAATCAAGTTTTCGCAAATGTAACCTACATCACTAGATAACCTCAAGGCAAGAAAATTGAAACGGACAATTTGTTGCTGGTAAACACTTATGTAATTGATGGAATCGTTTCCGTATTCATCAAAGATAGAATAGACAACAACTGCAATGTGGTCGAGCCTATTAAGTAATTTTTACGTAAATCAAACATTTTAGGATGGATAAGTTATGCTTTATATAACTATTTAATTATAGTCAGAGGAACCTGCATAGCGGAACGTGACATTAAGCCTTGATACATAATTCAAAAATTAATCATGTGAAAACGGAATTTATAATAATATTCGTTTCCTATTAAGGAAAATAATGTGTTTTATGTATACATCCGCCTTTACAGATTGTTAAGCGTCTTGGAGGCGAACAGTTATGAAAGTGTGTTTATAGTTGTTTTAGTCGTGAACATTATTTTGTTGCTGTAACACTGCTATACGAAATAAATATATAGAAATTGTACGGATTCCGTATACTTCGATAAATTAGTTATTTGTATTTCAGCTCATTAATACAATGTTTCATAGTGGAAATGATCCAATGGTTGGTAATACCCCGGTATATACCTATTTAACTGTTTGGGCACCGCCAGATACTTCATTTTATGATTATCAATTAGCATGTGGCGACAGAAAAGTGCTAAATTGTACTTGGTGCTGTCAGTGGTTTTATAGAAATCTAGGAATACCTGTTACGTACATGTGATATGAAAACGTCGAGAAATGTCAATATAAAAACCAAAAAAATGCCTGTAATAGGCGCTCATGGTGTATTGTTGGAATTCATCCTGCGGACGATTGCAATGAAAATAGATCAAGCATTAGAAGCGGACCACGTAGTTTCGACCTTGCAGGTCTCATCAGCGCAACTCCGAATGCAAGATCTAATTTCATCGCCTTTTACCTTTCAACTTATTTCTATAATAGCTCCGACAATGGATTAATTTCAATTTCATGCCCTCTAGTGAGCAAGGTGGAAAGTAGCACATTACAAGGCACTACAAAACACAAGTCGGTAGAGCAGATACCGATCTAGCTCGAACAATTCGTGGATTGTCATATGATATACATATTTGAATTTGGCGGTTATTGTAAATTAGAAATTACATACAACATGTAGTACAGTAATACCAAATACTACATAAATATAATTCCACGTAATAAAGTGCAGTTAAAACAAAAATAATACAGTGCACTTACTTAAAACAAAACAAGGACCATACTTTTGTCTCATAATTTTTAATAATGATTCATGATTTTTGATTTTGGAAAATACAGAACTTCGGAGAATTAATTCAACATTTCTTTCTTAACATTTTTGTATTAAAGATAGAGATAGTATGTACATTTCTAAAAAAAAAGTCGAGCGTCAATTTCGGGCAAGGACGAATATTGGAACAAGACTTTCGTCAAACATCATCATCGTCTGGTTAATGAAGCGTACATGAACGACTAGCAAAACCTATACTCTTATTTGGTCGGAAGATATCAGTTCTTAAAATTTGTGAGCCATTCGCCAGGCGTACCTCGGGAGTCACATTGTCTTGAGTCTTACTTAAATACTACAGAGACTGGAAATCAAAAGTAACGATTTCGAATCCTATAACCGTTTTGAAGAACCTTCATATTTCATAGAATCGATATTAGCATAAAAATTTCAATTCAGGTCCCAATAACAGTTCCAAGGAGAGATATAAAATCGAAACAGTAGCAATTTTAAAAGTAGAGATTGGAAGGGTCTATTGCCCTAAATCCTTTTCTTCTGATAAGGCCACAAGAAAAGTCTATATAGTGGGTTTACATCACAAGTTGTTGCTTTATATGGTGTGTGATATGTGGGTCTATCTCGTTGAATCCACATATTAATTACGTTCAAATCAAAAAACCACTGCTCAGACTGACGCAAGAATTGTACGCTTAGCAAAGAAAATCCTCGACTGGGATCTAACGCAGTAAGGCATACATATTTGGAAAAACTGGTTCTGGAGTCTCAGCAAGACGTCGTT
The DNA here is from genome assembly GCA_023690525.1 of Holotrichia oblita. Taxonomy (NCBI): domain Eukaryota; kingdom Metazoa; phylum Arthropoda; class Insecta; order Coleoptera; family Scarabaeidae; genus Holotrichia; species Holotrichia oblita. Next base: position 58,677,471 of record CM043015.1, read on the forward strand.
CATGTGACGCGCAATTGTTCAGAAGAGTGGCGCGCAAGAAATCCTTGGTTAACAAGCGTAATCGAAAGGCATGAATGCAATTTGCAACAATTCATAGAGAATGGACGATGAATCAATTAGCATTAGGATCTGATGGCAGGCAATACGTACGTCATCCACCATGCAAAGAATTCGATATGAGGTATACGGAAATAAGCCTGAAGCATGGAACTGGTTCCATAATGGTTTGGGGTTGCATGTCCTGACACGGAGTTGGCCCAATTTACAGAATCCAAGGCATTATGGACCAGCGTATGTATGTATATGAACATTTTAGAAATCGTGATGTTGCCTTATACGGAGGAGAATTTTCTGGTTGTTTGGAAATTCCAACACAATAATGATCCAAAGCACACCGCGTGTACAATAAAAAATTGGTTACATCAGAATGCAGTCACAGTTCTGACCTGGCCCTCGTGCAGTCTAGACCTGAATCCTATCAAAAACTTATGGAACGATGTCAAATGGATTGAAGAAATTCAAGAAATTTAGATAGTCTGTTTGAGCAAGTAGTGCTAGCATGGCAGAGTATTCCCCAAGAACGTTGTGCCCGTCTCGTTGAATCTATGGGTCGGAGATGTGCCGAAACTTTGCAAAATAAAGAGTTTCTCACAAAATATTAACAATTGGGAGTAACAGTGACTGTTTTTAGGGTATATGATGTAGTTTCTAAATATACTATCCTTTGTTCTTAATTAAATGTCCAGCATGAATTGTTCTGTTTCTATATAAAATGTTATCTATAGAATACATTAAATATTTTATTTTGTTTATGAATGTATTTATGTCTATGTCAATAAAATATTTGAACATATACCGGGTGTCAACGAGATCATGTATCAGCCCGCCATTTATTTATTAGTTAAAAAAACTTTGAAATTCGGACCGAATATATGAGTGATTGGTGGGCTTCTTCAGGTGCACTCAGTTTTTCTATAGCACTTCCGGTCAAACGGGAAGTGACGTTAATTTCGAATTTTTAAATACAACATGTATTATTTCTGTTCATATTTTTATTTTTCATATTCTTTTTTCATATTCTGCTTCTTCTAAAAATTTACCATCTAGTGCAGGTCAACTTTTGACATTTCTGTCAAAGATGGCGGTATCTGTTAAATTTATCCATTAAAGTGAAACTGCTTAGCAGCAATTGTCGAAATGTAACAACCATCAAAGTTAGCTTTGAAAACAATTAACAAACGTATTTTTCACATTTACACGCATTGGCGAAGGAAACTGTGTTTTTGTCATTTGAAATGTAATTGTTATGTTGCTTTGGAATTAGACTACTTTTAAAACATTTATATTTTGTACTACCTGTCTACCACTAAACCACAGCATATTTTATATCATTTGAAAGCTAAAAATTATGCCAATATGGCACTGTAATAAAAAATAGGTGTTGCTATTTTAAAAAACGAGTACCTGTCATTTGAAAATGAAAAAAAAGAAAATCTTATTTTCTTTCATTCTTTTCTTAATTTCAACGTGAAGTACATGTTTCCTTCGCCAATGCGTGTAAATGTGAAAAATACGATTCTTAATTGTTTTCAAAGCTAACTTTGATAGTTGTTACATTTCGACAATTGCTGCGAAGCAGTTTCACTTTAATGGATAAATTTGACACATACCGCCATCTTTGAGAGAAATGTCAAAAGTTGACCTGCACTAGGTGGCAAATTTTTAGAGGAAACAGAATATGAACAGAAATAATACATGTTGTATTTAAAAATTCAAAATTAATGTCACTTCCGGTTGGACCGGAAGTGCTATAGAAAAGCTGAGTGCACCTGAAGAAGCCCACCAATCACTCATATATACGGTCCGAATTTCAAAGTTTTATTTTAACTAATAAATAAATGGCGGACTGATACATGATCTCGTTTACACCCGGTATACTGCTTAATTATTTAATGTATCACCAGTAAATCTGAAAAATATCCCAACAATCTAGTGTTCTTAATTATATGGCCACCACTCACGCCTACATACGCGAAATATAACTTTATAGAAAGCCATCATCATCTACCTAAAGTGTGTCAATTTTGAATTATTTCAGTTTCTTAAAAATATCTGGGCATTTTTATTCCAAAAAAAATATTTTTCCAAATCGAAGCTGTTCAAAATTAAAAGCTGTGAAGACTCGAATTATTTTATTTTTATCATAAAAATACTTAATTTATATGTATTTTTTGACATTTGAAATTTATTGGCATTATATACCTGAGAATGCAATTTAATTCGATTGATTGATAGTTTTATTTTAATCATACCCTTCGAATATACAACCTTGGCCAAATGTGTTAGACACCCTCATAAAAACCCATTATTATAAGTATTATTACGAGAGAAAGAAAATAGAGAAATAAGAAAATAAACATCGATTTTATACTTAATTAACATATTTACTGCTTACTTTGGGACAATAGGCAGGCAGCAATGTTTCGATTTTAAATATTAGTGTATTGTCGACGCGATTGGAGAGAGGTATGTGTTAGGAGTTTATAACCAGGATATTTTGTGTTGGATACTTTCATTTTTATGGATTGAACTTAATTTATTGAAACAATGCCAAAAGTTTGCGAATTAACCAAGTAGAACGTGGCCAAACAGTCCTACTTAAGAGAGTAAGACTTTAATCGCTATAGCGAGAATAATGAAGTATTCGCGATGTGCGGTTCGTACCACCCTGCAACGATATGAATAGTGGATCGTCAACAAATCGACCAAAAAGCGGCCGGAAACACCTTTCGAACCTATGAAAGTAAAGGGTGTCTAACACATTTGGCCAAGGTTGTATAATATTCTTAAGGGACATGTGATTATACAGTTGATTGATGGTTTATATTTTTGAAATCAATACTCATTGTTTATATTGAAATTAGGTTTCTAAACAGATTAGTATTTGTACGTTTCTGTATGTATGTATATGTATACATACGTATACAATAAACATTTGTGAATGATTATTTATAACTATAATTACATTTATTCACTGTTCTAAATATTAATTATTATTACAGCTTGCTTTTTAGCTCAACTCACAATTCGGAAGATATTTTGCAATTGTAAAAGTAGCACAAAAAATCTCGAAGAGTAATCGCAACATCAACTTGTAATTGGCATAATAGTTCTCCGCAGTAATCGGTAACTGTATCGTTCATAATTTTCGTAGATGTAAACCTACATTTAGAGAATGTTAGAGAATTAGGAATTTAGAGCATCATTTAAAGTTTAAAAAAAGCACTTTTAAACCTGTTACCATCTTTATAGTGCATAAAATATACCGTTTAATATCTAATAACCAGATAGTAAGGTATGCACAAACCTAAGTATCACATATTTGTAATGCGCAAAGCAGAGAAATAATTGCAAACTACGTGAATAAATCAGTGTTTTGTTATTATAATTTCTCTTTGTCGATGCTGTGGCTGATACTACAAGGAAGTTACTAACATAAAATGAATGGCTGTGGTGACATAAATATTAAGAAAACTGTCATCAGCTGTCGTACGTATCTAATGTGCAGTATATGTAAACTATATTATAAAATCTTAATATTTATGACGATAATCAGTTACATACAAGCTGTTGATTGAAACCAGTCATTAGAAAGATAAAGCCTCCTAATGGTAATAGACTTATGTAATGTTGCGTGAACGTATAGGGTAATTAAATCTATTCAGCAAAAATATTTTCAAGATGGTGTCATTTCCGAAATTACCGGAAACTGACATCAATTTCCTTCTTTCAAACTGAGTAATATAGTTTTCTTTTCGAAATCTAAACATCGTTTTATAAGGACTTTTACGAGTATTTCCTATACCTAAGTGTAATCGTTTTTGAAACGTACTTAATATTATGTATTGTCGCCATTTTTTGAACAAAAATTCTGAAATTTGGGTTACGAATAAAATTACCCTTGACGAATCCGCTACAGTTCTTAGAATTAGTGCATTATGTACAGGTTGTCCAAAATTTAATTGTCTGTGTTCAGACCATTAAATCTAGATTTTCTCGGAGACAGATCCATTTATTTTTCAATATTCTGTAGCAGAATTGCTGCATCGAAATGCATTAGCATTCTTTATATCCATCTGTAATAAATTTCAAGTTTTTGATAGATTTTAGAGATAAATATAAGATGTTCTGAATAGCAAGCCATGGAAATTACAACAAAACGTACTTATTAGTAAGTGTCATCATAACATTTCAAGTCTGGTTTACTTATGTTTGAAAATGAAAATGAAAAGTTTTATATTTATGGGCCATATTTCAAGATTGCTCAAAGAACTTTCCGTGTGCTCAATGAGAGATAGCCTCGTTTGACGGCACTTGTTTCATATGTCTAAATGTATATTTAAAGAATGCCCTCACATGAGGATATTTCTCATTGAACAATCTGATTACATTCCCCACAAACATGTTACTAATAAAAACTTTTGTTGTCATTTTCATGGCCTGCCATTAAGAAAATGTTATAACTTTTACCAAATTCTATTAGAAACTTAAAAATTATTTTAGGTGGGTATAGAGGATGCTAGACAGTTCGATGCAAAATTTATAATATTGAAAACAGAAAAAGGTGATTGCATTCGAGCAAATTGAGTTTTAATGCCGATGCAACTTTGCAGAAAACTATTTTCATTAGGAGGTCGATTTTAATAACCGGTTTCAATCAATCATCCTATACGTTGTTTTTATACATAGCTAAGAAACAAACGTCCACATTTCGTATTTAAAAAAACTGTATGCAATTAAGTTAATTAATTTAGACAACAAGCTTGTGTGTCCCCCCTCCTTCCTCTCCCCCCCAAATATACATAAATTGCTGTATTAGAAAAATCTTTTCTTTTTGTTTAATAAACCTTAACACTTTTTGCTGATGACTATATACTAATTTACTTATTTGAAAGTAAAAAGTACGTATAAAATATTTTATAGCTAAGAAAGTAGCAATCATCTACTATTAATCATTAGAAGCATTATGCTTAGCATCTAAACATGACTCATAAAATTGTTATTGTATGTAACATATGTGTGCAATAAAAATAAAGTAGCAATTAACCCAACAACATAGCTGCATACTTTTTATTGATATACAGATTAATGTTAGACATGTACTTACAGTTAAAATCTGACCCACTGGCGTACTATTTGGGTAATTTTACTTATCATGTGAGATTGTGTTAATTAAATCATTGCACGACTCAATTGATGTCATACATCATTTTGCACGCTTTTATAGCTTACTAACCTACAAAGTGATTTTCGGCAATGAATATTTGGAGGTGTATATCTAATATCCTTACTTGATCTACACAAATATTTTATGTGGGTGTGAACATAAAATTTATTCTTCATCATCTAACTGCTCTTCCGATTTTGTCAATAATGTAGTAAAATATTTGGTTGTACTATTGTATCTCCTTGTTTTGGTAGTGATCATGGGTGTTGTTATAGCATAATGTAATTACATTTGTGTATCAGATGTTATGCTAAATGTTTTTTTGTCATATTACTGATTCATTTTAGTTCATTTAATTATCAGTTGATCGATAATTAATTTAAAAATATGCAATTATTTGTGACGGTTTATTAGTTTAACTTGATACAGGGTGATAAATTACATTTTTCTTTATCTTTCTAAATAACCTAACTGCAATAAACGCAATATTTGCAAAAATTTGCTATTGCGGAATATCATGTGATCAGAAATTAAAAAATTAAATAAGATCGGAAATCTGTTCTGTCTTTTGCTCTACAATGTAGAGGACACCGTTTGTATCCGTTCAAAACTACATAACATTTGTATGCCGGCTACTAAAAAAGTCAACGTGTGATATCAAGCACTTTGGGCTTGTGCATAAAAAATCGATAACACCAGCAACACCACAACGTTTAATTCATTAACTCCGGACACGTGTCTTGGAAAATCGATCTTATTCAAAAGTTTAAGAAAGGACGGTCACGTTTCAACATATGTTAGCAATTAGGTCGTTTTTAGTCGCATGCATTGGTTTTGAATACTTGAAGAGGGGATGTTTATGTTGCTCTTTTTTTAATTTTACCCATTCGGTATTCGGTTGGTAATGAGCGCCCATGGGCTCTTGAAACACGTGTCCTGAGTTAATGAATTAATCATTGTGGTGTTGATGTTACCGATTTTTTATCTGTATCGTTACATGGCCATTTTGCAGTAAAATCCGGTAATAAATAGCAGAATTATGAACTGAGATCTGTTTGCATTCACATAAAAAATCCTATGATAAACCATCGTTTCAGTTGCGATCATTTCGGTAGAGCAACTCATGACGACACAGATAACAATATCCTTTTCCCAGATATCTTTCCATTTATAGATCAAGATGCCAGTTGTATGGTTTAAAGGCTGTATGGAATTGGCATGCCGGATAAATATTATAGTGTGAGACACAAAAATGAACTTTTCCAGATTTTGTCACTGTGTATCTAAATAAAAATAACGGAATTATAAATGAAGAATATCAAATTTTATTAATAAAAAATATGGCAAACTTTAAATAATAATTAGCATAATATGTTTACTATGTTATTGCCATTACATAGTACTATTATGGCGATATATTACGGCAATAATAAATTTTCTAAAAAGAAATGCAAATATCTAATTATACATAACACATTCGTTGATATATTGCCTTTAGCTTGCAATTAATTGTGAAGAAGTTTGCATGTATCAAGATGTTCACAGGATGACTAATCACTACAAAAAAATGTAATAACTTATTGCCGAAACAAATTATTGCCAATTTGTGAAATCGAGATAGACGAAATGAAAGGCGATAGTGATTTCACAAACCGTTAGAAATTTATAGATGTATAATACACCACTAACACAACTTAAAATTAATAAATGGAGATGATTGAACTCTAGTAACGTTAAATTTTACGAAACTAAAACTGCATGATTGTGAAAATCTTAAATTCGACAAATCAAACATCTTGAAATCATGATTCTCGTTGCTTCATTGACAGTGACGAACCCCAGTTATTAAGGTTTACGTTCTCCGAGTACTCTTCATGTAGTGATGAAAAAATGGTCTATATATCCAGTACATATAGAAAGGAAACAGCCATGCTACTTTCGAAACATCACGTAAGCACGTAATGTATTTGAGATGGGAAGCGAGAAGAGTATTTGATTTTTTCTGAAAAACTAATTCAATGTTTTCTAAATGATGAACATGTTTTCCTTTCTACATAGTGTTGTATAATAGGAACACAATCGACTGTTAGCTGAAAGAAAAGGGCATAACGCATATTTTATAAATTATTGACTATTAATTTCAAATTAAATTAAAATAAAGCATACTATTATAACAACATGTAGAAATCAGTTTTAAAACAAATTAAGGATATAAGCGGTATATTTCCCAATAACATCACTAGAATGTATTCCTATTCCTATATAAGTTTATAACTAATTGTTAAGCTTATAGAATAAATGAATAGCAGTATACATGCAAATATTATGTAATATAAGTTATAGAGTAAAAATTAGTCTTTGTCCTTAATTGTCATTGTACTTGAATATGACTTGCATTTACGTTGTTATATAAGATACATATATTATTAATCTTGAGAGTCATTTCCGTTCGTATTTAGCAAGTACGAAATGAAATAATAAATGCGATTAAGTACAACTGAAAGTTTTTATTTGACTTTTCCAGGTACCATTATGTTTGTATAATACAATTAAATGAATTTTTTTAGATTTTAACATATTTCTAGTATGAGGTTGCTTTTATTACATTTTTTGGATATAATGAAACGTGACATTTGACCGAACCATCATTGTGATATAGTTATACAAATAAACAGTTAACACGGAGAAAATAATTTGTTTACAGGAATATATATGTTTTATTTAAAAACGGTTTCTTATCAGAGAAGTACACATACCTTAAGGATTCAGCTTTGAATAAAAAGAATAGTATCGGATGCTAGCTCAACCAGAACACCGATCTAAAGAGACCGTAAGTGTCACCAATAAAATTCGAGCTCCAGACTTTACAGCTGTCTTACGTATGGTCAATCAAATTATTAACATTTAATTATTTCAATGTTTTTACTTTGTTTCTTTCCAAACAAGGGTCTGGTTCTATTGACCATATAAATTTTTTAAAGTGCAAGAGGCTATATAATATTGTCTAGTTATAAACTGGAAAAAAAGGCAGGAGAATACACGTAAATTAAGAAATCATGTTAACAAATGTGACTAATTTTTCCACTGAGAAAAACTTTTAGAACTTTTTTGGGCTTGTCCTGTAGCTGTGCACATATAAAATTAAATAAATAAATAAAACTTAATATAGATTGATTAAAATAAATCTTTTCGGCGTTTATTATAGACTAATTCTTCAAATAAGAATAAATAAATAAACTTTCAGATTTTTTTTTCAGTAATTGGCGACAAATAGTCAAAAATGATGTATAATTTGTCCAGCAGCAGAAGAAAATTGTGTTGAAATTGATGGAAGTTATATAAAACAAACTTTTTTTGCAATATCTGGTATAGACATGTCATTTAAAATAAACAAAATACTATCATGCCTTGCTTGAGATGTGTCTAAACACTTTACTGTTATAATTATTATACAAAAAATACATGAATGTTTGTCTGCGTAATAATTTCTGTTTTGTTTAATACAATTAAAACAAAAAGGTTTGAAAAAAATGTAATCTAATTATTCACTGCAATTTACAGTATATTTATCTAAAATAAGTAGTTTCGCAATGGTTACTAAAATACAACGACAAAAAGAAATATTACCTCAAACTATGATACAGAATAAGTGATATTTTATCATGCAGGAATACATATACAAATCGGATACGCTAACAAAAACTTGAAGCTTTACTGTTTTAATTAATAGTATGTGTATGTAATGTAATATTAATTTAATAATTCATTAATATTACTATTGATTTAGATAATTGAAATAGGTTTATACGGTGGGAGTTTGAAAAATTAAATTTAGTTCGACCGTGATCAATTTTACTAACATTGAAATTGTCAATCTGACGGGGCGTAGTCGGCTGCAAAATGGGGCGGATTCACTGGGCATGACAGGAATGTCAGTGGTGATGTCAAATATAGACACATTTAATTAAAAAAAAAAATGTATTTCAAGTCATAATTAGAGTAGGCTATATTTATGGAAAACTTTAAAACAAAAAATTTCAGTCATACAAAAATAATACAAAGACATTTTATTCCTTGACATTTAATTTGAATATTATAAAAATATAAACTAAAGTTACAACATAAAAATGTTTAGTCAGTAAATAAATGTCATATATGTGATAGTGGAAAAAGATGGCAACGAACTGACAAAAAAATTTATATAGTCCAATCGTGACATTGTTTTAATTAATTTTTTTTACTAAGATGGCACGTTCGTCTTTTAAATAACCATCAAACTTTATTCTAGGAATACACAATTAATTAAAAAATGCAAATTATAAAATGATGGTTTTATAATTTGGAGTCCATAGTATTTGATGGAGGATAATCGCTGACATTCCTGTCAGACAAACAGTTGACAATACTAAAATAGATACATTTAATTTTACCTCCCAAATTCGACTACCTTCCCCTATCAATAGGCTTTTTAGAGGGCCATGAAATGTTGTTATCCTGTATATAAATCGGGAATATAATGTCCGTTAATGATGGTAAATTGTACCGTAACGTATAAATCGGATACAATTTCAGTAGATCAACAAAAAAACCACGAAGCAGACTTCTAGCTTTACTGTTTTCATTCATAGTATATGTATGTAATGTAATATTAATTTAATAATTAATTAATATTACTATAATGATATTATTTAAAATATAATTGAAATAGTATATTATTTTATACGGATATCGACGTCGATAAATTTCATTATATTATTATTATATTATTATTATATTTTCAATTGAAAATAAGCGGGTTTGCAAGGAGGTTTGGATTTATTTAGTTCGACCGGTGAATAGATCGAGCTGTTTCTGTAGTAACGCATCATAAAGATGTCAAATGGACGGTGCCAACATTGAAATTATGTGTTTCTCTTCAAACGTCAATAAATCTGACATTTCTCGACTGAGTAGTCGGCTTCAAAATGTCACTTTTCTTTCGCATATAACGGAGGGAAAAGTGTTATTATAGCAACATACAAACAATTCACAATGTGAACAGTATCTATTTGAACAGTTTTATGATGAGTTACTATAGAAACAGCTAGTACCTAATCATCGGTCTAAACGTCCAAACATTCTACCAAACCCGCTTATCTTCAATTAAAAATATGTAGATATTTTTGCATAAATTTGCCAACGTTTGAAGAAAAATAGCATATTTTATTTGAAGAAGCGCGGCATGAAAAGTATCACTTTTTCTCCGTATAAAATAATATACTATTTGTATATGTAGCTATAATAACACTTTTCCCTCCGGCGGCGGAAAAGTGAAAAGTAAACCTCCGGCGGAGAAAAAATGAAACTTCCATACATATTAGACGAGGAATCGCAACATGTGATTCGTTCCTAGTCATGATATGTCGTTATTTCATAAGTCCCTAGAATTTGCATGCAGAGACATCTATAACCGGCTTCCGGATCGGGTCAGAAACCTGGCAAATATTAAAAGGTTTTGAAACGTTAATGAACAGATATCTGACTGAGAATTGTTATTATAGTCTAGAAGAGTATATGACTAGTGAAAGATAATATATAAAAAAAAAATCGTACCCCTTACCAAAAATGTGATTAAAGGTAATAACGTTCGACACTAAACTTTGTACGGAAAAGAAATTGTATTGTATTTTGCATTATCATTAAAAAAATGAACGTTTCAACAAGTTTATTTTCCTATAATGAATATATGCTGAGAACTAGAAAAGGAAACAAAATGTCCGTTGTGAAAAGGTATATCGAATTTCCGCGAAATCCCCGTTTTAATATTACTTAGAAAACTTTAACGGTCGTTTTAACGTATTTTTAATATGTGAATTAGTTTACTGTTGTAGTGCCTTGAGACTGCTTGTGTGTTATAATATTGTAACTTTGTATAATGGCTAAACAACGGGAAATTGGTACTGAACTACGACAATTAATAGTAAAGTATCACAAGATTGTACATTCCTAGAACCACAGTTGCATCAATTGTACAGAAGTATTAAAAAAAAACAGGAAATCTTGCGAATAAAAAGGGCCAAGGCAGAAAAAGGAAAACTACAGAACATATTGATAGGGCTATTGTTCGTAAAATTTTGGCAAATCGAAAACAATCTGTGGTTAAAATTGCTTATGAAATAGAAAATGAATTTAACCTAAAATTACATCCACAGACCATTAGAAATCGAATAAAATCGAAGGGATACCACGGAAAAATCGCGGTAAAAAAGCCTTCACATCGGCTAAAAACAAACAAATTCGAATACGAGAGAATACGGGCGAGAGATACAATAAATTGATCTATTGACCAATGGAAACGAATAATATGGTCAGATGAAACTAAAATCCTACTTTTTGGATCAGATGGTGTCATTCGTACATGGAGAAAGGCAAATGAAAAATATAAAGCAGAGTGTTTAAGACCCACCATAAAACACGGTGGTGGTAAGTTACATTCACTACTTTATTGACATCTCATTTGTACAAAAAAAACTCTAATTTTGACAAGAAGACTGACGTTTTGGGGTTCCATGTCGTGGGAAGGATGTGATGAACTCACATGTATACATGGAATAATGACCAAAGAAAAATATATGGATATCCTTAAATCAAAACTTGGTTTGTTTGCGGAAAAGTTAGGTCTTAATAATGACTTTATATTTCAACACGATCGAGGTCCAAAACATACAGGCAAGTTGTGCAAAACTGGTTGCATAGCAATAGGATTGAGGTATTGAACTGGCCTGCACAATCGCCGGACCTCAATTCTATTGAACATTTGCGAAGAGATGCACAGCACACTCATTATATTGAAAAGCAAAGTGTTGCGAATTGCTAGCGATATGTCTTCTATTCTGTTCTCTTTAACGCCCTATAGCGGTGACAGGAATAAAGACGACATTTGGGCGTCAAGCATTCCACGCACTGTTCAAAAATCATAAAATTTACGTATTTAAATTTCTTTATCGCCATCTAGCGGTGACGGACAAGATCAAATTAAACAGCTTCAATCACACCATAGCACAATGAAAATGCTTTCTAATAAGACAAAATTTGCTAAATTCCGTTTGCGGGAAGCAGATTAATTTAAATTTATACAAGAAATGTTTACCATACCCACACGTTTCTGAAGATATCTTCGGAATGGTAACAGATAGAGAGATCCGGTTTTCGCTGATTTGTTGATAATTTAGCCTACTTCTTTAATTTGTAGTTAAAAATGTATGTTTCCATTTAATATTTTGGAGAAAAAACAAAATTCCAGAAAAAAATTAAACAGCATCCTCTAGCATGCACGTTACGTATTAGATTGGTTCCAATTTGTAAGCATTAGATTGGAGGAGAAATGCCGCTGTCAACGAGACTAAGTTTGCAGTTACTAACTAAAGTAACCCCGAGAAGCGTCTCGGAAATTATTTAGAAAAGCGTAGCATGATCGCTAGAGGGCGTAACTGATCACCAAAAACTTTAATTCTTATTTTACGCAAAATTTACCAACTTAAGGTCTATCATAAATATGAAAAAGAACACTAAACACTTTAACCCACTAAACACCAAAAAAGCAATGCTGTCATTATCAAAGCGATAATAAAACTAAATTAAAATAAAATCTACAAAAACAGGTAACCTAAATGTTATGCACGGTCAAACCGATACGCATCATTAATTTCCGATTAACGAAAACAATGACCAATGCGGTATAGGTCCATTGTCACAGTTCATTACACATGACTTATTTTTATATATTTCTAAACTTTCGAAAACATTTAGAAACTTACAATTGTAAGTTTCGAAAGCAGCATTGCTGTTGAAACGCGTCGGTGTTTTAGTTAAAACTTTTTTGGTGTTTAGTGGGTTAAAGTGTTTAGTGTTCTTTTTCATATTTATGATAGACCTTAAGTTGGTAAATTTTGCGTAAAATAAGAATTAAAGTTTTTGGTGATCAGTTACGCCCTCTAGCGATCATGCTACGCTTTTCTAAATAATTTCCGAGATGCTTCTCGGGGTCACTTTAGTTAGTAATATTTTTTCCCAAAGTTGTACTGTAAACCGTTTCTGAGATATGGCCGAGCGACATTCTTAGTTGACCACCCGGTATATATTATGTATATTTATAGATTATCATTAATTTTATGACTATTTTTTCAATTAAATTAGAACAAGCAAGTAAACTACACGTTGCTTTGATGCAACTGGAAATAATGTGACGAAATAGTTTGACTTTAACCCTAAGTGCAATTATCATGAGCATTCGTTATGAATAATTGTTGCAAAGTACATTACAAATTATTTGAGTAAGGCGATAGTTTTTATTGGACATTGAGAATCTAACCGTCTTGACGAAAATGAGTTTTGAGTGTAAACGTCATCTTACATCAATATATCTTATTAATAGTTTAAAAATGAATAGTTACAAACTTTTGTTACAGATACATCAAAAGTGTGATATTTTGATATTTTCTTTATGTTTTAACCCAATTACGGCGAAAGAAAAAATTCGTTTAGTAGCAGTTACTGTTATATTCATACTTTATTTGAAACAAAACCAAAAATTTGGAAAATACTCACAGTGTAAGTTCATAAATAGGAATGTTTCATTTCTGATACATAGCGCATTTTGGACAAAATTTTAGATGTACACAAAATTCAAAGCTTTTATCGGAAAAACAATTGCAAGAAATTGCTGAAAATTGGATTGGTAGCGATTTTCATGAATTTGAACAATCCGCCGATGAGGACGACGATGAAAGTTATTTTGATTTAAATACGATGCCAATTGTTTTTGAAGAGGATGGAAAGAAATAAATTCGAAGGCGATCGTACAGTTACAGAGGAATTGGAAGAAATTGTGGATGAATTGGAAAATAATAATAGAGATATGAATCTATAAATTACAAAAGTACTACATGGAAAAAAAAGAATTTATTACTAAACGACGATGTACTAGAATTTAAAGGTAATACGGCCCTACCACACACAATTACCGAACTTGAGACTCCGCATCAATTTTTTTCATACTTCTTTAACAACCAACTTTTCGACATGGATTAAAGAACAATCTAATCTGTACAATATACAAACTGAACCATCAAGACCAGTCAATCTTAGCATAGAAGATTAAAAAACTGTTGGTATATTAATCTATACGTCAGTAGTGCATTTACCAGGTTTGGAAACCTATTGGTCTCAAAAAGTTGGCCTACAACAAATTTTTAGGATAGCATGAGTCAAAAGAAATTTCAAGCAATAAAACGATATTTACACTTTTGATAATACAATTTTTTTCAAAAGATGACCTCAATGTAGATAGACTGCATAAAATAAGACCGGTGGTAGACTTTCTAAATGCAGCTTTTGAAACAGTTCCTTATGAACAATACCTATGTGTGGACGAACAGTTGTGCAGTACTAAAGCTCGTCATTATTTGAAACAATACCTACCAATGAAGCCTCACAAATGGGGCTTCAAATTGTTTGTTTTAAGCGGTGTTAGTGGATACGCATATAAGTTTGAAATTTATACCGGAATGGAAAACAAAAACAGATTAGATAATGAACCTGACCTGGGTTGTAGCTCGAATATCGTTGTTCGAATAACCAGGAATGTTCCCTGTAACCAATCCTTTAGACTATATTTCGATAATTACTATTCATCAGTTGGACTTGTCCATTACTTGACATCCAAAGGTGTTTACTCTTTGGGAACTATTAAATCTTCTAACCGTATCCCAAACTGCCAATTGCCTAAAAGCAAAGAATGAAAAAACCCCTAGAGGAACGTCTTACGAATATGTCAGGAAATGTGAATGGAATTGATATCTCAACTGTTATCTGGAAAGATAATAAATTAGTTACACTCAAGATCAAGTTTTACAGGTAAATTACCTGTACAGGAGGTTAGCCGATATCTTAAGAAGCAAAAAAAGTTTGGAAAATTGACTGCCCAAACTTAATTGGGAAAGAATAATCGCCATATGGGTGGCGTCGACTTTTTAGACAGTTTAATTGGGCGTTATAAAATTCAAATACGGACGAAGAAATGGTATATGAGGATTTTCTACCATTTAATTGATTTAACTGTGGTTAACAGCTGGATCCTTTATCGCAAAGTAATGGTACAACGAAAAGAAAAGTATCTTGCGCTAGCATTTATGTAGAATTGAATTAGCTGATTGTCTGATGTTTTTCAAAAAATTTGCATACTGTCAAACGTGGAAGACCATCTAATGACATCGAGACGCAAATACAATTAAAGAAGAAAAAATCCTCAACCTATTCCTGCCACCCAAACTTTGTACGCATTGATGGAATAGTGTTCTTTTTTAAATAAGTTGACTACAAATAGAATAAGGTGCAAGAAACCAAATTGTAAAAACTAACATACGTTAAATGCAGCAAGTGCGGCGTGTCTTTGTGCTTTAACAAAGATAATAATTTCTTTAAGGATTTTCACATCTAAAAAAATGCCGTGTCATTAATAAACCAAAAGCGTAAACTTTTTGATTTTTTTATTCTTCAACGGCGCAATGTATCATATATGATACATTCTTATGAAAAACGTAGTTTTTTCAAAAATTAATCAAAATATATTTTTTTTCGCTCTAATTTTATTTTTATTAGTGAAAACCAAATATACCAATAACAATTTTTTTCAAAAATAGAAGTAAAATTCAAAAATGTTGTCGTTTAGAGAAACAATTTCATTAGTTGAGCATTCGTTATGTAATTTGCAAATACATTAGAAATGCGTACGAGTAACCGATGTTTTTATTGGACATTGAGAATCTAAGCTTGACGAAAATGAGTTTTTTGAAGAGAAGGTCGATAGTCTTTATAATTCGAATAGTAAAAATGAATAGTCAAACTTTTGTTACAACATCACATGCATATTTATATCTTTACGTTTTAACCCATTCCTTTCTCTTAATCCTTAAAAGATTATTTGCGAAAAGATTTATACGTTAATTTTATAAAATACTGCGTAAGTTCACCTTTCTAATAGTTGTAACAGCAATTGCATACAAAATGTTAGAAGTAATAAAAATTTGATGCTTTCTAAAATATTGAAGTATATTGACAGGTGGGTATCGTATTTTCACGCATTTCTAATATATTACCGTAGGTAGGTACTATAAATACAAATTTTCTATTAAAAAAAACAATAATAAAAGGAAAGTACAATTGCGCCGCGAAGGTAAGTAATACTTAATTGTTAATGAAGTTATCTTAAATCAATCGTAAATGTCCCAGTACAAAAAAAAACTGTTTTTATTACTCCAAAATTCCATAATAACGTCTAACACATACCAAAGCATTACTTCCCGTTGTCGAAACCACGCACGGTTGTCAGACATGATAAACGACATCAGGTGGCTTTTAATCAATAAATACTTATACCCAGTGGGTGAATACTGAGATAAGTATTTATTGTTAACATTAGCTTGTTATTGAACTGAATGAATTTGTATATTTTGTTGCTATTGTTCTATACACGAATAACTTCGTCCTGAATCTATATATTATTTAATTATGTCGTTTTGTTGGAGGTGTTTATAACCAGAACATTTTGGATGAAAGAATATAATTCTATAATTATGGCGCATGGTATATTTTACAACATATATTTTTTATACCATTACTGTATAAATAAATAATCGGAAACCAAAAAATATGTTCATTTAATGATGGTAACCGCATTCTACGCATTCGAAATTAATACATTAGCAGGCAATTTATTATAATCAAATTAGTTACCATTTCTTTTATGAGGTAATATAATTATAATAAGCAAATGATGATATAGTTTGGTCTACAAATATTTTAGCGTTAAGTAATTTTTTCGATTATTTTAACCGTAACAAATCTGCTATTAACCTGCATCCTTTTTTTCACGCCATAGAAAAACTCCAGCGTAACACATTCTGCAGCAATCTTTTATAGTAGCACGATGTCTGTGTGTCCGAAGCGTAAAGAATTAATACGATGGCAACAGCGAATGGTTTTTATTTGTCTCGCTGTCGTGAAGATTGTGAGATGTTTAGTGTACGAGATATCGAATAATAGTTCGATCATAATAAAAAATATTTTTGATTTTACAACATAATCATTGGAGTGATTTCAAGGACTGTTGATGAAACTAACAATTAAACATCGGTATCACCTCACACGTGATTTGATTAATTATTCGAGGACTGGAAATGTTTCGAAAAATTCTAAATTTTGCATCATCAACCGAATTTCCGTGAATAAATAAAATTAAAACACCATCATTATAAACATCCCCCTTAACTTTTCCTCTAAACAAGCAACGACATGCGAACTCTACTTAACCAATATCGTTAGCAATGTATGCGAAGGGACATCCTATCTCTTTAAATTCGGCAAACAAAACGACCTTCCAAGAATCGATGTTTTTTCATGAATTATTTGCGTGTTTATCATAAAAAACATTACTCTTACGTCGAGTTCCCTTGGCTTATCGACGGCTTTTAATAATTTGACACTGTCTGATTCAATATGATGTCCCTTTTCAATTAAATGCTGTGCTACTGCGGACTTTTCCTTTCTTCCGTATCGAAAGTTGAGCTAGATGTTCTTTGTATCTAGTCTCTATTTAATTTCCGTTTTCCTTTTGAGGATATAAATTTGATCACATCTTTTACATTCAATTTCGGTAAATTCCCGACTTCATGTCCCATCTCAGGTTTGTCTTTCGGATGTTGGTTAAAAGATTTTTTAACGTTCTATTGGTCTTATAACAAACATTTAAATTAAAATTTCCAAAACGCGGTTCAATGCCATTTAGTTATAGGGAAAACGAACAACTTAATGAATTTCTTTTAACGGTTATTCGATGGGACTAAAGTAATTCAATTTGTGACAGTGAAACTTATATTGGGCTTTTTTAGTGTGCATACAACATCTGCAGAAAAAGAGAAACCATTATAAACCGCTATTCTCTTAATAAATTCTAATTCCTTCTGAAATCTCACTTTATTTAGCGGGAATTTAACCAATCTATTAATTAAAAAATTTATCGCGGACATTTTCTGTTGATCACAATGTTTCCAATCCATAAGCGATTTGAATCTGCTAGAATGAATCTATTCGTATTTGTTTCTTTTTTCTGTAGATGTCAATTTCCAATCTATTATGTTCATTCCTAATAACTAGAGTATCCAAGAAAGGAACGTTTGTTGTTCAATAAATTTAACTTAAATTTAATGGTATTAAATCTAATTTAATTTTGTGAAAAATTCTTAATTTTCTTTCAAATTTATATTATTTAAAAAAAATTGTGATCCACGTACCTAAGCCAGTTTCTCGGAAAATTCTCTCTGCAGATGTTGAGATCTACGCTTAAAAACCCAATATAAGAATCACGTCACGTTTGCTAGTTCGAACACCGCGAATATGTCATCCACGTACCTAAGCCAGATTCTCGGAAAATTCTCTTCTGTCAAAAGTTGAATGCACGTTTAAAAAAGCCCAATATAAGAATCACGTCAGAAATTCCACTAATTTAGTCCCATCGAATAACCGGGAAAAGAAATTCATTAAGTTACCGTTCCACCCTATAACTAAAGGATTGAACCGCGTTTTTCAACAGTTTAATTTAAATGTTTGTTATAAGACCAATAGTACGTTAAAAAATCTTTTGGAGGTTTATAAAGAACATTTTGAGATGGGACAGAAGTCGGGAATTTATAAAATTGCATGTAAAGACAACATCAAATTTATATCGGGCAAACAAAACGGTCAATAAGACGGATACAAAAAACATCTAGCTCATGTTCGGAAGAAAGGAAAAGTCCGCAGTAGCATTCGCATTTAATTGAAAAGGGACATCATTATAATCAAATTAGTGTCAATTTATTAAAAGGTCGAATATAATTATAACTCGACAAATGATGATATTTTTGGTCTATAAATATTTTACGAAAATAATCTCGATTATTTTAAGAACCATCGATTCTTGGAAGGTCGGTTTTTTTTACGAATTTAAAGAGAAAATGTCCAGCGCAACATGTGCTAACGATTAGTCCGGTTAAGTAGAGTTCGCATGCGTTGCTTGTTTATACAATAAGTAGGGGGATGTTTATAATGATGGTGTTTTAATTTTATTTATTCAATCGGTATTCGTCTTGATGATCGAAAACCCATTGTGTTTTGAAACACGTGTAACCGAATAATTAATCAAAGTTCGATGGTAATAAAAAATATGTTTGATTTTACAACATAATCATTCATTAAAACTAATGTACTTGTTGAATTAACTAAGTTGCTATTGAAATAAATTGCATTAGACATACGAGGTGTTAATGAATTAAGAAAACATGAAAATGCTTTAAAATTAAGCTCATTATCTTGTATTTTACTGTTGTTAATAGAAAAAAAATCATTAAAACATAAAACTAGATTAAGTACAAAATTTCATGTCTGAATTTAGATGTTATAGTTATATGTTTAATATATGTAGATAACTCTCTCTTAATTTAACTTTGTCAATCAGAAACTCTTGTTTATGTGGATAATATTGAACATCATTAGTGTAGATTTGTCATTTATGCCTTGTTAATTTTAAACTATGTTAACTATTTAAGAACTTATTTATTTAGTTAAATGTTATGGTATTAGAAGAGATAGATTTCCAACCAACAATAAATGAAAAATGTACATTTAATTTTGTATTTAATTTAATTTCATGTTTTTGTGGAACTTTTTCTATTAACAATAACCTCTGAAATGCAAGATAATTTTCTTAGTTTATTACCGCCCTATTTGTCTAATGCATTTTATTTCTCTAGTAAACTAATTAATTTGACAAGCATATTTTTTTTAAGAATGATTTTGTCATAAAGTCAAAAATAATGTTTATTGTCCTCTTAGAAACACCTTCCGGGGACACAGTATATTCGAAATTAGAAAAGTTTTCCAAGTAGGTACATACATAAATACAAAGCGTCGAAATCCACATTATTACAAGTTATTCGTTTTCCAATCCATAAGCGCATTAAAAATGTTTGTTTTATGCATTTGCAATATATTCGAGCCCATTCAAATTTTATGCAAATAACGTATAGGATGTCTTAACTAATTAGAGAATTTCAATAATAGTGAAGTAAAAGGGACAAATTTTCAATATTTTCTTAAAATGTACAATCTTTCAAACTTTCACAATGTGTTCTTAATTTATCGCATTAATATTCAAAAGGAAATTGATGGTAATTGACGTTACTGGAAGAAGTCTAAACTATAGTCTTAACATGTACATATACCAGGGTCCGTGAAACTTCTGCAGTTTATCCATTACTGACCTAGTTTTCAAAATTCAGAAAAAATATATAGAAAAAAGTTATGGGAATGCATAATTGTAGGTTCTAGAAATTTTGGCTATACGAAGTGTTTCGTTTTGTCGATACAGAACCTAAGTACCTATCTTATTTTAAATAGAATATTCTTTACACTGTTTTTATTCTTCAAAACAATACATTCACTTTATTATGAAGTGTTGGTAAATATTTGGAATTGTTGTCTTGTTTCTAACTTAGATATCTCTCCCCCTGCTCATGGATTCATATCAATAATACTTTCTACTTAGCGTATTATATTCATCGGACATCTTCGGCTAAGAAAGAGGCCGCAGGGGATACAATACCGATGTAACGTGTATATACCCTGTGTAATTATAATTTTAAATCTCGATATGTGTATTTACCTGCTAGCGGTAGAATATAGGACTTTATTGAACCCTACTTTTATACCTGTGGTGGTCCGTTTTCCTAAATATATAATATATAACGTAAACATTTAGTTATTGTTAGTCTTCCAGACTTTTACTAGTCAATTTTTAATGCATATTATAACAACATACTTATTTGGATATTAAAATAATACTCATTTTATTGAGGCATACACGTTTATTGATGGACAAATCTCACAAGAAATCCGTCCCAACAAGGATCTCTTATAGTAAAAACAAATAACTGATATACGGGGATGTTTGTGAGAACGGCCTATGAAAAGTATTATACAAACGAAACGGGATTTTAAAACTAATTTTTGCGGTCGGTTGAATATGAAGTATTACGTGAAAATATTTTTGTATACAAATATTGAATTTGAATTCCTGTTAACCGAAAGTGGGCATCAACTTCGATATTTTAAGTAGCATGTTATAAATTTAATTACAAATTCAGCTTCTAAGATACATTTTACACATATTATATGTATCATACGCTATACCTAAATATGATACCATTCCTTCTGAGCTTTTGCAATTAAATAAAAAAAGTGACAGATACCGATCCTTACTTTATAGTGATATTACGTCACGTAGGAGTAGAAGAGACAAATGAAATTTTGCATATACACAGCTGATATCGTGTAGTTATACAGAGTTTGAAGTTATTTTCTGTAACACAGGGTGTTTAAAAACAGTTGCTTACAAATAACTTCAAACTTCGGAAAGCCGCGTTTTTTTAATGCAACGGTATGTATTTTCTTAGATATTCTGATTTTACAAAAGATTATCTTTTAATCTATATTAGTCCCATACCTGTCGTTTTGGTTAGTCGTTTTCGCATAACTGAGAGAAATATATCTGCACCGGTATAATAATTATCATGTCCAACACGAGAATGTATTTTACAACAATAAGAAGGAACAATATTAAAGTATGAGTGGATAATACGGTCATTAAAATACGCGCGATCAAATATAGCAAGTGCAGATTGGTGTCTCTGATTTAAAAAACCGAGGATTTAATCTTTCATATAATATCAATTGCACATTTCACATTCCTTTAAAAAAAGAGTTTTTTTTCGATAAAATTATTATAAAATATCCCATGACAGTTTTTGACATATTTATCAATAACTTCTTATTTGTAAAAGGTTGTTTTGTCAGATCGATTAGTTGACATTTATACTTGACTTACTTTTGAATTGTTGACGTTGCCCCTAGTTATTTTAAAACACGCGCGTTTTAATGATCGATTTACGCACGCGTTTGCATGTTTTAAACAAGCAATAGTTATTTACGAACCAAGTGCGTGAAATCATATTTCGCGAATGAGTGCATCATAACCAATTCAAAGTTTGGAAAACGCTGTGTAAATCGATTTATACAACTTTCAAGAGAATATTGGCAATTGTCCTCAACATTCCGAATTCCACACTTCTGTAATGTGTCATTAAAATCATAGCATTATGTTCTGTAGTGTGATTGATAATAACCTAAAAAAAAACTTTCTATTCCCATACTTAAATTGTATTATTAGATATGCTGAACCTGTACTTTAATGATGTCCATTGCGATACAGATTTTCATTATGATATAAGTTTACTTAAATCCAATAGGAATACAGATTTTTCATTACGACACAAGTTTATATCCAATAAGAATGCGACATTCCAATATTCAATATGGCCGTGACTACATATCTGACAGATATAAAGATTAATTAAACTTGACAGATGGACACGAATTCGCGAAATGTTTCACGCACGAAGTTTGTACAATATTTTTTGTACGAGAACTATAATAATAATACATATTGTTAAATACGTTATCGTTGATGACCATATTATTAAGGTTAGGGATTTATGATTTTAAAATGTCACTAAATTAATCAAGTTCCAGGAAGTACCAACTTTAACTTTTAAAAACTCGTCTTTAAAGTGACTTTTAGATACGCACGCAAATCGAATCGTGAAATGACAGGTTTTGATAAGCGAGTTCAATAAAATAGATTTTTTATTACGACACAAGTTTATATCCAATAAGAATGCGAAATTCCAATATTCAATATGGCCGTGACTAATATCTGACAGATATAAAGATTAATTAAACTTGACAGATGGACACGAATTCGCGAAATGTTTCACGCACGAAGTTTGTACAATATTTTTTGTACGAGAACTATAATAATAATAATACATATTGTTAAATACGTTATCGTTTATGACCATATTATTAAGGTTAGGGATTTATGATTTTAAAATGTCACTAAATTAATCAAGTTCCAGGAAGTACCAACTTTACTTTTACGCACTCGTGTTTAAAGTGAATTTTTACGCACGCAAATCGAATCGTGAAATGACAGGTTTTGATAAGCGAGTACAAAAAATGGTTTACCAATAAAGAAAATTATTGTATTTGTTACAAAACGTATTATAATCTTAGTATTTCTTGTAATCTTTATTTTACCTGTAATAACATACAGATTGTTGTCGCTTCTGTACAATACGTTTCTCTCGGTGTAAAAAATTTAGATTATCTAAGAATTTTTCCAAAAAATTAATAATATAAATATAGCAATATACAGAGTTCACGATATTTTTGCAATAATTTTGCCCACGAAGATTTTCCCAAACATTATGGACAGCCTCTTGAAGATAGGCGAGCGCTCATATATTTGCCGAGTCTACAAGATTTTTCTAATAATTAACATATCTATTAAAGAAAGTGTTATTTTGTCTATTGTATTATGTTCCCTACAATAATCAACAGTAAATTCAATTGTTTATTAAAATCTGACATTAGGTTCCACCACCTTAAACAGAGAAGAAATCGATTTGATCCGATTTATTTAATCCACTTATAATTAAACACAGAAAATTAATTAAATTTAAATTAATCAATATGTAATTCTAATATTTAGGTATACATATATTCAATGATTTTAAAGATTAAGCACTATTATGTTATAAAATTATATTTTATAATGACAATGTAGGCATTAATGTAAGCAGGTTTATTGTTTAACTGCGTTATCATCTATCTACTCTATTTAAACCCATAATTACAAAATATTGCATTTTGTAATTAAAAATAGATTAACGAGGTTACAGACTCTTCGAAACGATACTTTTAAAAGGATAATAATGGATTCGCAATATATCAGTTATTTATTTTTCTATAAAAAAGATCTTTGTTGGGACGGATTTCTTGTATGATTTGTCAATAAAGGTGTATTCCTCAATAAATGAATATTATTTTAATATTCAAATATAATATACCTTAAAAATTGTCTGTAATAAAAGTCTGAAAAACTAACAGTAAATAAATATATTACATATTTAGGAAAACTGACCATCACAGGTATAAAAGTAGGGTTTAATAAAGTCCTATATTCCACCACTGGCAGGTAAATACACATATCGAGATTTAAAATTATAATTACACAGGTTATATACACGTCTGTTTTGTATCCCCTGTGGCCTCATTCTTAGCCGAAGATATCCGATGAATACAATACGCTAAGTGGAAGGTATTATTGATATAAACCCGACGGCTGGGGGAGACATTACTTTAGAAAGAGACTGTACGTAAAACTACAGGGTGTAGCACCTAAGGTGCCTCGGACCGTAGGTCCTTTATCATCATCGTTGGATAACTGAAATTCCAAGTTTTCCATTTGTAAAAAAAGCAACACATTTCATAACATTAAAAAGAAAAAACAAGTTGTTAGATCAATTTGTCGAAATACGTCATTTTTCAAAATCAATTCTGTCATGATAAAACAATAGAAGTGCAATTGTCAAAGCAAACGAAAAGAATAACAATAAACTGACAGAAGCATTATTGTTATCTGATAAACGTTGGGAGAATGCCTGGAACTCAACAAGAAATGGTTGACATGGTGTTTATTCTTGGTGAATGTTTCAAAAATTGTTTGTTGGCGTTACGAGTGTAGGCTGAGAGATATCCTCTCAGAGCATGTCCAAATCCACTTCCTTTTAAAAAGGTATTGGATAGATTTACGACTACTGGCACTGTTCAACGCGCAAAGAGAGTGAAAACGAAGCCAGTTTTGACCGTAGAAAACAAGTTGCAAGTTGTGAAGGCTGCTGTTGAAAATCCTCATATCAGTATCTGTGAATTTAGGAAGACTGATATTTTAATGCGTTGTGTGTATCGTACTTTTGAGAAGTATAAGTTCCATCCGCTTAAAATTCAATTGCACCAGGAATTACAACCTCAAGATTTTGAAATCAGGCAGAATTTCTATAATTGGGCAATCAACAAAATCGACCACGGTGAATCCTACCTTATGCGCGTGTTATTTTCGGATGAATCGACATTCCATAAAAATGGGGTAGTCAATCGCCACAACTGTCATTATTACGCCGATGAGAACCCGCACCTCATGAGAATTGGAAACCACCAGCAAAGATAGTCACTCAATGTTTGGGGTGGTATATTGGGAGAACACCTACTTGGTCCTTACTTCTTTGACGGGAACCTGATGGCAACAGTTATTTAAGGTTCCTTCGTCACAACTTGATTAAACTTTTGAAAGTCGTCTCGTTCGGGAATATCTTAACGAAGATTTCTAGATACATGGATTGAAATGAAAAATTTCAGCGAGATACAGTCAAAATCAGAGATATCAAACATGTGTAAGTTTCGAAAAATCGAAAAAAATGTTTAAAGTATCTGAGCAAACGCAGAAAAATGTGGAGGCCTAGGAAAGGTAATGAACTTGCAATGAGTCGGTTGTTATATTCTGTTCGAGATATCATCTATACTTGGATCTCCCTTTGGAGTTGGTATCGATATTATAATTACCTATTTTGTTTGAAATAATTTCTCTTTTCCTGTAATCTTCATACTATGAACTTAATAGGTTAGACTATCAATGGTTGTTATGGTAGCTAGGTTAACTCTCCCGTCGATAGATGGCATAGTCTCTGTCGTTGATGAATTTTCTAATACTTAAATAATAGTTATGCGTTGCTCAATAATTTTCACTTTCTTTTTCGTTCTATTTTTTAATGCGCATAATTTTAGAATTTTAGCTGAGATTATATACGTTGAAATTGTAAAGATTCAGTCCGTACAAATTGCGGCTAATTTAACTATATATTTTTGGTGTGTATAACTACTTTTGTCTTAAAAATTACTTTATTGTGGTTACCATTACACTATTTTTTTTATTTTGGGTAACGTACAGTAGATTTCTTTAATTATTATTATTTCATAAAAATTTAAAGACTGCCATATTTTAGTCAAATTAGTTTATTCGTTCACTAAGTTTATCTCTTTTTCTGTATTATTTTAAAAACTATCAATTTTTGCTAAGCACATACCCGCCTTCCGATTTCCGGGATAAATACATCAAGATTTTTCGAAGCAATTGTGAAATCAGTGGCGCTACAAACCTGGCATTTTTATCCACGACCACACTGGGTCAAAATTGCAAAAAGAAAAAGTTGTACAGGTGGAAGTCCATATATGTATATGACGAAATATAGGGATTTTTTAACTAACAATTATGTCTCAAGTTTGAATAATATTTTTTATTAAAATGCATCACAAATGTATCTGGCCTAACATAAAAAATGTTTTAGAAACCTTTCTAAACCAGAGGAATGCAACGCGCCTCATATGACGAATTACCATCTGTTTTCAAAGTTTTTAGGTGTTGTGGTATCTTACTTTCTTATCCCTTTTTATACTTACCTTAGGTCTTTACTTAATGATTCTGAAATAATTAAGATTTTCGAAAAATATTTTATGTTAGAAAAGCGCAAGCAGATTTGTACTACAGCGAATTCAAACACTATAAACTGGTTGTATATTAATGCAGATACACCTATAACAATAAAGAGTAGGCCAGGTGCGGAAGTAATAGTCGGTTAGACATCAGGCGTGGTAAAACACGGGAGAGAGATTATGACTAAAAACCGAACATCCTCAGTCCAGTCGCTGTTAGTTCTTCGCGACCGCGAAGTTGATAAAGCCGGTACGCTAAAGTAGAACGCGGTTTGTGACAGCTAACCACGTGGTTATAGTAGATCAAAGCGTAGTCTTTTTTTGTTTCCGTATATATTAAAGATATATAGAGTTCAGTGCTCGATTTTTAATTTTACGCAAAAATATGACGCGCTTTCACCAGCTCATGTGTTCTATAATGTGAGATTTGTAATGACTGGATGGACTTGATTTACTTATCGTTTTAATTCCATATTAATTTTATAAATTTATTTGTTGTTTTTGAATGAAGAAGATCATGGATTTTTTCATGCAGAACCGCAGGTCTTTCTTTCCAAAAAGGTATTTACTATTCAATGCATAATCTAATGTTAATATAGATATGGTATTTAATTTTTAAGGTCACTAGAATATCCGAAAATTCTATTCATCATCGCTTTCCATCAAATTAAAGCTAATGAGAAGCGGATAGTTCACTGTTTTTCTATGTTAAAACGCACGTCCTTGCCGTAGCGAATTCGTCCGTAATAATTACATCATAAAATTATATATGTATAAGTACACACGCACAATATTGATATGAGGATAGTTGGCTTTAAAAAAATTGAATAATTTATCTCTAGACATTGACCCTGTACCAAAAATAAAATACACAGATTTAGCAATTTTATAACTATAAATTCAAAACAAAGATACTTTTGTATTTGTCATCCAATACTTGTTTAGAAATAACAATAAGCTGTATCACATTATTATCGCATTTATTACAAGAACAGCGACTAATATCAAATCTACCATCAACCTTGCTTATAGCTAATTCAAAATTTTCTTTTAAAATACATATAATGATATCTATACCTTAATTTGGGGTAGATTTTATGTATGTTCAATTAAAATACACACAATGCCGTTATGCAGCAGCATAAAGAAATAACAATAAGCAATTTTAAAAATAGTCCTAAAATCCTATATGTTTAGCAAACCATTTAATTTTTTTCTGGTAGGTAAGTCTTTTGAATATTAATTTTACAGTTTTCAATTTGGTGTGTGGAAATAAAAATTAATTAAAATTCTTGGGAGTCTTGAACTGTTTAGATGTAATCTTTGTAAATAATAAGAAATGTTTACATTATAAAAGTCTCCGTTACTTTGGAAAACGATGATCCTCAACAAGTTCATTAGAATTTTTTTTCAATTGACAGTATGTAAGTCCTTCTTTAATTAAAAGAAAATACGGAATTCATATATATTTTGGAAAAATATTAAAATTGTTAATATTCTAATTAATACTTTAACTTTATGGAAACTTAAAAATTTAAAAATACATTTAAGTGAACTGAAATATACTGGAACCATCAAACCTCACTAAAAAGTGAAAGTATTCATTTCGGATATTGTGTTAAATAAATTATTATTTTGCAATTTCAAGGTACTAATAAGGCAGTGTTGATTATTACGGTTCTCTATCTACTGTAAAACTTCCTTTCTTGACAGTGCAAAACTGTACCAAAGTTGGAAAAACTTTCGCTACTTTAACTTCTTGCTGCTATTCTAACGCAGACGATCTGTTCTTCGTTTGCTTTTTTTGGAGTCACAAACTATTAGTTCACTATAACTCCCACAATGGGGTAGGTTATAGGAGTTGGAAGCTTTGTAAATAAACATCTGTCGTCACTCGATTTTCTCGAGAAACTAAACTGCCTGAGTAACTTCAGCCTGTACATTTTTTATAGTTATAGTTACAAATCGTTTTTTTTTCTGAATTTATCCGAGCAGTAATTGTACGATGTAGATGCGGTGCGTTTATCATAAAAATGCAATTTTTATATCTAAGAAAAAATTACACATTATCTCAACATTCTGTTCAAGAATTTCCTATTACGTTCATTAACTACTCTGAAACATATAAGATGCAAATTAGTCGTACTCCCTACCAGGATATGAACTACGCCAAATCGACAATAAACTGCCTCGACATTTTTGCCACACTCAACTTTTTCTTTATTTTAACGCTAAAGTGCGTTTTAGGTACCAAATAATAATGAAGTGCGGTAAAAATGTTGAGGCGGCTTGCTGTCGATTTGACGTGGTTTCCACAAACTCAAAATCTAAGAAATGCAATTTTGATGGAAACCTTCACAATTGTAACCTGGTATGTATCACATTTGTAGCTAGATAATATAGGCGTTAGAGAATCTGCGTTTCGGGGTTTGATCCCCGGTCCAGACATTTTTTAAACCTACAAGATGATTGAGTCATACTCTGGCCGCATCATATTCTATCAAAATACAGCAATCTTACTTTGCTCTCTTCCAATGTAGAGTGTGGTAAAAATGATAATTGTTATTTTATTGCATTTGACCTATTTTTACAATTGCTCCAGCTCATCTCACTTAACATTTAGAATATCTAAATATTTTTGCTTAAACGCTGATTACACTGATTGAATTCTGAATGTGTCAAATTTAGTCGAATTACAGTAATACTTTGTTAATCCGGAACTAATTAAAACAGTGCTCACCCGGAATAATTAAAAATCCGGATAACTGCATTATACGAGTAAATACACACAAACCAGTGATTAGAAACTTAAGGTAATGTTTGTTATTACAATATAGACACCTAATAATTATGAATGATGAAGGAAATCTTCAGTTTTGTCTGTCAAGTGCGCTTCTCCAGTTTAATATGTAACACTAAGAAACTAAATAAATATGCATATATTTGCAGCAGTGACCTATGATTTTAAAATGCTTAGAGATAAATGGTATTTGTCTTCATATTAGTGAGAGAGGTTAAATGATGGCAGATGTATTTGGAAAAAGAAGCATGGTTATCAATTTTCCCGTCTCAATAAATTTAAATTTAACTATAAAATATATTTATTTCAAGGAGCCTGTTTCTTCGAAATAAGAATAAAATTTTAACAAAAATATTTTGATTCTATGGAAAAGTCTTTCGTTCTTTTAACAACAATTTGGTTTATTTAAGAATGTTTGATCAAAAAATGCAATTTTGTTGAATTAGTACAAATATTTTCTATGTATCTATTATCTACTAGATATTGATCTTCTTTACAATATCCATCCTTAATTAAAAAAGAAACATGCATAATAAGTACTTACACGTCCTTCTAAATTGTTTCCTTCAGGATCATATGTGTATAAATAACGTCAGAAAACACCGTTATGGTTTTAAATCTTTTTTAATGACAGCGTTTGCGTTTTGCTTCCTTGCTGCTGTCATACGAAATGATTAATGTAATTGTATAGTTAGTTACAGCTGCAGCAATTGCTGCTGGCAAAATTATTGCAACGATTGTTAAGATCTGCACTAGATCTAATTGCTACTGACCTCCTTTAGCGTTTTTCTTCTGCATCAATTGCCATTTATAATACATCTCGCACGTATCTCGTATAGTAGTAGCTATGTGGAATATAAATGACAATTCGCAAGTGTATCAGTCTATTGGTTTTTTAATTTTTTGTTTTTTGTTTATTACAATGTTGCTTTTTATTAGTAAAAAAAATAATTCATTTTTGCCCAGCGTGTATCTTCTAAAAACACATGTTATTTTAACGATAAAAAAATATTTTGTTAAACCGTAGACTTAACGTAGATGTAGACTTAAATACATTATATAGAGTGTTCTAGAAATCAGTGTCTTTTTGAAACAATTATCAACAATTTAGTTATCTATTAAACTAATAGATAATTAAATTTAGCTTTGAACTAACCCATAAAAGTAGTGTTTCAATTTGAAAAAATTAAGATTTTTCCATTTCAATTGTTTCAAAAAGACACCGATTTCTAGAACACTCTGTATAACATATTTAAGTCTACATCTGTTTATTGTCATCATACGAGATGCTTCTAACGTTATGTTAAGTTTCATAATGTTAGATTTTCCGTTACCGAAATAATGGCATTTTTCTGAAGAGAGCGAAATGTCAAAATTTTCAAACAAATGTCAATATCTTGTAAACTAATGAAAATAATTGAATATGATCCTGTATAAAGTTACCTTAAAATTCCTCAGGAAATTCAAAAATTTGATCATATATAGGATGTTCCATTTAAAAATGTAAAGATACTGATGGTTACGGGCAAACTAAACACCCTATATATCGTAGAATAATTTTGCGTTATAAATTTCGTAAAACTAAACAACTTTTGTATTTAAATATTTGCTGTATTTTGCATAAAAATGGAGATATGGAAGAATATGGCACTATTGTTACTCCCTATAAGTACACATTCAACAACCCAGATTCTAGGTTTGCTGATCATAATGCTAATATATTAATATGTGCAATGGTGCCACAACCCAGCATCGATGTAAAGGACACGCCGTGAAAGGGTGGTTAGGATTTACATATGTCTGTCATATGTCAGCCTCAATTCATTCGTATTTAAATAATTCAACTTATAATTTGTTTTGCACTTCTTTAAGATATCTATCTTGTTGTTTCTATAGAATTTGATTTATTTTATGAAGAAACGTAATCAATATTTTTGACATATTTTTGGCATATGCAACTTGTCACAGATACGAGAATATATACATATGTATACAGGCTAACAACTTGAACTACGAAAGCCTATTGATAGGAGAGGGTGGTGGGAGTTAAATGCTTGTTCAAAATCTACTAGTAAGATTTGCAATTTAATATTTGGCTCATAGCACTTTTCTATTATTTGATTAATGGTATGTATGGAATCTACGGTCGATCTGCCCGGACTAAAACCATTCTGATAATCTCCGACTTTCTCTTTGACGTATTTTTGTATCCTCCTGAGTATTAAACTACTTAAGATCTTATAAGCTGTATTGAGCTATATTGAGTAATTCCTCGATAGTTGTTACAATTTGATGGGTCTCCCTTTTTTAGTATTGGAATTATAATAGATTTCCATTCTGACGGCATTCTTTCATTTTCCCAAATTTGTACCATTAATTCCAATAGTGTTTGCATTAGAGCGTCGCCTCCGTATTGAATCATTTCATTCACAATGGTGTCTGGTCCTGCTACTCTATTGCGTTTTAATCTGTTTAATATTTCATTGAATTCTTCCTCCGTGGGTATATGTGTTTCGTCTAGTACGTTTGCTTTATTACTTCTTTCGATATGGTTTATTTCTTCTTCATCTGTTCTTCTCAGTAAAGTACTGAAATGTTTCTCCCATTTTTGGTCTTCAATATTAATTGTAGTCGATTTTCTAGTCTGGTTTTTGATATGACGATATATAGCTTAGCGTTGTTTTGGTTGTCGTTCTCCAGTTGATTATTGTGTCAATCCATTTTGCTTTCTTCTTTTTGATATATCCGCCACTTTCTTTTCACTTGTGTTTGTATGTTTCGTAGTCTGTTTGTTTTCCTATTGCTAGCCATTTTAATATTGCCTCATTTTTTTGGTTAATAATTATTTCGCATTCCTTGTCGAACCATTCTTTATTTTGTTTCCTAGATCCTTTATTCATTGTTTTTCTCGTCGCACTGAGAATACAGTTTTTAATATGATGCCACTTTTGTTCTATATTACCACTCCTTTCTTGCAGTAACTGGTTTGTTATTTCCTGTTCGTATACTTCCTTCTTGTTGTCCTCGGTTTATGACTCTCAATTGTAACTTTGCTATCACCAAATAGTGGTCAGAATCTATGTTTGCGCCCCGGTATGATCTTACATCGTGTATCATTTTTTTTTTTTTGTTTGATGTTAATACGTGATCGATTTGGTTTCCTTTTGATGTGCCAGGTATTGTCCATGTTACCTTATGCTCTGTATTATGTTTAAACTTAGTACTGGCAATAATCATTCATTCATTTCAGTTGCTAAATTACAGACCCTAATTCCATTCTCATTTGTGTTTTCGTAAATAGTTTGTTTTCCAACGACATTACTCCAATAGTCTTCTTTACCGATTTTTGCATTAAAATCATTATTAGTGTGTTTTGGAATTGCCTCACGATAGGAGAATACAGAATGCAATAATTCGACTTTGGCAACACCGTACTTCTATGTCATATCACCATCTCCGTCATTCTAATGCATGCATATATTTCACCATTGCATGTAATGCAATAGTGGTATTTATAATATGCCGAGTATCTGGTTTATTCAACCTGTATATCAATCAATGCCTTAGCAACAGCGTGCCAGGTGCTATTGTACTTACCTATTATTATTTGTTTCTGTAATTAAAAAGAAATATTGCATCGAAATTTCAAAAAATGAATATGGTGTATTAAGAGAATTTCCTGTCATCCTCTACCGGCCACCCAGCCTTATATAGCGAGCATGTCATTGTAAAATCCATACATTAGACTCTAGTCAGTTTCATACGAAAGCTGTAGAAGTGACCGTATTGTAAGAAAAATAAAAAGAAAGGTTGAACATTATTATACTAGAGTTTACGAGCATAACATAAATGATGGAGCCAAGCTAGTATGTGATAATTATCTTTAAATATGTAAATTCCGTAACACATATGAAGACGCACGTGGAATATGTTTGATTTAACAACCATGTTGCTAGCGAATTTACTTTTCGCCTTACTTCGACAACCATTATGAAGCTAGTGCTAAAAACATTAGAGAAATGTTAACTTCCAACAACCTAAATATTAGTGTTGGCTATTGATGGTGAGGTAAAAAATTATCGAGTTATAAATAGGTTGAGGGAGTTTAGGACAACGTTTCAGATGCATCTACATTTGCGTTGAGTGCTTTCAAACATTATTTAAAATACATTATTAGACGTTAACGAGACGTTCTATGCCTATAAGGACATTGTGTCTAATAAATTTCCAGAATGATGTAGGAAGCCTGACAGGTTTCAAAGAAGAATCCAATATATCAGTTCTGTGACTTAATTTTTCTGTCAGCTTTTTCACTTTCAACACGTAAAAGTTTAATAAGGGCAATACAGTATTTTTCTTTTGGTTTTCCTCTTGCGTCAATTGCTTTTCCTCAAATGATTTTCTGGTTTTGCAAACGTCAAATTTGTTTGTCAAATGAGACACTTCTTTTGTCAAATCACTTTCCCGTTATGTCAAATGCTTATCCCCTATTATTTATATTACATATTCTATACATATTTAGAGGGAGAGGGATTTATTTAAATGTACGATAAAGACATATATAATCTAACACATGTAATTTCATTTAAAATTTCATTTCTCTGTAAACAATCTGGTAAATAAGACTCCATGTGTTGTATATAATGTAGACAGTTTTGTGGGGTTATATGTTCAGAAGCATTATGAACTGCGTCGTATAGTTCATTTTCGTTCGCCGGTTGAGCTCTTCGTATAATTTGTTTCCATTGGCTGAAGAGTTCCTCAATGGGATTTAAAAATGGGCTATAAGCTGGTAGAAACACTGGCAAATGACCATGAGCTCTAATGAGGGCCAATACTTCATCATTTCGATGGAACCTAACGTTGTCCATAATAAGATGTGCTCCTTCTACACCGTCCTGATGTAAATGGTTAATTAATGTTCTAAGAAATTCCGAAAAATGAACTGCATTGTAGGGCATATTTTGTATTTGAAACATATACAAGGAATTCATGTTCATGGCAGCAGCAACAGAATAATTGCGTCCTCTTAATTAGGCTTTTATTTTTGATGCTCGAGTATTTTTAATAGACCTTCTCTTGAGTTCACTTATATACCGTACTCATCAATAAAATAAATTTTCTTTCGTTCCAGCATAATTCTATTGTATGATATTTGTTGAAGAAGTGGCCATTTGTTTAAACATTTTTTTTTCAACTGACGCAGAGTAATGGAGCAGTCCTCATCAATCCAGTCGCAAATTTGTTCTTTCTGAGCTAAAGATAATTTTGGCTGTCGATCCCCAGCACTTACCTTTGCAACATTATTAGTCCTACTATAAGTTGCTTCTAACAGGTAAAACCGAAAATTGTTGTGCTACATTTTTCACAGTGAAACCACTATTCAAAAAATTAATGACTAAAATACGTATTTCATTGCTTAGTTTGGCATTTTTTCTCATGTGACCATTGTTATCCATATCAATACACCGAATATTTAAGCACGTAAAATGTTTGCGAAACTCAATTGACAAATACGGAAACACATAAGGACAAATAAGGAATTTCATTGACAAAACAAGCCTACTAGTACAGAATCATTGGAAAAGCATTAGACACATTTTCAAAAGCAATTGACAAAAGAGGAAATGCAAAATAAAGACTGTAACAGGTTTATTATTTAATAACATATGTTACCATTTTAATGAACCTCTGCTACAAAAAATCATATTGAGTATTTTAAAATAAATTTATTTGGCAATTTTATTTAAAATTTCACCAACGTAATAAATTAAATTACCACAATGAATTAATTTTATCAAAATATTTTTTCAACTTTATAAATAGCTTAACAACTTTGATATGATGTGCCATAGTTTTGTAAGTCTTATTTTCGCCAATAACCGATTGGATTAATTAAACCACTATAAGGGGAGGATGCAAAAAATGCACATATAACATCGAACAACTGCGACACTACATACAAAACCACTTATAAATTGAATACCAAGCGAACTTTCTAAAGTCATTTAAGAACCTCCAAATACCTACATTGTGTCTATCTACGAAAAGAGTCGAATAGAATTGTTGACCAAATAAATTAAAAGGTTCCAAATGTAGTATAACGAATACACAATTTAGAGAACGCGCGCTTGTCACGTTACAATACAACTTTGCATACATAAAAAGGTAGTTTTGAATGAAACCATTAAGCAAATAAACGCAAAAAAAGAGATGTAGTGGATAGCAGCGGACGGAACACCGTTGTTTTTTTCGACATTCTACACTCGCTTGAGCAGCGGATTACACACATCGCCGTAAACGTGCATAATTTATTTTCATTTACGACAGCTACACACTACAACACTGACAATAGAACAGAGATACGAGACAGGCACGTAAAAAATGACCTAAAGAGGAATAACGGTATTAGCGAATAGCTCTACAAAACGAGAGTAAGGACAAACGGACATGTTCCTTATACTTTTGGATTCGTATAGTGAGAATCTAGAATCTATGCCTGTAACTTTTCGATTGGATCCGAACATACATACATCTAATGTATATAAACTCATTAAGATTAAAATGAGGTAAAAAACTTGGAACTCGACCTGGTTAGAATTCGTTTTGCTGGTTGTAGTATCGATCTAGATTTCGTAACACATATTCACATTCAAATTCCAGTTTATATTTCCAACGTCTTAAGATTCCGCATCAGTCCTTTCACCAAGATGACCACTATATGAACTTTGGTATTAGATAGTACTTTATGTTTAACCTTTTAATAAATTGTTTTGTAACTGTTACATATTCGTGGTGGCTTGCAGCTACTACCTCGTATTTACTATATACTTACAAAATAAAATTCGATATATTATGAATGCATATAGTTATTTCATCATTATCTTCTGCAATGAGGCGTATACATGTGGCTAACAGTATAATAAAATTCAACGGAATGTGTTGTAATGCTATAAGTATACTTTTCTTTTAATTTTGTTTCATTTTTCATAGTTAAATTATGACTTGTTAGGTGTTTTCACAAGCGTGTATGCTTCAACTGAGAGAGAGAGAGACAGAATTTTTGTTGGTTTAGTTCCATGTTTCTTATTTCAGTACTGTATGCATGTTTTTACATGTTTGGAAAGGAATTGAAATAAATCCAGTGATACCACACTTGCTCTATTTTCGTTCTAAAAATACGTAGGAGAAATTTTTTCAATACTGATTGAAATTATTAGAAAAACATTGTTGCCAAAAATATTGGATTTATGCAAAGAAGTCTACTGATTTTATTTCAAGTTTGAATGTTATTAAAAGTGTTTCTAACTTAGCATTAGTTTATCATATTCTTTTATTTTAAACCCTTACCAGAAAAGTTGATAAACTACAACAACAACACCAAGTATTGAATAAAAGGCTTGATACATAGAAGATCTCTGAGACATAAATGCTTTTAAATTTTCTAGATTATTTTCATTGAGCAGAATAAATCTTAATATTTTGGTTTAAGTCAGATATTTCTATTCTATTTGGCAGCTTGACTCCTGGTGTGCTTAGATCTACACTGTCGGATGATTTATGTGATAATAAATATAGGCTAACAGCTTCAAATGTAAAACACTACTCTGTGTGCAAATTAATTTGATCTCTTGTTACTTACCTTACAGGTCAAAGAGACCAAATTCCTAGGGATATGGCTTGATCAAAGGCTCACGTAGAATACGCATATCCAAAAAATAACCAACAAAGCTACTATTGCCTTGGGCAGGTGCAGGAGGTTATGTGGAAAAAATCGGGGCCGTAGCCCCAAAATGACTCTGTGGCTATATACCAGGGTAATCAGACCCATGATAGCAGACGGAGCTATAGCTTGGTGGCCAAAGGTGCGACAGGCGGGGGCGGCCAGAACGCTGGGTGGCGTACAAAGACATGCTTGTCTGTGCGCCACAGGGGCAATGAGATCGACCCCCACAGCCGCAATGGAAGTCATTATAAACCTGCCACCGCTTCAAATCTTTATACAAGAAAGCGCTAGATCTGTAGCTTACAGACTCATGCACAGTCAGGCACCGATAAGTAAATCGCACGGTGCAGAACATCAAAAACTACTGGATGAGCTCAAGGCGGGGCCCCTAACGGGGACGCCAAGCGACGCCATGGTTTAGAAATTTAACCTAGATAGAAAATATCAGGTTATAACACCAGACAAGAAGGACTGGGAATACGGCCCCCCAGTAAGAGCGGACTCAAGCTGGTATACCCACGGCTCTAAAACGGACCACGGCGTAGGAGCTGGCATTTATAGAAAGAAGCCGTGCAAGGCCCTTTCATTGAGCTTCAGCAAGGACTCGACAATTTTCCAGGCTGAGGTTGCTGCGATTCACCACTGTGTCAGAGAAGTAGACAGTTGGGCCGAACCAGGAAAAAGTGTCGCTATTTACTCTGACAGCCAAGCAGCACTTAAAGCGATTAGTTCGGCAAATGCTGACACAAAGCTGGTTTGGAACTGCGTAAGATCCCTAAATGAGGTGGGCACTCTAAGGAAAATAACTTTAGCCTGGGTCCCAGCCACATGGGAGTGAAGGGAAACGAGGCGGCCGATGAGCTGGCCAGACGAGGTTCGTCAAGGCCTTTCATAGGAGCGGCCCCCTTCGGTATTAGAAATTAAGAGGTCCATCTACGAATGGTCACAAAACAAGTCCAAGGAATGGTGGAAAAGATCGCCAGGACAAAGACAGGCTAAGGCGTTCTCAAGGGAACAGAGGCCTAAGTTTACTGAAGACCTACTGAGTAAAGACAGGAAAACTGTCAAAATGATAGTAAGTCTGATAACCGGTCATTGCAGACTGAATAGGCATATGTTTAACATAGGCCTGGCAGAAAATGCTCTCTGCAGATTCTGAAGTTCTTCACTGGATCTCTTGGTGGAGAAGTAGAACACGAAATACTTTAACCCACTGAATACCAAACACGTTTTTTTTTTTTTTTTAACTTGTTTGGTGTTCAGTGGGTTAAAGTGTTTAGTGTTCTGCAGATTCTGTCAAGAGAAAGAAGAAACCCCAGTTCATGTTTTGTGCCACTGTGAGGGCCTAGCGAGGACAAGGTTTCTAGTGATAAACTAAACGTTAACAGCTGTCACTAATACTGCCGCCATGTGATTTTTAACTGTGGCTATAGAACAAACTCAGAAGCGTGCATCCAATAACTGCCAGTAAAACTGTATATGTTATGCCATCTATAATGTATTCTCTGGAAGCTAATTTTCCATGGAATTTAGCAATTTTAATCATGTTTTCTATATTAAACGAAACATACATACACTATAAATATATGTATGTAGCTATTAAGTGAAGGTTATCAAAATCGGGGATACAAGTATCAATGCAACCGCCTTTATTGTCCATACTGATTTATTTTATTTTGCGCCAGAACAGTGCTTTTGTCGGGATGGTGTATTTTCGTAGTAATTTATAAAATAAGTCACTATAAGACTAAATTTTTGTGTTGTATGATTTAGGTTTGTGTGCAGGAAATGTTAACGGAATCTTGCCATTCTCTACCTACATACTTACCCAGAAATGAAAAAAGAATGACTTGCTTTAACACGGTAAACATAACGTATGTAAGAGGTATTGATGCCCACTCATATTACTCCGTTGAGTGGAATCTGTTATCAAAAATATTTTACACAATCTGTAAATAAAGGAGGAATTGAACACCTGCTTATGCGCTTCTCAGAGCAGCTCCTGTATCTTGTATCAAATTACAAGACACTAAATAAATAAAGCGGTAATGCACACCACACGGTTATCGCAAATGTGAGCACGGAAGATGAAGAAATCTTGATTATGGATGGACGTAATTCTCCACGACTTTCTTTTGAAATTTTTTTCGGAGCCTTAAACTTCGCGTTAAAGGTCAATCAAGTAGGTCATCTTCGTTCGTTGCCGGACAACGGAGACTCGCGTGTGGGTACACGAAACGAAACAGAAAGTTAGGTAGGCCGAAAATCACAAATAAAAAATGTATTGCCATTTTAATAATAAATGCCATAAAACATAATAACAGGTTAGTAACATCACTTAAGTGGTTCTTCTAAAGAAATAAAGTTTATAGCTCAATATGATATTAAATTAATATTATATACCTAATGGAAATAAATGATGAGCTTTCAAATACGTTTAGACAAGCCTAAGCTGTATATAAAAAAGTAAATTTAATTGAACTGTAACGCAATAAACTCAAACTGTGATCATTTATGTGTTAAACAGCAAATTGGCAAGGATTTTATTAGTTGCGCTCCTAATTAAATTTATCTTATGACAGTTGGTAACGGTAAATTCGTCTATAAATATTTTATTTGTATAAGTTCCACATTTATTAGAGAAACTATATTGTGTTCCGAATTTTATACAAAATCAGTTTTATGAAGTTGTAACGGTAAAAATGATTATTAATAGTAAAGGATCCGATACTTAAAAAGATAAACCAGTATTTTTATAGTTTTACGAATTCGCACCGGTATGTCGCTGTTAGCTGGCTGAGCGCAAGCAATCGAAAGTTTTTCAATATTCAATCTCAAAGCATCGAGTGTTTCTGGCCTGTTTACATAAACCTTAGATTTTAAATAACTCCACAAAAAGTAATCTAAAGGAGACACATCAAAGCTTCTTGGAGGCCAGGGAACAGTTGAATTCCTTGAAATTATCCTTTCTCGCAGTATGGCGATAGTTTCATGAGCAGTGTGACATGTAGCGCCGTCTTACTGCAACCACATATCTTCTAAATCCAGCGCATCTAAATTTGGCCATAACAAATTTGCCAACATCTGTCGGTATCGTTCCCCATTCACTGTAACTGAATCTCCAACCTCATTTTAGAAAAAAAATGGTCCAACGATACCACCATAAACTACACCATACCTTCAGAGAATGCAAAGACTTCTCGTGAATCTGTTGTGGATTGTTTTAACAACAAAAACGGCAATTATGCTTATTTATGTAACCACTTAACCAAAAATGAGCTTCATCTGAAAAGATAATATTTTCCGCAAAATTGCGATCCCTGTCAAGTCGTTCTAAACTGCAAGCAGCAAATTCACGGCGCCGTCGATAGTCCAGTGGCTTAAGTTCTTGGGTCAAAACAATCTTGTACGGGTGTAAATTTAAATCTTTTTGCAAAATTCGCCAAGTTGTTGTTTTTTTAAGTCCTAACTCTTGAGCACGACGTGGAATTGATAAATTTGCATCTTCTGCAACACTAGCTCTTACACCAGCAATAACCTCAACAGTTCTAGCATTTCGGCGTCTTACTGGCGTTTTCAAATTTCTTAAGGATGCGACGAATGACAAGCACAGAAGCGTGATTGTTTAGACCAAAGTTTTCGCTAAGTGCGCGAAAAGTGTTCACATAAGAACGACGATTTTCGTAAAATTTTTGGACAATAACCAAACGTTCTTGAAGCGAGTATTTAGCCATAATAAATCGTTAGAGTTTAGTGAACATAAATGACAACTACTGGCAGGTATAACTTTTACCATGGCTACTACATCATTACAAAATCATCTTTCTTATTGGAAAATCCTTTACAAAATACATATATGTACTTATTTTTATTATATCATTATTACTTTTTTTGACTCGATATTTCCAATTTCTCGCCACACAACCAGGTTACTTAAAAATTGTTGGTGCTCGTAATAAATAATAACAATCAACTTTGGTCAGAATAATTTTTGCTGATTTGTTTAATTACTCGAAAATACCTATTGCCCAGCTCTTCAAAAACCATCAACCTGTCGTTAGCATAAGCGCACATTTGGTGTCGGAAACTCTAAAAAGTTCTTGATTAAAGATCATATCCCATCCTATACAGGGTAGAAAAAAAAACTGGCAACAAGATTTTTTTTGAAACGAATGAACTTATAATTATTATAAAATTATAAGGCGATGAATGGGACTAAATTCTGCATTTTTTAGAGGACATCAACTTTATGTGACGTTAGTGTTAAGCGCACTCCCGCCGGCTGTTGTGAGAGCGTCTCTCTAACGCCATCTATTATGGAGATCGTTTGGTTAGTAGATGGGGTGCGAAGAGCTGCTCGCGCTCTAGGTATGGAGTAAATACGTCATATATGATGTGGCGAAGTTTAACGAGCATTGCAGAATTAATAATATCGTGTACTGATGGGGCTGTAGAAAATCGAACCACGTGTCTGAATTATTCTGTTAATATCAACTCGATGGATGTTATGGTATTTATAGATGAATACTTTACTATTTATACGTTCCTTAACTTCTCTTTTATAGAATCATAGTATAATACCTGTGTGCTGCCACGCAACTTATGGTGGAACAAGCAATCTTCTACAATCTGCAAGTGCTATATTTGTAAGAAATTATTGTAATTCAGTAGCCATTTTCTGAGAAGCAATAAGGAATGCAAATGTTCGTGCATTACACCATACTAATGGATTAGGCAAGAAAAGCTTTGTATATTAACCTTCACAATTAAATAAAATTGACATTCGTAGCTCATAAAGAGACCATCCTCTGTGTAATATCAATACATTGCGTTAGAAAATAACTAAAACTGATGATGATTGATCTTATTGTTTTCAATAAGTTCCATAAGGATGGAATTTGGTTCCATTATACACAAATTCGCTGACATTCCAATTTGCATTCATTTTTTAAAGTAAATTGCCGTCGAATGCGATGTTTGCCAAGCAACAACT
Source organism: Holotrichia oblita (assembly GCA_023690525.1). Classification (NCBI taxonomy): domain Eukaryota; kingdom Metazoa; phylum Arthropoda; class Insecta; order Coleoptera; family Scarabaeidae; genus Holotrichia; species Holotrichia oblita. The sequence goes on from CM043015.1 coordinate 58,719,736, forward strand.
CATCATCAACGGAATCGAAAGCTGTGAATGATGTCACACCTGTCCACAAATATTTGAACTTATTAAGAGTGCAAACTGATTTGTATTTGGTAAATGTTTCGCCCCATTATATAAAATAGCCATTCAAACATGCATAGTATGCTATTGAAGACATCATAGGGACATGCAAACGATCAGCAACACCATGAAAAACTACTGAACAAAAAAATAACCTATGTATATATATCGCTATATCCATCTATTGTTACACATTGAGTGAGTTGCATTCTAATTAATTGTCAACTCTTTTTGTGAACTGTCTGCTGCTCGTAGTTACCTGAATGTTGTTAGCCGATCATTATCGTTACAGCAATAGCGGTCTCATGTCTATGCATTTTAGGTCAGTGACATCGATTCCATTCAAAGCATACGTTAGGTAATATTTTACGGTAACGAAAGAACCACACATTGTATCTTGAGACAGTAATCTATAGAATACATTATTGCTACTAATTTATCATTCCCATTAGAAAATAGTAAAATATTATACATTTCAAGGACATAATTAATGAGTTAAAGAGTGGATATGTATTAAACATCAATTTTATAAATTTTATATCCAAAACCACACAAGTCGTCGGTATTTATCGACTTTCCTTTATATATGAAAATAGGGGACAACATAATTCTCGGTAATGGCGATACTACATTGTTCGTCTAATTGTCAGATGAAAGTAAAGTTTTTTCTTAAGCTGTTGTAGTATATGTAGGTACTAGTATACTTAAAAGGTGACAATAGCCAATAACACTAGACATTAGCTACAGAATAAACCTCAATTTCTGAAATCATAAAATGATAAATGGTGAACATAACAAAAACTATTCATATAAGCATGTGGTGCTTTTTATGTTTAATAAAAATTTGTTTTGTTAATTAACTTGGTTACTGTGTATTTTGAGGCACATGGCAGTATATGTTATTGGAAATCTAAGGCAACAAATAATTTACATAATTCTCTATGTATATATAGTTATTAGTCGCATCCATATCTTCTTTGTGTATTCTTCTTTTTTTCTGATGGCAGCTGCAGCGGCTTCCTAAGCTGTATTCCTTTGTTACAACATTACCTCGTCGTAACTAATGTTGCGCTACTACTGTTGCGTACCAACAGCACGATTGTCACCGTCAAGATTCGAATCCCAGAACTGTACGCACTACCCTATGCCAGGCCAGCCACTTCTGTGACTATAAATCTGTTTCACTAATTGTAAAAAGATACCAGTTTTCAAATCATTCAGTATTCATTCATATCATTTGTTTTAACATATCAGAGGAGTTGGAGTGTCTACATATTAGAATGACATGTGGCCGTAAAATTGACCAAATATTTTAAATTGTTTTTCCGTCACATTTTGTTTATACCGTGTACGGTTGTTGTAGTTTGTGTTTATAATTTGATTTTTATTCCTACTTTAGATTTAATAATAATAATAATATGTCTTTATTGAGCAGTAGGTACATACTTAGAATAAATTTACAGAAGAGTAGTTCCAAACAATGCAATACAAAGTTAAAAAAACCGAACAGAAAAAAAAACTTTGTTCAAAAATGAGGCGAAGTTCGCCGAAAGGCGCTCTTCCACTTAACCTCAGTGAGAGACAACAAGCTGCCGTTGGATGTAAAAATTACAAAAACAGTGTGTAATTCCATTAGTTTATAAATAAGCCTTACAAATGTAATGATAAAATAGATATTGATAATGATAATGACAGTGGCTAATGATTAAATATTGCCAAATTGATCATCAAAGGTGTGCGATAGAGAGAGACAGTGACTTCATCTTCCTTTTAAACTGCAGAGGTGGCAAGCGCTTCAGTTTGACTGGGATGCGGTTGTAAGTTATAACTGCTTGATATGAAAACGATCGTTCAAATAGTGACGTGGAGTGAATTGGCATTGACAATAAATGTGGAAAACGTAAATTGTGATCTATACCCTCACATCTACTAGTTAAAAGACTAAATAAACAATCCGGAGATCCAGTCCGGAGAATACGGTATACAAAATTCACAAAATGATTTGATCTTCTTTTTTCCATATTCAACCAATCCAACTGATTAATATAATGAGTTACACGGTCCTGTCGTTTTCATTTAAAAATGAATCTAATGCAAGAGTTCTGTACCTTCTGGATCCGACATTGCGTTAACCGATCTATGCACGGGCCATAGACAACATCACAATAATTAAATAGTGATAAAATTAAAGTGTTGCATAACAAAGATTTAATTCCTACATTTAGTACATGTTTACTTGGGTAGAGACAACGTAAAATGCCATATGCTTGTTGTACCTTTTTCGATACGTAAGATCTGAATCTAAGACTTGAATCTATTATAATATCTAGATTTCTTGCCTCGTTGACGAAGTTTAATCTATGAGTGCCAACAAACAGCACAATGTCGTCTATGGCCCTCTTTCTTGCTTTATGCGGACCAAAGACAATCGCAGAACTTTTAAGAGGGTTAATTTTCAAACAGTGGGAAATTGCAAATTTAAGAAGATTAGATATATCATCATTTATGCTGGATTGAGCAGACCGAAGATCATTTGTATTAAAACTCATAAGCAGTTGCGTATCATCAGCATAAAAATGGGCAGTACAAGAGTTTAGGCTCGACTCAAAATCAGCTGTGTACAATTAAAAAGGAGAGGACCAAGAATAAAGCCCTGTGGAACCTCAGATAGGATCGACGCAGGTGTAGAAACCCCCTCTCCCCCTCCCGGCCATCACCCTCTGAAATCGATTTGAAAGAAACGATTCGAGCAGTTTTACAGCGTCAGGGCTTAAACCTAAGTAAGAAAGTTTAGAGCAGAGTAGTTGATGATTGATAGTATATCAAATGCTTTAGAGAAGTCTAAAAGTATAAGCGCTGTGATTTTACCCATATCAGTGGCTCCAATTATGCTGTCAGTTAAGTAAGACAAGGTCGTAGCTGTACTGTACCCTTTTCGAAATCCAGACTGAGTACGCGGTAAAATATCATGTTTAAGAACATATGCTGTTAGTTGGTCGTTCATTATTCTCTCAAGTACCTTGGATAAACAAGGTAGGATACTTATAGGTCTAAGATCAGAGAAAGAAGAAGATTTAGCTATTTTAGGAAGTGGAGTGACCAGGGCTTCCTTCCAAGGAGTGGGGAACACTCCAGTAAGCAAACATCTATTTATAAAGAATGTAATATATTTTGTTATATGAGGTATGCATAGGTGCAGCATCCTCACAGACACCCCATCTATGCCCGTCGCTCGAGTCTTCAGCGACATAATAATATTTTCCACCTGCATCTCTGAAACCAACTGAAAACGGAAGGAGGAAGCATTTTTAAATTTATTAGAACTATAGAATCTGAGTAAATAATCAGCCCGAGTCAGGTTCCCAGCAGATATAGATGACAAGTAATTGTTAATATCATTCGGTCTGCAGAGCATCTCGGGAAGTGAATTTTGTTGTTTATTTAGTACACCACAAACATTTAGTGCTTTCCAAAGATTTAAAATACACAAAAAAATACGATAAACTTCCTACGGAAATCTTGTTTGCAAAGATTATGAATAAAAAATGTCAGAAGGAAGAGGAATCGGTTTGGTAGGTAATGGTTTAATATCTTCGCTCTATATAAATCGCAAAATATGAAAGTTAACTATTTGTACTTACCCATCCAGTGCAATTAAACTTATTAAAATACATAAATTTTCTTTTCAAGTCAATTCCTTTCTCTGCGTTTATTTATTGCTCCTTTCCGATAAAACTATGTTTATAAGATGGTCTGATGACTTGACTTGCCGGAAACACCATCAGGTTTACTGCAATTATTGGATATTCAACAAAATAGCGACACAGTTTCGCACTCAAAAAGAGCGAAATCACAAAATCACGATTAAATTAAAAAATTAAGTAATTAATAGCAAATCCGGCGATGATGGTTTGATGGCAAAGTAAATTATTTTCTGGACTCTTCCTTCTTATTTTACCATTCAATTCACGCACAAATTTCTAAAAATTATTTATTGCTTGTAATGTTATTAAAAGGGTATAAACATAGATTGAAAACTAAATAGGATTATACCGTTAATGTATATTGACTGTTTTATTATTCACAAGATAGTGAAAAATTATTATGTGAAACTTCATTAATTAGCTGTTTTATGTGTCAGAAGAGAACATTAGATATTGGCATGCGTTACAGCAATAATATTTATGTAGAAAATTAGAAAAAATCTTCATTTATCTAATGACAACATAACTGCAGTTTACATAGCTTTCCAATAGGCAGAAATCTTCTGTAGGTAACGATGTATTACAGTATGAAAACTAGAGTTTACTGACATTGATGATAATTTCCTCGTAATATAGCATACTTACGTTTTTCTTTTCTTTGTTAGCAAAACGAAAATATATTACTGAAACAGTTAGTTCATTAAAATTATATAACATGTGTGTTTTTCTTCGTTTGTAATTATAACCTTTTTAGTTCCGGGTTTATTATCCATTCTCTTCTGATAGTTCTAATTTCTCAATTGAATTGAAAGACAATAACAGTAGTTTATTAAACACTTACGAAGTGTCAGCGCATGTTTGCAAGACATGCGTCTGTGTACATATTTTTACGAGTATTTAGGTACACTTATTTTGCATACTCTTCAACACAAATTTTATGGCATAAAGGACATAATGTATAGTTTGTTCAACTTTCAGTCAGTTCAACAGTTATGCCATTAATTTTCATGCACATGAACCATAAACTAGTCAATCCGTTTGAAACATCAACATTCATCATAAAATCGACGCGTTTTAACAGTGAAGCTATCGAGACGATAATAATTCTCATTTTACTATTATTATTATGGTCTTCATAGTAACATGTTAGATGTTTGGACTTTTGTAGATGAAATAGTGCTTTTACTTCTGGACCAAGAAATCCGCCCAAGAACTTTTGCCATGTGTTATTTTCGATTATCCAATTGTACGATTTAATGTGCATGATTGTGAAATTTATTTCTACAACTTTGTTGTATGCAATACAAGTTAATAGTTAATGTTCTTAGGATATAAAGAAAAGCAGGAAAGAATAAAATAAAAAGCTTTGGTATTTATTTACTTGAAGCTTCTTCATATGAAAACAACAAACATGATTCTTTTTGAATTTTACACATTATGTATGGTCAAATATGTAAATGAGTATACTTAGGTGTTTTGTAACTTTGTGTTGTATTTCATAAATATTCAATAATTCATGCTTTCATTTCATAAAACTTTTTGTCAATATAAAATCTACTAAACAAATAATGATCGCGTCATATCTTGAGAAATAAAAAATAAAAAACTGCTGCTGTGGTCTACGTTACATTACAATTGACAGCGACAAAACTCATGATTCCAGTGGAGACAAACATGGAAACCTGGTATTGTGGAATTTTGTAATTTGATGAACTCCCGGTTAGGTAAGAAATTCTCAGCGATAGCCTTGATACTGTTTTATTTCAATTTTCAACACCGCAGAAGTAATTTCCAAAATTACGTACAGAAATACAAACAATTATACCACAAACAGACAGAAACTTTTGAAAAACTTATAACAGGAACTAATTAGACAGTATCAGCAGTACCAACTGCAAAACTAGCTAACTTGGCAACTAATCCAAATGAAAAGCCAAAAAGAAGGCGTTGCCATAAATCTGAAACATTTTGAAGTGATTTAAAGCAATTTGTTGCTTTTGTTTTCATTCTGTCGCTTTAAGAACAATGGGGTCCGTTCGAGAAGTCTGATGGTTTACCAGACTTTTGCAAGACATTATACATTAGGCCATTATATTCTTTTTCTATAGAATTTTAATATACTCTTAATTTCAATAACGTAACACAAAATCAGCAAAAACTTATCAAATAATGTTAGTTCAACTGTAATAATCATTATAAAAAAGATAGATTCTTAAAATATAGAATAAATTGGGCAAAATGATCCTAAAATATTAAAGAAATAGCAACTTCATAATAGACGTTATTTGTTAAATTCGTATTAGTAAATGTGTATTGTAGGTATTAGAAGAAGAGAAATGTCTCTCCAAACAATTGTTTACGATTTATATAAAACACCGACCTAATTACTATTATTAACAAATCAATATGAGAAATAAAATATCGCAAGCTGTTTATCCTCGGTCCCTTCACTACAAAATTATGCCATTGTTTTACTATATTCTGATTTTACTTTCACGCATATTACAATAGCCGTGTAACTGTCTTAATTCACAAATAGCAATTTTCATTCATCATAAGCGACTGTAATAGGATCCCAAACACTAGAATTTGTTGTACAACATTCACCAATATAAAATTTGTTGACTAATCAACGTTAAATATATATACCACTTTCACTTTTTTAGCGCCAATTGTGCGTCGCGTCGTTTCGAAAAGGAGTGATAGTTTTTATTACAATTTCTCACGTAATCATCACTTAAATCTGCGTGTGTTTACTATATATGTATATGTAGAAGAAATTCCGTAGGCAATACTGCTGCTCGGTAAAGTACTGTGCATGCCGGTTCAGTATTATGGATACATTTTACCGAAAACGGAAAGCAAGTAAAAAAAGAAAACACAAAACTGGAGTTTTTGTCCTTGTAATAATCTGGGAGAAAGTTCGACGGGATATAATATTGTCGAGGAAGCTTAAATTACTTGCTTGCACCTGCATAAATAAAATCACTTTGAAAACGTGAACTGTATAATCTTGTACAAGAAGAGAAACGCTGTTACAAGAGATCTATAATGGAAAGTAATTTATGTATTTTTCTTTAATTTAATCCTTTTTACGGTTGATTACGTTGATGAGAGTTTCCAATGAATATACGGTGATGTGTGTGGTGTCAAAAAATACTTGACACATATTCTTTTTATATACAAATATGTACAATACTTTACATTTAAAAAGTGCCTTGTGGCTATGATACTTTGTATCTGTGTTATTCGTTTACAATGTATAAACAAACCAATACAAGCATCCAGATCTGATTATCTTAATCTGCGTAACTGACATTGAATTAGTACTTTCACAATGTATAAAACAAAACAATAGTCACTAATTAACGATTAATTAGATTTGGAACGCATGTACACTTGTTCAGAATGTAGACTGACAAAAAAGAATTTCACAAAATAGAATTAAGTTCGTTGAATGAGTAAACGCATAACTAATAAAAATATTTTTATGAGTCATTCATATACAGAGGTGGTCAATGAATAATGGGAAGTATAGAGGTTAGAGGACAGCTTAAAATGCATCTTGAAAATTTCTATTTATAGCCGCAGGTAGATCAATTATGCATGCTCATGCTTTCAGTTAAAGTGTGATTAAATTTCTAGCAATTTTACCTTTAAGCTCTGTACATCGCGTCTAAAATTAAATGCTCACTAACATATTATTGAAGCTATGTAGTCCGTTAAATTAGTAAGTTAATGATATTTTTTTATTCATAAAGTACGACTACATACCCCTACATACAATACCCCTTCGCACCACAGTAAGAGCGGCCGGTTTCTTCCACCCGCATGGAAAACGCCGACGGAGTGTTTAGGAGAAACTTTTATGCACAGTTAAAATTATGCATGTATCTGTACGTGTCAGAATATACAAGGTATGCTCGTCACTTTTTACCAACAGTATATTGTTATAAACGTAAAAAGTATTTGGTTATTTATTTGGTCTGCTACAAACTATCCGAGTCGCATGCATTGAAAACTGCAGTAAAGGCAAAACGTAGGAGATTCGAATACAATTTCATATGAAGTACATGTGTCATGTGTAATACATATCATGTTATGCAATAATTCAAGAATATAACGAATACTCCAGCTTATATAAACACGGCCACACATGCACGCTCCTTCTACCGTATACCACAGAAATTATCAATACTTCAATCCATGGAGATAGTAAGAAACTCTATTTATTATTGGAAGATCTAGAAATGGATACATTTTAATAGGTATAATACTAAACGATCCGTTAATACTAAATAATCCCCTTATAGTAAATTTAAACTTCAAACTCTAATAACACTCCGCCCTCTCTTTTTTTGTTTTATTATACCTATTACTCCTATAACATATTCTGGTTAAATTATGTATTTGTTACAGCCAATGCACGAATTATGTTAATATATGCATAATAATATATAGAAACTATAGGTACAAAACAACTAAAATTATTAGCTATAATTCAATTTAATCGGTGAGTTTATCTATTTTGAATATTGTTTTAAGATATTATTCTAGTTACTACGCATATTACCTTTAACTATAATAAATCATTAGTAAGTACCTACACGTGCCGAAGTGTAAGCTATATTTCCTAATTGACAATAAGTGTGCAATAATGGAGAATATCAATATACAAAATAAATTTGTAAATAAATTATACTACTATAACCTTAAGAGAGAAACAAATTTAGGCTTATGATACTCTTTCAGTACAGATATGTCCTAATAAATTTTACATTTCTATGCGTTTAGTTACTAGCTGCTATTTAAATTCTTAAGTTAAAGATGCCATTTTAGTTGCTGGTCCTAATACCCCCTTGTAATATAGTAGATTACAGTGATTTGTCTATATCCAAGTTGGAATGTAGAAAAACTTTTAATGAACAATGAAACCGGCAAAATATCTGGCGATGAGGATGATAAAGATTCTTGTAATGAAGGAATAGAAACACATGCATACATAAATTAGGATAAAAGCTGAAATTATAAAACAATACTCACATATTACCCAAGAAATGATATCTATTTAGGTGGGACTTTGTCAAGCATTGTCATTGCCATATTTCACAATCAATTTAATAACAGAGCTAAAATTAATTTAAGAAAGATACAGTCTGAGTCAAATGGACAATTTAAATTTATGCTTGTCTATCAGGATCACCATAACTAAATTTAACATTTTGCTTACGTTGAAGTCAAGTACAACTGTCGAAGTAGCCAAACATGTTAAAAACAATTTCTCTAGAGATGGCTGTTTTAGATCAGAAAAGATTGACAATTTACAAACATTATTTTCGATTTTAGCGACAACGGCCGAGAGTTTGTAAATATGTACAGTGATTCGTGCTGTAGCTGTAGAGTGGCAAGGACTAAAACTAGTATTCAGAAAACCTTGTCACCAACTAAATACAGTGAAATCCGTTTAACACGAACCCGCTTAAGAAGAAATATCGGTTAACACGAAACAAGAAAGCGGTCCCGAAAAAGTACTATGTATTTGCATACATTTTTTTTCTGTTAACAGGAACAAAAATCGCTTAACACGAACAGATATCGCTTCTCGGAAGGAACAAAATACTGAAAACAGCTGCCGCGTCGGCGAGAATAAAAAGGTGTTTGAAATCAAAGAGAATGAGACAATGTTGTTTATCTAAAAAGGACAATACAAAAAATATATCAGATTATTTTTCAAAAATATAAACGTTTTATTTGTTTTTTTTTAATTGCAAATTATGTATTTAATTTCAGTAACTTCTTGTTAATATTTTTGTTTTATTGACTTTTCTTAAAGGCATGCAAACATATCTATGTAAATAAAATGTACTATAAAAAACGTAATGTTATTGAGTACCTATATGTACAGTGGAGACACCCAGAAAGTCAACACCTTTAACCGTGGTGGAAATATGGATGGACCCGTTATAAATGTCAGCCGAGCGTAAAATGCAAGCTAGTACATTTATTCATTGGGATAATAGTGTGTAGAGAATATATCGTGTGTATGCATGAATGGTCTATTCATGGCACAAGTATCTTCTTGGTGTTTAAGTTTTTATTTTGTTTCTGGCGATGTAAAAATCCTCCGTGTTTAATTCGTCATATGTCCATAAAAATCATATGTATTCCTTAAACCTAAGGTGTTAAGGATAAAATCAAAACTAGATGTGTTTGTAAGTTAAGCCAAGCAATAGGATACATTTTATTTAAATATAGCATTTTTAATACGTAGACATTTGAATACAAAAGAGTGTATCATTGTCGTATAAGCCAGCTGCATGCGGGCAATTAATCTTTTTTGATGATTTTACAGTGAAAACAAGTTATATACCTTTTTACGTAAACCAGAAATATAATTGATTAGACAATTTTTCAGCCAATAAGCAAAAAACTCTGTGTTGTATGATAAATATACTTTGATATAGATATTTATGAATGCCTCTCTTTTGTGGTGAAAGTTGAATTAAGTTTATATCACTAAAAGAAAGATTATGATTTGATAGTAATAGTAATAATTTATTTCTGGTAATATACATACACTACAAGTATGTCACATGTTAAATGTTATATTACAGTCCCAAAAGCATCAGCTTGTTTGAGAAGAAATGTATTATTGCTGGAATTTCTTTGCGACCATTCTTCATTCATCCATTGTTCGTATTTCTTTCAATTTTCAGATAAATTTTAAAGCTTTTTTTCGAAAAGTAATAATTTTGATGAGCTTTCAAAACACATTGACAGTGACCCGCGTTACAGAGGCCTTGCGCCCAATTTTCGCCTCTATTTCCTACAGTAAAAAATTCATAACTTTGGAATCAACTTGAATCAATTGACATTTTGGATTATCAAATTATAATCTTTCTTTTAGTGATAAAAATTTAATTTAACTTTCACCACAAAAGAGAAGTGAATTTTTTCATGTGTACTTCAATGCTTGTAACTTTGTTGATAATTAACTTATTACAGAAATACTCCACATTAAAGCTGTTCTTGTCGTTAATGATCGATTTGTTGCGAAAGAAATCATTTTTCATCTTCTATTTGTAAAGCAAGCGAATTTTTTACCTAGATGAATACTTTCGCAGGTAACTGTATATTTCAATACCTACATATTGATTCTGTTGCATATTTACAGATACAATAACTAGTTCTTTTACGAAATGTTACATATGAAGTTATACATATTATGTATTTAGAATCAAATAACTTTTTCTTAACGCATTTGTCCGTATTTGGATAAACTCGATGTTCTCATAACGACTTTCATGACGAACATTTCTAGTAAATTTACATTTAGTTATCGCATCAGGCTTGAATTAATGTGAAAACTTATTAAAAACAACAAAAGAATGAAAATCCTTTTCATGCGATGTAACTTCAATACCTTAATTATTAGTTGCAGAGATTTATAATTGATACAAAATATTTAAATTCACTTTTACTCCTTTTTTTTGCTTATGTAAACATACACATTCTATTGTATTAAATACGTGTATTTACAAAATATTGAAAGCCCACACGTCGGCTAAACTGAATTACTCACGCTAGACACAGCGATAATTTCCAGACAATCTATTTGAATTTGACAAAATAAGGTATAAATGAATGGCAATCAGTTCCATCTGATTATAACACACAAGTATTCTTCCGCCGATATTGCTATCCTATTCTATCTTATACAAAACTGATATCGGCGTGTTTCTCATCTGCATTTCCACCAAAGTGCTACTAAAATGCCCTTTAAATTCGTGTAGGTCGTTGCTTTTTTGAGTGTCGAACCTGTACTACATATGTATATACCTATATACTTTTCGTAATATCCTTTAACACGAACATCTTTTAACACGAACAAATATTTCGGTCCCGTCAGGTTCGTGTTAAACGGATTTCACTGTATTTGTGTATACTACTTAAAGCTTTCAGTTAATATGCACAGTCAATGATATAAGTCAATATGTATAATAATGTGAAACATGAAGTATATATGCATAGCGTCTAAAATTGCACGCTAAAATGCATAGTAACTATTAGTTATAGTCGTTACGCATAATCCCTGAACGCCCTAATTATTATATACAATAACCTATAGTAGCTATTTTGTAAACAAACTTTTATTAACAGCATTTTTCGTCGCTTGACGAAATTGGTATATACTAAAGCATACAACTATAGCATTGAAAAATTGAAATTTTCCACTTTTCAAGTGTTGATGTTGTCCGCTAAATAGTCTAACCAGATATTCTGTTCTTTACATGATTGCAGCATTTATTTATTTATTTATTAAGGATTTAGGATACAAACAGACAGAGTCCAAAACAGTATCCATAGAGTAATATAGTATAACGAAACAGTCATAACGAAACTCGGCATTAACAAATCAGAGAACGCGGAAGACGCTTACACACTGTGAACGTATTAAAAAATACATCAACGTTGTACCTATTAAAAATGGTTGAAAGTCTAATTATTGGTGAATTACGAGAAGCACTGGTGTTATAAAAAGATATATGAAGCGTAGGCTGGCCACGGACATTACGCGAAGGAACATGAAACTGTAATTTATCCAGAAGGGAAGAACAATCGCACACATTTTTCAGAAATTTTATAGCAAAGATAAAATCATTGACTGTGCGTTGTTCCGTCAGTGGATGATGCATTGTGAAATAATCACAGGAGACGGTATAATTAGTTGTGGTTAGGTCAACATCTGCTCTACGTGATAAATAAGAAATAAATTTAATTTGTATACGTTTGATTCTATTATCAATATAAACTCCATATTGAAGATTCCAAACCTATGTTGCATAATTCAGATGACTGAATACGTAAGCGTAATATAAGGTTTTTAATGTTGATATATTTTTGAAATAGCGACATCAATCTGATGATAAAACCTAACATTTTATATAAATTTCTGTGTAATATAGTGGATGTGTTTATCGAATAACAGTTTAGAGTCCAGAATTATGCCAAGATCTTAATCTTACTAAATTATCTTGAATCAAGTAGCAGTCCTGAAGATTCGCTACTCTTCGGCAAAACTTCAAATCATCCGCGTATAATAATAACTTGCAATTACGGAAACACGAAGAGATGTCATTTATATATATATAGAGAAGAGAAGGGAGCCAAGGTGAGAACCCTGAGTGACTCCTAATGGTATTTTTATATATCTGGATTTGAACCCCCTAATGTCAACCGTTTGCGATCTTTGACTAATATATGAAGTAAACCACCTCAATATAGACTGCCATGCACACTGACTACAACCATCCATGCAACTGAGAACAAAGTCAACATGGTCAATTAAGTTAGTTAACACATTTCTCGATCTAAAGAAACCGTGTTGTTCGGGAATTGAGACGTGCTTAAAGGAATGGAAAACAGAGTCATATACAATTGATTCTAAAATTTTTTGTATTGCTGAAAGAATGGAGATGGGTCGGTAATTAGACACGTCATATGTGTTACCTCCTTTATATATTGGTGTTATATGAGACATCTTCCATCTCAACGGAAAAAAACGCCTTGTTCCCACTATTTACGAAATAATATTGTTAACGGAGTGGTAAGAGAAGCGGCACATTTTTTTTATAAACACAACTGGGAGGCCGTCTGGGCCAGAGCCTTTTAATGAATTAATTTTGGAAATAACTTATGAGACATGTATTCATTATATTATTTCCATTAGCATTTTCAGTGATAGGCCCAGATACAACATTACTGGACTTTGAACCACTTACAGTGAACCTTGTATTTATATCACGCTTTGCAATCGAAAGTTTTTTTATTTAGGTAACTGTATTTTATTTTGTTGGGTTACCTACGTTTTGCGACGTTAACAAATCATTGTATCTCACTGCCTTGTATATGATTATTTATCCCACAATATTCGGACATTGTCCACCTAAGTGGAAATAAGCAACTGAAAATTACTTGCACTTTCCGATAATTGTCAAACTAATATCTAAATAATATAATATATAATAATCTAAAATAATATTTAGATATTAGAGGTATAGAGGTTTACAACAGTAATGTAATAAAAAACATTTATTCAAAATACACAGATGCCTCATTAAAAACAAAACATGTGTTTCTTCGAATATCTCAGAAATACTGAAAAGAGAAATATTTTTCTGTTATCGCCATCTCAATTAGAGTAACAATTATCGCCAACTTAGTAATTTGACCAAATTTGTAGCTCCAATAATAAAGAAATTAGCAATGGTGAACACTAAACTTTGGACATTTTGTATAGGCTAAAATTTAATGATTAAAGTATTTTAAATAAATTTTACATTAATAAACCTCCTGCAAATTAGTTATACATTTATTTGTAAGCAGTCTGCACAATATATACACATTATTCGGAATCGTGCGGATTGTTCTACCAAAATAAATCAACCGAAGTGAAATGATATACATACATATACTATTACAACTTTCTACTAGTAGATATATCTATCAAAGTACGACCTTTCTAGAATTTCAATTTGAAACTACAGCTCCCATGACAGTACCAGTTTCGGGTTTGGTTTCAGTCAGAGTTTATATTTAACATATTCTAATGTTAACGACATAGTGTCCGAGACCTTCAGAAAGCGTCTACCGGCACTAGTTCAAGAGAATTCTCGTGTTGTGTTTACACCTCGCCTTTCACATCCTCGACCTGAACCACGACAATCATGCTCAGATCTACGCATCTAATATTCAGTAACGCTCAAAAAGAAAGCAGCTCAACCGTTATAATTAAAAATCATTTTATCGCCGTTCTTCCGCCCCGTGATTTGTAATTTATATTATTCGAACAGAATAGTTATTTGAAAGAGAAATTATCTTGAGAAAAACGATAAGCATCAACCTTTCCCCGTAATGTCAATTGAATGCTATCATTCATTTTAAATGAATGAGCAAATAATGTTTGAGATTAATTAGTCGCGAAAGTTTTCGTTCAAAATAGATTAAACGAATGTCTCTTTGAAACTCTCAACAATAGTTAAAATATAGATGTATGTGAACAGTATTTCACTATTTGTATTTGACAATGTCTGTAGTTTCTGTTTATCTTTATTATCATAACAATGTACAAGAGTGATAAAAGCATTGAATTGAAAACTAAATATTGGTATACCTGTCTACAAAATTGAGTCAGAAAGTTGTATCTCCTTTATATGAATTCATTTTATTGCAATATTACGGAGAGATTTAACATTGTATTCACGCCACACGTCTTTATTATTGTTTAGAATTAAAGTTAAACTTTTTCATTGTGCTCTTGATTTTACCGACGAAAAATGTTTATTTATTAGCTTTTTAACAATGTCGCTCCAATTAATTTCATATATCTTTGTGTTTTGTTCACGGTGATGGTTTTGTTGAATGATCTCTTAGAATTTGTCCATTCATGTATCTTTGGGAAGGGAAGCGTCAATTACGGTGTTTGTATTGGGAATTTCACACGAAACATATTTAATATTATCGATAAGGTGATCCCTATGCCTTCATTCAGTGGGCAAATTTCTGAAAGTCTCTTGAATGCGAGTTCAATAAGCCCTATCAAAAAAATTTGCAACATAATACACAGATTCTCATCTATTCGATAGATGCATAATTATAATTTATTTGGCTCGAGAATTGTCAATATTGCAATTGCATGTTATTTAGCCGGTGTTATGAGATTCCAATGATGGTCAAGTGTCATTAACTCTTGGTAGTGAAAGGCTTCTTGAAATTTATGTCTGTGTTAATAATTTTATTGGGACCTTCAATGCAATAGGTGCTTCCGATTGAATCAGAAAAACAATATCAGCAATACATTCTATTTGAATTGTATATAATGTCAAAACCGTTAATGACATGGGTTCATTATACGAGTATAAAGTGCAACAAACATTCATATGAAGACTCAGCACCGTTTCTTTTTCTCTATGTATTGGTTTAAGTATTCTAAGAGAAGACAATCTAAGCCGACAATATTTCAACGCTTAATCTTGCATCAGCTAAAACGGCAATATATCTTAGAGCTTCTGTTGTGCCAAGGTTGGAGCGATTGCTCCTTTAACCTTTTAATCGCTGAGGTGCGTGGTTCCAATGCCACCTGAGGTACTGGCGTTAAGTGTTCAGTCACAGAATAACCAGAAGGGACAACAGCTGATTTTTCTTTGAGATCCTTGAATCCATTGTATTTGAATCACCATTTTGTAGATCGCGTTTGTTTATGTTTAGAAATTTGACATTTCACGTCATACATATGATAAGTATACACCTATATGAAATACTAAACTATTTTTAAGCTTTCAAACGCTCAAGAAATGTATATTTTACTGACTGTAATTTAAAAATTAAGAAGAACCAAAGAAAATATTGAAAAGATACGAATTACTAAATTAAAATAAAATTTATTATACATTACAGCTATTTGTCTTCAATATCAATATTTTATAGAATGTAACTATCAAAGAATCTATTTACGATTAAATATTTCAAATAAAAGTTGCTTTACCTCTTAAAGTCTGAAATGACAGAGTCAGTTTTACATTTGCTTGCAAATATACAAAAGCTATTTGTATTTTCTGGTTAATATAACGCTATATTCAAAAATATAGGTTTCCATTAAAAAACATAAGTTGACCTTTAAACGATCTTCAAGACGATTTTGAAGTTCAAAAACTGACTGATAAAGCAACTTTTATTTGAAATATTTAATCGTAAATATAACGGGTGTGGACTTACAGCCTGTCCAATAAAATCCGGGACACCCTGTATAGAATGCAGTATCAAATTTCTATTACAGGAAACTCGTTACCTTCACTTTTCTGATAACTCTTACCTGGTTGAAAACTGATTTGTTGGTTATCACAAGATGATAAATCAATCTACAAAGCATACAGTACATATAAACAATCGCCAAATCTTGTTCAAAAACAGCACGACACAACTATTCGGCATACAAAATGTAAACATAAACAAACGCGATCCAGAAAATGGCGATTTGCAATTTATGCGGAAATGTCATGATCAGCTCGTGCTCTTTCTGGTTATTCTGTGGTTCAGCTTTGTTCTGGCCGATTCGCCAGCTGCAGAACACATCTGGTCGCCACCCATGGAGGAGGACTGTTCTCCGTTAGAGTAGGCAGCTGTAAATCCCTATATATGAATCTGTGTATTGCTTACAAACCTGCAACAATCATACGTAGCACCCGGTGGTAATATATTTGTAAATACTTGCTGAGCCTTAAGCTTTTTCTAGAAAGTGTAGTTATCTATAACGCGATTAGGTGAAAAGCAATGAAACGTTATATTTGTTAAAGCTAGCGGCTTTCTCGAACTAACATTTCTTAGATGCCTCATAAGATCCTCAAACTCTGTCTTTTCAATCCAACTTTACTACTAAGTATGTGAAATACATCAACTGGCCTTAGAATTTGTTTTTAAAATATGTCTATCATGTGTTTCTAAAAAAATAAATAGATACACAACATTTTTGTTTTTATTGTAGACCGGATACTGGTCCAACGTACACAATTTGGTATTATCGAAAATTTTCGTTTATATATGTATCTAACTTCTTCAGAAGCAAATAGTTGCTGATGGATTGCTAGCACTTGGTATGGTTGGTTGCAGTTTAAATTTCAACCAATTGTACTAGAGTACTATCAATCCGTCAGTAACCGTTTGCTTCTAGTAATTACAGCGAGTTGCCCCATTCTCCAGAAGCGGCCAGAGCATTACGTAGGAAAATATTTTTGGAACAAAGTCTGGCACATTTCTTAATTTTATCAGAAAATATTCAGTTTCTATCAGTTATAAGAGCCACAATCCTGCAATTCTGGAAGGTGTAGGTAGAGAGCTATTATAAAGGTTAAATACTGTGAGCTGAAATGTATTGTATCTGTTAAGATAAAGCTGAGAAAATAATTATATTGTTTATGAATATTTACAACTCAACTAAACGAAACACGAAATTCGTACGAGCACGCAAAATTGCAATTAATCACGTTAACTAGCGTTATAGTCTGTGATACGCTATATAAAAATGAAGAAAAATTTTTTATTTCTCCGAAGAATATTGAAATTAAAAAAATAATCATAAGGTGTTAAATCTTGTGGATGCCCGAGAAACGTAATTTATAGGTAAATTAATTCCTTAATTTAGCTAGAGGCAAAATTTTTAATTGTTACTTAATATTTTTTATAATAGACGGTTCTGATTGGAATTAATCACAGCTGTCAAACGAATACTTTCACTTTAAAATGTTTATTCATCAGAAATTATAGAGATCACAACAATTGCTTCAGCTTTCTCAAAATTTATAAAGAAGGTAATGAATTTTAAAAATTGTATATTTTTATGGAAAACAATGTTAACTAAAATATACATTATACGAACTAATTCCCACAAACTTCATAAACTTATTATACCGTTTTAAAAGCCGTGTTTATGAGATATCAAAAGAAAGTAAGGAAAATTGCAATAAAACATCAATATCTTACCGGATAACAGTATGCGGGTAATATGTTGGTTACAATCACTAATAAGGTAATACAGTAAATCGGAAGTATTCATTAAATATTATTATATTAGAATGTGGATTGGTGTAAAAATGTATTTATTTCAAATATGGCAGTTTACCTACTGTCGTTTGTGAAAGTATAGAGAACACAGTAAATAGATAAGTGTGGAGAAGGGTGAGGGTCAATATATGAGAAGTTAACAAATTAATTCAAGGAAACACACTATTAAATGATATGATTGGGATGTGATTATTTAAAGTACGTATTTTTTATATAGCTATTTAATTTAGCTAAATTATACCGTTTGAATTAAACGAGTTTCAATTTAAACGAAAGTATAGCCATCTTTAAAATATTCTCTTTGAATGTAACATTAGACATTATGTTTATCCTGCGAGCTTCAGAGAAAAAAGATGTGGCAGTACTCTCAACACATTAACCAATTGTTTGGACCAAAGATATAATTTTTCTAGTATATACAGCATTTAAAAAAACATATACCTACGTCATTCTTATCAGAGTGATTTCAAGGACTGTGAGCTCGTAATAAACAGATAAACATGGGTATCACCAAACACCACAACTTTGATTAATTACTCGGGACACGTGTTTCGACAACCCATGCGTTCTCGAAAGTTGTGGTGTTTGGTGATACCGATGTTTTATCTGTTTGTCATTCGTATCATTAAAAATTTGTGTAGTATTAATGTTTTCGGAGATGTTATAAATGCCTATATTTTCACAAATATCTAAACACAATATTTTTACAATTCTTGAATGAGAACCTTTGAATTCTTCTGGAAAATTTTTCTTTGAATAGGAAAAAATCTGGCTACAGCTAAATGGGGTTGATCCAGTGAGACAGCAGAATATTCTCAACTCCAAAGAAAGTTCTCCAATATCTAGATTACTAGATTAAGGGTAGGTTTATCAATGTGAGGATAAAAGTGTTAGGTAAGTAACTGGATAGATATTGCTAACTGGTAGATAAAATTTAGCAACTACAATGCTTTATCTTGCAGATAACTTCTATTTAACAGTCAATAAACGTTTAATTGTAATTATCTTACGAATAAAATTTTATCTGCAAGTTAATTTATTTATCCTCAAATTGATAAACCCGCCCTAAGTAGGATAGATCTGTGTATAATAGTTATATATAATATGTAGTCAATTCATTAACTCCAGACATTTTAAGAAATGTAAAAATATATTTTGAATGCATATTAGATGTTCATTAAAAATGTTTCTTTATTGATTTATTTTGTAATCGTTAACTTTGGATTACCAAACCGTTTACTATCTTTTAAAAATAATCATCTAAATATTGAAGTAATTTTAACAAAATAAATTGTTTCTAGTAATCCCTTAAATAAAAAATTAGAGGATTTAGGTTCAGGGATCTTGCTGGTCAATGAACGAGACAATCTCTTTAAATCCATCTATAAGAATTGAGCTGTATGGAGCTACCTTACAACATGTGTTTCCAGCACGTGGTGGTACATCATCATCCTGATACCACATTCGTAGGCCAATAGAAATATTATCTAATAAATTCTTAAAGTAATTTTGCAAAGGTGCTGGGTCATGTGTCAATATTTATATGATTCGGCAAATTTTGAATATATATTTGTTCATTGTAAATATCACACCAAATGTTAATTGTTAGTTTTAGTTTAGAAGTTAGGATTTATTCATTCTGTTCAAGTGTAGTCAGTGAAACATGTTAATTGCTGTATACCTCGTTGTCTAGCGGCAAGCTACAAGTAATGGACTTCTTGGTGGTGGTATAGATGTAACACTTCTGGATTGATCGTTTAAACAATTATGCGACAATCATCACTGTGGAGAAATAGGTACTTCTAGTATTGGTTGTTAGCTCATCCAGTACTGCACCAATAATAAAAATTTCTTGTACAACAGTGTACTGATGATGCGAACCTCCATTACTACGTTTATTCACTCTAAACTCACAAAATCTTTGCAATGCATTAAAAAATACTTTACGATAAGATTGTCGCAGCTCTAGTATTACCATCGCACATAAATAATGACAATATATTCTTTAGTAAACTAAATTTTAACATACTTTAAAGAAGTACAAACAGAAAATCATGAAACGGGAATATAAATACTTACTTGATGACAAACTGTCGAACAGTAATTACATTTTCATTTTATTTATGCCTGAATTTTACATTTTTTGCATCATTTGCTAAACAAAGCCCGACTGGAAAAGAAGTATTCTTTGTTTTATGTTTAATATCCGTCTAATATATTTATATTTCATTTTGCCAATCTAGTTATCAAACATTCTATATCCTGCAAAATTTTCAAAACAATTACGAATGAAACTACTAAAATAAGTGCATTTACGAAAATTTACTAAATTTAATTTCAAGGAAAAAGATTATTAGTCTGATGATCTTTATAAAAATTAAATCTGCTTTAAGGCAAACCGCAAATTTTTAGGTGTAAAATTTAGCTATTTTTTGCTAACGTCATGGGCTACTATTTACATTGTAAGTACTTAATTGCTATATACGACACATACTACTTTAGTAAACTATACAAACAACAATAAAAAAGGATCTCTTATCTAAATACCTATTCACACAATCACTTCATACCTATATATGTTCTTTTCATATTGTATTCCAATTAGTAGATACTATAAATTCCATATAGAAAGGTATCCGATAAAATGTATAGTAATACAGTCGTTTAGAAAGTTACAATTTTACCAGATACAATATATGGATGAATGAGCAATAAATAATCAGGAAGGATAATAAAAATATCCATTTTTTCGTGAAAGTAATATTCATTAATGATTCAACGCGGATGAATACTTTTATTTCGATATAATTATTCCTGTAAAAACAAAGAGCATGAAACGAGTCTGACGCCGATATTAAAAATCCATAAACTAATTAAATACGGAAAAGTTGCGTTTAAGTATCTTTTGTGAAAGAATTTCCGTTTTCGTACAAAGTTTCTAACTCGACATTACCTTTCGCTCTTTAAAATGTTTCCACTATTTATTGAATTGACATATGTACATTTATGCGTTAGTTTACTATTCATTGTTGCTAAGACATTTACAAGTTGCCTGGAGAATATAAATAGAAAAATTTTGGCAAGCCCCGATTTCTAAAGTCTCATTTCTTGATTTTATGCTGGACAGCCTTTTTATAGGTCCATCGACCTTAATGGCTTTACATGGAGATATTTTACATGCATGTTCTTTTTTTATTACTGACATACCTACATTCACTTAAATAAATCTTCGTTCCGGTATATTTTCTAAAAGCACCAACTTTCTGAGGTGAAAAAGAAGCGCAAGCGGTTCAAACGCCTTTCAGTCATTGTTGTAGGCGGTGTAGTACAATATTAATAAAATGGTGAAACAAAATAAATAAAAATTATTCTGTATTATTTATGTATTTGCGTATGTATTTGCATTATTTTTTTACACTAACGCACAAACATCATATGCTTTACAAGGAAAACATACCTTTTACATCTAGTATAGCATGTTTCGTACGATTTAACATAGGGTAATTAAATGCTATATAGCGCACAAGGTTAGTAAACCAGGATTTCGCAAAACAACTAAATAAAAGTGTATGACCACGGAGCGATGTTATAACTTTTATTATTATAATTAATTTGAATCGAATACTTTGTTCTCTTTGCGGAAGCTTTTTACATATACTTACCGCTTTGTTAAAAAATTTTCTGTTAATTACTGAATAAATATCAATATTCTTTATGTTAATGCTCATACCAGATGTTCCATGTACCATTAAACAAACACTATTTATATATATACACTGTTTACAAATATATATATTTCACACCTATTGCATTTACTTGAAATACTAGAAGAGATAATGGAAACGAATTGTATACACAATCAACAATCTAATTTAGCCAAAGATAACATTAAAGTAAATTTTGAAAAATTAAATAAATTAACACTTTCAATGATTTCAGTTATTCACGAACAGAGATTGTAAATTTGCTAATGAATGAACCATTAGATATTTGATATAAACGGAAATCCCTAATGCTAACGTTAGCGTAAAGAGGACTTAGCGCGCTAATTTGATGACGTCATTATTAATCACGTTTGGATTTAGGCATAGGTATCTAAAATAAACCAACACAAATTGACACTTCAAACGAACTTAGTGCATTATTTATAACTTTGTGGTGGCTGCACTAGCAATTGATAGCAATGGTCACTGATTTGTCAATGATTGACAGTTATAGACGCACCTGACATCTTCTGTGATGTTATTTTGTTCTTTATGGTCAACACAATTATTGTTAGTGATTGCAATAAGGAACATTAGATGTTAACAATAATAACAACCTAACACTTCATAAACTCCAACTCCAACTGTGCTGAAAACAATTATTAAGACTCGATGGCCGTAGTGGAAGAGCGACTGTTCCCTGGTAGTGGCCGTTTGCATGCATTCGTGGAACATAAATGTCAACTGAAGTATTCTAAAAGATTGATATTTATCTTTTGAAAAAAATACAATTTCAATTCATAGGGATTAGTTGCAAAACTTTTTACTCTTATTATTTTCGTTTTCAAAGGAAACTCGAAAACCTGAAGTACCTGACATATAAAATCTTATTTACAAAGAAAGGTTCCTATCTCCAAATATGCATGTAGAGCTGGGAAAACTATGTAAGTACATGTTTTCGTTACTGCCCAAAAATCCTTTTGAGGGAAAAAATAGCCCTTGCAAATTGGTGTGCTTTTTGTTTTCTACTTATTGTTTTATAGTTATTGTAAAAAACATATATTGACACACATGGATATACAAAGTTTCAAAAAGGCAATTTGAATACTGTACTGGGTGTCCAATTTTCGATGGTTTTGGGGAGTATCTCACTTATTCGTAAAGATAGAGAGTTGAGGTTTTCGCATTACTTTGCTACTTTTTTGTGAAATAAAAAATGCCGCGAACAAAATTTTCATAGCTCACTTCGTTTTCGAGATACAGGGTGATTTTGAAAATATTGCATTTTGGAACCTCCCTCGTATATCAGTTATCGTTTAACTTATCGAAAAGGTAAAACATGGTTTTTATGCAGTTTTTTACGTAGACTCCAGTGGCGTAGATAGATTTCCACTGAAGACTGTAATTTCTTAGATATTAGTCAAAGTTATGTTTTTTTAAATGGGAGACCCTATATATTTTTTGTCGGTTTGTTTAAGCTTTTTAAAGCTTTTCAAAAATATATAATACTTTAGATATATTTGATTTTAAATTAAAAATATAATTTTTTTGTTAGTAGGCCATGGCGAATAAAAAAATCAACTGGATGTCAATTTACGAGTTTTAAGAATAGTGTCAGAATGTAGTTATTAATTAGAGTTTTCATTCAAATTTATCTAAAGTGTTAATATTTTTGAAACGCTTGTAAAAAACTTAACCAAACAATAAAAAAATATATAGGATGTCTCATTTAAAAAAACATAACTTTGATTAATATCTAAAAAATTACAGTCTTCAGTTTCTAACTGATGCACATTTTTTACCTTTTCGATCAAATGAAACCAATATTAAAATCACCCTGATTGAAAACTCTTAACGTAATTTTCGTTTCACAAAAAAGTAGCACAGTAATGCGAAAACCGCAACTCTCTATCTTTACGAATGCGTAATAAATATATTTTTTGTCGGTTTGTTTAAAAACATCCGAAAAAAACAGTAATAATTCTACACAGAGTAAGTTTTGCTCTTTCAATATTCAACATATTTTACTTTTTTGGACACTCAGTACACCATAAAATGGATTTAAAAAAATGAAACCTTCAAAATTTCATGGAATAAATATATTCGAAAAAAACAGTAATAATTCTACACAGAGTAAGTTTTGCTCTTTCAATATTCAACATATTTCCTTTTTTTTTACGTTTTCAAAGGAGGGCACGTTTTCTAAATTAAGGGCAGAATGTCTTTTTTGTTTTGCATACCACTCTCCAGTGAATGTGTCGTCATATTCGGCATTTCTCCTTATGAATAATATCATCTTCATCTTCGCACGGCACACATTCATCTGGTTCAGTGTCAGAATCTGTTTTCTTAATAGCTTGTTTTTTCTTGTTTTGATTTTAGCGAAGTTCTATAGTTTCGCATTTTTGTTCTGATTATTCTTTTCTCCTAATTTATAAAACTTAAATTTGTCATAATGCCAACAACTTGACTAAATCGCTGTCGTAATTGTTGCATTTCGACAGTTGGAAGAGAATCAATTCATCATTCAGTTTTTCTCATATCCCCAAGATGGACCAAGCGGTTGTTTAGAAATAGAATCTAACATTATTATTTGAACCATTAACAATCAAATCAATTAGGTTGCGATTAGGTTTGGACCATGAGGGGCCTCTTCTGCCACCAAACAAGGTATAATCATAACGTCTGTATTAAAACAGTACATAACATTGTATTTTTCACTGTAGCTGATTTTGTCTATAATTTGCAGAACAGATTTCCAAATCGTAATCGTTGAATTTGATGCAATAGGTTTCTTTCCATCCTGACGCATTGTAATATGCAGACTTGAGAAACTTAAAAATGACATGATCTAGCGGCTGCAGGTAATGTGTTGTGTGAGTTGGTAGACATTCATTACAGCGCCAAAGTCTAAGGTATTGACAGTACATAGAGTGTAATGTACGACCGTCCATGAACAAGTTAGCCTGTATCTAAGCAGATTATTTTCGCATAAAAAGAATAGCTCCAAATTGCATTATGTCTTTATATTTCTTTGTTCTCTTTTCGCACTTTATTATGCAAACGGAGGACAAAAACGTTCTCTCAACATTACAACGAGCTATTGCAGTCTCTCCCGATGTTGCCTTGCTTCCCTTTTCCGCCAAAGCAAATCCTGGTTTTGTTCCAGTACTACTGGAAACAATATTGTGCTACTTATACTAACATACCCAATGGAATGGATAACATGAATACATCAACATACGAGTATGTGGTAGGTAGTTGAAAAAGTAATTAGTACAATGATTAAATTAAAAATAAACATTTTTATACTGTTGACTTGTTCAATACATGGACTCAAGTCACAGACACCCCTTATAACTTTCTTGTAAATTTTTCTCATTTTCAGTACCAAGAATAAATAATAAGCCCAAAATATATCATGTAAGCTTCTTGCGACCAGATTTTTAAGAAATCACGAGCAATACGTATGTTAGTTCAACAGACTCGCCTCTATTGGTAAAAAAGAGAAACTTGATGTATGTGATCTGAAAGGAATGAAATTACATATAATTTGTCAGTAAATATGAACGACTACAAATGCAGATACACCAAAAAAAAAATTTTAAATCATTAATTATTATGGTAGGAACTACTATAACACAGGAAAGCTATCCCATTAATTTTTATTACAACACTTTAATAATTCACTTTACAATGTTAAATAATATTCAAATTTAGCTTGTGTAATAAATACAACTCCCAAATAGTGATTGAAGTTTTACATTTACTTGTTCCGTGGATTGCATAACATATAATTAGAACTCTTCCAGTTTTCGTCCATACGCGATAAACGAGATCGACTTGTGTAACATTTTAAATTACAGATATACGATAACGCGCATCAAAATAACGAAATATGCAACCACGCCTTTCACTGTAAATACATGTACAGATATCGAGATGAACTTTCCTTTCCTTAGGTAATAACATTGATTAATACATAAATTGTAATACCTCCTTAGGTAACAAATAACAAGCAATAACACATGTCATCCGAAATAGCCATTACACGCCATAATGACGTTATACTTTAAAATTGAATATTTCGTAGATTACGCAATTGATTGTAAACACCGTCGCGAATTAGCCACGCTGAATAATTTTTAAGGAAATATCCGTATTTACATAGTTGATGGGCCGCGCAAAGTGACATGGCGGTTTCAAGAGAATCTAGAGCACGTCGGAAACGAAGTCCGCCTCGCGTCTCCTTAACGAAGACCATCCGTAACGTGAAAGACAGGTCAATTACCGGTGCACAATCAAACCCGTAAAACAGCCATAAAGGAAGAATTGTCTCTTTAAATTGCTGATCGTTGTCTTAGTAGTCTGTTAGTAGTACGTGAAATAACTTTCTGCTTTGTTAATTCTTGACTATCTCGTCTAGTGGCGTAGCTGCCACAATCCAGAAAGGAGTAATGGACCGATTATAGAAATAACGATTTTCATTATACCTTGATGCACTTGTTATTTATTCCGTGAATTATTTTGAATATTTGTTGTTCATCGCTACTGGTTGTTCCTAAATACATACGTAACCACTTTTTGCTTCTGGAGAAGCTACTTATATTATTATTATTTTTGTATTCTTTGTTCTTTCATTTTACTTTATGTTGTAGTTGGTTTATTTTTGTATTATACAGAGTGGTGCAACCAAGATGGGGTGGACGATTATAATTAAACGGGAAGGAGTTTCGGAAAATCTTTCTGGGATTTGATTGATGGCTCATGGACTACGTTTTAAAAATATTTTCTTTATACAGGGTGATCGAAGCAGTCGGTGACGAACCAAACTTATGTTTTTTAATGGAACACTCGGTATTAGAATATTTCACTTCTTCTAATTGATACAAACAATTTGATATAACATTAGTTGGGTCTAAAACCCATAGTTACGGAGAGAAGAACGATTAAAGTTGAAAAAACGCTCCAGTGTCGTCCATTTTATACCGAAACCGGAAAAGAAGATTACAAATTTAAGTGTATCATTGAATGTGCCATATTCTTGAGTAAAATAATGGCCTACACTCAACTTGAAATTATTCCCCATTATACAGGGTGGTTACCCCTCTATATTATTTTCCTACTTTAAAGAGCACTTTATCAGCATTATACAGGATGGTTACTTTTTTTAAATGGAACATCCTCTATATTATTTTCCTACTTTAAAGAGCACTTTATCAGCTTTCCAAAAATGCCATA
Source organism: Holotrichia oblita (assembly GCA_023690525.1). Classification (NCBI taxonomy): domain Eukaryota; kingdom Metazoa; phylum Arthropoda; class Insecta; order Coleoptera; family Scarabaeidae; genus Holotrichia; species Holotrichia oblita. The sequence goes on from CM043015.1 coordinate 58,747,058, forward strand.
CATATTACCCTTTTGACTGACGGTTTTTAAGGAAAGTGACCGCAAATGTAATTTTTTGAGATTTGTTACGTTTACAGATTTAAAGTCATCAAAAAACTCATCAAGTTAGTATTTTAATAAAGATGCTGCAAAACCTAACAAGTGAACCAGTTACTGTCATCACTGTCAAAACGTTAAATTCTCTATTTGTAATTTATTCTTGCTTTATTATTAAATATTCAATAGAAATGACTAACTATAGAAGAATTGGTAAATATCGTGTTTATATGGGGCGAACACTAAAAATGCTAACTGTTGGCTAGTAGAAAATATGCTTCCCGATATCCGGAATACGAAAGAAAGCTCAAGACCTGATGCATTTCGAAGTTTATTAGAGGGATTTTAAGAAACAGGAACGTTGCATTTAGAAAACGTAAAGTAATTAACAAACCTGTCACAAATGAAGCAAACCAGTTGACGGTGTTATTAGCAGTTGAAGAAAATCCTCAAGAAAGTACCGCTGGTATTGAAAGAGTGTCTGGCTAAATTTGAGAGCAAGAGAACAATTTTGATTTGAACACGATGGAGCTCCCCCACGTTACCACAGAAACGTAAGAGCTTATCTCGTTAACTGGAAAGCAGTTATTGAGCGAGCGAGATCATCCGATCTGTCACCAATAGACTTTTTTTGTGGAGGCATGTTAAATATGATGTTTATAAAGACAGCAGCTGTGAATTGATATGATTTTTTCACTTTCGCTTGTCGGAAGAAAAGTGTTTAATTGAGACGCCCGCACTTTACTTTCATTAATTATCGCTATTTTTTATAATGATCTTTCCTTGAGGTTTCGCGTAACGAACTGGCTAAACCTATAAAGTTTCTGTCACCATTTCCGAATCATTGAAATGTTTAAAACAAAAACTAAACAGAAAAGACTAAAATTTTCTTTGAAAACATCCACTTTTTCGGTTAGTTCCTACATGAAAGATTAGTTTCTATATAAACCACATGTTGAAAGTTTGAGTAAGTCTACCTTTGTATTGCAAACTATTACATTTTTACAAATCCACGTAAAAGAAATTGGCAAACTTCTGGCTTTTCTGGGTACCTTGGCTATACTTGTGACAATTATAACCACATACAAATTTGTGTTGCACAAAATACACTGCAACCACTAATGTAAATACGATTACAAGACGTTCACTTTTTGTCAAAACTTTATCTGATATCGACACATTTATTAACATTACTACATGTTTAGAATGTCTCCTCAGATATGTACTAAATTTTAAATATCACGTGTTGAGAAAGAGTTTATGATCTTCTGATAATTTCACCAATAATTGATAACATTATAATGTTTACCAAGATTACTAATATGTGCTTGTGGAAACAGGATAACACAATCCCTTCGATAATTGTGCAATTTATTTATATCCTTATTCGAAAGTAATAATATGCACTTGCACACATATAATAATACTGATTCAGCGACAGATGGCTTAACAGAGCATCCATATAGATTTGCATCACATTTCATGTGTTGTTGTATATAATTATAGGTCAAATATAATAAGATATTGCAAAAAATAATAACGTTTTAGCAAAAGTGCGGTCTCCATTTACATTTTATTGTAAGAATCTTTAAAGCATTATATGCAAAAATTGGCATTTTTACCAAGAAACCTACTCACGTAATTTGAAAGAAAACTGAAATCGCATACGAGATGATCGTTAAACTATGTGTGTATTTGAAAACTTTCTAATAGGTGTAATAAATTCAATCCACAACGTATGGTTTCTTATAACTGTATGTAATGCAACAATATGCTCTAGTCCTCATAAATATTTTAGTATTTCATGAACACTCCTTTCTCTTTAATTTTATTCAATATTCGCTAATTTATTCCATTAACCGAAGTCAATGTATCAAATTACTTCGAGCAAATTTTTTCACATAAGCATTGATCTAACTTCCAATACACATTCCGTTTCTAACGTAAAATTCTTACTAAATTCCTCTACATCTTTTCTCTTATTTTAAGGATTTCATTAATTTTCACAGAACGACGAAACAATGGGTCATTTGATAATTACGTCTACAGTAGAAAATTAGTGTCCACTTAACGCTCTGTTACCTCTTAACTATACAGAGTTACTGCATTTCTCTAGCTAATCTATCAGCAAGTTGTAAATTTCCTACACTTGTAGATGTAGAGAGTTGTACTGTATATATCCGATACGTGAAACAATTATGAGAAAGAAAATGCTGTTAAGTTTTCACCTAGATTGGTAAGAGATTGCATTAACTCCAGCATCCGTTTTATATGCTAATTATATCTATATTACGGTTTAAAATGATATTCGATCGGAACTTTAGAAAGCACACACAGACACATAGTAGTAAGTTGCAATCATTGATCAAATAAAATCTTATTTGTATTGAAAAAAGGGGTTTAATCTCCAATTGTTTGCACTTAACGGGATATTAAAATAAATACTATTGTTGATGTTTGGTTTGCTTTAAAATATGTTTGCATTAAAATGATTCATTTTATTCCACACAAGTAAAAGTTATTTTTATAACAAAAACACTTTGAAATTAGCCTAACAATAATATCATAATAATAGCTTATTTGTCCAACCGCAAACCACGTCCAGGACAAGTTGTACATGAAATTACAAGAAGATAAACTATAATAATAATTAAATTAAATCAATTATCCAAGAAAAAATGTAGCAAATAATATAATATTCCAATACGCAAGGTTATGTAATCCTGCAATTAGTAGAGGTTTATTACAGGCAGTGGTATAGTTACAATTTAAAAAAGGAAGACAATGAAAAGATTACAAATAATGAAGGTATTTATATATGATATACATACATGGAAAGGCATATGTGTGACTTTACAGATTCATTGAAATCGATAACAAAAGTTAACAAATTTCTTGACATGTGTATGTGCCACACGTGACTTTAAACGTTGCATTCACACGTGTGTTACAAGATGGAACATGCAAATCAAAGTTATCTAAAAGGGTAGACAGTCTATTTTGTTATACAATAAATCCAACAACAATCTTGCACTGTAGTGACCTCTTCTGTAGCGTAATCCCTATTACGTTCTTGGATATGTTCTTGTCATTCTAAACTTCTAGGTCCGCTTTCAATAGGATACTATAAAGCGTTTGCTGACATTTAAATATATCTTGTTTGTATATCACTCATTCATCTTTAAAAGATTACTCCACAGTTCAGTAACACTCATCAAAAAAAATTCACTACAGTGTATGTTTTGAGATCATCTGCATACCCTTGGTAGTTACAGTTAAAATTCAATAACAAAAAGCAGAGGTTTCAGATTTAATCCTTGGGGCACACCAGATATAAAGAACTGATCTGAGTCATAACCATGATAAGACATAATATAAAATAACTTTATGACGGCAAACCACATTGATGAAAGTACAATGAATCAATTTCATATAAATAGTATTAGCTTAATAATAATAATATCATTAATGAAAACATATGGTAGGATTTAAAAATTAAAAAGCAAACCAATGAGCTACAATATCAACTGAACTTTCAATTCAAGTGTAAACCTGAAAATTTCCTTTGATTACATAATATATCCTTTATATGTCCGTCATATTTATATTTTCTAAAAATTATGCAATTGTGATCTAAGTAGTATAACATTTTATGAGCAAACTAAGCTGCAGGTCTAACTCGTACATATTATTATAATAGCAAACTTGAGTAATTTCAAAATACAGTGGTGACGCGATAATCCGAACCTTGCTTTTCCGGATTCCTCGGTTTTCCGCACCTATTTTTTTGTTCATTGTGTATTCTGTATTCCGGATTTTTGCTGTTTCGGAAATCCGGATTCGATAACATTCGAATTGCGTACGAGAAATGACGGACTTTTTCTCAAACAAGTTCCAACATGCACAGTTGCATTCATTTATTCTTCTATAAACCAACACCTATAGAAGTTTCAGTGGCTCCAACACGAAAGCATATAGCTTTAACAATTAAATAAAAGTATGATATACCTACTTGAAAAACATTTCCGATGTTAAAAGAAATTCCGAAAAAATAAAAAGTGTGTATAAATCAATTTTGAAATTATCTTTATCATTAATTTCTTTCCTTTTTATTGTTATCTATGTTAACAGTTGTATCTCCGCACCGATTTAAAAAAAAATTACGCAAGCCGGAATATCCGAAAATGGAATCAGAGTTATGTGATTGGTTAAAAAAAGAGTTGGTATACGGTCCCTGAAAGTTAGTGGTGAAAAGTTAAGCAATGATCAAGAAGCAGTTGTGCCATTTATAACGAAATTAAATGATAAAATTAAGGAACTCTGTTTATTACCATATCAAATTTACAACGCCGATGAGTGGACTGGATCTGGAAGATGTTATCTGGAAGATGTTATCTGACAAAACATGGCGTAGTTTAGCATTTTTCGTTCCCAATTTATATTAAGGACGTTGCGTAAAATCTTCATGCTGCAAATCAATGTAAAATTTCTAAATCATTGAAATTCGAAAATAACTTTTTAGTGTGCTCCAATGCAGATGTACATGACAATAAAATTACACAATATAGCTTATTTAAACTTATTACTATTCTGGTAAATTATTGACGCTGTCAAATTTACTAGATTTTTTACGAATGACAGCTTATTCCCATTGTTGAAGATATAGATCAACTATTTGAATATAGATCAACTGCATTCGGTAATCCGGATTTTCTAGTAATCCGGATCGTCCTGGTTTTTATTATTCCGGATTATCGCGTCACCACTGTACTGAAATTTATCATGAAAGTTACAGGAAATTAAATTTCTTAAACTTTTTGTTATTCAAATGGAAGTACTTCAAATGAGTTCTAATAATAAAGTTAAAATAAATTAATATAGGTAGACATAAAATTATTCATTTATATAATTTAATTTAATTACTAATAAAGGAAATCCTTTATGTATGTTTAATATACATATTTGTTTGATATTTGTAGACTTCAGCCGACAAAGTTTCTCACGAACGTTCCTGCTAAAACACAACCAACAGCATGTCCAATTGTAATTGAATGAATCCGAAGCTCAAATCTTTACTGTAAAAAAACTATACTCCATCACATCGTTGGAGGACTCAATAGTTTTGCAATTTTGGATGTTTTCCTTTAAAACTAGCATCAATTGTTCCAATTATGTAAAGATTGCTACTGCTTATCTCTGTGTATGTGTCTGTGAGATACATGGTTTATAAATATATTAGCGATTAAATTAATAATTGCGGGGTATATTTATTCATTAAAATAGATTGTTACATATATTTTACTTCATAATTATTGCAAATCATTTTACAGAATTCTAAACTGTAGTTTGTAAATCTAGCTCTTTTGGTGCATCTGCAAGAGAAGCATCTTTTTTCTCTTTTAAATTACGCCTATTATTCTTTATATTTTCATTCTCAGTCTTTGTTGCGGGCTTAATTCCTGCCTTTACGATGAAAATGAATTCCCGAATTGCTGGCTGATCTCTGGAGCAAATGTTCCTATATCAGACTTTCTCGTAATCTCTTCAGAAAAACTATTTGTTGGGTCTGTTTCCAACATAACTTGGGCACTTATGTATTCCTGTTATGTTCAAGACGGAGTAAAAGAGGACTATAGCCAACGTATAAGTTTTACAGAGCTCATCGTTTGTATCAACGGCACCTTTTGCATTGTAGTATTATGTGATGTGTGTGATAATTTCAGGTTTGAGCTAACAAAAATGAAGAACTGTGTTGTGCAAACTACAAGCTTTTTGTACAAATATTAATCAATTTGACATAATGAATTTCTTTTGCGTTCTTTAATATAATATATAGGTTGAAACTTAAATGTATTAAATTCTCAGGAACTAAGTTAGTTAGAACAAGCTGTTGATAATACTTGAAGACAACATTCTACTGTTGTAAAACTCGTTTAGTAATAGTAGTAGCATTGTTTACGATCGCCATTAGTTTCAATGAATTAAGAAGAAGCGTTGGTGTTTAAAAATATTTTAATTTGCATAAGAAAATAAATACAAATACCAATCATTAAAAAATGCTATTCTTTAAAGGAGGCTTTCCATATATTTGCATATTTAAAATACGCACATGCGTATTACATTATCATTTATAAGCGCAATTACAGCACATGCATATTATTAGTGAAAGTATAGTTACATATCTTAGTAGCACATTTTCCAAATGACGGCATTTATTAAAGATAGGTATTTAATAGTAAGTCATACTTATAATCTTCGTTATGCAACCTACTTTTATTCTAAAGATTTTATTATTCAATTTTACCGTCCACCTCTGACATTACTGACACAATTACTATTACTTCAGATTAACTTTTTTTTTATCCATAATTCGTGTATCGAGGATTGAGAATAGGCATGTTTACCTACATTCCATAACACTGTATTCTTTCACTATTAAGAAAATGACATCCTACTTTAGCTGATTACTAAACCTCATTTTTAATTCTTTATTCAAAATTGCATTAATGTCATCGGATTATTATTTAAAATATGTCAGCTTAACCTAGATTTATTGCAATATCAAAACATCCTGAATTTGTTTTGTGATAATCTTAAAGTAAATATTTTTGTACACCTTTCCAGAGCCAGTGAACTCGTAGCTCTAGTTGCGATATCGACGACGTTCTTCCTGTTTCTGCATACCAGAGACTTGAATACCAGATTGCGCGAAATGGAAGTCAAGCTTTTACAACCGGACGATACAATTTCCGCAAATCAAATCGTCTCAGGTAAATAACCATTAATTAGTCATTACTTCTTGTACACCTACAGCACGTTTTCTCTTGTTTTGATTCCAGGAAATAGCGCTCCAGCGACTCCAACAAGGGTGCGTGCAATGATGAAACTATTACAGAGTACAGGAAGAGTAAGTTTTCGTTTTTCCTTTCTAATCTAGAATTGCATAATTGGAATACTTGAGAAATTATCAGGCCTAATCGGTACAATGATAAATTAAGTATACTATAAGGTGATGTTATTTGGACGCACAGAATTAAACTAAATAAAGCGGTTGCTATAGAAACCTTACCTACACGGTAATGATAATGTTATATAGAGAACTTATTTTTCAGTTATGCAATTAGTATTTTAAGAACAGCAATTTGGATATCAATTGTTGATTAAATTTTAACATTAGTTATTTTTTAATAATATGTGTTAATTAACTTTTATATAGCATTCCAAATATTTGTATCTTTAATAATTCTTGCATGACCAACTGAGTAATAATCACAATAATTAACTACATTTATTCTTCCTCCATAGAATCCATCTCTATATTTTAATTTTTCTATAATTTTTACTACTAAAATTAATGAATGAACATTTCTCTCTCTGTTTTTGTAGAATATGTTTGGTAACAATTTTAACTAATTCATTTTTCTTTAATGTAGTGTGTTGTAGTTGATTTTATTCTCTTTATTAATTATTTTACTTCTGGTAAAACTGTTTTGACATAAAGTTCTAAACCTTCACCATAATCATCTTCTCTTGGATTATTTGTGACGGTATAAATGATTCTTGATTATTAATGGTAAAAAAGGATCCTATACTAAAAAAGATACACCAGTATTTTTATATTTTTACGAATTCACACCGGTATGTATGTCGCTATTAGCTGACTGAGCGCAAGCAATTGGAGGTTTTCCGAAACGACCTTTTCAAAGAGTAGATTCGCAAGGCAAGCAAAGTGACGAGCGATTAGGTTATGTGAAACATTAATACGTTTTATTAAGCATTGTGTATCATTTAATTATCATAGCGAGTTCCGTGCTGATTCCTGACCACTTGGTCGTGTCTCTCACTACAATAGATTGGTTTTTTTCGATTTTGCAGTTACGGCTGCTTTCGCTGTTGCTTTCGTGGGAATTTTCGGTAGCAGTCGGCGGGGGTGATATTTCCATAGGTTTGGGTACGGAGCCTTTGGAGGCAGCTGTTTGCAATGGTAGTCTGACAATTTGATCAAGATCGGCGGCGGATTTCCTTCTTTTGGGGGTGGCATTCACTCTCGTGCATTTTCCTTGGTGTCCAGCAAGGTTGCTTTTCTTGCTAGGGGTAGAATGGATTAGGGCTACAACTTCGACTTCTGTTGGCGATATTGAGGATAGAGGTCTCTTTTTAGGAGTATTGACTAGGTTTGTGTTGAGTGCATCAACAAGGGAGGAAATAGATGCATGGGATGAATCGGAACTGGTAGATAGGGAGAAGTCAGTCTCGGAAATGTCGTCGGCTAGGGCCATCTCAAATTCCACGTCCAAGTTCATTGGAGGGCTCCTTCTTTGGATAAGAATCCGCTTCAAGAATTCTATTTCAGCTATGATCTAGTCCTCGGTGAGTTCGTCTTTGGAGGCAGCATTCGTCGTAAAGGTTTGAAACGTGGGGGTGTTCGTTTCTTGCCGGTCTTCTTAGCGGCTTTTCCACCAATTTTAAGCGGCATCTTATTCTCATCGGAAATTTCAAGCGATTGTAGTACATGGACCGAAGTTTGAACAAAGTCAATTTAAGAATACGTTAACGCACGTGACCCTTACAGTAAGTGACGTGAAACTAAAACACTCACGAGTTAAAAGCTAACCTAAAACTTGATTTATTAGTAGTTTAGGTAATGAGTAAAGATCGCAAGAGTGTGCCCGGTAGCAGGGGCGTAACAACATCGGCTTTACCGAAATAAAAATGGGCGTTATTGATTAAATCGGGGAACGAGTTATATAGTTCATTGGATCATTATTAAGCGTTTTAATTTCCTTCAAATATCTTTTGTCAGTGTTTCGCTGCTAAATCATAGATTGATCAGAATCAATTCCAATTTATTTATATTTAAAATAATTAGATGTTAATTTCTTTTCTATTGTGGAATATTTTTTTATTAAAAACGATGATTGGCTATTAAAGTTTATTAGAATTTGTTTATTAATATACACTTATGTTTTCGATGTTAGACATTATATTGCTAGTATTATTACGTTTTATGTTCGTGTTTATGTACATTTTATGTTACGTTGTATGTACAATAATAGCTTTATGATTTACAATATGACCATAATAAATCAATTGTTCAAGTTTGTAATTTTTTTCTATAGTTTTGAGGTGTGGTTTTTTAGTGATACACAATTTAGAAGATCAGTATCAGCAAAAATTGAAGTAAAATCTGTAAATACGACTATTTATGTATACTGATTCACAATTTGGTGGCAATTAAATAAGGTGACTTGATTAATGCAATTTTGAGCTGTAAACAAGTAGATATGCTAATAAGTATGCGTGTGTTTAACCATTTTGTAACCATTTTTATGCATTTTTAAGAGAATTATTACTACTTGCTAAGCTAAGTAGTTTTAACCGCTAAAATAGGAAAAGCTAAATATAAAATTAAATGGAGGTGGGAGATCTTTGTTGTGGATGACGTCTTAATCAGAAATCCAATCACACATGAAATAAAAGATTTGGATGGTGAAGAAATTATTGGTAATTTTTACAAACAAAAAATACAAAAAAACAAAATCTTAATAAATTGATTATGTTTCATTCAAGGTGCATTTTATACGATTATTTTGAAGTGGGTCAGATACCCAAAATTTATAAGGGGACCACTGATTCTAAAATTATGTTCATATTGTAAATATTATTTTCAAATTTTTATTACATATTACCCTTTTACATTATATATAAAAAGATAATCAAAGTAACGTCGTTTAAAAATTATACTGCAAAGGCTGTAACAAAAAAATATTTAAAGAAACTCTCTAGATTTTTATTTATTATTATATTATTATTTTTGTTTTGAAAATTCTAAGATTTTGAAAAAGAAAAATAATTATAAAAAAAGATTAATTTACAAATAAACGCGGTTAATTTTAGAAATGACATCTATAATTTAAGTGTCATTTATAATAATTTAATTCACGCCTGAATTGACTAGGTTTCTATCAACTCAAATCATTTTTATTTTAATAGTATAGCTATTAATAAGCTATTATTAATAAGTGCATTAATATCAATTGAGAATGTAACCATAATTCGATATATCAACGATTTCTTTGTTTTTTAGACATTTTTGTTGATAGGAATTGTCAATTTCTTCCACTAAAGAAGTATTGTAAACGAAAACATAACAATTTATGTTCTGGAATAAATTATTATATTTAATTAATTGATATTTTTATTGATATTTATTTTTGTTTCGAAAGTAATGGATGGTCTATAGGAAATTATTCAATGAATCACTAACTTGTTTTCCAATATATTAACGATCTGTTTGAAGTTGTGCTTATAGTTTTTCATTATATGTAATAATAACGATTATTATCGGCAATAACGAACAAAAATACTGCAAGTATATAACTCTATGGCTATTCTCCCAGCTCTCTTTAGAATAAATGAAATTCAAAATGTCTACTTCTTGAGTCTAGTACTATATGACAGAGTGATGATTCCGATACTAAATCTTTTTTATCTTGACGAATAAAATCAGTGAGTGAAAAATTATATTGCAACACAATTCTGTGTTTACCAACACATGTACCAGTTTCTTTGATTTTTTTTTCAAGTGACATTAACCTTGATATAATCTACATAGTCTACAATATAACCGACTAGAATTATATTTGTGTTACAATGTTATTAGTGGTTTGAATTCTAGGTTACACTCAACAAAAAAAGAACAACGTTATAATTATAAGTAAATGATAAATAAGCTAGAACACAAAAAACTGTATCAATACTGAAGTGATTGGTTTGAAACATTGTATCTACAGTATCATAGCAACTTCTTTTTTATAACTTGAATTTCATTCACCTTAATTTCATTCACCTACCATCTACAATATTATCGAGATTATTAATTTAATGCTTCCTTGCGGCTGTTGTACATTAACGTGATAAGATCAGTCGGCGAAATCTTACCTTCGGGTCAGTTATTCAAGATGTTTTTACCATGATTGAATAGTATTGGCGGCGTTTTAAACAGAGATTAATTACAGTTTGCCATACTTACAATTAGACGCTACATTAAACACAGAAATGATTATATGGAGAATGTGTAACGAATAATTTTGATGAAAATTATTATAACTTTGAAATTATGCACGCTATCTTAACATACTTACGTTTCTATGTTGACATCTTATCTCCATAGTACTTGTAATCTATGACATATAAAATGAAAAAATAATTAAGTTTACATAAAAAAAAATTATACCGGCGCGTCCGCCAAAAATGTACATACGTAGCAAGATTATGAGACACCGAAGCATTGTCTTTTCAACTAACTAGCCGTATATTTCCATAGTGTTAAATTGAAAATCCGTTTAGTTTCAGATGACATCGTTAGAGCCTTACCAGTTAAATAACACGCGGAAAGCCATGCACGATGTCCTTTTCTTTAATAGAGTACCTAAAGTAGGATCCCAGACATTCATGGAATTATTGCGCCTGTTAAGTATGCGAAATGAATTTGGTTTTCACCAAGACAGAGTTCAGAGAGTGGAAACTATCAGACTTGCACCAGAAGATCAAGCAGCTTTGGCCGCTATGGTTTCTAGCTATGAAGAACCTAGCGTCTACATAAAACACGTTTGCTTTACCAACTTTTCAGAGTAAGTAAAATACATTTCCATTATTATTATTACAAAGTATTTTATTCTATATATAAATATATGAAGTACTCACATTTACTTTACATACATATGATTTATTATATTAATTGGTAGGTATATAGAAAATAAGCAGGAAACAGTTACAGTTTATGCACCATAGATTCAACACAAGGCAGTAAATGTAATTTATTACAAGTTATTTGCAGATGTACTGAAATGTATTACATAAAGTAATGGAGGAGTGGGAATCGGCAACGACCCGTGAACTAAGGATTACGCTTATTTAGATATAACCCAAAATGTCATTATTAAATTTTATTTGGAATGAATGGGATCACATTTTAAACAATGTTTGTCATAATGTCTAAATAAGTGCGTAGTCTTTCTGCTCACAGCATTGAATTAGATGTGAATATTTAAAACCTCTGAGTTGGAAACTCATTAAGTTAAAGTCATACTGATACAACAATGTACATATATGAGCAGGTTAGTGTAATAAAAACGTAATTAGAACACTTTAAATACTACTTGATATAAATCAACTTGGGAAAGTATTAGCAATTGACATTAAATGTCTACCGTGTCTAAATTATACGTAATAAATAAATATTGTTTTAGTATGATTCATTAACCTGTTAATAGATAAATGTAGTATTACTCCTACTTATAAAATATGGTTTTTTACTGTTTTCTCATTTTCATTGTTTAGTCTTGCTATTTCTTAGTAAAAGGTAGACAGCAGATTTTGTAATTGACATTAAACTTAATCTATGTTTAACAAAATACGTTAAAAATTTTTGTAAATTTTATTCATAAAAGAATTATTATATCCAAATAGTTGTTAGAGTGTAATGTTGGTTTCCTAAAAATATTCAATTAAAGGAACTTGTATTTCTATGAGTAAATCCTCTTAATAATTTCTTGTTGTGGAATGCTTGAATAAGGCGCACTTACTTCCAAACAGATCAAGCTACTGTCGGTGTTAATGTGAACATCTTTTATTTTGAACTTTGAAGTCTTTAGAGAGCTTCTCAAGAAACATGATCATCTGCGAAGCAAACTTATCTACGCCACAACACTCGGAAGACTTCAACACATCTTTTATTTTATTTTATTATATTTAGTTTTTGCTGTAAAAGTATCGTTAATCTTCCACGTTCTATATACATTGTATAGCCACGTATTCAAGTTACATGAACCTGAATTGATCTTACTGGCAATGAATCTATGTTTCCTGATTTATGGATTTTATCTAAGCATTATGACTATAAGCTTTCGATAAAGTCTTTTGTATGTTATCGTGTAAATAAATTTTCACATGACGTTTCTAATCCTATTTAAAGACTTTAAACCTGCGAAAGACGATGCCAGAATGATTAGGAAAACGTCACCGTTTTATTCGGACTTCTGAGTAGAGTTAGCAAATAATGCCAACAGTAACACGTTTATAATTGATAAAGCTCGAAAACATAAAAAGTTGTCGGGTCTAGTGCGCTTTAACGGGCCAAGATATCAATAAATATAAAAAAAATAGCAACCTTCAAACATGAAATGTCAAGTAATGATACGTAGTATGCTCCTGTAATGATTTCTCCTATTTGAAGGTAATCGATTAAGATAACTCCATGGCTAAACCATAAAACAGTCGCCATTGCTTTCCTAACCGAAAAACTAATTTCTGCGTTTTTTGAAGTCGATTCTCCCTTCGAAGTCCACTGTCTTGACTGTATTTTTGTTTTGGGCATATAATGGTGTATCCAAGATTCATCTACAGTAATTAATGGGCGCCAAAACTGCGCCGACAGATCGTTGGAACTATTCATTCAAGCACATTTTTGGTCTAACGTTAGCAAGCGCGGCAGCCAACACGCGGACAGCTTTCTCATGCCTGAATTTTGATTCAGTATGTGATAAACACGGTCTTTGGACATGTTCATAACCTCTGCTGTCTCTATCGCTTTAATTCGGCTGTCGTTTAGCACTACTTGGTCAACTTTTGCGATGTTATCATCAGTGGTTACAGTTTTTGGACGTCCCAGGCGCTCATCATCTCCCAAGCTTATACGACCTCGTTTAAATTCTGTTGTCAAGAATTTCACTGTAGTAAATGATGATGCAGAGTCTCATCTTTAATTTGCGTTGGCGTATTATCCATTTTCACAAAAATACTCACACCGATACACTCAAACGATTGTCAAACAAGAACCAGCTTTCATTGACGGATGCTGCCCTCTTCACGTTATGGTCGGAAACCCACCCAGTCTGGTACATCATAGAGCTGAATTTTTTATTACTGATTCAACAAACGTGACATATTTGCTTTATTGTTAAATCCATCTGTATAAGTAGATAAACATATATAACATCAGTATCACAAACGTCACAACTTTCATTGTTTAATCGGGACACGTGTTTCGAGAACGCGTGGGTTCTCATCATCAACCGAATACCGACTCCTTCTCGAAACACGTGTCCCGATTAATCAATCAAAGTTATGGCGTTTGGTGATTCCGATGTTATATCTGTTTATTACGAGCCCACAGTCCTTGAAATCACTCTGTATAAGTACATATTTATACTAAATTTCTTGAAAGATTAAAAAAAAATAAGAATTAAAAGGTAGCATGATTTTGTATAAGGCTTAAAATGCAATTTACAGTATTTCACGTCACGAGCGTTTCACATTCTCATACATCTTATGACTTCATAATATTTCTTTGTTTCCATTTAATTTGCACATATCTAGCTTTAAATCTAGAGCTCCTATAAATAATTGCATATAGGGAATATGTACAGTATGCATTACTTATTGAATAGCTTATTGTCTTGGGATTCTCATGATGTACAAAAACGAGTTAAATTAAATTATTTCTATTAAAACGTATTTTGCTATAAAAATAATCAAAAGATATCCCGTTACTTAAAAAGATCGTGCCGGATACAATTATTCAGCTTTGTATTGAAGTGGTGACATTTTACACAAATTTAGAAAGTTCCGTGTGCAGATATGTATACATATGTAAATAATAAATAAGAGAGATCTTCAGAACGCTGCAAACCTGGAAAAAAGAGTGATTTGTGATAGCATTTATCTACCTTTTACTTACATGTATGAAGAAGAACACGTGTTATATTAAATAATGTGAAACAATATACACCATAAATAACAAGTACTGTCCTGTGATATCGTAAATAGAAATTAATGGTATGTTCAACGGTACACGAACAACCGACAGCCCGTTTTGGTTAAGAAATATGTATATATGTACCTATATATTATACTACAAAAATTTTACTTTTGTATGCTCACAAAAATAAATGTGCTAAATGAACTAATTGAGAAATCCCCAAATGTATGAATGACTGGGGCAAATTGTTAGGTGTATTAAACTGAAAGTAATGTTCGTAATTAGATATATCAATAAATACATATATACAAAAGTAATTAAATATTAATCTTATCTCAAACCATCAAGACAAACGTTTGTCCTTTCTACTTAGTAATAATAAAAATTTAATGATGAAGCTATTCAATCAGCAGATTCATAATTTCTTCCAACTCATAAAAAGTAAAACGTTTTTTAAAATACATACTTATTAAACTAAGCAGTTAATTAATTTCTCTTAAAATGATTACTAACATGTTATATACAATTATTTTACATCTTCAAATCAATTTATTTCAATAATTTATAATCTCTCTAATTATACGTTTACTTTAGCACAATTTCAGATTTTTATAGTAAGTACTGTAAACGTGTAGTTGTATTCATTGTAGTATTTATTCAGGAACAATGGTAGTAACATATTTTTGTAACAATTTTTTTTCTCACTTAGTTTCTGAGATAAATTAAAATTAAAATAATAGACATTACTTACCTCAAGCATCTATGCATCTATGTACTTGTAATGAAGTAAATGCATGCTTCAGATAAAATCCAGTTGCTGTTCCAATAACAATAGCGCAATTGCCAACTATGGTCTAAGGTTCAATTCGTATAAGCAATTAACTTCTGAATAAATAAAAATTTAGCTCATTCAGTGCCTCAAGACCAGGTGAGGAAAACATGAAAAAGAAAAGCATATACTTTCAATTCCCCACATCAATTTAGAAGTAATTTTTTTTTTAATTTTATGTCTATGTGAATAAGAAAAAATATATTTGATGTTGCTACGGATTTGCAATAGCAGTTTGTCGTTCACCTCAATGCTGATGTTGAATAATTTGTATCAATCTGATCCTTGACTTCTATATCGATATATTCTAGTAGTTGAAGGAGGAGGCTACGTTTTACATTCTGGTATCCCAATAAAGCAAGTCCACTCGTGATGGCTTTCGTGTCTGACAATGTCAGAGGGTTAAAGGATAGGATTTTGAGCATATAACAGTTGGAAATACAGTAGTAATACAGGAAATGACACCATATACGAATAAATTACTTGCAATTAATGAATTTAGCCGCTAGCTATGTGAATATATAACTATTTTTGTAAAATACAAAAATACGATCGATTAAAGATGTCTTTTTATATTCAACAGGTTTGGTATACCTGAACCGATCTATGTAAACCTGGTACGTGATCCCATAGAAAGGGTAATATCATGGTATTATTACGTCAGAGCACCATGGTATTATGTTGAACGGAAGATAGCATTTCCAGATATACCTTTACCCGATCCTAAATGGCTGAAAAAGGTAAGTCACTCGAAACACGGTGTCGTTATGTCTAAAATCTGGAAATCATAATTTCTCTTTTTTCTAGGACTTCGAACACTGCGTACTATCAGGAGACCGAGAATGCAGATACATAAAAGGTGCAAAAAGAGAAGGTATAGGCGATCATAGGCGACAGTCTATGTTCTTCTGCGGTCATCATGAAGATTGTACGCCATTTAATACCGAAGGTGCACTACAAAGAGCCAAACGAGCTGTGGAACAACATTACGCTGTGGTTGGTGTTTTGGAAGATTTGAACACGACGTTGACAGTTTTAGAACATTATATTCCTCGATTCTTCGAAGGTGCTAAAGATATATATCATAGTAAGTATAAACTTAAACTATAAGACGTTAGGAAACACTAATAATGTGCTCAGAATAGTTTATCTTAGTTTACTGATCATAGGGACAAATCATCTCCTCCCACCTTTTGTTGAGATATCTAAAACATATTTACCCCTTGCTTGAGCTGAAGACATCTTGTGGAAAACATTCGTCAAATTATTTCAAAATTTTTCCTCTCATTTTGTATCAGTTTTCTCAAATAGCTGTATTATTTTGTGGATGTTCTATTAATCTACTTTGACGCAAAGTAACGTCCGTTATCTCCAACATGTCAATAATGCAGAATTTTGTAAGGCTGTCCAAGTACGAGGTTTATTATGTCTTTTCGTAAAATTAGAACTAACTGCAGTTTTCAGCGTTGTCTAAGATGTAGCGTGGATAGTTCATATTCTGTGGGTGATCGTGGCAAAGCAAAATCGTACAGAGTCTGAAAATCTACATTACCTACACTTTCTGTGGATTTTGATGCAATTTACAAACTTTTCTCTCTCAAATGTCAAAATCAGTTATCGAAACTGATTTATCTGCCATCGAATCTGCTGGTCTGCCATTCCAGTAAACGTTTTTAATAAAACCTGCAGAAATTCAATTAACACTGCAAGTCTACAATGCTGACAAGACTTAACTATTTTGGCAAGGTTCCTCTGAACAAAATTATCCAAGTGAAAATCAACAGTAGGTCACTAAATAACAATACTTGCAATACGCGTAAGCTGAAACTGCTAGTTATTGAAAAAGTCATGAAACCTAAAGTATTCGAGAAGACCCAAATATCCTTACGTATTCGGGACAAAAGTATTGCTGAGATATTATAAATCATATCAATGGACATCTTGATGTAGAAGATTTATGTCCCGAAGTAACGCATTCAAGCAATGCTTGTACCATTAAATTATCCACCCTTCTCCTCAAGACAATGAATTCTAGCTAGCGATGATACCCATACAAGAGATTACCGATATTTGCGCTAAAGTTTTTCAAACCGATGTAATCAACAGCTGCTTTGATATGGTAAACAAATACGCATCAAAGAAACGCCATTCAGAAGCCGAGCAAGGTGCAAAGACTTGCGTGGTTAGGAATAAAGGGAGCAATGCGGTCGACGGCGACGGCAGTTATGGAGGCACTCTTAGACTTGCCACCGTTGCATCTGGTTATATAGGGGGAGGCAAGAATGAGGGCAGACAGGCTGCAACACACAACGACTCCGAAAGAGGTCAAAACAAAACATATGCCGATAACCGAGCATACGGGAAAGGGGGTTTTTGAAATGCGCACCGACCACATGCCGGTAAGACATAGATATGAGATACCATATTCACGGTGTCTATAGGAGACAGACGGGAGAAGGCTGCCAGCTGTGCACTTGGAATCAAAAAGCAAGACTTAGTTTGGTACACGGACGGATCTAAGACGGCTAATAGTACTGGTGCAGGGATATACTCTCAGAGGGAGGGGTACAGGTACGCATTGGGGGGAATGTTCTCTGTGTTTTAGGCAAAAGTATATGCCATCCTCCAGTGCGCACACACAGTGAATGTGAAAGTGGTGACCAACAGACGAATTCACATCATGTTCGATACCCCAACGGCACTGAAGGCATTACTAAGCTGGAAAGTGTCGCCCAGGCTGGTAACGGAGTGGCTCGACGAATTGGTGGAACTTTCGAACTGGAAGAAGGTCTGCTTGACTTGGATACCACGCCATCAAGGGATCGATGGCAACGCAAGGGCTGGCGAACTCGCAAAGAGAGGGTCAGAGCTAGAAATATACGGCACAGAACCTTTCTTCGAGGGTCCGTAGAAAACAGGAAGAATACTGGAGAACTATACCCGGTATAACACATGGTAAAACCTTTATAGAGAAACCATGTAGGAAGAGAGCTAGAGAACTACTACGGCCTAATGACCGGACATGCTGCGGTGAAAGAACACCTACACAAAATCGGAGTGTTTGACGGGGACACAAAGTGTAGACTTTGTTAGATAGAACCGAAGAGTCGATCATATACTACGCGACTGCGAGGCACTAGATCGCAGAAGGCAAAACCTATTTATGAAAACGAAAGGAGACCCAGAGACATACCTAACCCACTCGGTTAGGGACCTGTACAGATTAATGGAGGGGACTATCGTATAAGAGTGGGTGACTTGGCAGCGGTGCTTTACCGGTGACCATGGGTCGGACAGGTATAAGGGGGAAAAAAATCAACAGCTGAATTATAGTATGACTTTCGGGAAGCGATAAGCAAATTTTAACTGCACAAGTAATGAACAAAAGTTACGTTTTCTTTAATGGAACACCTGTACATCCTTTTCTGTTATTTTCTTTTCGTTTAGAAAGCCTTTGTCAAAATATCTACAGTTCTTTTTAGAAAATGCTACTTATTTAAATGTACAGTAAAATAGTCAAAAGTTAAAAATTACTTGCAAAGTAAGTACATTATTAACATTATTCTCACTTTTTTTCAGATAAAATTCAGAGATACAACACCATCAATAGAAACGCGTTCAAACCCCCAGTTAACGAGGTAGTCAAAGACATTGTACGAAAGAATTTCACGAAAGAGATTGAATTTTACGAATTTTGTAAACAAAGATTGCAGAAACAATTATACGCTTTGAGACTACCGGAAAAACGCTGAATACAGAAAACGTTGAATACGTTAACTGAAAAGCTTTACAGATCCAGTATGAGATGAATATACATACGAATATTTATTTCTCTCGCGAAAAATGTGATTTTAATATATAAGTGAAATTTAGAAATTGCCTTATTTTTTTAACTACTATTAAGGTGTCTATATCAATCGCAATTTTATAATATATTAAACAAAAGTTGTTGATAATAAAAATATTAATAAATATTGTTTGTTTTATTAATTGTTCAGTATATTATTAGCATTTCATACTTATTGAAAATATGAGGGAAAAGGGAAAATACAATACAATAAACGGAGTAAAATAAAAACATTTTATTGGTTTTTTAGTTATACAAATAGTTTATCGAAAATAGCAACAGTTACCGATAAACACATCTTACGATTATTACTTTTCTTGTTACGGTACCGTAAAAATAACAATAACAAACATTTACTTTTAGTAAATGTCAATACACCAGTACTGAGTACCTACTGAGAAAATTGCAACCATAGCATTTTACCAAAAAATATATTGATAGTGTTCCCCATTAAATATTGATAAACGATATTTATTAATAATGGTCTGGTCCCAGAGATATCATTACTTTTCTTAACACTTTGAAATTATCCAATATTATAACGTGTAGCATCAAAAATAAACAAACCGTTCAAAATATTACTTAAAAAGAATAAAAGAATTAAAATATAAATGAATTAGAACGAATCCTGATTAATCTTCAATCTTACAAAGAAACGTTGCTGTCAATTATTTGTCTCATTTGTTTCATATTTTTTAGTTTTTTACAAATCATTTCTTATCTAAATTTGAAGTGTGAACAAATAATATCTCAGGGTCCACACTACCAGATCATACAAAACTACATAGTTATTAAACACCATATTGCTTGTTTATCAATATTTAATGAGGGTCACATTTTTATTGGTAAACTGTTATAACTACGATTTTTTTTGCACAAAACAGGCTGTTCCAGTACTGGCAAGTTGTCTACTACTTTTACATAAACATATTGAGTTGTTTTAACAACCAATTTTTATTTTGTGATTCCAATATTTTTACATTATTGTTCTACTCACGTAAAAATAATTTACGTCGTTTATATCAAATTTCCTTCGTATAAACTAAATAAATCAGCATTAGCTATAAAATATGCTGATGTAAATATTATCTGACAAACAATTTAAAAAAAAACCAGATCTAGTCGGCCAGGGTTATTTTGTTTGTATTAAATTCGTTATATTTTACTGCACTAATTATATACAACAACGCTCATAAATATATATTAGACCCGTGTTTCTGGGCAGTTTTTCAGAAAACCTGATGTCTGTGGCCTAAATAAACGTAGTGTAAACTTTGTAGTTCAAAACTATAACACAATCTACTATAAACTGAAATATTAATGAAATAATACAAAATTATAAGCTAATTATTTGGGAAGATTGGAATATACAAAAACTAAATAATAATATTAGTTATTTGGTTTCTGAGACTGCACGAAGCAACTGTACAAAGAAATAATACTTATTATTATTGCGTTAACATATATGTTCTAATATTTTTTCTTGACCTTTATTTATTTTTTGTGATCTATCCATTTCATAAGATTAATTTCTTTGTTGTTGTGGGAGTAAAAACTTTGTTATAATTACATATTTATACAAAGACTTTGTCTCATCTCTAATTTTTGCTTTTTAACTAATCAATAAATTAAATTAAGATTTAATTTAGCAAAAACAATATGTACTAGTTGCGTCCACTTTTTGTGAATAGGGTCACTATGGGATGATAATCCTGCTGACTATTTTTGAATTCATTGGTGTAACGTTCACAATTCACTTCACCATTATAGCAACAGAAAATATCAGTGAAGTAAACGTCCTCGCACAGAGGTAACAATGTGTACAAGCACCAGCTTTCAAAACAGTGCATCAACCATCAACTCATGTACGTATTTATAAAGACTATTTCTTTAAGAAAATAGTTTCCATATAGAAAATATTCATATAGATTTCAAAGTTAATGGCCTTCGGTGGCCTGAACAAACTTTTCAGGTACGTATATTGCAGTCATACGAGGTAGATATACAGTGGAAATTCTGGTTTCACCAAACTCTGAGCAAATGAGCTGAGAAAGCTCATGTATATGTATAAAAATTCGGTCATAAGTGGAACAAAACAGACTTTGTTGAAGAAACCTTATACGGCTTTTGTTGTACAAGTTAAACATGTTTGATTTCCAACTATTAGTTTCAAAACATATTCAGTTAAAATTGATCAGTCTCTGTTTACAATTTATGTAACAAGATAATATCAATTAAGAAGATAATAACTTCCAGGCTTTGCTATCGATACAAAATATTAAAGTATTTCAATATATTAGGAAAATATATTGTTTTAGGAGAATATAACATTTTATTACTGCATTTTAAACTTTGTACCTCTGTATGTATAACTTATTATTATTTAATAGGCACTAACTATTTACATACAGGTTGCAAAATTATCCAAACCAAATTCTAGATTATTGAAAATTTGTTTATGGGACCACTGAATAATATTGGACGTCCTACTAACGCATTATTTTGAGCGTTCTGATCGGTGTTAACAAAGCCTCATTGAACACTGATTTATTATACTCCGCAATATCATAAACAGCCAATTTCTGGTACCCAAATAACCGAAAGATTTCTGCCGCAGAGCGCCCAGCGCCAAAAGTTTCACGTCTCAGTTTTCCTATTATATTTTACACTTGCATACAATATTGCAACTGTTTCAAGATTATGGCAGTTTACTACATGTACCAGGCTATTTCGCATGCCAAGAGTACACTCTGGGAGTTAAATATCATGGCAGCAATTGTTGTTGCAAGTTGTCCGGATATTAACGTTGCACTCTATACTTATATTATCTCCTCTAGAAAAGAAAAATAGTTGGTTGTCTTTAAAGGGTGTTTTTGATTTACCAACCTGTCGTTCACTAATATAATACAATTTAGATGAGAGTGGTCAGCTTTTTTCAAATCATTAATTGTTGGTTTATATTTCACAATCATCATTAGTTCATAGCCAATTATTAATTAATTAGTTAATATTTTTCAAGAGTTCTAAATTCGAACAAGAGAAAATGACTATTACATAATGATGTCATATTTGTAATCGATAGTAATGAAGTTATAAATAGGAATTAGCACAGACGTAATTCTAATTTCAATTCAAAATGATCAAGTCAAAGCAGACATACATACAGGGTGTCCCTGGAATAAAAAGACGGAGTAGCAGTAAACCGAATGAATACTGCATGCAGGCATGAATCATTTCGAATCAGCTGTGCAACGTATGTGCGATAGATACACAGTTATTCAGTCTGTTGCAAGCTGTTGAATCGTTCGTTCGTATGTATACATTCAGTCAAGTCCGTAATAGAATTTTCTAATATAAAAATTTCGTACGAAAATTAATAAATTTTGAATTTTTTAATTTCTTCGTTATTTTGGTATATTTAGGTGTGATCCTGTTCGGACATTACGTATTTACTATTCCGTCTTTTTATTGCTGGGACACCCTGTATATAACGTAACATTTTCAAATTTATTATTTTAAATTGGTTAAACTGGTTAAACAAACCAAGTTTATTTGTGTTTTATATAGTGTTTTACTTTAAATACAGATAAAAAAGTATTCTTAATTTGCTATAGATAATATCAAGCCTATAACAAAGATTCAGATCACGTGCAAAGTACTGCCATTGTTGACTGAATGAGTAACTTAGGGCAGCAGTCACAAAATCACAACGTATAATATTAACCACACTGTATTGTATTAAGGAATTAAAGTTAAACCAGCTTACCTATCGCTGATTATCACAATCGTATAAAATGTACTACATTTACGTACACCGATAACAACCAACATCTTGCTTTATACAAAAACGCTTTCATAAGTTAAATTTTTTGTATAAACGATGTAAGAACACTTTTAAAAGTATTGCCAACCTACAAAACATGTGTTTCGATATACAGATATAAACATATCTATATGGCTGTGTTTACCAACACTTGCCGGTAGCTGCTCAACGATAATAGAGAGTTATTGCAAACTACTTTAAGGGATCCTTTATTTTGACAAGTGCGCTTGCGCATTTCATTAAAATTTAAAGATATGCCGTTATTAAAATACAGGCCGCCTGTATTTAATTTAAATAAGGGAACTCGGAACTTTATTTAAAGTTGCCTTTACTTTGACATTTTGCATAGTTGAGGTTAAGTGACTCTTACATTGCATGTAAACCTAACCTCAAACGCAACTGTCAATTTAAAGGAACTCTCATTAATGATGGCGTGGTTGCAATAACTCTCTTTATTATTCCAACATTTAAGTCCTTTATTAATGTATCCTTAATTAAAGTTGGCACTTATTTCGTGTTTGTAATAACTCTCTAATAATTCAACAAAACATTTTACTTGGGGACAAAAAAGCACTCTATACAATAGGATCCGCTCAATTTCAAATTATCGCACTGGTAATCGCAATCAATAATTATGCTTCACGATTTATTAATCTATTTTGATCTTCATATGTTGGTGGCAATAATTTTTTTACGGACACTTTTCATATAACTGATGTTATTAGAACATATACTTTATTTTTCATATAAACGCACATCCAAAAATATTTTTAATTACCAAAATTCTAGCCGTAAGCATTTACATGAGATTTTATTGCAATTATTACTAAAAAGTTTGGTTACATATCTTAGAATATATTGACATGTGTTTTAAATTGACTATACTTGTTCATCACAGTTTTAACCGGCATATTTAGCCGGATGCTTCTGTTATCTTCTATCATACAAATAATTTAAATGTTAAAATAGTATAATAAATTCGATTTCTGTATATTTACATGATAATATACATTGTATATAGAGCTTGCTGGCAAAAAAATTCTTTTGTAAAATGCAATCAAATCATTCTTGTTATTTTAATACACGCTACGCTACTTTCGTTTATATACAGACTGTTCTAAGTTCAATACCTACGCACACTGCCAACTTTTTCAGAGATTCTGTGTGGTAGTAACAGCAAAACAATTCAACATCGCGTTTTTGAGTTATTTATTGAAGCGGTTTTTTTTACAATTTAATTTCCAACAAAAACTTTTTCTTTATTTTTGATTTTTCTTAGTGATATACTTATTAAAATCGTTTTTAGAATTAAATTCGCAGTTGAATCTTAATGATATATACAGAGTGTTCTATTTAAAAAAGGTAATTTCAGTGTAAATCTTGAAAACATGATGGTCAATTGTTCTCCTGTATTCACCACTGCACCACATAACATCCCTGAACTATTTCCATTTAACCTATTTTGTAACTCTAATACATAGTAACAAAGTTAAAAATGACGCGCAGTAAACTTAGATCAATCTGCATATAATATACCATTTCCAAGTTATTTGTATTGGCGTTCGCTTTGTTTAGGCAGGTTGTTGGTAGGAACCGCTGAATGAAGTAGCATACTGAATGTCTATAGTTACTTACCAATTTGTTCCACGGGTCGCCATATTTAAAATATGGCTACTCATCGGTGAGTATTGACACATGACACCTACATCTGTTTATTCAGTTTTATCTATCGGTAACAAATCACCAGCAGCTTACCGATAAAAGGACTGAATGCAACCAATCATCATACAGTTTATAATTATATTAAATGTTAAATTGATCAAGACGGTATGTATTTATGGGGTAAGAAATATGTATAGTTGACAAACCAATATTTCTAAATGGAAATGAAAAAATCTGACACTATCTATGTATCATGCAATAATTTTTGAGATGTTTACGACTTATTATAGTGGACGAAATATGTACGCTAATTACTGTAGAACTTCGTAGTTTTCCATGGAAATTACATTAAATGACATAACTGTCATTTATATCACAAACATGTTAGTGTACCAATATGGAAGAATTCATGCCTTAGCATTTTCATGCAATAACTATCGCAAATATTTCGAAGACTATTATAGCTACATAGATATGCAATACTTAAATAATAATTAACCTAGAACTCATTGCATTCAATACTCAATTCAGAAAGACTATTTTTCTGTTGTATTTGAAAAATATGAATCTTTGTACTTTGCTTCAAATATGTAGAAGTTGTTGATTTTTTATTTATAGCCAAATTTGTAAAAGGTTCCATGATAAAAATTTAAATAAACTATGGATGACATTAAATCAAGTGAATTTAGAGATAGAAATTCTTCAGTATATTATCGTAAATAATCATAATATTTTTCCTTAGTCTAATAACTTTATTGCTATTGTCAACTTAAATAAATACTGAATTAATCCGTTCTATAAAAAGACGGAAAGAACTGAAGAAACATTAACAGTAATTTAAAAATAGTTTTTTTTTTATTTGGAATTATAAGTTTTTACTCCCACTTGTCGATTATATTTTTAACATTGATTTATATATTTTTTTCTTATATTGTTTATTTTATTACTGATATTATTGTTTAGTAAAATACACTGCATTTGCACTATGTATAGTGCTAGAGCAGATTAATATGTTTTTGAAGACCTTATAAGTCTAGATTATTATATTCTGCTTTCACATCACATCCAACAAATTTGTCATATATTTCACTTCAGGTTTGAAAATTTTGCAGATATATATACACATAAAATATGTTTAAAAAATATATTATTATAGTATATATAGTATAAGGATAGAATATAACATTTCAATCTTAACAACATGGCATTTTTTCTTTATATACAGTCATATCACTTTCGGATTCTTTCCAACAGTCTATAATTTTTATTACTTTAATAGGTGAGAATTTAGAGGATATTATGGATAATTCTTTTTACAGAAAGCTGCCGTAGATCTCCTTTTTTAACTTTGTTTCAGTGTATAATATTTTAACACCATTATCAAAATAATTCACTGAAGGTGATTAATTATTAAAAAATGTTCCATCTTAATTAAAAAAAACAAAAGACAAACGATAACACAACTAAATGAAAAAAATTAAAAATAAAACAATAAATAAATAAAAACATTAAAACATAAATAAAATCGAATTCTATCCATCTATATTTTCACCCATCTTTATCTTTAAAAGAAAGACACAAATACACATGAGTAATATTTTAACAGCTATTTAAAATATATTGCTCTTTGAATATATAAAAACACAATAGAAAATATAATAATAACGACAACACTGAACAGATCTGGATTGCTTCTTCTGACAATCACTTCGTGTTTCTTCTTGTGCTTGTCCAGTGTAGCAGCGATATATTCTTGTACGGCAGCTTGTCTGTGAATGGCATACTCCCTTTCGTCCATTGGTGAGTTGTCGGTGCTACATTTTGATTTGATACAGATATTTGGTTATGTAGTACAGCAGATTGGCAGATTTAGAAGGCAGATCGCGATCATCATGCACAACCTTAGCCAAACCTTTGACGAAACGTAATTATATGTGCGTCGTCCACCCTGAAATTATCATTTATCATCATTTAATTTTGAATGCTTAGCTTCGCAAATAAAACATGCATCAACTAATCAAAATAAGTATTGATAAATTCAGTAAGTGTAAGTGTTAACATTATCAGTCAACGTTTCGTCCAAAATTTAGATCATTTTCAGAACTAAACAGGAAAAGGAGAAATAAATTCCCTATAATCGAGAGACTACCTAATCTTTAAGTATCCTAATTTTAATACTCTTAACAGTCATCAAAAAATACAGCTTTTCGTTTACAGCAAGTGAACTTTCCTATATTTACAGCCAATTGGTTTCGAAGTACTCTTCCGAATCTTCGACAGTTAATTTTCGTTGCTACTTATGATGAAGAGCAGCTCAATGTTTGCGGCCACACCTGTAAAATGTCGGGTTTTCTTGGTAGCTGCGAATTCAGAAAAGATAGAATTATTTGAGCTCTGTGTACAACGCTTTGAGAAAAACAAAAGAACGATTGCACATTAACGGCAAGCATCGAAATCCTTAAAATGCTTAATAATCATAAGAAAGCAACCGCATTTTAATAATAAGCTCAATTAGGCTAATTATATAATTAGTTATAACCAGTCCCTCAACTAATGTAAAGTAGAAATAAAGTAAAATAGAAATAGAATTTTGCATTTAATATTGCATCAATAGTTATGATCATGTTTAATAGAAGAAAACGTTTTCCAATGTGGTTTATTAAGTATTTAAATAATACGAATAGCATTTATAATTGTATACCACAGCTTAATACATTGCAGAAACGTCAAGTATAAGAGTAAAATTAAACTGATACCACTAGTTTATTGAAGAATAATATTCGAGTATTTCATTGTTGATGCATGCACATTCTACCATTAAAATGCAAATCAATCAACCTAAACAATATAATAAAGTCAGACAAATTATACATACATATATACATATTACACGACCGATTTTGAAAAGATTAAGCTATGGTTTCTGGCAAAACTAATATGAATTTCCGGTAAAGCTTTATAAAAATCTGTTATCGAAGTGAATGTAATTCTAATGTTAGAAGACTTCAGTGATAGACATTGACTATAACTTATTTGATTAATTCTAAATGCTAATATAAACTTCCCAATACCTAACTATATTAATGAAATTGTATTAGAATTTGTTCTGCACCACCGAAAATACATAAAACTACAGTGCAGCCACTACAATCACAACCTGTGGCAATTTGAATCAATTTCAGGCAAAATTTTTACTTCGTTAATTCGATCAAAATTTGAATAATCAAAACAGTATTTATATAGTCTTTGCGCATAGTCAGCACCTATTGCATTTTCGAGAGTTTCAACACATGTACCATGAGTAGAGCGCATTCTTGGAAAAGCAAAAACATACAACGTTATCATTCCAAAATAGAAGTGAGAATATAAACAAATGTGAATGATGGCGAAGTATGACAGGAATTGCTAAATCGTGAGTGGAACGTCGGAAGTTCCATAATAAATTATGTGAAAAGTAGAAAGACTGAAATTATTACCTATACCTCATCAGGTAAAGAAAAGTAAAATTATGTCAAAATCCAGATACTGTCTACATGACTTTTACAACAAAGGTTTTGAGAAAGCTCAATAGATTTGTTAATAAATAACTGGAAGAGAAAATTTTGAAGCAAATTAAGTTAAAATGCATAATGGCATTTGTCAATTGTCAGTCATTGGTGACAAATTATCTGTGGATGAATCTGTTACATAAACGAAGCTGCATCAAATCTAGATTGGTCCACATCGAAGCGAGAAAAATCCCAGTCCAAGTGAGTAACTGATTTATGTTTATAAACTGAAAAGACTGGTTATTAGATAAAATAAACCGATTCAAGGCGTTTACGATGTATCTAAATCTTTATCTTAGGTATATAAGGAATGAAAATAACTACCTACTGGTTTCTAATATATTTTGAACAATTTTAACCTTTCCAAGCATTTTATCAGAACTCCACAGTAAAGTGGGCTTCCATCGCAACTATATGGATTCCAGAAGCGCTTGAAACTGTTTCGGCAGCTGCAACCATAGACCTATAATTAATTGCCTAAGACTTACAAACGAATAACCGCGTGTGCAAATGCATTGAACCACTCACCTACTTGAATGAAATCTTATTTACCTTATCAAAAGTTCCATGAGAGTATTGAACTTTCATTATCATGAATCGTCATTACGTTATCGCACGCTAATTTTATTTTTTTGTTAAGTTTAATTTATTGCATAAATCAGACTAAATTTGAAAAAATGATATATAACACCGCCGATATTCAAATATTTAAATTTCAGATATTTAAATTGTTTTACTTAAAAATCTGAGTAACCAACTTCAAAACAAAGAAAATTTCTAAAATGTTTGAACAAAACATGTCACTCATTTTAATCTTTTTTGAACTTTTAATAACCGAAATAGAAAAAACAGTATAAAATACACGTTTCATAGCCATTTGTGGGCACTTGTTCTTTAGAAGACGAGCCGCTAGGCGAGGAACTTAAACGCGTGCGCAAAAATCGTGTCTTATAAAACTTGTATCTTAATATACTATTATTTCATGTATACACATACAGTGAGGTTTTTATAAAACCGTACATAGCCCTTATGTTCGATTTTATTTGTCTCACGTCAACTCATGGGCAGTTATACAACCAACGTTACTCTCACTGCAAACATACGTATTTACATGTTGAATACTTGACCAACAGAGGGCATACACATACATAGTAATATCACAGAATATCAAACTAGCAGAATTTGCACGCCTTGTCGGCGCTTTTGATCTTTTTAAGACAGATTCAGTGACCTTCGGGCTATTCACGCCATTTTGTGTGGAAGAAACGCTCGGATTGAGAAAAAATTGTATAGGTTAACAGGGGGGTATTGACTGAAAACTAGAAGTCGTTAAAATAAGTACATTATGTAGATATAAAATATGAATTATGTATGTATTAAACACAAGTCCTACACTAGGAATAAATATTTACAAAACAAAAGTTAATCTCGACACAAACGTCCATAACACCTGATATTTAGTAAACAATGAACAACGCTCGAATCTCGAATACTTCAACTATCGTGAAGTATTTTTCTTCCAGAGAAAATGGCGGATTACGCTACGTACTAAAAATGCGCGTACTTTTCCCGTCAAGGGGAGTGCAAATTCTGGTAGTTTGTTATTCTGTGGTAATATCGTTGATACTACGTCTGTCGGGATATTTTGCAGCAAACATCTCGTATATTTCTAATACTGTTTCCGACTTGTTACCAATTTATAATTTCAACTTTTTCATCTTTATAATACATTTTATGGACGACTTTGACAGTTATCGATAAGATGTTTACGTATAAACCAATAATATATAGGAGTAATGTTGGTTGCAGAAGTGCCCGTGTATTGACATAGGACAAATAAAATCGAACATAGGGCTATGTACGGTGTTATAAAAACCTTACTGTATTATGACACATATTAAATGTCAATTTGTTAAACCAAATTAATTTTTATTTCAATTATATTCATAAACACCGCGAAATTATTTTCTTAATAAACTCTTTGGACCCTTCATATAGGTAGCTCTGTTCCGATTTAACTGCATTGTGGATAGTTTTTTTGGCGTCTAACTAAAAGTGCGTCTTACTAAACATTTTCGCACAGCTCGCTTAGCTTAGCTCCAAACTTGGTCAAATTCAACTTTCGTAGTCCAACGAGTCGGGCGATTACCGTAAATGTCAAAGATCGTGACTATATCGCTGTTTTACTTCGCTAAAATAGATGGCTCATGGCTATTTCGTAATTACTTCAAAAAGAAATTTCGTTTCGACAGTTGTTTTAATTGAAGCACTTTGCTCGTCAAATAACAAAAATTCACTAAGGCTATATATATATGAAAAATTAGCAGAGTTGAGCTGTACTAACGAACTGAGCTAAACGAGCTTTGCAAAGCGGCAAAGACGCACCTTAAAGTTTCAATTTCCAATTGTTCACATTAGTGATAGTTCTAAAATTCTGCACCTGCTATTTTAAAACAGCAATGTTTTAGAAATCAAGCACTACAGAACAGATCTAATAGACCAGTAGAGGATGCAACTATAGAAAAACACCAGAATAGAAACAATAGAACAATAGAAACCTTTCATCGCACTGAAGCATACAAAATATGTCTTTGTTTGTAATTAATATAGAAATGAAACTGATTACTAATTTGTTTTGTTATATAATGTAATATATTAAAATAAATACCGACTTACCACCTATCAACACCTTCTATTACTATTTACTCATAATAGGTTTTCGGAACAAGTTAGGATGGATAGTTAGAACAAGTCGGACCTGTTTGCTCATCACTACTTTTTAGTATTATATTTAATTAACGTAATTTATAATGATGGAAAGTATCATTTCTGAGAAAATACAAGGAATTATAAATAAATTATATAGACAATCCACATTATGTTGTAAATATTTTATGTTTATAAGATCCCTACCGAGTTCCTAAGAATCTCTTCGGTTTACTTATAACTCTTGAAACACTCATGATAGGCTGTCAAACACAAAACAGTGTTAATTCGCATAGTTCGCATAAATTAATTATTAATATAAAAGGATTAATGTGGGGTCGCAAAATTCGGCCATGAATCCTTTAGAGATTGTGTGAGCACAAATGAAAAAAATCATGCGACATAGTACTACACAATTGGTATTGTCAATAGGCAGGTGCGATTACTAAATTTATTAGAATTTAAAGGAGAAATAACAAAATATTAGAATTCTTGGTTTTGCCTGTATTTTTATTACACTATATTGTTTAATTGTAATAATGATTATGGCAATGTGACGAAAGTTATCGCATACGTAGTAGCGTTGCAATACTAAAAATATTTCATCATTTATAATCATCATTTTAAAACACTCGCATAAGGAAGTAAAATCAAATCAACAAATATGTTTAATATTCCAATTGCAATTATGACATGATTGTTGGTTGCTATGCAACGTGTGCATGCTACACAAGGATTTGCCAATTTTTCAGTGGCTTTCAAACATATGAGGAATTTGATTGACTGATGTCGTGGATTTAAAGTTATTTTTCATATTCGTCAATTTAATATACAGTACTTAGATATTAATATTTTAACGATAAAAGCGACGAAAATTTTGTTGATCACATCTTAGTAGTCTAGATTCTACTAAACAAACTGTCCTAGATTTATAATGATGGAAATAAAAACAAGAATTGTGTGGGGTAACAATTAAAAAATGTATCGGCCGTACAATTTCAGGTGTTACTAAGAAATATTGATACTTATTTACAGGATTTTGTAAACGAATAATCAAAATACACGGATTTAATTTTAATTTAATAGTCATAGAGAAATTAAATTCGGAGTTAGAGGAGCCTACGATATAATGCCATATAAAAATATAAAATAGTTGGCAATATTAAAATCAAATACGATATTTAGTTTTGGGTCTACAAATTAGAAAATGGACTTTGCAATCCCTTATGCATAAACAGCTGCTTAACCAAATTTATGCTATAGTGTTGATAGACTTCGTATAACGGAAACAACTGATAGCAAATGCAGAATTTATTCAAAAAATCCCTTTGGCGAATTTATCCAATCACCAGGAAGATAAAACATGTATAATAAATGTTTACGAGAAATTCGTATTGCTCCTTAACCTTAACATGTTGATACAAGTATGGTAGAATGCGTAATAGATGTACTATCCATTTAACGTAGTTGTAACAGACTTGTAGTATTAGAGAAATTGCACAACAGTGCAACGATGGTATGAGAATGACAATTTAAAAAGAAATAATGTTTGTAACAAATATCTAAATATTTTGGAGACCAGCCATATTTTCATCAGAATGTGTTGTGGTCTGATGAATCTATTTTCATGATAGTTGGAACATTCAACAGGTACAATGTGCATTACTGTACAGATAAAAATTCAAAAATCGTTAGAAAGTTAGGTCATCAACCGAGAATTTATACTAAACGCTTGCGAATAGAAATTATTTACAGTACCATTCTGCTTGCAAACCAACTAAATGAAAATATTCGTTGAAAAAGTATTTGAAATAACAAACAACACAGCATTTGTGTTAAATAGTGCTTCAGTTCACAATGCATGTCTTATAAGAGATCGACTTATAGTAACTTGCCTCAAAGAATCATGCTTAGATTACACAGGATAGACGCTGCAATCACACCATATCTATTAGAGAAGATACAGGATCCTACGATTTCCTGCACGATTTGCACAATGTGTAACAGCAGTTGGTTCAGCATTTACTGTAATTCAATTTAATACTTAATAGGTTTTGAATTGCATACAGTGCAGTAGCATTAGAATAAAATAATCTTAAAGTAAATTGGCAACTGTTAACTGTCATTGAACTGCGCTGTTTGAGCACGGAATTTAGTGAACGAGTATTAATTTGGACTTTTTGCACTACTAAACTGTTATCTAACGAATTGACCAAAAATTACGTTTTCAATGTATTAAAATCACAGGCTTCCAATAAGAATGCTTCTATTTTGCGTTGTAAAGAAACCATTAAAACACGCTTTTGTGTGTCTTACGCCCGTTTGCACCGTCCCTAGATAAATCAAGTTAAATTATAATTAAAATTAAATCTTACTTAAATCGGAACAAAAGATTTAACTATTGTTTTACATTTTAATCTTTTGTTAAGATCTCCGTACAACTAAAATTCCGATTTAACTAAGATTTAATTTTCATTATAATTAATTTGATTTAATTAGGGACAGTGCAAACGGCCGTTAGTAATCCATTTCGACATGGCTTGTTTAATTTCTATAGGCTAATAGTATTGAATACAGATATAAGCCAAAGCTAACCTCAGCTATCATATTAATCATTACTTAATCATATAAATATTAGTCCCTGATAGTGCACAATAACCATTATGATATGTCGCAAGAAACTGCTAGTGAATAATATTTTCAAGTCCCAAAGCAGCACATTTTCTTTTCATATGCTTTACTTAATTGCTGATAATTTTGTGTCGTACTTCATGTAGGACTCCTTATTTGTCCTTCAAATTGTCAATGTAACCAACTCCGGCATATAAAATAAAAACTTTCCAATAGTATTTTATCATTATTATTATTATTATTTATTATTCATGTATTAATGCAAAATAGACAAATAATATAAAAAATTATTTCATAAAGCCCTTTGTTGCACTGTTGTTCATTAAAAAATTCGTGCGACAAAATAGTACCTTATGAAATTTGTTTCTTAAGATACTATTAACTCAGGGTACATTTTAAATGAAATGGGACCAACTGTATCGATAATAAGAGTTGGCTTAGTAATCACAATTTTTAAAATAATTAAGCGTTTCAATAGGTAAACACCTGTATTAATTATGTTGGAATATAAAAAATATTAAGCCTATTAAGCAAAATTATGTCTACTAGTTTTATAATATTTTCTTAGTTATTGAAAACAGAAATGAATATTACACAAGCATTTATATTTTTATGCTTTACATATACAAGCATAAATATATTAATATTTCGACTTCGTATTGGTTTTAAGAGTCGCACGCATCTGCAAATACACATGGAAATACCACAGCGCAACGTTCTAAAAAAATTTAAATTCGTCTGGTTATATGAAGTTTATTTATAATTCGTATGTTGGCTTGACTTGTATTTTGGATTTGTTCAAGGAGAATGAATACAAATTTCGTCAAAACTAATAAATCTGTTCGAGCAGCTGTTAAATTCAATATGCACGCCTATGTATGTACATATACACAAACCGAATATATACATAAAATTCTTCTATAATAATGCAACAAATAAAAACTAAAATTAAAGAAAATTAATTAAATATGGATTTTTATAGATATTAAAATTAAGATGAAGTAATCGCAAGTTCAAAATGGAGTCTAAATTTCCAGTAAAAGTAATTGGGGATCTAACTACATTAAGGGGTTTTTTGAAGGAAAAACATCATATTACAGCGCGAAAACTATAATTGTATCGTTGCAATAAACTACGAAAGACAACACTTGAAAATTAAACTATACGTGACTTTCTGATGATATTAGAATATCCGATTATTATTCTGGAGAAAGGATATTATGTAGATAGAGAAAGCAAAATTTATTGCTCACACAAAAATTCATTAAACTCGTACGCGACTAACTTTTTCCATATGTTTTTATCAAATAGTTTCTGCAATAATATGCATATAAAACTGAAAACTACTGTAAATACTTCTAAAAACGATATAAAATTAGGTAAAGGACTTTATTGTTTTTCGACATCAACGCACTTTCTAAATTGCAAGCTTGTTTTTCGTACTTCTAAAATTAGTGGGCGGAGTCTCTGAATAACAACTTCAGGCGACAAAATTCGCTGAGCACACGTTTTATATTGATTTTTGATATTAGTAATATTGAAGATTGGTAGTTTTGTAATACAGCAAAATCGCAGCGATTACGCAAGAATATATGTATGTACAAAGGAACATGCTCAGTCAGTGGCCACAAATCTACACAATTCAATAAACGCATAGGTAGATACTATTCTCAGACGTCTATTTAATGTGTGTTATCCATTATTGTTTATTAACATTTATTTTTCAAATTTTTGCCAAATACTTCTAATGCTTTTAATACATATATTTGACAATATGCATTTTTAACGCAGACTTTTCTTATATTATTTAGGGTTTGAACCTATTTTCAAAGAACTTGTAATTATTTATATATTCTTTGTAAATTCATAAATTAGAACTTGTTTGGTCGAGTCGAATTTATGGTTTTTTATCACGACTAGACATAAAAAAAGGTAGAATAGAAAAGAGGTGCATTATCAAACGCACATCCCAATTATTTTTTCAAACACATCTGAAATATGAAACTATGTGTTCAAACAAAAGAAAAGCTGTAAATCGATGACATTTTTCAACAATAATTAGAAATATAGAAGGAGTTTGTAAATTGGCGTAGACGCGATGATGTTGTTCCTTAAATTCTAAGCAAAAATCTTAATATTTAAATGTTGGCTTTTCAGTCTTTAAACAAGCGTTATCATTGGATATCTGTTGACAGAAGAAGGCGCAATTTAGAATCTTTTTTTCTTCTAGTTTTATTATTTCTTTGTTGCCGTTTTCCTTTTCATTTAAAAGTTTGCTTTTAACATCTATACTTTTACGTTAATAGTTTGGATTAGTGTTTGTGCTTTTTACTGTTTCATTTGCATTTTCCTACCGGAAGCATTGAAACAGAAACCCATTTTGAAGACTGGTTTAACGTCTTGGTGAAACAAATTCGTTTATTCCGAGAAATGCGAACACTGGTCAACCAAGGCAAAGACATACATACATAGAATGGAACTAGAAGAGTAAAATGCAATACCAATACAATGAACATCTACATTAAATATATAACATTAAAACTGTTCATTTAATTCTCGAGAAAACTTGCTTCTTCCATATCATGTTTCCAAAGTTGAGCTCTTCAAAGAAATGATGGCCTATTTCAAATAAATTATTGCAACACGTTCTTAAATAGAATTTTGCGAATATGGTCGCGAAAGAAAGTAGCAACACTACAAAAATTGCAACTAAATTTACAAAGTGATGGTTTTCATTTTAAACAATTATGTTGATAATAACATTGATTTTCTGTTAAAGAAAAGCACAAAAAAATCAGTATCAATCCCATAACAAACTTTTAAAATTATTCATCTAGGGAGAGGGACGGGAGAAAAGGGCAGAATTCAGAATTTCACAGTCGATAAGACATTCATCTTAAAAAGAAAAACAAAAACGAATTTTTTGGATGAAATATCGTTTAATTTTTTATTATTGTTAACGTTTTAAATTTCATAACTTCAACCGTCTACATACTTTACACTCTCTTAAATTCTCATTTTTAGTAGGATGTTATTAAAATAACGCAGTAAATAATCTTTCAATTACTTTTAAGAAATTCTATAACCAATATTCCATCATGGATTATTTACACATACATATCTTGACGAAAAACATGGAAGATCAGAACGATATTTAAATGTGAAATAGTATTTTTAAATCGAAAAGATTTGACATACAGTCGGCATGTCATACATCTAATTTCAAAATTTCATTTTCATTTTAAAACTGTTTTCTTCTAGATTTTTGATGTACCGGTCAAAGACCGTCACTTCGGTCTTCATAAAGATATGTTTTCGGACTTAAATTGGCAAGAAATTAACCAGAAATTTCAACCAAAATATGTACATATTTTTCCGTAAGAATTTGTTTGTACAATTCAGTTGATTTTTATTGATTTTGCAAGTATTTGTGCCATTTACAAATCTCAATTTTTTCTATTACATTAGAGAGAGCCGTAATGGTAGATTATTTAGATCAACTTTGATTATAAAAGCTGTAGCTGGTAAAGATATTTAAATGTCTAACTGGAATTATTAAATCGCGAAAATTTGAGAACTGGTAAGTCTTACGTAAGACATAAGTTCCTCAAAGTATAAGATCATTGACCATTTCCAAACGGAAAACTAGATATTTGAGAAATATGATGAGGGAAGACGGAAAACAACTTTTCGCAGGTTTGTTTACAGTCCCTTGCCATATTAATGTTACCACCAGGTAGAAAACATATAACAGCATTGTTGGAAAGGTATAAGACGAGATTGAGTTCCACAAATATTTATAAAAAGTTTAACTATGAGTACATACAAATAATATCCAAATGTAGTGCTGTTATCTTACTCAGCAAAAAATGGTAAATTAATCAAATTTCGAATTATCGTTGTAGCGTAAACTTGTGTTTCGGTAGGTGTTTAGTTAACGCAAACGTTTTATTTTTAGCAGGCATTTAGGGAACCATACCGAGATGCACAAACTTCTGGTATAAATATTTTACGTCGAATTTTCAGTAATCTATTAACAGAATTGGGGTTGAAATCACATCGACCAACAAAAAAGCCTCGCTGAACTCAAGCTATGGGGAAAAACGATTAAAATTTGCGAAAAACCATCTTCATTTTAAATGTAACGATTGAAAAATGCAGGGCCGTTTTAAATGATCCTCTAAGCTGTAATTATTACTGCCAAATCAGTTAAATTTACTTGGTGATAACATTAATATGGCAAAGGACTGTATGTGTGTTTAAATCGAAAAATCTGCCTTACAATATAAGACAATTTCCTATGAAGAAGGAGTATTGAAGATTCTAGAATGAATATTTCGAAACGTAAAACTATAGAATGCTTTACAAAGAGACATATAAAATAATCACTGTGCATGTATAGTAAAAAAGAAATTGTTGACTGACAAGACTAAAAATAGAAACAAGACAAGTCAAGTTCTTAAAGAATCACAATTTTTGGATAACTTCTTAAAATAATATTGATTTTAACACTATATTCATTTAAATATGGCAGGTGCTTGGATATGGCAATGTATTAATACTAATGTCTAATGTCCCTATATTCTCGTCTATGAGGGAAAAGGAAATGTTATGTGTACTAATAGTGAAATACGACTTAGTTCATATTTGGTAACAATCATTCATTTAAATACGTAATTGCAATCCGATACAACACTAACATGTACATTTACATTTTCAGGATTTCCTTCAACATATAAAATGTAAGATGACAGTTTGAATGAACGTGCAGGAATTTACTAAATCAATATTTTATGCACATATAAAGACGTAGAATGCAATACTATTATGTACAAAATGAACCTAAAAACATCGCAACACCATTACCCCCAAAAATGTTGAAATATTTATTTCTAAGAAAAATATTTCACTACGTAAACGATTCCAAGTATACCCAAAAAAACAGTATCTACTTTAGACGACTGCATTTTACATATAATTGACGTTTTCAAAGCATTAACCTGTGGTTGTTCTCGTTGTTAAAATGATAAGAAACATGCTTTTTCGTGATGATACGTGCAACAAAACAACCAAAGAATTTTTTGTTGGTCTAAAGGTCTTGCATGAGTACGCAAAATTTCCGATTACCAAAAATCAAAATGTAAACATATTCCAGAATTAAATTATCTACGACAAATACTAATCTGAACCCAAAAAGATATCTACTTAAGCGAAAAAAAGCATTACATACGGTACTGGATGTATAAATAACACATTATCGTTTTATTTTAGATAGACTAGACCAGCTAATGCAATAAAATCCAAGGATAGTTTTTTAAACCTTCAAAAGTTATTGTAGTTTGAATTGTATGCATACGGCGCAAAAAATAGATATGGTAAATATTTTGTAAGCCACGATGTAGTGAAAGCTGACTTGAGATCGTTGTAATATTATTCGGAGACAAATCTAACATTTTTACATCTTAAATATTTTGTATTTACTTTTTAGTAGCAATATCTAACCGTCGAATTTAATTTTATTTCCTATGCATTCTTGCATTAATTTTGTATTTTGTAAAATTGTTTACATTAACTCAATTTGTAGTATATTTTCAGAAAATGAAATCCTGTGGAAATGATTTCGATTATCCAACTAATCATATCATGAATATATCTGTTTTGTACGGTGAAAGCTATTTTCGTAAATTGTGTAAACAAAAGCTATAATCTAAACACGAAGATAGAAGTTACTGGAAATTGAATAACAAAAGACGTTTGAACATACAAAGATATTGGAGGAAAGCGAAACGTTATGTTTGTAATTGGATAAAGCAGTATCTCATACTTATAAAATATCTGTTATTAAGAAGAATGAGATAGTACATACGGCAAATATTCAGTATATCCTTATCTGACTAATGTCAAGATTTAAGCTCCCTAGACATTTATACGTGGGAATGCATTAAATGTAAAGTGTCTAACATATTAATGCGCCGATATTGCAGCAAACTTGAATCCTAGAACCAATTGAAAGAATGCATTTATTCATCAAAAGAGCTATTCAAACAATTTTGATATATACATTTTGGAAGTTGACTAGTGGCCAGCTTACTTGCTCTCACCATTCTGTATTTACAAATTTATCTTCAAGTAAAATTATATTTTGTCGCTGCTTATATGTACTTTTTACAATCGTTTTTAAACATGCCATTCCTGTGCAATATCTTATCAACACCTTGACCTCAACCTTGATTTCTGTATTAGCCTCCGCGATTGGAAAACAATTTTTAACGCAAAATAACAAATCGATAAATATATATTTTTATACATCCAGTACAAAATTAGGCAAGCATCTACTCCCAAACCAGAAGGCATATTTAAACCTCATACAAATCATAATGTACACCAAGCCATCCTAACTAAATACTTACTAATAAAATGCAGCACCCCATGAATCTTCTGCGCCGGTAATGGGCGCATATGGCGTAGTATTCGTAACAGGCAAGCATTGAAAGCAGTAATTAGCTCCGTTATTGTTATCCCAATATTGCACACCCTTACATTGAAACCTAACAGCGAATTCTACTCGTTGTCCCACAGAAATCGTATTGACATACATTAAAAAACTAAACTTGTCCGAAAATCCATCGCAGGAATTCTGTACATATAAAGCTTGCAGATCTGCGAAGGACTTCCACGAATCCAAACTGTATCTGATGTGGACCGACTTATTGAAATCTAAGTTTCGAACACGAACTGTGCCTTGAATGGACAACGCTATGGGATCATCAACTACTGCATTCTCTAAGCACACTTGATTGTCTCTGACCCGATCCAAGAAATTTGTTTCGCCACCAGGTTGTTGAAATAGTGCCAGAAGAATTTTATCGCCTTGCTGACCTGAGGTCTTGTATTCCGAATTGAAGGAGTCCGAGGCAAAACAACGGGAATCGGCGTTTAGATCAGCGTAGGCCGAATTAGGAATTTTTGGAATTTCATCTAGAAATGTGCGTACATCTGCTAGATCCAAGCCTAAGACATCTGCAAAGCGCACAATCTTCTTCCTGCCTGGAGTACCTGGAGGTGTTTTTCCCGTTTTTAACGAGGAACACCGCCTAACTCTAGGTATAAGTCCTTCACGATCTTCGATATCTTCTGCATTAACTGCATCTGCATCCTGTTCTTTCTGATTTATATCTACTGTTAAAGTACAATCTAAATGTAAAGATTCTTTCACGTCATTCTTGTCTTGTATGTGTCCGTTGTGTAAATCATTGATTGGAGTTTTCTCATCTAGCAAACTATTTTCGTCGTCATTTTCTAA
The DNA here is from genome assembly GCA_023690525.1 of Holotrichia oblita. Taxonomy (NCBI): domain Eukaryota; kingdom Metazoa; phylum Arthropoda; class Insecta; order Coleoptera; family Scarabaeidae; genus Holotrichia; species Holotrichia oblita. Next base: position 58,788,204 of record CM043015.1, read on the forward strand.
ACTTATAATATCACATTCTACATCATCACAAACATCTCCGTTTATCTTCAACGAATCTGTGGTACTTTCCGTGTCTAAATCGTTCGATTCCTGAGGCGTTAAAAATTGCTTATCGATATCTTTTGAACTATCGTTTTGCAAGCAGCTACTATACTCCAGTGACGGATAATCTTGAAGGCTGAGTGTGGAAGATTCGCTGGTACAGGAAAGACTATTTATCGAAAGGCTATCATTGGATTTTACAAATCTTCGTTCACTTAATACAGTACCGTCCACTTGATCATGACCACTACCGTGCACTTGAATGTTATCGTCAGTATCTGGATCGAAATACTGTCCGTCACTACTACTATCACTATCCGGCGAAAGAGTATGTCCGCTCGAACTCAATGTCAAGACAGGTTTAGGCGAACAATGGCAATCTTCACCGTGCGTTCCCAAGTTCAGGTTGTCCTTCTCGTTAGTGATTAGGCGGTTGAGTTCGATCTGCGGTATCTCTTCTTCTGGACTGCCTGGCGAATCGACGAGCGCAAAATCAAAGTACAGGTCGGGATCGGAGTGGTGACGCGGTTGTGTAACAGCGACTGAAAGATTTTCGCGGCGTGCCGCTAACCAACTGTTCTCGTCAGCCGATAAGCCATCCTGTGATCCGAGCGAACTTAATCGGGAATGTAGACGGCGTGCGAAAGCCTCCGCTTTATCACGACAGGACATCGGAATTATCGAGGAGATACTGCACTTATCCGATCCTGTTGTCATCGGGGGCTGTATTATGGCTTCTTCCTCCTAGACATACGAAAACATATATTAGAAGATAATGAAATCTTGTATACAGAGATTGTTACAACAACAAACTTAACTCGACGCTGAGATATATAAGTAAATAAAATCAAGACTAAACATTAATAAACTACGTCATAACATACTTCTCAATGATTGTATACTGATGAAAGTGCATGTATTATATTAAGCCAGCAGAATTCTTTATTGCTATCTTTGTAATACTATTTCTAAATTTATTTATTTTTAGTTACAGTCTAGTATAATTCTGGACTTTTTCTTAGAATTTTTAATTAATTTATACAGTGCCGAACAATTCTAACTTGAAGCAAATAGTCTAGTAATTATATACACCATCGACATTTTAAACGTACAATTTTAAAATAATTTTATTGATAATTTGGATATTTATTTCATTTTCGGTATTTTTGTACCTAACTCGTTAAATGTTTTAATGGCAAAATTAGACATTAGTCAACAAATCAAGGGGGACCTACGCATAGAAAAATAGCTAATGTAATGTCCTAAAGAAGAATTAATTTTATGATAAAATCTATTATTCTTAATGTAAAAAACTAACTCTCTATGATCTTCAATTTGTTTCTAGAATTAGATGTGAATGCCGTGAACAATGTGCCACTTTATCCCCCTCTACAGATAAGTCGTCGATTAGTCTGTAACCACGTGGGAAAATAAATAAAACATGAAATATTTCTCAGGTTTCCTTGATCGTTGTGGAGGTGCTAATCATAGAAGGGGTTCTGTCAAAATCAAGGTTCTGCCAATTCTCTAAACAGAGTGTTGTTGGATCTTGACACAATTTGTAGGATTTTCTTTTCCGCCAGTCGGGCGTCATATTGACGAGGGATTGAAATCTGGAGATCTTGATGTAGATGTACATTCCTCACATACCATAGAAAGTTGGTAATGTTATTCTGTGGACATTGAACTGGTTCCTGTAGGAGCTAGACCATACCAAAAAGCCATAAGTGGGCTTATATTTGACCAGGAATGTTGTACGAATAAGAACTTTTATTTTCAAACTCAATAGATAATAAGAGATTACAGACCTGAGAGAATTGCGTTTCTAGATAAGTCTGGAATCCAGCGCCACTTTACGCTGCAGAATTAAGGAGTCAAGTAGGAGCTATCCATTTTCTGGTGCATTGCACCGCAACGAATTTCTCATTATCCACCTTCAAACGCCACATAATGGACCAACACATGATCTCCTCCATTATTGTTTGTAAACATGTACAGATAAGCCAATGGATCGAGATGGCGTATATAGTGCAGTATCGTCTGCACCAATAGCCGTTGTGATCCCATAAACCCTAGAAAAATCAGATATAAAAATTAGAAAAAGCTCCGTACCAAGAAAAAGGTCCTGAGGGCCTCTCGCCAATATGGGTGTGGATGAAGAAGTGAAAATTTTCAATGTAATGCAAATAATCGCTTATCAAAGTTTATTTCGGGACTACAATCGTTTTGACCATTTTTCGCCATTTCCCGATTCCTCCTTAACTGTTTCCAGTAATTTATTGAATAATTTAAGACCACAAAAGTCTAAAATAGCTCGTTTCGTCTTCGCATAACACACGCAAATAAGTCCAGAAGTAAATTCTGTGTCATAGCAATGAATAAAATCAAGACCTGCTTGAAGCTTCCCGATATAGATGAATAGATTCAGACAATTGACTTTGACTCCTATCCGTGCTAAAAATAATTTAATCGTGTTCTTTTTTCTGTGGCGAACGCAGCTGCAGCGGTGCCAAGTTGTATTGCTTATCTTGCCGTGTATTTTTTGTGTCTCAATGTATTTTCTAGACTTTGTTACAACATTACCTCACCGTGAGTAATATTGCACCGTTAATCGTGTCCCAACAATGAATGATGTCGGCGAAAGAGCCGGTGCATCACACCGCTGCGATTCCCGGAAATGTGGAGTTGCCACTAGCAGAAAGCGATAGCTCTACCATTGTGTGCACCTTACTGTCGTTCGTGTTTCTTCAAGTTATTGTTGACCGTTCTACAATAGTATTGCTGTATCGTATACATGTCGTTTATTCAGTGGTAAAACGCAAATCATTCATGTACAGTGATGCGCTTTAGTACTGACTCACTCCTCGAGGGCAGTCGGCCATCTATCGTACTCGTTTCTATTGTACATAAGGATTGTATTTATAAAGATTTATGGCATTTTGAGTCAGTTTGAATGCACATCACTGTACATACCCACATTGCGAGTAGCATTGAACTTAAAATTGCCCTTTGTGGCACTCTGTAATACAATACAACCAACACCTTATGACAATAGCGCATTGATTAAAGAGATATGGCTAAAGCTGTATGAAATCTTGATTGAAATGTCTGTGTATTACATTGTATCTACATTTACTGATAAAAATAAATGTTAAAGAAACACAAAATTATTGTTCCCTTTCTTTATTCAAGAAATGCAAAAATTGTTTAATAGACATTATATTCGAAATATATAAAATGGCTATTTTATGTTCTCCTTATCTCAATTAAAATACTCTCAAGTTGAATCACAACCCCTATGAATTGGAAGAAAGCAAAACAAGCTTACTAATAAAATAAACTTTTTGGTGTTTATTTGTATTAAAGACTTTAGAAATGCATTTTTTGTCGTTAATACAATTACTATATTTTGTTAGAAAAGAAACGAGCAAGTATGTTGTGTGTGGAAAATAGGCGGGATCGTGTTAGAGAATTGGCAAATCGTTTTGATATCAGTGTGGGAACAATCCATGCTGTCATTCATGAAGCTGGATATCAAAAGATGTGTGCAGAATGGATACCCCGTCAACTGGCTGAAGAACAAAAAGCCAACCGCGTCTTTCACTGCAGCACCTTCGACAGTACCGTGAAGAAAGAGATTTCCTCTTGCACCGCATTGTTGCCGGTAACGAAAGTTGGTGTCACGATTATGAGCCTGAGTCGAAACGTGACAGTATGGAGTGGAAACGTCCATCATCTCCAAGGCACCAGAAATTCAAAACTAAACGTTCCGCTGGCAAGGTTATGCTTACCTGCTTTTTCGATCATCGTGGACCATTTTATCTTGAATGTTAACATCAATGCTGTCCGATGCACGTAAGTGGTTGCTGGACCCCAAAGGGGCACCCAGCTGCCGACCGACCGTTAGGTATGCGGCTTCAAGGAAAGTGCACACACTCCTCAGGACAAAGAAGCACGAAACCAGTTGCCCGCACGAAACCGACACCTCGCGGAGAGGCCCGGCGAACCGGTGGGCTCCTCTCCCCCGTGCTACCCATGTTAGACAAGTTTTCTTGTCAGCGTTGGACGGGTCACCGTTGGAGACGCTTTAGCGAACTCCTACCTCACATCTAACCCCACGAGGCCTAGGCCTCCTTGCGGATGGCTACTATCGGCCAAGCGTGGGAAACGGAATCCGGCCGTGAGGTACAACCAGCCCGCCCGTGAATTAAGCCTGAACTACGGGGACGGCCGGGCAAAAGCCCTACCCCAAAATGCCAACCGCGCCAACTCTTTCGCCCCTCCGGCGATCAAGTATCCGCGGCAGCTACAGTGAAGTTCCTAAGTTGTCTTAGGATGAAACCGAACGTTTGCCCAACCAGACAACCAGCGGGCTGACTACTCCTAGGCGAACCGACTTTTATCCTCCCCTACTATCTTCGCCAAATTCTCTCGCCACGCCCGTTTCCCTGAGTGTGGCCACCAAGGATGGGGTAGTGCAGCTGCAGAGTTCTCTAGGTAAGCGCCGTAGGGTGCCTCACTTACCCACCGTATATTCCGACGGTTAGCGGCCGGACACCGGAGCGTATGCCCATGCCTACGCCCAAGCATCCTCCCCTATATACGAAGTCTACCTCCGCCACGCCCGTTGCCCTGGAACTATGAAACCAGGGATTGGGTAGTGCAGCCGCAGAGTTTTAAGGGTCGACGCTATAGGGTGAACGCCGACCCGAGCTGTCCGATACAGTAAAACTTTGACTCGTTTGCGTACAGCCATAAAAAACAAACATCCTGGGATGCTTATCGATGGCGTGATCCTCCTTCACGATAACGCCCGTCCACATATCGCTAACATCATCACGTCACATATAGCGCGGATGGAGTGGGAGGTATTAGAGCGCTCCCCTTACAGCCCGGATCTGTCACCCTGTCACATTCGAAAATATGTAGTTACAACAAAATTGTTGTATTGTCTTGAAAACAGTTCTATTGCGCCAATATACTCATTTTATTTACTTAATTACTTCTCTTTTCTAACAAACTAAATATACACGTACTTGCCAGAATCTATTGAAGTTTTTCACTCGCAATACCAGTAACTTGATTCAGTAAATTTATTGAATTAACTTAACATAAAGTGAGAAACAATTATCTAGCACTCTTATTTTACATTATTTAAATCAAACAATTGATACCTTTTTTGGTCAGTGTAAAAAAAATAATTCTAAGAATATTTCAACTAATTGTACGTTACGTACAAATTTGAAGGAAAGGACATCTAAAGAGGTAAAATGACTGAGCTTGATGTTTCAATTAAAAATATTTATATTTAAGGTACAGACTAACATTTACGAAAATTTCTAAAAAGTAATATCGTTTAAAGGTGGTCGACAGAAACATAATGAAATAAGAAATGTTATTTTTCTATATGATTTGTAATAGAGCCATGCCATAGTTGAATTGGATGGATTTAAATAAGCTCCAAGTCCATTACATACAATTTTCAATCATAATCATTTAGCTTGTTTGTTAGATACAAAATATGGGTGTCAAATCCATAGACATTCGTCAGAAGAAAAATGGAAGTCAAGAGGTACAGCAGGAGAAAAAAGTATTTTACCAGTGCATGTAAGAAAGACACCCTCCACTCAAAATGCACGGGTACTTTATTGACTTAGTATACCTACATGGACTGTCTGTGGCACAGACATTATTTGTATGCTCTCTAGGACAATAAAGTTCCCGTAGGGTTTGAGTAAGAAGCCTCCTTCTTTCGCGCACTGTCCGGATACGTTTTTCCCCTGCTCTACCAGAACTCCTATTTTTCTATTAGTTCTTTGAGGTTTTCTGTTAGAAATGATCCAAAGGTGTGCTTAGATAAGAGTAAAATCTGCACCAAATTTGGAAACGATATCTCAAAACACACCCGAGATATTAATATATATACATTTTAGAAAGTTAAATTTGACACCTTGTATACTCTAGAAGCTTTCAAATAAAAAGTGGCATGAGGAAAGTCCCATCATTTTAACCTAAAAAATATATCGTTAACGAATTGACCTACTATTTTGTAACACTCTATATAATATTTTGTTTAAATTTTTCATATTTTATTAATCAAACTATTCTAAATTGACGTTTTAAACATGTATTTCTAATTCCTATTCTACATATGTATGTATGTAGTGTAATTTCTATTGTAATATAATTAAATTGTTACAACTTTACTGAAATGTTTATCTCCGGTTTGTTTCGGCACGTTATATGCGCAACGGTATCTTTTTTTATTCCCATTACTCTCGTACTAATAAACTGAAAGCAACGAACTGAATTTACGTAATACTTATTTCTAGTTTTATTTGAATATTTCTTTCGAACTTCTTATTTATGTTACTATTTCAACGGTTGTTCTTGATTGGCTTCATCGCGAAACTATTTGGGTAATTATTTTTTATATTATCGATCTTACCTAATTTTACTGTCTGCGCCCATTTTATATGGACGGTAGTGTATGTATAAATCACCTTATACATTACGTTATAACGCAATTCATTTACGAAAGAATTCGTCCTTTATCTCATTGGCATAATGTCAAAAATAACTAAGATCTTTCATTTTATTTTTATTTCACAATAGCAATTTTGACTGACACAATTATATAAATTTGTGTAATGCTTCTGTACTTTTGTATAACTTACACCATAAATTAAATAAATTATGACTTTCTGGAAAAGTTTTATAACTTCAAATGTCACAATTGTCAAACTTAATACTTAACACTATTGTACCTTTGCTATACAAACGAACAAAGACTTCAATTTCGAAATTTACTCAATATTATAATAGATGTTTAAAAAGATTAATATTACCTGCAAACTTTAATTATTCAACTATTTTTATAAGTGTAGGTACATGTTTAATGAATTCAAAAACTGAAAGAAATGCGTAAGGATATTATTGTGTCCTTGGCAATAACGATGAATATACCACAAATAAATATATTATTTTTTATACAAGACAAGTCGACCGCAATATTAGATATCGAATTTGATATTAAAGTAGGATATATCCTGTCAAACATGCACATTACATTAAAAAAAATCGATCTATTTTAAAACATGACTTACATACGCATGAAATAAAATATACGTTTCCAATCTGCGTATTAGTATTTTATATATTTATAACTAAAATCTCGTTTGTAAACTATATAAAACTTTTAAAATAACAGAAATAGTAAACTATCAAATTTATTTCTAAATAAGCTGTGCGTGTAATGCTGCTAAGCGTATTAAACTTTCTTTCCTAATGTACTTTAATTAAAACCAAATATAACGTTGAGATTTATTTATTATTTATTAAACACATATAATATTAACATTATTCGCTACAAACTGCGTAATGTAGGTATGCAATGTAATAAAGAAATTAGATGCTAAGTATTCATTCAACATAGATATCTTGATATTATTGCAAAACTGAATGGTATTATTCCAGTTTAAAAATAATGAAAAATGTATACAAATTTTCATCTTGTTTTCTTTAACTTCAACGATTCACGCCTACCTGTTCTTCTCTTCTTTCCATCCAATTCGTCTCTGGAGTACATTTTTTTCTCTTCTTATTATTTTGCTTCTTATATATTTTTTTAAGTTTTCACCCACTCACCACACCAATTGCTTTTGTAATTGTTTCAAACAATTCCAATTGTTTTCTGTTATATCTCCCAGTACACGAATATTGCTTTGATTTATCTACTAATTAAATAATTATTTCATATTTTGTAAAAAAACATCACAGCTGTTTGGTACTACAAACGACTATATTTCCAAAACATTCATATCTATACCCGGTTTTAATATAACTCGACTTTAAAATAAAACGCTTGATACAGCTATCAATGAAGTTTTATCATCACTACTACTTAGTTAACAGTTTTCTAACCACTCTGTATCACAAACGATAATTTTTCAATCAAATTAAATCTGTCCTATGAGAATGTATACCCAATTAATATAATTATTGTTTTAGCGAGGTGAGATGAATAAGATTCAGGAAAACGTGCATCTACTAACTTCGCTGTATCAAAATCACCAGCTGCATTTAAATTTACACATAAGAATGTTTGGTATATACATAAGTAATGTATTCTGTTGCGTAGGGATACTAAATACTGTCGTCGGTGACCTGCATCTTAAATTGGAAGTTACATTACTCCCATGTGCCGTTGTTTTATATCGCGCTAAATCAACACTATACTATGTTACATCTTAGTTACTTCACGATTTTCATACTGCTACATTCTTTGAATGAAGGGTCAATAGGTCCGATTCAAACAATACAAAACTTTCACACACATTCCAATGCTGTGGATAACTAAAAATGAAATATCGAATTTATTTGCGTGCTTCTAGCTTATGTCGCTTGATAATTGCTACCCCACCTACGCATTCGGCCGCTATGCTCCAAAAATTCTCGTCTTATAATATCTGTAAGATATACCTCAATGGATTAAGTCACGCTCTCGCAAAAGTTTTAAATTACATGTATATAAGGTGCTGGTGCAAGAAATTACTCAGGTTTAATGTATAAATGCAGAAGAAAAGAAAAAAAAATGATTTCGTCACTAACGTACAATATATTCAGAATTAGATTGACACAATTTAGCTTGTACTTCAACTATAATGCGCACAATTTGTATAGTAGCGTTCATTAGTGTTTCACTTAAGAAGAAATAAACGGGTTTGTTATTATTACTTTACTCTTCGCAATCTAGCGATCATCAAATAGTTTATGCAACACTCAACATCTCTAATATTCTGCAATATTAGGCCTGTAGTTACTGATATTAGATGCAAAGTCCAAAGTGGTATGTATCTTGAATCAATTTAAAGATGGGTTGTAGAAGTTTAACTTTGAAGCAATATCGCCCATAAGAAAACTAAGAATTCTAGGTGGTCTTCTAGATTCTTTTACATTATTCATACTACGAAGTTTGAATGAAATTTGAGTTTTTTAAAGATGAATGGTATTTCATAAATTTAGTCATAGAAACGATCAGAAGTGGACGGATTAATTAATTCATAATTCTAAAGATGGAAAACTTCATCTAACATCGCAGCTTTGCTTCTCTCAGCAATACATTTAAAATGACACAATACAAGATATCTAGTAAACAGTGATGAACATTAAACACAAACTTGGTTTAAGTAGTGGAAGTAGTTAGTAGCGTTACTACCTGTGTTATATGATGAAATATTAAACTCTCCTACAATAAGAACATTTTTATTACCAATACATTCCAATAATTCGAAGAGATGAAAAATATTGATATATATCATCAATGAAATAAAAAAAGGAACATACTGTATACAACTGCATTATTTAAAACTATATTGCATTCTAAAATAATCAAGAACTCAGATTTGATAGCAACTAAGACAGCACCATCGCGACTGACAGCATATGTGTACACAGATCTCTATCGTAGCGAAAAATGGAGTGCGTAAATGAAAAGCGTCACTTGAACACAGCTTAAGATAACCATATTTCCATCTATTCCAGGTATTTAATCCTCTTACATTTTACTAATACAAATTCACTATACTTGTGCAACTGTGTAAGTCATTTTAAGGTATTTCTCGCCATTAGAGATTTCAGATGTCTACAACAAATTTGATGTTTAGAAATGTATACCTTTTCTTGAATGATTTTAACCTCCAGATTTAGATAATAACATCCTTTTTGTGCCATCACGTACGGATTTTTACTAAACGTGTGCTTGTTAAAAGTTTGTGATTGGCAACAGTGTATTATATTCCCACTGATCTTATAACACGTCGATACTTACGTTTTGCGATTTTTGAATTATTGTATTTGTTCGTGTTTTGTTAATTTACCTAATGGAAAAACGACATTGTTGAAATGATCCGAACTGTTTTTGTGACATTTGTGGAAATTTGGTAATAACTAAAGAAAGACAACATATACCTGCATTTGTGAAATCAGCATAAAACTTGGTGACCAAGATAAATCGTGGGTACCACACGTTGTATGCAGGGTTTGCGTAGAAGCTTTGCGAAACTGGACACAAGCTAGGAAAAAATTATTAAGTTTCGGAATACCCGTGATATGGCGTGAACCAAAAAACCATAGTGATGATTGTTATTTTTGTTCTTGCAATGTAAAAGGCTTTAAAACCAAAAATAAGAAAAATATAACATATCCCAACGTCAGTTCTACTATCAGACCTGTGCCGCACACCAGTACCTGTTCCACCCAAGAAATTGAAGCAATAATTTAATCTGACTCTGATGAGGATCCATATGATTTAAAAGACGTTGACTTTAATCCAGAAGAATGTATTAAACCAGAACTGTTTACTCAAAATGAACTGAGTGATTTAATAAGAGATTTACATCTTCCTAAACATGCATCAGAATTGTTGGCATCCAGACTTCGTGAGAAAAATTTGTTGGCTCCTGGAACATCAACCAGTTTCTATAGAAATCGAGAAAAAGACTTGAGCCCTTATTTCAGATCAGATGGAACTTTAGAATATTGTAATAACATTCCTGATTTACTTACGAGTTGCTTCGTATGACAAAGGAGAACGGCGCCTTTCGTCGATTCAAGCAAAAGAAGCCTAAAAGGAGTATTACTACATAATGGTAATGTGTTGAGTTCAATTCCTGTTGCACATTCGGTACACCTTAAAGAAACCTATGAAAACTTTGAGCTTCTATTAAAGAAAATTAAGTATGAGGAAAATAACTGAATGCTTTGCGGAGATCTAAAGGTGCCTTGTACACACAGAGAAAAATGTTCTTGAATTAAGAAAATATACTGTTTTACCCAAATATTTTTAATGCTAGAATATTTCTGTTTTGATTCAAACACATTTTCTTGGAATAAGTAAATGCGTTTAATACAATCTAGACTATATTTGTTGTAAAATACGTATTTGATCTGAATAACTTCCCTATTTGTGAAATAGCTGAATTGCAAATTTCGAGCAGCTGCATTCGAGATTATATGTGTATATGAAGCGTTTATACGTGCATTTTTATCTGCGTGCACGATTTCGGAAGAATTAGATACGTATAAGTTTTTTTATAGTTAAGGCGTGTACATTTGCAGTAATAAAAGTACATATTTAATAATGCATTATGTGACGTATATTTTAGCTTCATGGGAATTGGAGGAATAATTTCGCCCAAACGTTGTACTTGAACTAAATCCATTGGGTAAACTTCCGAATGTCGACCACTGAATTGGCAATTTATAAGCAATTTAACGGAAAGTACAGGTTTTACTAAGTCCAAAACAGACCCCCGTTTCTTGCGGAGATCAGTCTAAGATACCTAAAAATCGTTCTAAAAAGTGTTATTCCTAGGTTATGTTTCGCTAGTGTTTTGACATTTCTGCGAGGATTTTCACATTAGCAAAACATAACCTAGAAATAACACTTTTTAGAACGATTTTTAGGTATCTTAGACTAATCTCCGCAAGAAAAGGGGGGTCGTTTTGGACTCAGTAAAACCTGTACTTTCCGTTAAATTGCCTATAAATTGTCAATTCAGTGGTCGACATACGGAAGTCTTACAAATACATTATATTCTTACATTAAAACAATGTTGTTTTGCGTCAAAACAAGTTTCTTAGAAAATAATATTCTTGTGATAACACAATATAGTTTTGCGGATATACAAATACGGGATTGTTTTGAACTGAAACAGTCTGTTTTAACTCAAGATAATATTTCTCTGCGTGTATGCTTCTGGGTGAGCAATCATGATTTACAAAGTTCCCCTGTTTTATCTACGAATGGGATAGCCGTGCAAGAGACAAACATTGGACTGACACACAGTGGCCTCTTGGGAAAGACCTTGTTCCAGGTACAAAAAACATACAACGTACTAAATTAGTGGATCCTACAAAAATCCTTTTAGCTCCTCTACATATAAAGTTAGGCTTAATGAAACAATTTGTTAAGGCTCTTAACAAATATGGAGACTGTTTTAATATATTTGCAACAAATTCCCGACTTTATCTGTAGCAAAGTTAAAAGAAGGAGTTTTTATAGGGGCTCAAATAACATCGCTTTGTAAAGATGAGGATTTTCTCAGTTGTGAATGCTGTAGAAAAAGATGCGTGGATTGGGTTTAAGGAGGTTATCGAAAAGTTTTTGGGAAATCATAAAGACCCCGACTACGAGAATATTGTCAACAACATGCTAAAAACGTTTCAGCACTTCGGTTATAATATGAGTTTAAAAGTGCATTTCCTACTTTCACATTCGGATCAGTTTCCAGAAAATCTCGGTGCAGTAACTGAAAAAAAAAGGTGAAAGGTTTTCCAGGATATACGGGAAATTGAACGAAGATATCAAGGTAGATGGGGCATATCAATAATTGCAAACTATTGCCGGATGTTACAACGCGCTAACCTCGAACAAGCACACCACAAAAAGGCAACTAAACGCAGTTTACATACCAAACGTAAAAGATATTAATTTAATAGGAAACAAAATTACATGTTATATTTTTCGAAATATGCAATAAATGTACATTATCTCTATAAGTTCTGTTCTTTTATTGTAGTTTGTAAAAAAACCTTACGTGATGCATAAAAATAAAAAAATTCATAATCAGGGCCCCGATATTGTATAAAAGTAGTTGTTGATTTAAAACATCTTTCAACAACATTTTTTTTATAGACCTGTGTTTTTAGTTCCCTCCATGTAGGCTATAATCGGCCTTTCCACGAATTTCCATAAATTATAGTTTTTTTTTTTATTTTTGAATCAAATTACTAATGTAGCTATAAAAAAATAAAAAGTTAACAAGGCGCGAAAAAGACGTGAAATGTAATTAATTCAGATACAAGGTTGCAATATCTAATCCTTATTGGTTAAGTAAGAGTCGGGCGAGTGGCTTAGTAGCTTGCACACTTGCCTCGTAGTCCGGCAGTACCGGGTTCGAACCCCGGTGCTTCCTTTCTAAGTTTGGTTTTCTGTAGTTTTCCAAATTCCACGAATGCGGAAAGGTAACATCTTAAGTCGGTCTACAGCCGCAGGCGTAATAATAATTCATAGCCAGTCGATGCCTCCTGCAATTGGCGCAAGATGTTGGGGGATGTTAAGGCATAGATTATTATTATTATTTTTATTATTAACGAAATTTACTTTGGATAAAAGAATTGATATTTCAACACATACTAGCCATATAAATTAAATTGATACCATAATATGCACATAAATCTTAAAGTATAGCTACTAGAAAACAGCAAAAAAAATAAGTGGATTTACCATCAATGGATCTACAGTTTCCAATAGGTGGCAGGCAAATGATGATAGTTAACCTCAAAGATTCGGTTTTGACCGTTTTGTGTGATTTAGGTTCATAACCTAGTTCGTTTATCCATCCATTGTTTACTGTTTGTACGAGTTTGTTTAATTTCTGCTCTCATAAAATTGAATATTCAATAAACAGAAACCAACACACCTCTTTGTTTTGATATTTTTCATTTCTACATTTATAAAATTAGGAATTGATAAATACAACTAATTCATCATATCAACATCAACCAAAGGAAGATTTTCTGGCGTGGGTTTAATAAATTCCGCTTCCATTTTCGAAAACGAATTAGTAGAAAGCAAAATTTAAAATCGAAACGTCAAACTTGTAGCAGTCGTTAGCGAGGTTATGTCCTCGTTATTATGAATGTAGGGTTTATAGCCATATGTTCAGTTTGCCTGTACATATTTTTCTCATTTTTCTACGTCTCTACCACGCTTGTGGTGAATCTGAATTGTTTACCTCATTAATCCGACGCTAATCGTCAGATTCTGAACTAAGGCATTATCTTTATTATCATTCCTTATTAATAACAAGCATTAAAAATCGTATTTCCATTTATAGCTACGGGTTCTTTCCTCGGTGTAAATACAATCAAATAAAAGAGATATTTCGAGAGTTGGTAATAGATTTTATTTTATAGGCATTACGTAAGACAGCATCCATCTCGGACGTACTTGCAACCATAACTTTAACTGATCGAGGTTTTGAGATGGATGCCTACCGTCACCTACGAGGACATTTTTCAGTAACATCACTGTTAAAGTGTTTGGGTTTACTTCAAAGACAAGTAAAATAGTGAAATTGTTCGTATACACATCTGATGTGATGGGTGTAGACTCCGAAGTAGAAGTCCAAAACTCATCATTCTTAAGCAGACATTCTATAAATTCATTGAAAATCTCTTTAAGTGCAAGTTCATTTTAAAATCATTCTTTATTGGGACACCAGTACAAGCTATATGTAGAAAACCATAACAGCTACCACATTGCATAACAGAAACAGTATTTTTAATCGCGAGACAACAGAACGTCTCAGAAGGCTTTCGCGTCTAGCATGGTTTACACATCGAGTTACGGTGACCTTCTGGTATGTCCCTACCTACTTTTTACTCTGAAGCGGCTTGTATTAGTGGCAAAACGTCGAGTTAGTATATCCTGTAGTTTTTGTGCTTTTATTTTATTCTATTTTACATTCAAAATCCAGAAACCCTTATAACAGCAACTCGGAAATGTATGCCACACTTTCGCCCAGAGAGTAATTTCTTTCTTGATAAATTCTGGCAATCTCTGTTTGATATTTCAACTTTATATCTTCTGTTTTCAATTTATAAATTGGTATTTTTTACACTTTAATTGTACTTTTTCTGTATATCTACAAACACCATCGTTGGCCAAATATTCAAATCTAAAATCAAGAAGTACTCACCCAGGTATGTGTTATTACGAAGAAGAGTAAAGACTGCAATTATGGAGCTCCCGATAGCAACGTTTGAAAGCAAAAACAAATTTTAAATTAGCTTCATTACTAATGGCAAAAAGTTTTTCACTACGACCTATGACCGTCAAGCTGGCAGCTTCATGATCGAACTTTAGATTCCAATACAAATAGCTGTTTGAAATTTTATATAAATTACATTTTTTCGATAGAAACAACATTACAGTATTATATGGGACATTATAATTGATCCATTTATTTTTATGGCAGTCGTGAATGAGTTATAATTCTAAAATTTTATAGATGAAATACGTCAATGTAGAACGTGATACATAACATGAAATCACCAATAAATAAGAAAAAAACAATATTGATCTCGTTTAATGTATGCTTGAAAGAGAGAAGAAAAAGAGGATATATCGCTCTATACGCACATTGTAGACATCAATTTGTGCAAATTCCTGTTTTATATTCATTATCATGAAATGAAGATCCTTCAATATATAGTCTTTTTGTAAATGGCTCGGAGATTTTGATAGCATAAGGACTAATAAATTTATACAATACGTTTTAAAATTCATAAATGGAACGAAGTAATGAGAAGTAGATGTAGAATTGCATACGTTTCCACGAACACAATTGGCCTCATATAACAAACCGGACATAAACATTCAGAACCTAAACAAGATCATAAAAAATTCACACTGCGCAAAATACAAAATATAAAGGTCTATTTCTGAATAAGATTATCGCATGTCAACGACACTACGTACATATATTTATACATATTTATCCGTTCCTTGGTATCCCTAGCGTTTTATCTTCCTTTCATTACTAATGCACATTTTATAAAAGAAGATTACTACTATTTGACAATGCACATACAGTCTCTTTGTGAATATACATTGAGTATGTTTGTCTACGCGCACATATTGACCTAGCCGCGGAAGCATGGAACACCAGGACTTATGTTAAAGCATATGCCATGAAACTCCGTCTGGACATGATCCAAATAACTATAAAATGTTAAGTCTGAAAATAGTCCGTGCATATTCAGATTTACAGTTGATGTTGTGGAGCCGACAATAAATAAATAGACAGAATATTACTATTACGCACGAATTCTAGTTATTAATAAATTTCGCATTTTGTATTTGAATGAAGCGAATCTTTCTCAAAATAAACATGTTCCTATCCCAATTGTGCCATCTCAACTCGACACAATTATAATAGTAGTACGTATGCGAGAGTCCAGTTAAAAGAACTTTCGACTTTCAGTAATGTTTTGAAGAAAATATGAATAAGTGCTAAATATTAATAAGTTCTGTCCACAAATTATTGCTAGGACCTGTATACAGTTCTAAAGTGGCAAGCCTCAGACGCGTTAGCTATAGGAACAACTTCCATAATACTCCATAATACTCAACGTTTCAATGTTTTTTAATTGTGTGTCACCAAAATGAAATTAACTTCCTTATTTGAAATAAAAAGCTCTCTACATTCTCACATTTCCGAAAAGACCAAAATTCCAGCGGAAATTGCCTTGTCCTAATTAAAAAATTCTAACAATATCTAGTAATAAAGTTTGTATAGTTGACAAATGTAAATAAGGAGCATATTGAATTCTGACAATGGCGACAGTCTAAAAAGCTTTCCCAAGAAATATATGTACCAAACAAGAAATCAGACTCCTACCTATCTAACAATTCCAATTGGAAACTTTTAATCAATCAATTTCATTCAAACTGCGTTGTGTTACCAACTTCTTTATAATAAATACTAAATTTATTACATTATAAAACACATATTTTGTGCACTAAATCCGACGAAATATCTTAATTATATTGATACTTTCTAGGTTATTTACTTTTTAATGGCAAGCAATAAAATATTTTTAGTGACAAAGAGAACTAGAAGTAAACACGGCGTTGGTATCTGATTTTATGTGTTGTTAAAAATGAGCTCGTTCTTTATTAAATAATGAACATAGTGTAAATTGAAGTAGGACATTGTGACGTGCCCAGTTTATATAAAAAAATTGGCATCTATAAACTTCTTTTTATTTGTTCTTTTTAAAATAAAACAGTTGGCAATACTTCCGGTAACGAAACAAAAACTATACTATAATTATTGGAGACTAAACTAAATATAAGATGAATGGTAGATGATTTTAAACAAAAACGGCAACACAAAATATAATTATCATATCAATTATAATTTTTGTAAAAGCTATTAAATCTTAACCTAGACACTAGACATAAAATTGTTATTCATTTATTTTGTGCAATTTGTTGTTTTGTTCTCCTTTTCAATACTACGCTGTTAGAGCAGGTCTGTAATCCTAGCAAAACTGGTTTGTTCTAGGAAAGAATGCCTTCAAGAAGATTTTTGTATAAAACTGAAAACATTGCAGTTTGTTTTAATGCTACTAAAGATTATTATAATTTTTTTGTTTCGCGTCAACGTTTTTGGCTTACCTATTAAAGTAATTAAATCTGCGATTAAATAAATAACTTATTTTTATGTGGTATTCTAAAAGAGTTAACCACTCTGATTAAAATTATAAATAATTCATGTCTCGCCTGTTTTGAATTGGAATACCAATATCTCGTTCAATAAACCTCCCATTGCCATGTATTCTGCTACGATAATCTCACAATCAGTATCCGTGTTTTCAAATATATTCGAAAAGTAAGACTAGATCAGGCATCGGTGAGATATTAATATTCATAATTCAGAAGGGGACATGATTTTTCGAATATGACTATACCTGACTGTTACATCCTACAGAACAACGCTCCCCTGCCATAAGTCTCGGGCAGTAAGTTGGTGGTTGAGCGATAATGATGTGCAAGTGATACAGTGGTCGCCACAAACTCTTGAATTATCGCCACTGGAGCATTTGAGGCATATACTAAAGCATAGTTTCTAAAAATAAATGTATTTTGTTAGGAATTTAAAAAAGTAAGATTTTTTAAATCTGTAGAACAGCACAGCACAACACGAATGTTATGTATAGGTAGCATGCTACGAAGAATTCGGGCTGTTATGAAAACGAAATATCGTGTGAGGAATATTAATAAATAAAGTAGATTTAAAATAAGTGTATCTATTTTGCGTTGCCATATTCCCAATTGCCCGGAAGAACGGATATCGTGTTCTTCCAGGCTGTATGTCACAGCATTTCACCTGAACTGAATCTCCGTTTGGATCCGAGGCATATAGAATATATAGCTAGCGCCTGCTATGCATACAATCTGCGTGATTTTACGTATTCCCACATCGTGAGCTATCTCAGTATAAGCATCTGCACTCACAGTACACATACATGTGTGTATACCTTTATTACTATTGCTTTACTGTGTTGCGAAATCATAAAAATATCATTCCCCGTTCATTGTTAAACAATAGCCTAATCTATCCCTGAAATGATCTGTCGTATTTATTATCTTTAAGTCTCTCTAAATTTTGGGACCGATTTTTGTACACCGGATTTTTTATCAACTCTGTAAACAAATTCTAACAGTGATAATAATAATTATTTTCTTTCGGTTCCATGTCAGGCAAATGACTTGTATGCATTTAACACAATATTTAACTTGTTCTCCTTTACAGTAACATCTGAGGATGAGGTAGAGAGACGCCTTCGGTCCTTGAAGAGTGGGTCGTGCTGACAAGATGACATAAGTTTGAAAATAATTGAATTATATTGTCCATTCCTGATTCCGTTACTTACACTGTGAACTTCTGCTTACTGAATAGTGCCTTCCATTTCTGTTGGAAACAAACACTTGTCACTTCCATAGCCTGCATCGTACAAGGATTTGACACCAATTAATATCTCGTCCATCCTCTCTAAAATATTAGAAAAAATGATTGAACTGCGGTTATCAAATCATCTAAATAGTTTCAACCTTATTCCATCTGTTCAGTCAGGATTTAGACTTGGCTTTCACTGTGGAACAGCTTTGTCTGCTATAATAGACGATATTCTCAAAACATTGGATGATAATAGGGTTATAGTATTGGTTCTGCTTGATTTTAGTAACGCATTCGATACCCTAAGTCATGATCTGTTTTTGGCTTATTCTTAGGGAATAGATTCAACGTCAGATTATATAACCGAATTTCTAACCTTCTAGTTCTTAATATGGGCGTTCTTCAAAATAGTGTTCTTACACAACCTTTTTGTTTAAGAATAGTTCAAATTGTCAGTACCACAGTATGCGAATGATACGCAGCTCATTCATTTCGCCTCTCCCAGCTTGATGTATGTAGAAGTTGAGCAAATTAATCGGAATCTAAAAAATTTATATCACTGCGCATCGGTGCGATCGTATTTTGTAAAAATAAATTGAGAGACGCTGTTGCCATTAGAATAGTCATCCATTTAAATAACGATATCATACTAATCGTAAATTCATCAAGAAATTTAGGTCTTTATTATTGGCAAGAAATTCCGTTTCAAGCAGCATATGTCTTCAGTTATTCAGAAAGTTTTTGAAAATTTGAAGGTGGGCAACTGAGAGTATCCACCGTTAAAGTTAAAAAACAATATGAATATTTTTCAAAAAAATTAATAATCTACATCAGTTTTCTACCGTTTGCGGATACTTTAGGAGGACTACTTTTAAGTAAATTCTTAACAAATCGTTGGTTCAATGAAAAACTAGATTCACAATTTAGATTTTTACTATTAAATAGTATACAATACCCCGGTACAATTCGCTTTTTCCAAGTAAAAACTAGTAATTCGAAAAAAATAACGCAAGTATATTTTTAAACATGATTCAAGCAAACTTCGTCCAGAATGATGCCAAATCCAATAAATACGAAGCTGCATAATGACGAAACCTGTAATAGCATGATTGAAATTCATATTCATTAACTGCCCGACAATATTTAGTTAATCATTAATTTCTTTCAATTTATTTACTTTATATAGTAGTAGTACGTGGACATTTATCTATGTTTGTTTTGCACATCAAGCATTAAATTGATTTGAGATGGTGGTATGGCGAAACATCAACAAATTATCGTTTATTTTCCCTTGACCATAAAATCTTGAAATATACACAAAGAAAATAGGATAAAGTCGACAACGAATTTTTTATTACATCGTTCTAGTTTATAACTCAGAAAGTCTTTTGTTCCGTCTAAGAATTTTTAGCAAAATCCAGGATTATTCTAAATGCTGAAAAAAAAAACGCGATAAAAACAATCGCTGCTGTCTAGACAAACAACATACTGAGATAACATGATCACTGTGCATGGCTCTAGTGACTTTAATGGAAAGTTCAAACACGATTACAATGCGTAACCTTTTGATGAACTTTGTATATATTCAATTGCATTTACACAAAATGAGTTATTAAATTTCCCTATTATTAAACGAAATCATTAAAAAATGGACTGACTTCTAGAATTTTATTCAAGTTTATCTCCTCAAATAACAATAATTAAATTCGAGTTAACAAGAAAAATACGTAAAGTAAATTGTCATCAAGGTTATGGTAATAATTAACCTCGATTAGTAAAGTGTGAGCTTTCATAATAGGAAGGGCAACACAGAGAACTAATAATTTATGACGTTAATGCTTTGAAAGTGCAACAGTTCAATACATTAAGTAAATAATAAGTACAAATGATGTAAGTTACTATAGGAATAACTCCTACTATACAAAAGAGACTCATTTGGCAGAAATATGGACAAATTTAGTAGTGCAACTTAGCTTTCTTATATGTACTATAAAATACCTAGCAGTGCTTGCATCTTTGTAGGTCTAATACTAGAGAAAATTAACTGGTTTATTTCCCATTTGTCTTGCATACTGCTAAGAACCAGCTTGTGTTTCAAAAACATAATTTATCTCAAATCTTAAAGAAATGGATAGAAAGACATGTTAGGGACGAAACCCCATTACTTATTTATGTACAAAAACAATTATGATTACCAAACTGGGAAACACCCTTCTAAGCAAAAGAATTACTCTCGTAACATTTATAAACATCGAGGATGTGACAATATATTATGTGGATGGATATGTAACCTACTAACGAGTAAAAAAATCTATACATAGTACAAAGTAAATTTACTAAGAATTGCAATCTAGTCCGGACAACATTCCTAACTAGACATTTTACATTACATTAAACACATTCTAGCAGCAACAAAATGGTCAATAAACAGTAGAGCCACTACTGATCTGTTGAAATCCTCGCTAGGTATCTCAGACACTCTTTCAGACCAAAGAGGGCATCAATGTTTGCTGAGGCTTATTCCATAGCCTTTTAATTGGGCATTTCTTATTGAAGACCGAAAGTTATGCAATATCGCTCCAACATGACTGTGCTGTCCCTCACAATATGAACATAGTTTCTCATTATTTAGACATCCAATAACATCAAAATTTAAAGAAATAGAGAGATAAGTAAGTAACCTGCACGTTCACTATATTTGCCTACAATAATTGTTTTTTTAGTATGCATGCATCATAAACCAATTAAAACACACTAATAAGCGTGCATAATCGGGCCTTTATCGCACGGCGTGCGTATAAAGGTTGCTTGGTAACAGCCAATCCCAAGCGTTTAATAGTCCAGTGAAATGTCAGGAAATGTCAAATGACATATAGGTACATGTAATGTATTGAAATTATTGATTTGATTTCTTCTAATTAAAATTATTGTTGCATTTATACTAAAAAAATATCGTATGACACTCGTGCATAATTAGCTTTTAAAGCACGAGTAACGAGTTTAAAGCCACGACGCGAAGCTTTAAACTCGTTACTCGTGCTTTAAAAGTTGATTATGCACTAGTGTCATAATATACGAGGGAGCGTTTTTATATTCGCGGAATGGGGATAAACCAAATAAAAACCAAATTATTTTTCTTTTTCAGTATATTCACCTGCAAGACGGATACATTTTTCACATCTTTCAATTAATTTATTTATACCCTCAGTAAAAAAATGATTTCTCTTTATCTCAAAATACGCCGAAACTGCCTCCATGACTTCATCATCGAAATTAAATTTTTCTAATTAAAAGCTCTTTTTTCATTTTCGGAAAAAGGTAATAATCACATGTGGGTGATTCACAATTTCGAAGCCCACCTTAACGGGCAGCTAACGCAACGATGCTCTTGTGGACGTGGCGCGTTGTCGTGATTAAGCAGCACACCTTCATTCAATTTTGCCCGCATTTTTATCTTTAATGGCTTCTTTTAATCGCTCTAATATTGAAGCCAAATTATTTTCTTTTTCAGTTATAGAAACACCTTTATCTTTTTAATCAATCAACAATATTCCTTCCGAGTCCCAAAAAACCGTTGCCATGATTTCCCAACATCTCCTTAAATGTTGCGATAAATGTTCCGTGATCTTCATCATCAGAGGTTCTTCAGAATTGTGTATGATTACACAATTTCGAAGGGAATAATTCCTAGAAGGGATGAAATTCGTGACTTGGGAGTATTGTTTGACTCTCGTTTGTCCTTTTCTAACCACATCAGGAATTTTCCCCGCTTTTCTCTTTAAGGCTTCTTTTAATCGCTCTAAGATCGTGTCGTAACTTCACCAATTACATGCAATCAAGAGCTTGTATTTGCTTTATTCAATCAATCAAAATATTCCTTCCGTATGGTATCCGTGTTAACTTACCAGATATTGGCCATTGAGTTTCCAAGCTGATTGTGAAATATTTATCATTCAGAATCTCAGGAGCCTACCCAGAACGTGGCTTGATTACGGTGCTCTACTGGTGGAGCACAAGTTTCATTCACTATCAGATAGAAGAGACAAATATAGTCCAAGTTTCTTACAGATGTTCTTGCAAATGAATAGACTCACCAACTCTGCTTGCCTGTTCAATTTCTGTGTAGCATTCTCAAACCCATCTTCGAGGATGTTTTAAGAGCGCCAAGAGCTAGAACGATGTGTTAATTAAATCTCCAGTCTTTCACATGGTGCATAACTTCAATAATTTATTCTGGTAGTGATAGCATATAAATTTATCAATAGCTTTTGTTCTAATTTTTTCAACTTTTAGTACATACCTAACTGATTTATTTATTTATATTTGACATGCTTTGATTTGTATTTCAGTTTATTTTATTACGCATGTGATATTATTTACTTTTTTTGTGGTTATCTTTATGTTTATGGAATGACATCTCATAATTTGGTTTAATGTATCGTTCGTATGCAACCCATGTTGCGTTGTTGCAATATTCGATTTGTTACTACATTTCACTTTTTTTTTGCACTCCATGTAATTGTAATTTGTATTGTCCTGTAAATGGTGTTCACCGTTGGACATTAAAGATTATTATTATTATTATTATTATTAACTATGAGTCGCTGCACAGGCCACGCCCCTAATGCGCCTAATCACCCCCCTACAACCCGCTCATTCCGCGAATATAAAAACGCTCCTTCGTACTATTCTATAGAAACATCTCTAGAAGTTGTTGGCGCCGAAAGACCCATCAATGTTGTGGACCTACAAAACAAAATCCATCGAGCAGAAATAGTAAGAAAAACGTGCATTTAAGAGCTTCTTATTAGGTATGAACATTGCATTATGGAAAATGATATAAAGATAATAAAATATCGAATTGTGTTATTATTTTATTATGAATACGATGTAATGTGTTTTATCTATCTAGCCAGGAGTACAGTCGTAACTAAAACCGATAATTTTCACAATTCTAATCTGGCGTCTAATTAATCTTTACCTAATTGAAAAGAAAAACAAACTCAACGAAAGAATTATTTTATCACCAAAAACAAACATAGACCAAAAAAAGCTAAATACGCAAGAGAATGTGTTATAATACAGCTTCTGAAACGAAAAGAAAATAAAATTAGGCAATTGAATTGGAAACCTAAAAGTAAAAGGTACCTGCAAATTCAATATTTATTTGTTCTATAAAGGCTGAAAAACCCTCATTTCCACTCAATTTAACATAATAAGAGGGACGAAAAAACATTTATCTTCAATTCTAACTAATAAGAATAAAAGGAGAAAAATAGCAGAACCACACTCTGCAAGTTAATTTTCATATAAATAGTTGAGGTTCAAGTGTAAAAGTGATTTTGTTCGCTATTTTAGAATACATGCTTAATACCGACAAGAGTTTTAAAAATCGTAAGAAAAACCGATTCGAAATTAAAAACGGAAAAGGCAGATCAAAGAAGATGCCAGCTTTGTTCGCATAAATTTAATAGGCAGATTACCCTCGATCACGTAAACATATTCAATCCCACTCAGTAACACTATCGAAACATCCTCCGAACACAATATATTTTCCATAAGGTATTACAATACAATTTGTATACAAAGACGTCAAAGAATAAAATAAGACCTTAAACGTTTATATAGAAAACTGGTGTTGCAAAACCAGATCATTATGACAAAATTTGTAATTTCTCAAGAAAAACATGAAGTATATGTATATATATGAAGAATACAAAAATGATGTCCATCCTTCAGGGCAAAAGTATTTTTATTACTCAATTGATTTTTGCAAGTAATCATGATTCCCGTTAAAAACACAAACATTTTTATTCTTTTATTCCATGGCATAAGACTTAAACCTCAACTTATTATAGATTGCTCAGTTCTACAGAGACGGAACCAAAATAACACTGTAGTTAAATAATTATTTTGCCAAAACACAAAAATTGGACACTTTTCAGATTTTTTATTTATCTTGTGAACTCGCCAGAAATGACTTTAAAAGAACTAAATATTAAATACCTTGAGATAGGATATTATATAAATTTTAGTATGACAGCAAATACAGGGTGGGGCATCACATTCGCCTCGGTTCATATACAAAAAGCGGTAACACATATTTAAAATCGTTTTGTTGGAGCATGTGTAGGTCCATTGGGAGCACGTTTTGAAATTATTTTGAAATATACAGGGTTCCAAAAGAAAGTTACCCAACAAAGTTATCAAAATTTAAATGGAACACCATGCATGTTATTGCATATTTCGATGACGCAGACTAAATAAAGGCAAGTTAATACCTATTCAATTTCTGAGATATTTCACAATGTTTGAAAATGTAGATCAATATTTAGAATGAGTTGCTGCTGTACGTATTTAAGTTATGAGTTGTATTGTTTCATTAGCAAAACCATTACATCTAATAAAGATGCTTTTTAAAAATTATACAGAGTTGTTACAGCCTGTATCTAACATCGTCATTCGATTTTTATTTTATTTCTCTTTTAAATGTTATTAAGGTCCCCTATACCTATCTCCTATAGTTTCTTTGTAAAAGTCAATTTAGTGTTTTAATTGGCGATTATGCACTAAAAATTTGGTTAAATCAAAGTAGCTTTGACATGATGACAATAATTTTAGATATTAATTTTGTTTAATTTATTTTGAAAAGTAGGCAGTGGTGGATTGGACGTTACTTCATGTTTATTGGAAACAGAACAAAAATTAACCAATACATGTTTTATTACATTTATTACAAATTTTCACCATAAACTTAATACAAAAGAAAACAAAGAAACTAATGATTCAAATATCATAGTATATTAAGAAGTATCTGAGACAGGTAATTAGAAAAATAAGTGAACAGTGTCCAGTAAAAAACTCCAGCTCAACTTGGGAATTGTAGTTGCCCAAGATGACAAAAAAATAAAAAATCACTCTGCTATGTGTATTAAGCCATTATAAAGATTTTGAGCGTCAAGGAAGAAGATGTAGAACGGAATTCTTCTCTTCTTTCTCGACCATTGAAGCCCGAAATAGTTTCCATCATTTATTTTTGTGTGATTTTCTGCTACTTCAATCTAACTCAATGCAAGTTTGCCAAAAAGAATATTAAAACAAGTAACCAGCTTCTTCTTTACTTCTTCTCTGGTATCTCTACTGGCACATTTTGTAATCTATTACGACTCAGATCTTTATTAATTTTATGAAATACGCAACTTGTTGACCATGATAGAACGATTATCACCCTAAAGAAGTTGCGTAATTAACTTTTTCAATATACATTATTCCATTCGCTTTTTCAATTACTAAGATATGATTCTCTTTTTCGTTGTCATCATAAAGTATCCCCTTCCACAAATAATAAATAAAAATACCAGTCAATATGTTATTAGAAGTTCTCAGTTGATCTTTTGCTTTTTTAATTCGATCGCCATCATCGTTTTTACAACCTATTCGATCACTGCTATGTAACGTTATTTCCGCTTCAGCTAAAAGTTATATCTTAAGGAGTCTATTTATATCATCGATATTTCGATTTTTCGTCTGCTAGAACATTTGCCTGCGATGCTTCTTATAAACCTTCATTAATAGATATTTATTTACTGCTGTCCAATTGCAGGAGTAGGCTTTAATGAGTTAAATGCGCTCGCCTTTTCGTGTCATATGGCATTTCTAACCTACAATTCAATGGACAGTTGAGGTACAGAACTAAAATAATTTTAATCAAACGGCATTTAAAAAAAAATGGCAACATTGCATAACACAAACGGCAATAAAGTTTATTTCCATTTTACAATACTATACACAATTTGTGCACAATGATGTAAAAACTGCTAAATCAATAATTGAAGCGGTTGTTCGTTACCGGGTAACAAAACGAATTTATATATATTCTGTTTTTCAAATTAATTTAATTTAATTAAAATTTTTAGCGAGAAATCTCCATTTAGTAAATAAAGGGTTTGCGTTAAAACTAATTTTAACATCTCCAAAACAATTACTGCTCTGATGAACTTCTTCAGAGTAATTACATTCGCTTTAAAGTAAAGCCTTTATTTACTAAATACACATTCCCACTGAAAAAGATATACAAGTCTGAAAGTAAACAAAGGCACATCCATATAGTATTTCGAAAACAACCCCCAATAAAAGTCTATGCAATTTCCACCTAATTGTTTGTTTAGCTGAAATGCGATACTTTATGGGCAAAACAATGACTTTGTTTATTTATGTACTGAGTATCAAATTTTACGTAAATGTATGTATTTTTATATACTTAAGTAAATATAATAAAAGCTAAAATTCAAAAATATATACAGGGTGTTTCCTAATTGAATGTCAATATTTTAGGGGACTTTTCTTTGATCCATTTTAAAAAGAAAACTTCATATGAACGTATGACCTAAACATCTGTCAAAATAGGTAGCTGAAATTCCGTACGAACGCTACTGGTGAAATTAAAAAAAAAATGTGGTGCACTCAATAATGCCTCTTGATACATAGTACACGTATATCACATTTCATTAAAATATCTAAAGTAGTATTACAGGCATTAATAAAAAACTATTTATTTTTGAAAACTTTACCACCCTGTATCTCAAAAGTTAAGACGTTTAGGTCATACGTTCATATGAAGTTTTCTTTTTAAAATGGACCAAAAAATCGCCCCCTAAAATATTGATATTTATTCAGGAAACACCCTGTATATGGTGTCCCATAGAAAAAACACTAAGACCGTTCATTCTGTATATCGGACTATTATATGAAAAGATACGGTGAAATTAAAATCAGAAGTTGACTTTTCCCGGAAATTTCTATCACGTCCTTGATTTAGCTAATGCTGCAATTCTATACATGTTCTCGTAAAATTTACGATTCTGTAATACAATCGAATCGTATGTACTATCGCGAGCATTTTAAACGACTCAAACTTCAAGCGTTATGGCCGTATACAGCTACTCGAAACATTTGAGAAGTAGCACTGGGCGACTGTAATTAGGGGTCGATAACAAGCAGGTAGAAAGATTCGCAATAAATTATATATCCTATGATGATTGTAATACATCTTACATGATTCGTATTTATTGACGAAATTCGCTCTGTTTGATATTATGTCTAGAACATTCATACGCAGTGCAACTTTAAAATATATTTTAGTATATAATATTTCTATTGTATTTATAGGAAATCTGATGAAGCAAAAACAATGTTTGCAAAACATTAAGAAATGATTAAAATTAAATATCAGTTTAAAGAAATATTTATTTCTGAATACATATTATTTTTTTAAAAGGGCGAAATATATCTAAGATAATTATCAGTTGATTTAGGAACATTACATTGGACGAGTCAATTGAAAACGTATTGCACGGCACTTGATTGGTCTTTATAAATTAAACATTTTCCAGGTACTTAACGCTTGACTACTAGTTCTACATTAAGAAATTATATTGAATTTACTTCAGTAGTGCAAATCGTTCTAATGCCGGGTTTCCACCAAGCGGACAGGACAAAAACAAAACATGAACTCGGTCCGTTTGTGACAGTCCGCGAACTGTTTTAGAACTTTTGGAGCGTTTTCTAAACTAGTTAGTCCGCAAATAGAGTTTTTACGAACACAAACAGTGTCCCGGCGAATGTCGGTAACTTCAAAGGGTCCACGCGTTCTAGGAATGTTTGTCAGCTTGGTGTAAACGTCCTTGAAATTAGAACCAGTTTGTTTTTATTTTCGTTGTTGTGATTTGGTGCGTGAAGGGAACAAGTCGCAATGTCTGATGTATTTATTTTATTATATCAAAATACACCTACAAACAGGTATATGCACTTCTAGAAGACTTCTAAAAAATCATGGACAACGGAAGAAATCTCCAACCTAATTGGGGGCCAGAAATTATAAATATAATAAAACTTAAACAAAACATAAACCGTTTTTATTGATTTCTGTTCGTGACTGGTGTAAACACAAAGTCCGTTGGGGACCCAACAGTGTTCAAACAAAACTCTTCGAAATTTCTGTTCAAATGGCCAGTTCGTGTTTTGTTTTTGTCCTGTCCGCTTGGTGGAAACCCGGCATAAGACATAACTGTTATTGGCTTTAAATTCTTATTAAATTAATATAACTGTCGTATTTATACAAACGATTAAAGTTCTGAAGAATCCGGCAAAACAACCACCGACCAATATTATCATTAATCTTCTTTTGTATAACCATAACGTGCATCTACAAACAACTATATTTCTTCATCAAATCTTGTATTGTTAATGTCAGTAAACTATAAGTACTATTTCAATTAAAATCGACATTTTAAATAAAATTTCACAAAAGGTTTCAATTAAAACATTGACCCTAATACCCTAAACACTAATAAAATAATATTAAATTCTTTCCACAATTACGTGTCCTAATCTGTATGTTTATAATTTTTGCAATAATTGTTGTTAGATCAATATTTTCCCTGAGAAAAATGATGACATTTTCTCTTATTCAATTAATTTGAGTACGGTCTACCTTCGCTCAGTACATCATATTCATGTCAAATATATTCATAATTCTTTTCTTAGATTTCCTTTTAAATAGTGTCTACCCTCCGGCCTGCGGCTATACGGCTTATTACAGTTGCCCAGTTATATTTACCTGAATATTGCTCTAAGTAAGGAAAGCCTACAAGAGATACGTTTTATGGCAGTTTGAGTCGTTTAATGTGCTCGCGATAGTACATATGTACTTTCCGGACTTACTATGCTTATAGATTTTGTTACGTTGGTTACAGAATTGCAGCATAAAGTTGAATTTGTGTCCTACTTTAGGGAATCACCGTATACAAAATTATCTGCTGCATTCTTAAGATGAAGGGAGTATTACATATAAAAATTTTCCAAACTGTATTATACACATAGTTACAAAAGCGCCGCCAGCAAATTTTTGTACCTTGCATCAAATCAAATGTACTATTGCTACATATTTTTTGGCACGTACACAGTCCTGACCACATCTGCGGGCGATTATATAATTATAGTGAATGAACATAAACTAGTTTCAATTAAAATAATACTATTGGCTATATGTATGTAGTTGCCTGAAAAAGTTAATAGAAAAACCCTATAGGTAATTATTAATTATACAAGCTATTTATGGAAATTTACTCTATGTACGCATTATTATTCCTATCTGATTTTATTAAAAAATTAAAGATGAAACTCCTCTAAAATTAAACTTATTGTATTAAATAATAATACTAGCAGAAGCAGTGATAATACATTACATAAGTAATAAATGCTTTTATACAGATGCAAATTACTAATTAATAAAACCAATTAGGCGAGGGCAAAGCGATGAAATTACAGTTAAACGAGTGGTCGTTGCCTCAGATATTCCAATTAATGTTTATATTATGCATCGACAAGACTAAATTAGATATGAATAGTCGTTTGAAACCAGTTTTCACGAGTTTTCTAATAACTTGTATTACAGTAAAATCTCTTAAATTCTCATAAATTAAATTTATCTATATAGAACCTATTATTCCTATATCGATTGAAATTTCCAAATTCATTACACTGAGTCAAAAGTAATAAGTGCGGAACGAAAACTTGTATCGTAAAACGATCCATAATCTTTAAAGTGCAAAATTTTTATAATGCTGCGGTGAATGAACTCGTGTCTAGCTTGAATATTTCAAATAAGTAACATTTAAAGAATTTAAAGTGTTCTTTAACATTCCTTAACTCCCTTTCAAAATTTATTTACCAGCATTCGTTTACAAGATGGTATCAAAAATAATCGATCTTTACTTTAAACAATTTTTCATAATGTTTAACAAAACCAGTTTTACACTGCAACAGCACGATCAACTCATGATATTTTTCTTCAATTATATGATCACTTAAAATATTAATAATCCTATTTAAACTACACTACAGAGACCTACGAAGAGGCAGATAAGAGTGAAAGAATAGGCAAGAATAAAAGACGAATCTGAAAGACTAAGGGTAGGTTTATCAATGTGATAATAATTAAGATAATTACAATGAAACGTTTATTGAGTGTTAAATAGAAGTTATCTGCAAGATAAAACATTGTAGTTGCTAAATTTTATCTGCCAGCAATATCTGTCAGTCACTTGCCTAACACTTTTATCCTCACATTGATCCCATCCTAAGGGAAATGCAATATAAAACAATAAAAGAAAAAATGATTACAAAAAAGGAGCTGAAACGTTACAAACACAACAAAACTGCAACTTACCAACAACACTTGCTACAGCTCTCTTTATAATCAACAACTTCTGTACCTTTTATGGTGGGTTTATCAATGTGAGGATAAATAAAATAACTTGCACATAAAATTTTATTCGTAAGATAATTACAATGAAACGTTTATTGAGTGGTAAATAGAAGTTATCTGCAAGATAAAGGAATGTTGTTGTTAAATTTTATCTGCCAGTTAGCAATATCTGTCAGTTACTTAACTAACACTTTTATCCTCACATTGGTAAACCCACCCTAAGTAAAACAAAGTTCACAACAAAAGTTTTCATGTGGTTCTCAAGAAATTAAATCATATTTGTTGAGGGTAAGGCTTTCATGCATAGCATATATCGTTGGCTATACTTACTTATTTTTTTAGTATATTCAAGTCTTACCGGACCAAATACAGACATACGTATGTCTCTGTTACTCCGACTATTGTGGGGAACACGATAAAAATAAAACTACTCATTGTTTTGATTCAGTGTACTAAACTAAAAAATAGACCATAAATTCAATGTATCTGGACACTTCTACATGAAGTATGACAGGTCATTTTACTTAGGTTGGTATCATCACAAAATACAAGAATTTTCAACTCGAAAAGATGGCAGTAATCGACTGTAGTTTAGTATTTACACAGCATTATGGAAGATCAAAAAACGTATAGGGAAAGAGTCCACTAACATGGCGTGACATAGTATAGTTTGCTACGTCACGTTACTAATGCAAATGAAGAATGTTTTATCTTTTTGTACGTATGAGAATTATTCGGTTCTTAACTGTAAAGAACGAAAGGCTAGAAGACGACGATGGAAGTATAATGCTAGAGTTAGATTACGACGAATAATTATCATGATTTATTTTACACTATAGAAGCAGCATTACTTATTAAATTACGTAAATAATATTTTTTTTAATGTGTGGTGGGTGCTTAGTTGCAGTGCCTCCGTCAGCTGTATTACTTGTCTGGCTATCTCTGCAACTCTTGCGGTGTAGTTTGGTGAGTGTAAGTTGTGTTCAAATGGCTGTGTGACAGCATCATATCGCCTTTTATGATGCCGCGCTGTTAATCACTTTGCTCCCAACAGCGAATAGCAAGTCGATCCGGGATTAAACTCTCTGAAAAAATGTCACCGTCCCTCCAGAGTACTGAACCCCGGCACCTATCGTCCTCTCACAACGATAGTCAGCCGCCTAACCACTGCGGCCATCGACCCGTTATAATAGAATTATTAATAATAGAATTATAACAACGATAGGTAGCGTTTTAATAATTTTCAAAACTTTATAGACCCTCTTTAAATAGATTATAATTCCTCTCACAATAATGCAAAAAATATATTGGGACATTGTCTTTAAAGACTTTCAATTCCATTTACGTCAAACCTTTGTTTTACGCAGTTCCACCCTTTTGCTGCTGACTTCACTACGATTTTGACCTATAAACTACCGTAGATACTAGGCATGTCTTTTGTGCTATCATGCGATTTTCCGCGATAATGCATTATAATCAATTTGGAAAAAAATTGTTCAATGGATTCTTTATTACGTATTGGGCACAAAACACAAGTTAATCGATCCAACTAATAGCTGGAGTTGAATGAGACCGCTCGATTATTTGATTTTCCTTATTATTTCGCCAATATTTCTACATCCAACAGGACTAATTTTTGAAAATAAATCATGTTGCCTTAGCAATTCAGAAACACCAAGAAGTTTCCGTTCTGATTAAAACAATAAGTCAACAACCTTCTCGCAAAACGTGATTTTATCAAAAATCGCTTTAAATCGTTTTACGAAAGACAATTTTAAACGATAATCAATCCTTTTAATTGATCCAAGGTTGTATTATAAGCATTATCTAATCGTGACGTAGTCATTGATGTATCCATATTACCCCGTTCTTCCGTCTCAATTATCTTTCCATCACTCTTGACTTCACTTATCACACCAAATCAGATCTCCAGTGATTTTTCGAATTTTCATGACTTTTGATCGATCGGGTAACGTTTCATAATTCATATTTCAAGTTAAATGTTGATAAACGCCGACCAGCTGCGGAAAACAAAATTGTTTTTCGAAATTTTGACACAAATCAGGGTCTTATTTTACCCAATAATTCACTTTCAGATACAAAACTTGAAGCTGATACAAAGCTCAACGAAAGTATCGTCATCAATACTCAAATTTATAGAGCTACCATAAACTTCATCAATGGTTTCTTTCAAATTTTCTGCTAGGTTTTCAATGTTTTTAATTTCAATTATTTTCACTTTTCTTTCTTCTACCACAGTGTAATTTTTGATCACTACTTGAGCCTTGAGTTTGGGGAAAAAAATACTTGTAGCTTGTTGAATTAGGCTTCTGCGCAATTTATGGCGATTTGATTTGCAAGCAAACTTGAATTATGTTATTTATACATACAGTGAAGCAACAATTTTAGGAAAAAACTTTTGTAATCAAGCTTAAAGGACACTCTTTTAACTTGCCATAACTGCAGCAATTAGAAGATAGAATGATATAATACAGAGTTATAACATTTTTAGGTAGTGCGATTTAATAAAAATGCAGAAGTCGGTATTAGCTTTGCCTGCCTGCAGTTTCCTTTACTCATCTACATATTCCCGAGACCTTAGAGCACAAATACAGGTAAAATTTTGTTGCTCGCAGCTTACTCTTTAATATATAAGATGTAAAAAATATGCATAGTAGGCCGTGGCATTGTAGTATGTTAGGTATACCTACATATGTCTGTATATCTCTGTAAAAATTGTTACGATAGATACATTCTTTCAACTGTGCACAATAATACAACGTAAAACATTTCACAAACGTTTTATAGAATAATGTTTTGATTGGGTCGATATACGTTGAAATGTTTTGATATCCAACTTAATGTTTCGTATAAACAGTTGCTGAAAACGCAAATGTAAGCGTAGCCAGGTTGCCAGCTTTATGTATGGAACCAGAATTCACTAACATTTTACAATCGATTGAGAGTATGTAAATGTCAATGAAAATGTATACATTACGGTATTTTTAACCAATCACATAATTTTAGCTAAATATTTTAGCGAAATTTGTATGCATGTGAATCTAACTTACCATTTGACATTAGCTTTCTGGTCTTACATTAAATTTGAATGAAATCATAATTAATACCTAATGACGAAATTTTCTTGCGCCCTTTTTTGATTAATAAAATTAATCTACACACAAGATTACCAAGGTGTTACAATTGCCAGAAAATAAGACTTCTTCATCAGTAATCATTTTCTTAATACAAATGGCGCACAATATCTATACAGGGTGTCCGAGCAATAAAAGACGGACAAGCAGGAACGATAAGTGCTAACAGCAACAAACCTAAATATACCGTAATAACGAGAAAATGAAAAATTTACTTTTTTGTAAATTTTTGAATTTTTGTTAGACAAGAAATTTGCATTACGGATCTGCCTATGAATTTATATTCATAAATACAGACATAAGAATGGAATGCAAACGTTTGCAAAATAAGGAAGAACGTTGACCTATACGTATACATACGAAAACAGCAACACTATTGATAAGACGCTTCTCGTAATGTATTTGCCCAACGCATATCGATAACCTAGGTATGTACGTGGTACACCTGCTCTTGACATGGCTGAGTATTGCACTTGAAAAATAGGTGTGTGGTAGGTAACAGCTAATAGAGAAGATGAAGATAGTGTGTACCTAATTATTATTGATTATTGATAGTGTAAATGCTTTAGCAACCTTGTCCGGGGACTTGTACGTTTTTTTCCTCGTTGAAAGGTACCTGCTTCGTCACGTATGTGCCTTGCTGCTGCTGTCAAAGATCTTCTTCGGTGTCGATATTTCCATCATACACCAATGTTTTTATACACCCCCATAAAAAAAATCTAAAGGATTTAAATCCGGACTGCGTGCCGGCCATGGTCTTTATCCTCCACGTCAATCCATCTAGGATACGTAACATTAAAATAATTCCGCACTCTCCGTGTTCTTTCACCGCCCCTACCTTCGTAGTGTGGATGCAGTGTTTGTCGTTCTCTTAACCTAAACACCGTGTCCGTAATCACTTGATATGACGGACGTCTGCGATTAGGAAATCGTTCCGCGTATAAACGTTCAACTGCTCTTCCGTTTCCACCTGTTTCACCGTACAGATACATCATATCCCATAATTCTTGTGTTGTAAAAGCCATGTCGATACCTATGCGTAAATGTACGTTGGGCCCTTAAGACATACGGAACATCTGTACATCTATCAGCGTTGTGTTACATTTCTGACTTTACATAATACATGCATGCATGCGATTTCCGTTTGCTCTATGTGCTCTATACAGAGCTCGTCCAGGCCCGGCATAAGGGACATTGAATTCTTTTTTTTTTCTGCTGTTTGCGTATGAATAAAGACTTTATATTTTGGATTTATACTTTTTAGCATTACAGATTCCCAATTCTGCTATGCCGTCTTTTTATTGCTTTGACACCCTGTATAAAGTTTTCACATAGGAAAGCATACCTATCCCAAATCTTAGTTTTAGTTACACGACTTGAAAGTAATTTTGAAATTTACAAAATATTCCGGAAGCTAATATACATACATACACAGGGTTATTTGCGGAACTGGTTCGTAAAAACTTTTCGATGTTCCTGAAATCCTACAACTTTCAAAACTTGTAATTGCGGATAGTGTCATCTGGTCTCGTTGGCGTTATGCTTTGTATCATCGGTTAGCATCGGTTTACCGGAAGTTCACGTCAACTTCCTTAATTTAAATAGCATGGTAGGTATATTTTTAGATCGCTTATGCAATTCTGCATCACTTATTAAGGTACAGTCGCTTGCAATAAATCTGCATACAAGTCCTATGCCAATTTCCATGTTTTTTCGATATATTAAAATGTACTTTTCAAAATGAGATTAAAAATGTCAATTTGACAGTATAATACATGTTTAATATGCCATAGCAGAGAGATAGATTCACAACTATCTATTAGTAACAAAATGTGACAAATTATAGATGACAGATTACATCCAAATCACATAGTTATAATAAATCGTACGCAATTTTATTGCAAGCGACTGTTTTTGAGTTATTCTATTTTTTCAAAAAATATGACCGATTGCAACGTTATGTTAAAAATTCTGTATTTCTGCAACCATTGCAGGTGAATTCTTGATATGTGACATGTTACTGGCTGAAATACAGCGCATCACATCTACGCCTTCAAAATGTTGACTATGTATACAGGGCCGACTAAAGTTAACTAAATTCATATTGATGAAAGTCATCTGTTTTAAAGTAAACCGAAAGTAATACAAAAGCGTAAATAATTTCGCCAATGAGACCAGATGACACTATCCGTAGTTACAAGCTTTCAAAGTTGTAGGATTTCAGTAACATTGAAAAATTCTAACGAACCTGTTTCATGAACAATCCTGTATATATACTTCTATTTAGGTATAAAGAATACCAACTAAAATT
Organism: Holotrichia oblita; assembly: GCA_023690525.1. NCBI lineage: Eukaryota > Metazoa > Arthropoda > Insecta > Coleoptera > Scarabaeidae > Holotrichia > Holotrichia oblita. The sequence goes on from CM043015.1 coordinate 58,824,513, forward strand.
TCTAATTTTGCGTTTAGACGAGATAAGTTATGTTGACTTATACATACATATATTATAGTTTTTGACACATGTCAATTTTTCTGAAAATAATTGCCACCGTATAGCTGACGGAAATATGTTTCTAACACACCGTTCAAAATTAGAAAATAAAATTTGTAGGCTAGTTAACTGGACGTCAACTCCTCACGCCCGGGCAATTTTCAAATGTCACATACAAAAAATTATCAAAAATTCTTTCAAATGACCTAAAATTTATTTCTTTTTATTTACATCCAACATCCCTCGTTCACGACACACTAAGGTGTCAACATTTGCGGATGATACTGTCCTTTTCACTACTTTCCGCAATGCTTGTATCGTCTGCAACGGTCTGTTAACGATTGAATAATCGACAAAATGGAGGTCAAAAATCAACCTCCTAAAGTGCGAAGCCGTACAGTTTTCGCATTCGCAAAAGCACCACCTACGTGATTCAGGGTAAGAATCTTCCTTGAAAACCCCATACCTGTGTTTAACGCTTGACTCCAAGCTAATATTCAGGCTGATTTTAACCTATGGTGTCTTGATCTGGACCAGTGACAATACTTGACAAATCAAGCACCACAACAGAACCGGCTGTTACGCATGATTGTGGCGGTACCAAGATGCCAGATCTCACGATTTATCGTGGGTTCACACGATTTTGTTGCCAGTCTCACGCAAAGAAAGTTACAAGGTTTCTGATTCTTGTCCTGGTAATAATAGATAATTGAACAATTTACAAATTGGTAGATTATAATAATATAATAAAAACACACATTTTACACCACCAAAACAAAATACTTTTTCACCATACTAATATGGCGCCATTTACGCGGATAAAAAATATAATATGCATGTAGGGAATTTTAATATAAGTACCGCCACCTAAACAGGACTTTCCCCAACTTTGAATCGTGATTCAGCTCGTCCCTTAAGACTTCCCACACCATGGGTAAGAGCCCTTACGTAAAACATAACTCTACTCTCCACTGTCGGGAATTTTTTGCTCCCCGCTGTACGTACATTCAAAAACTATCCAGTTACGATTTCTCACGATTTGTTCCGATGACGCTAACGAATTCCGTTTAACGCGATCTGGCATCACTGGGCAGTTTCCAACGCTAAGTGAGCACGCGCCGGCACTGGCCAAAATAACGTTAAAGAATCCTTTAATTCAAACACCCCCGCGTTGCCCGCGTGCAACGATCAGGCACATCCTGAGCATGGAGCAATAACCCCGGCTAGAACCGAGCCACATATTGAGCCAGACACCCATCAGCAAAATCGCATGTGATCCTGTTAGCCACGGGTTACAGGGATAAAAAGTCTAAAGGAGAAGTCGCTCCAACCTTAGCCCAACAGAAGCCCTGTGAATGAAAATCAAGAAATACCAAGATATTTCTTGTTTTTCCAAGTATGCAATGGAAACAAAAAACAATTTCCTATTTAATTACACAAGACAAATTATTATTAACGAACAAGAAGAAATTTCTAATCAAACTGTAAATTAAAAATCCTATAATGCAAGACCTACGTAAATTGCCCTGTATTGTAAGGATAAAGACTATGCAATCAATCCATGAAAAAATTATAAGGCATTCTATAAAAAAATGGTGTTTGCTTCAACACGTAGTTATGAAACACCTTGTATAGATAAAACAAACATATTTTCAAAGTAAAAAGTATAAGGCTGAATATAGTTTTTGTTATTAACTACCAACAGAATTGTTGTCACACTAAAAATTCACTCTGTATACCTTCACTGTGCACGTCACGTTGAACCAGTCTATATGAAACACCAGACTCTGGTATATACCTACTACCTAATATATTCCTCTCTCTCTCTATGCAGAATGTCATTCATTGATGTTGTATAGTTTTTAAGATTACTTACTTTTTTTCGCAAAACCGTGACCACTGTGCAGCGTCAAACCGCCTTTGAACAGTAGTGTATCTTACCTGAACTCTTATTATTTGTAATCACACACTACATATTACTTCACTTGTTTCTATATTATTACTTATTGTTTACTTATTTTATATTATGTTTCTTTAGCAGTCGACTTGTCAGTGTTTTTAGTAAGACTGAGCTAAGTAGTCGAACATCTCCTCTGATATACTGATCTCTAATACAATACAAAGGGTAGGGATGAAATTTTCTAGAAAGTTCGATAATTTTCTAGAAACTTCTTGCAAATTCGAGATATTTTCTGGAAAATTTTACGATTCTATAATGTTCTAGTGATTTTTCTAGAAGTTTCTATAAATTTTCTGATAAGAACTGTTATTGAAGAAAATTTTGCATAACATGTCAAACTAGACAATCTTATAACTTTGAATTCAAAGTTTCAAAATTTATGTATTTTCCGTTTTCATTCAGTAACTGTTTCAAAACAAAACAAAAATGCAAAATATTACGTTTTTTAAGGTATCTATAGTTTTTCCTATACATTTGCTAAGGTGTAACAGCATTTATGTACATACGTTTTAATACACTATTATGGTTCCTTTTTATTATTAAACTGTTTACAATGCATATGAAGAAAGTAGCAGTAAAATATATTCTACTATAAAATGATTTAAAATGTCACCTCGTTATTATCCGACTGCACGTGTACATATACATAGGTTAATTTTACTTACATACATATACAGGGTCCGGCGACGAAGCGGGGACGGAAGATTACACGCTTATTTGAAAGTTAGTCAAATATTTAGTCACCGGATATTCTTCCGCACCATCAAGCGCACGTTTTAAAAATATTTTGTTTTATACAGGGTGTTCACAATTTTGCAAAATCGAAGAAATCTCGAAATTTTTAAATGTAACACCCTGTATATTTTTAGCTAATTGAAAAGCCCTTTTACTATGCTTTCTACTGATACCTCATTTGATGCATCTAGGATTGATCATTTGCTCATTATTTCTTTTTAAAGTTGAATTAAGGAGAAATGCTTGTATTTTTAGTATCAAATTGCACTTTTCAACTTTTTGTAAGATCGGATATTCCACGAATAATCCAAAAATGATCTATAACAAGAAGAAACCCCATTTAGTATGAGAAACAGTTGATTTTCACTTAGCGGTGAAAGCAAACTTTAAATGAATATAAAGAAATATAGCAATTCAATAGATTCACAGCTGATCAAGTTATCTGGTGTCAGTTTAATGAAAAATTTGCACTAATTAATTTGTATTTTAAAGAGTATTGATTAATTTAATTAAACTATTTCACGAATACCCAATATGAAACAGTACATACCTAATTAGCTTAACATAAATCGAAATCATGTAGAAAAGGATCAAGTTTGCATTACGTTAAATAAATACTCATTATTAAACACAACAGAAACGCTAGAATGCCATAACTAAGCGATAAAGATAGTTAAACAACTATACGAGTACCATCTTCTTCTATGAGATGTGTCAGATTCCTAATTCTGTGAAATTATAAATGTTAAGTGTTGCAATTCTATGAATCTATTACCAATGTTGCAGTTTAAAAATAAAATTGATATGTGAATTTTTTTTCTGATTTTAAACGAAACCTCAATGGTAATAGTAGTTCCAACATACAGAAATTGTTTCTAATTTAAATTCTTGCTTTTTCATCTGTATAGTGGGTGCTAGTTGCAGCAGCTTCTTAAACTATGTTACTTATCTAATAACTATCGCTGCAATTCTTGCTGTGTAATTTGTGTGTGTGTGTATGTGTGGAAATGAATTCAAATGCCCTTCCTACAGCACTTTGTCATTGTTTATAATGCACACTTTGCTCTCAACAGCGAATGGTAGATCGATCATGATGCAATTTTCGGAGAATGTCATCTTCCCTTGGAAGAATTGAGCCACAGCCACAGCGATTTGCCACATTACTAAGTAGCTGCCTAACCACTGCAGCTCATATTAGTAAATCGGTTTTCTTTGGATCACTTTCCTTTAACCTATGAATGCTATTTTTTAAACAAGATACAATCTATTGAATTGAATTATCCTTGCAATTTTTATATCTTCTTCTTTATCGTCTGAGTTACTACTATTTCATGATAATAATGTAAAATAGAGCAATTCCCACTGTTAAAAATATATAGTTTATTTCAGCACTTGATATTGGTCAATATTTTATTTATATCAAAGGAGTTCCTAAAGACCAGCATGCAATATCCCTTAACCAGTATCTCAGATAGACATACATGTAATGCTATATCGGTCGTGTTTGTAATCCATGACTGGTAAAAATTGTAACTAGAGATGCCGTTAACTACCAACTTATGCGATGAAAGCGATTATCCCATTTTGAGAAAAGTTTCGTGTGAATTGGCTAAGTGGCGTATCTCATAAAAGGTCAAACACGTTTCTTCTGGTAATGTTCGTCACGATTAACCGATTTCGCTACTGATCTACCGAGCTGTTTTCAAATTCCACCGACTTTTTGCTCTTCTTATCAATAATTTTATTTTGCTGCAACTGCAAAATAGAAAAACTTTTGGCCTACACAAAATAAAATTAGAGATTTTTCGATTAAAGTTATACCTCCAAGCCACTGGTCTTTCCAGTAAAATCATAGGAATCCCATTATACCATATTAAGGTAACTACCTGCGCAACATATTTAACGCATATAAATATGCATGTACACTCACCTTAAAGAAGTTGTAGAACGATTTTACATAGCAGTAATATACTGTCTTTGTCAGGTCATCCCCTCTACATTTAATGTGACTGTCGCCCACTGGAGGCAATGGGTAATATCGTATTTTTCGTAATATGTGTATATTCAGTCTCTGCTGTGCAAGCGGAGCGGGAGCAATTAACTCATACTTACAATAATGCAAATTTTTCCCAAACGCCAATTATTTAAACATATTTTTATATAAAAATATGCCGTCCCGAAGTGGAGTCGAACCACCTTGTAGGGCTGTCGCGGCTCTACCGCATACCGATGCGACCACCGGGGGCTTCGACTACACAAGTAAACTTCACATATATATGCGAACGAGATGTTATAATGACCTAGGATAGGCAACATTTTTGACACCGAAGTGTATTATTTTCTTGGCGTATGTAAATACAATAATGCAAATTTTTCCCAAACGCCAATTATTTAAACATATTTTTATATAAAAATATGCCGTCCCGAAGTGGAGTCGAACCACCTTGTAGGGCTGTCGCGGCTCTACTCATCTCGTTCGCATATATATGTGAAGTTTACTTGTGTAGTCGAAGCCCCCGGTGGTCGCATCGGTATGCGGTAGAGCCGCGACAGCCCTACAAGGTGGTTCGACTCCACTTCGGGACGGCATATTTTTATATAAAAATATGTTTAAATAATTGGCGTTTGGGAAAAATTTGCATTATTGTATTTACATACGCCAAGAAAATAATACACTTCGGTGTCAAAAATGTTGCCTATCCTAGGTCATTATAACATCTCGTTCGCATATATATGTGAAGTTTACTTGTGTAGTCGAAGCCCCCGGTGGTCGCATCGGTATGCGGTAGAGCCGCGACAGCCCTACAAGGTGGTTCGACTCCACTTCGGGACGGCATATTTTTATATAAAAATATGTTTAAATAATTGGCGTTTGGGAAAAATTTGCATTATTGTATTTACATACGCCAAGAAAATAATACACTTCGGTGTCAAAAATAACTCATACTTGGTTACTAGGAACTATTTATGTATTCCTATTAAAATCGACACATCGTTATTTCCTAGAAAAGGTAGATGCGATTATTCTTCAAGGCAGTAACAGAAAGTATATTATCTCTATTTGAATAGCAAGGAACTCTATGTGTGTGCGCCCTACTATATAAGATAGCGCGGCGTAAAATACCTACAATACATGTTGGTAATCTAATTAAAACTTTTTTAATAAATTCTTAAATCATAATACACATTTTAAATGTTTTGAAATGAAATGATATATTAGTTATTTACATACTTTTGACATATAGCGAGGCGTAGGCAAAGTTGTTTTGGATAGATAATTCATTATTAGTTGTTTATCTATTTATCTTTAAAATACATCATCTTCAAGATGTATTTTGTTCTCCTTGATATACTTAAAATCGTTAATTATCTTATTGTTAGTGTATTATTTTAACAGTTAAAGGGTTTTGTTTTGAAAAAAATTAACGTAAAATTTTTCAGCACAGCAGAAGACATTACTTAAAACGTACGCGCAATGTTTAGTTAAAAGAAAATATAATGCTATACAATTTATGAAGAAGTTGTAATAGTAATAGTCATTAAGATATCATTCAATGGTCTTCATTAATTTTACTGTAGTAGGTAAAAAAGTTTACTTTGCAGATTTTAAGGTGTCTATTTTTGCTGTGTATTAATACAATCAAATACAGCAACAATTTTAAATGCGTTTATCTCTCGATAAGATAATGCATTTTTTCCCCGGACGTAGTCAGCCCGCAGACTGACAAGTGGTCCTGTGAACCGCCCCTAGGAGATTTTAGTCACCCCGGAATCGTCTTAATGACATGCGTAAGGGTGATTGGGCTGTCTTTTCTTCGTCTTGTATTGCTCTAGTTCTCCTATATTAGAAAAAAATATATATATAGAGTTCTGAAAAAGTTGCGAAAGAAATAAGTTTTAGAATATGTATATATGCGAGATGGTACGGATCGTAAAAACGGAGGCACTAAATATAACTATATAGGTTTATAAATGGAATTCATATAATAAAAATAGTTTAGTAGAATCTGTAGTATCAAACGTATTATTACGACAAAGAAAAAAATATATTATTTTACAGAAGGAGCAATGTGTTATATATAAAAATTTTGTACTTACCGAATGTCCAACTTCTCGAGCAACTTCGCTATAGGACAAACCACGTTCCCAAAGCGTCACAATTTTGGATCTTGTTTCGACACTACTGAAATCACCTGGCATGTTTACGAATAATAATGCAAACTGAATTTGCAAATATAACTTGCATCGGATTTATAGGTTACGCATTTGAAGATTTATTTGGGGGTGAACAACTTAAACGATTGCTAATTAAGAAATACTTTCCATAATTAGGCATCTTAGATAATCCCATAATTTCTGCATAGGTTTTCTTTGCATTGGCATACATTTTCACATAAAATTTTGCCGACTAGATACTGTTCTTTGGAATTTGTCATTAGCCGTTCCCCGTAAAATATAATTAATCATACATAAATAATGGACGTATTGTTGGATCTATAGTCTATTGACATATTAGACTTGAAAGAGAATTTCTGGAAGTTTTACATCAAAAGAACAAACGATTATACTAACCCCGATTCATATACCTCATCCAACAATGTTCTAATTTCCTCATACTTCAAATAATGTGCTTACCGCAGAGTTTTATTAACGTTTATCGTTATTGTCAAATGTTTTACTAATGATTTTATATAAATAATTATTTTTCTTCGATATTATTTTTTAAAATCTGATATAGTGCTTTATTAAATTCATGATAGAATATACTGTACTGCTGAATTTTATATTGGCTAACCATCATAATTCTTGCAATATATTTTTTTTCATTAATAAATCATATTAATAAAATTGTTATAACTGTATGTAAATGTTAAAATTTTGTTACAGTTTATGATTGTGTTTTACATACAGTCATATTTTTTATTTAAAAATATTATATATGTATATTTAATGTAATAAGTTATAAGATGATATTAGGGTGTCGGTCTGTAGCAGAATTAAAACTGATTTACTCATAAGCTCAATATTTCGTTATTTTTTAATAACTTTATCATGAGCATGCTACAAAGATAAATAACAATTACAGAGCTTGAATTAAATTAACTGTGATATATTTTTGGTTGATCGGATGATTAAACTGAAAATTAATGAATTTACCAGAAGCTGTGGGCTACCAATAAAGAATGATAACTTTAAAAAACTGTTTGACATTTTTGCCAAAATTAAAAATTACGAAACGGAGGTTTTATCCTCGTTGTTGCTGACTAATTATTGATGGCATCTAATTTTTATTCAATTATTTTAAAATATTTATTACTTTTTATTTATTACATAGTTTTTTTTTATTTTATTTTGGGAATGCGACTTTATTTTTTGCTATTTTATTTTGAGAAAGCAACTTTATTTTTATTATTATTATACTAATTATTTTTGAATATCTGTTATTTGTGATATATACATAATACTTTTATTATTATTTTACAAATTGTTACTTTTTTTAAGAATACTACTTTATTTTTATTTATTTACTTATTATTTCATTAGAAATAACCATTGTTATTTATTATATATTCAGTTCAGATAATAAGTAGAAATATATTGTAATATATTTCTATTTATTATCTGAACTCTATATATATATTTTTTTCTAATATAGGAGAACTAGAGCAATACAAGACGAAGAAAAGACAGCCCAATCACCCTTACGCATGTCATTAAGACGATTCCGGGGTGACTAAAATCTCCTAGGGGGCGGTTCACAGGACCACTTGTCAGTCTGCGGGCTGACTACGTCCGGGGAAAAAAATGCATTATCTTATCGAGAGATAAACGCATTTAAAATTGTTGCTGTATTTGATTGTATTAATACACAGCAAAAATAGACACCTTAAAATCTGCAAAGTAAACTTTTTTACCTACTACAGTAAAATTAATGAAGACCATTGAATGATATCTTAATGACTATTACTATTACAACTTCTTCATAAATTGTATAGCATTATATTTTCTTTTAACTAAACATTGCGCGTACGTTTTAAGTAATGTCTTCTGCTGTGCTGAAAAATTTTACGTTAATTTTTTTCAAAACAAAACCCTTTAACTGTTAAAATAATACACTAACAATAAGATAATTAACGATTTTAAGTATATCAAGGAGAACAAAATACATCTTGAAGATGATGTATTTTAAAGATAAATAGATAAACAACTAATAATGAATTATCTATCCAAAACAACTTTGCCTACGCCTCGCTATATGTCAAAAGTATGTAAGTAACTAATATATCATTTCATTTCAAAACATTTAAAATGTGTATTATGATTTAAGAATTTATTAAAAAAGTTTTAATTAGATTACCAACATGTATTGTAGGTATTTTACGCCGCGCTATCTTATATAGTAGGGCGGACACACATAGAGTTCCTTGCTATTCAAATAGAGATAATATACTTTCTGTTACTGCCTTGAAGAATAATCGCATCTACCTTTTCTAGGAAATAACGATGTGTCGATTTTAATAGGAATACATAAATAGTTCCTAGTAACCAAGTATGAGTTAATTGCTCCCGCTCCGCTTGCACAGCAGAGACTGAATACACATATTACGAAAAATACTATCTTACCCATTGCCTCCAGTGGGCGACAGTCACATTAAATGTAGAGGGGATGACCTGACAAAGACAGTATATTACTGCTATGTAAAATCGTTCTACAACTTCTTTAAGGTGAGTGTACATATGTATGTACCAACTTTTTCAAATTAAATGCGAACTTCATTCTCTAAAGAAAAGTACTGCTTTTGATTAACTACTTCAGAGTAACTAATTTTGCTTTAAAGCGAAGCCTTTATTTATCAAGTTCAGATTCCTCGCCTGGAAAATTCGCATTTAAATTTAAAAAAAATTGTGCATACATACATTCATTTGAACTTTTTTTTCCTTTTTAGCTAGCACAACACCCAGCTGTAGATGAATCTTTATATATGTAGCTGCCGGATAGGACAGTGGCCGAAGATCTTGTAACTAATTTTAGAGAGTTTTACTTTTTCACATGTTAGGAAAAGTTCGTTACTGATCACCAATTGTTTATAACGACGTTTCAGAAGTTATTCAGGTTCTTTCCAAATGTACGTATACATCAATGTTCCAAATCGTTCATGCGTCTTAACACCCATTATTGTTCCTTTTTCAATTTGTACGCCAAAATTTTCAGATACCTATATTCATATAGTACCTACGTGAAAATATATGTGTAATTTTGCAGTATTTATATAGCAACGATTAAATAATACCCTACGATAAATAAAAACTAGATTGCATTGCAAATGTAATGCATAAACGGATTACTTAGTGATTTTGGAAATTCCAGATGCCCGTTCTGAAACTTTATCCTACCAAACGATTTGACTTCTAAAATATAGAACAAAATAATCATTAGTAAGTAAACAAACCTTTGTGGCAAATCATGGTTTGAGCTATGGAAGCTTAATTGTATTAACACTCTAAATTTTATAAATAACGGTATAAATTAGCAAGGGATAAGCGAAATTAAGCCCATATTACATGTTATCGGGTTAAGACTGCAGGATTATATACCTACCTAATTATATAAAATTTGCAAGCCTTTATACTTATGGAATAAAACCCACTTTTCTATCTTATAAATGATAAAACCTTTGATATAGCTATATTTGTTTACTAGAGCTAGGATTGTTGCCAAGTTGTCTGGCGAGTTTTTCTATATTTTTCCCCAGATATTTCTGTCAACTACCATCGGCTAATTGTGTTGTTTTCAGTTTTTGTCATTCTTTCATATTTTTATGTATCTTTCAGTAATTTAGCTATTCTAAAAGTTATTAAAGGTAATAATGTTGTGTGTGTGCAAGTATAATAAATATATCTACAATTAATTATAAGCTACTCATGTTTAGATTCAATATGCTCCAGTTAAAGAAGGTGCTAGATGCCAAGACGAAAATATATGATTGTAAATTAATTTTATTAGTTGTAGAAAAGTAGTAATAATATTCTGTGTGAAATGGGAAGAAAAATTAGCCACCAAAAACGTCGTTGCAAAAAAACTTCAAGGGAATATTCTACCTATGTATGTACCTTGAATATGATTTTAACTACAAACTGTTAACGGATATTGGGTTATTTATTCTTTTTCTAATCTATTCAATGTCAATGATAGAAGTATAAAATTCTATTGTCTATTTATGAATTTACATAATAAAAAAGTATAACAGTTTGTTTTGTTTTTTGTGTATCTATAGTAACTTCTCTTACGTTTTTTTAGTTAACTTATAATTTTGTTTACATATCTAACTTATCCACTTGTTAAATACAATAATGGAGACAGGTAGGAAAGTAGATCGGTGTATATTTATTTTCTGACCGCGGAAACCGCAGAAACAAATGGTCAAAACCAAATTTAAAAAACGAAAGCTACTTACGAGAGTCGAACACCGAACCACAACATAGAAGTTAACAAATCCAAGTGTTGGGTAACACAAGTACAGTAATAATTAATGATAGTTAAATGCAATAAATGATTCGAAATAATACCGAAGGCTTCCACGGTTCGAGTCTGTTTTATTCAACGTAGTAGTGTAACACTGCTATGAACACTTTCAGAATTTATTAATAGAAAAAGTTCCATAAACATAAACTCAGTTTAAATACAAAATTTTTAATTAACATAATTTGTCATTTTGAATTCAATGCAAATAATTCTTAATTTAACCTTGTCGAGCACAGGCTGTTTTGTGGAAAATATTGAATGTCATTAAGTGTAGATTTGTTAGTCATTTCTTGTTAGCTTTAAGCATCTAAATTTCAACTAAAAATTTTGTGTGTAAAGTAATTTTATACTTTTCTAGAACTATTTCTATTAACAGTAACTCTAAAATCCCATATAATGGTATTTCTCCCTTGAAACATCTGCATGTTTTCACAGATCATTAACACTTTGCATGTTGAATACAGTTATTTCAAGAGCACATTAAATTAATACAAGCAGAATTTTTTTTTGAACAACGATTTTGTAAAATTTTCCTCTTGGTAACTTCATCCGAGTAGACAGTGTATTATGCTCAAATAAATACATAATATTCTTATTTGATAAAGTTGATCGTAGAATATGATCAACCTCGTCGATATAAAATAGTAGATATAGTAGACGAGTAGTTCCAAGAATAAACATGAATGTGGACCAATGAATATATTATTTAATGATGAAACTATATGCTAACCAGAAACCAAATTGCTGGCAGAGTAGGAGATACATAGGATCAAATAAGCATTAAGTATGTCTACAATGATCTATCAGTAGAATCCGTTTGATTATTTAAGATATAATATAATTATAAATATCAAAGAATAATGTAATAATTTATAGTTTAGATTTTCTGCATCCAAGTTATTTTTTTAAATACAATACCGCATTGTTAAAATTTCCTTATTGTGTACATTTTTGGTCTATAGAAATTTATTTAGCCACAATTGCGATTTTGTTTCTCTATTCTAACAAATTTGTGAGTATATACCGGGCGTCCCATTTTCACTGTCATCTGTATACATATATGTATCTATTATTTATTAAAGAAATCGGTTAATTTTTGTAATTTCGTATTTTTTGTTAATGTCAGAAACCTATTATTAATTCTGCTTTAGCAGGAAGTTATTTTCAGCATTGTTATTTTAAATAAAAGTTTATATTTTTGGATCCATTTTTTGAATTCTACGTCATATCTGAAATAACACAACAATTAAATATTTTGCTAGCTATTTCCGTCTAAAAGTAATTTCTTTTGTCCAAACAGTATTTGGCCCTATTCATAATAGTAAGATGCTACCATCATCCTTAAAGGACTTTTATGTATGGTGTAGATGGTAAAAACGCATGGTAAAAATGCATAGGTGATGACATACTTCAACGCCGTCAAAGCATCAAAGATTTAGGTATACTCGTTGATAGCTGTTTGTCCTTTCGCGAACACATTTTTAAAACTATATCTGATTCTAATAAGGTGGGGTGGGGGAGCTACGGTTCGTGCTACGATCATCTACTGCATTTAATAATCATATCACAATCATTGTCTTGTATTGTTTTCTCGTGCGTTCTAAACTTGAATATGGTAGTATAATCTAGAATTCGCTGTACAATATACACATTTCGTCTCTAGAAAATGTTCAACGGAGGCTGTTGAAATATTTGGTATTTAAGTCGGATGGGGTCTACCCCGCAAGAGGTAGGTCAGTTAGGTATATTATCTCAAGAGATTCCAAATGCTCTCATTGGAGGACAGACAATCTCTTAATTGTCTGGAAATACTAGGTACATTGTATTGTTAATGGAGAAATTAGCTGCGTTGAGATTTTGACATATACAGTGTTTTCAGAATTGTGTACAATTTAATCATTTAGTATAGAATGATTTTATTAAAAATCCCAATGTTAAAAGGAATTTCTTGTTAAATCGGAAGCGATAACACGTTTTTAATAAAAACCATGTAAGAAGTCTATGCCAAGAACGATTTTTATATGTTTGTAAATAACAAATACATAAGGACGCAACAGTTAAACTGGGACACTCACTATATACATCATATATACATTTTGTTTGACTGGAACTCTGAACAATATTCAAAACGTACAATTTTTAGAACTTCATATTAAGACCGATTATTTCTTATAGTTGCTTGAATACAAGAATTTATTATTAAGTTAAAAACTTCAACCTAATTCCAATTATACCATATATTTATTATAGTTAGAGAGTTAGTTATATTTATGCATGTTTCGGCCAAATTTACAATTGCCAATATCAGTATCACAACATAGTCAATCTAGTTCTTCACCAAAACACAAAAACTTTAAACATTTGTTCAACATGTAGGTATGTACATATATTGTACTAAACTGACTTTTACTACTAAAATTAAGAATTACTTTTCCTCACTGAATGAACATTTTATCTGTGTTTTAATAGAATGTAGGATACGAAAAATCCTATGATTTCACCAAGCTTATGTAATATTAAATCACTTCGTCAGGAACGCATAATAAAAATACATTTTTTAATATTCACGTAAACTGTTTAACAGTCAAATTTATGTTTTTTACAAATTTTATGGTTTTTTTAAGTAATTTATTTTGCTATAATTTATTTATTTGTGCTCAATACGTAATAAATAAGAAAGCAAAATTTATGTATGTAGATTATGTAGATGATTTCTTCGATGATGTTGTTATACCAGAAGTTAGACGTTCTCGTAAAATTTCATACGCCCTCCTTACTTCTTTTTCATCTGTATGAAATGGTTGAACGACACTGTAGAGATGAATATGTTTTGTTTTCGTAATAAACGACCATTTACGACAATTCAGCTTTGTAAATGTAGAACGTATTTGGGGTTGTTTTGACGAAAATCACTAATAAGTGAATGTTTCGATTGTTATATATTTTCTAAACTTAATAAAAATGTGTATTGAACTTATATAAATAGGATCACTTTACAGTCATTCCAACATTTCAAGGAATTGTGACGATATCGACCATATTTAGCTGGATGAATTGGAAAATATATGCAAACGGTAAGAAAAATAACATTGCACTTCAATAATTGTGGTTCTATATTATTTTACGATCGCAAGGCAAGTAATTACTAGGTACGCTATAAATAAATTATAAAAGTTTTCTATACAAAAAAAATGGACATAAATGCGTGTTTGTAACGAAAAATAAATACGCATAGGTATCGTTATTTAATGAAAGGTTATTCACGCTCTAATCATTATTTATTTTTCATATTATTAGATAATTAATCGTCTTCCTGTAGCAGTCCTTGACGGTCTATCAAGTCTTGCACATGATTTATACTGTGTAGATTCAAATGTGAGTATATGTCGGCTTCCTTTGTATATTACTGCGATTTCCATTTTAAATTTACCATATACTCCTATTGGTCTTCACGTCCATAAAAAGTAAATAAATACGACCGTGAATTGTTAAAATAAATATGTAAATAATACATCGCGTTAATCACTCTCGCTTAAAACACATTTGACCTTGACATTGGTACAACTAAATGTATCAATATGATAAAAACATTTTTGGTATTTGTTTCTGAATTAGTTGCAAGTTTGAGATGTAATCTTGTAAACAAATTTATTTATAAATATCACATTTTGTAGAGATCTTTGATAATATAACGAAACACAAAAATAAAGCGCATAGATTATAAATTCGGGTTTTTGCGAAACGTGTTTGACCGCAACAATTTTGTAGCGTGTTATGATATAGGACTTATAAACAAACAGTTTAATCAAAACAACATAAGTTGTCTTCGTGTACCACAGTAATTTACATATGTTAACGAGGAATATATTGCAATACGCGATAAGAAGATGTATATATCCTTTGCTCAATGTAACATCATGTGTCTGAGGTCACTGTAAACTAGATCGTCGTTAATTTTATATTCTATTAATCGCACTATTATAGATTGCAATTGAAACCAATCAAGAATGGAAACACATAGGATATTTTCTTGCCTCATAATTCATTTTTTTAATTCAAGTTTGGAGTAATACGAGTATATTTATGGTTTGTATCAAATAAAATAATGTATCAACTGATAAAGTGCAATACTTAATTTTTAACCAATGACATGAAATGATTCTTAATCCCTTGCAATTTTTACGAATTTTTATTGTTTCACACAAAAAACACAATTACTACATACACTATCGTGCAAAAAAATATTTTTAAAATAATACCTACCTTTTATTACTGTAAATACGAAAAATTTACTTAAACGTGAAAGATAAATAATGAAAGCTTCGTGGAGCATTACAGTTCGGTTATTGACTCACAAAATTTATGTCGTACATATGTAGGTCATGATTTCCGAAGTGTCATCCGTAAATAATTACAAATGAAATTGACAAGATGAAAATATCTTTCCAATTCATTATCTATTTAATAACGGCCTTTGTATTTAATGGACAACAGAAACGGTCTATAGTTGATATTTATTTTAGAATTGACAATAAAGTCAGTGATGACTAGACTCGGCAAAGAGGGGCAATTTCCAATGCAGTGCGCTGAGCAATGTAGAGGGGTGGCACGGAAACTCGTGCCCATAGCAAAGCACACTTGTTCAATATTAGCCTTATTCGTGGTAACGACTGAACATGTTAAGAGTATGCGCATACTGAAATTGTTAGTGCCATTAGATTTGTTTTTCTATACAATTTTAAGATGCGCATGCCTATAGCACGTTTAGAATATGTTCAGTCGTTACCGCGAATAAGGCTATTATTTCACTGGTTATTGTGAGTGCTTATCACTACACACATACTATTCTACTATTTTATACTACTACTCACTCGTGAAAGTCACGAACATAAATGACGCCAATACGTAAATGTTACTGAATGCTCACCTTGATACGGCTTTGCTCGGCCCCTCCACATTGTTCTCCGCACTGCGCTGAAACTTGCCGCTCTTTACCGACTCTAGCGATGACTGTTTTATTCTAGCAGGTATGCATATCAAAATATTTTCAAGAATTTTCTAAAATTGTTTTTTCATACACGATGAACATATAGGTTAAATCGCTAAATATATAACTGATTTACTCTGAAAACAAATTTTGTGGGTCGGTATTTATATGCGAATATAAATGATATTGACTATAAATATTTGACATATCGTTTATTCAGTGTAAATCGAGCTACTGAAATCGTAGCATCGGTTTATATAAATTTCTACATTACAAAATATTTATTCGGCACATTTATAATCGGAATATTACTTTTTTTCCGTATTATTTTAATAAAAATGATGAAACTACGAGCTGTGTACGAAACCTACACATATGCAATATGGTATTTATATATTAGCTTACTTTTTGTTTTAAAAAACCGTGTTGTTTTAATTCTGCTTTTGGTTTGAGCATAAATAAGGTAAACGTACACATACAAAGTTTTAGTCAATGCACTGACGCAAGTGCTTCTATTGCCCATTCCAAATAAGAATGGAGCAGATGACGCTACAATCGGAACACATATCACACAAGAACAAGTTTGTGATTTGCAAAAATCGCGGTAAATTTAAAATTTGTTTTTAATTGTCTGATAATTGACTGTCCACTATGTAGAATAACATCTTTACGAACACTAATAAAACACATTTAATGCTTCTAATTGCACTTTTATGAGCTTCGTCCAATTTGTCATATTTCATTTGACATATTCGTTTCTTTGGCGGTGTTTCCAGTTAACTCTATATCTCCGATGTCTTTAAACAGTTTTTTTTGCTAATCTCAATTTCATTTACTGTCCGATGAAGCCTTTGCCCACTTGTTACATTCCTGCACCTTGCATTTTTTGAGAAACCTGTGAGAACAGCATCAGCCATAATTACATATTCACGTATTGACGTTTATCAAAACCATAAGATGTATAAATAAGAAAATTTAAGCAAAAATGTTCAAATACTACCTTCAATAAGTGATTATTATGACATGTGATGTGGCAACTGTCATTGTCAGTGTATTTTAACAGCTAAATCTTTATTTTCCGAGAAAATAATACAAAATTGATCTGAAAATTGAAGGAAATGGGAAGTACAAACATGATGGATGGACTAATGAATAGTTAGAAATAAATTCCATCAAGAATACATTTCTTCTCATACTAGCTGCAGCTTCTGGGACTACAATATGACATTTATTGTATATCTGTAGTGTATATTATTACGAGAAATAAAGTATCTATCCATCTATCTATTCAGAAGCTCTAAAAAAACCATTTTGTATGAAGAATCAAGACGAAATGGTTAAAGAAAACAATAAAGCCCAATAATCGCAATAGAACACAAACGACGCTCACATAATAAGGTATAACCATTTTGATGTTTCTGACATTTATGCAATTTTGACAAATTGTTCTTGTATAAATGTGCACTAGATTTTAACCAATCACAGACGTTTATTTTAGACCCTATCTCTCATAACGCTCCTTTTTTATTTGGAATGAGGTATAGTCAGTATAACTTTGCAGTAATTTCGCTAGCCGTTTCTTGTCTTGTTTACTCCTGGCCAGTTCCTACAGTGACCAGTGGCCAGTGACTACATATACAGATATAAGAGTAATTAAGATTCCTATTTGCACATTTCTAACGACACTGAAATCGAATAACTGACCAAAAACTCTGACTGTGTATGTTTACCTTAAGAGCGTCCTTTCCGATATAATCACATATATGTACATTGACCTTCAAAGGTATCCGGACACGACTACATAGAGAAATACCTTGCGCTCAATACTTTATTCCAAAGAGCAGCAGGGCCAGCTTACACCTGCTCAGTGTAACCGCAGTTTGTCGCTCTTACAATAACATTGCAATATACAAATGCATATATAGGATGAGGCATTATTGTGTCAAAGATCAATATATCCATTCATATTAAAGATATCACAAAACATTACCTATGTACAAAGATACAGTCTTACGCTAGATATTTTAAAATTATTTTTATATATACAGGATGTTTCATATCGTTAGAGTGAACCAAACATACATTTTCTTAAATGGGACACACTATATATTATTTCAAATTTAGATTAAGCATATCTTCCTTAATCCATCGACATAAGGTCTCATTGCGTTATACCGACTATTTCAGAAGTTATGGTCAATTTTGACTGAAAATCATTGCGTGTTCAACATCCTGTGTATTCCACACGAAACAACTCGAAATTCTTTATGTACTGGAATAACTTCTTTATATTGTTACAGTTTTAGAGCAAAGTTATATTTTGCCAACTGTGTACAGAGCGATTCAAAGCACAAATGCATTATTTTTTCATCTAATTTAAATGGAACACCCTGTAGTAAAATTATATCTACTATCTCCTTAAGTGTCAAAATGTAGTGACATTTGTCATTTTGTCATTATTTATACAGATTATTATTTATACTGGTCATTATTCATACTGGTCATCCATACTAGTCGTTATTCATATTGACCATTATCCACGCTGATCATTATCCATACAGGTTATTATTTATAAAGATCATTATTTGTATACATAATTTTATATTCGACTGCTATTTTAATAAATAATTAAAACGGTTACTATCTGACAGATCGCTAATGATTAGCAGCTAGATATGTTGACAGTATATTGTTATTTATACAAACGTCAAATGACTTATTAAAAATGTCAGGATCTCAATCAGTGTTGCTCTTCATAATAGATTGAATAATTTACATTTCAATAAAAGAGTCAACTCGAAAAATATTACTAATTGTTGTAAAATAAATGATAATTAATGTGTTGGTTTCATAGAATATTTATACAAAAAAGGAAGTATTTGGATCGCAAAAGTTAGTAATATTTAAAAAAACCTTATACTGCTGAAGGAAAAATTTAGACGAAACACTCTGTATTTTGCGTTAAAAAAAAGAAATACGGTAATAGTTCATAAAATGTCCTGTGTTTTTTTGGAGTTCAAGTTGTTTTTTTTTAGTTTACAGAAAACTATTAAAAAATTAATTAAAAATTCTTTAAAATGAAGCATCATATGACTCCACATGTAGCTACCACTAATCTAAAACATTGGGCGTCACCGTGTAAAAGGTAAAACGTAGTATTTAGTTGAATGCATGTTTGTATTTAAAGGAAAGCAAAAACTGTACATCCAATTTGAAAGAATGTTTTATTTGATTCACGACTGCGACTTTTTCAGTCAAACCAACATTCTAAAAGAATATACATATGTATACAGGGTGATTGGTGAGAATGGCCTATTAAAAGTATTATACAAACGGATCGGAATTTTAAAACAAAATTTTGCAGTTGGATATGGTTGAAAATGAACTATCACGTGAAAATATTTTTGAATAAATATCACTTCCGGTTAACCGGAAGTGGGCATCAACTTCGATTTTTTAAATAGCATGCTATAAAATAAATTACAAATTCAGCTTCTATGATGAATTCTACACATATTTCGTGTATTATACCCTATACCTAAATACCATTCCTTCTGAGTTATTCGCAATTAAAGAAAAAAAGTGACAGATACCGATCCTACTTTATAGTGATATTACTTCACGTAGGAGTAAATGAGGTGAATGACATTTTGCATACGCACACCTGATATTATGTAGTTATACAGGATTTGAAGTTTTTTTCTGTAACATTATACAGGGTGTTTAAAAACTTAGTTGCTTATAAATAAGTTCAATCCGCGGAAAGTACATTTTCTTATATGGAAAGGTATATATTTTATTAGATATTATGATTCTACAAAATATTCTCTTTGAATCCGTATTAGGTGTTCCTATACCTAAAATGTAAGGTTAATAAGTTACAACGATTTAATTAACCTCCGTACTTAAAATGCTCAGATATGTCAATTTACAGAGGCAAGTGTGTTTAGCTCATTTGTTTTACATACTTACTTGCTACTTATTTTGACGTCTGTCACTTTGTTAATCGTATTTTCGAAACGTCCTCCGATTGAATTATAGGAATAAGGGATCCTTTAGGCAAATAACACCAGATGATTAGCAAGAATTATAGGAATACATCTCCGAATATAGAATGCCTCAATAGAAATGGTTGCCATGTCGAACCATTTAGATAACTTATTTATTTCTGTTATTATTATTGTTGTTCTTATAATATTTCTACTGTATCTTTTATACTATCTTTTTTATTTTTTTAATTTTACCTAATTTGTTATTACTAATTATTTAGACCTTTGATGTAGATTTACTTTATGTTGATTATTCAAATACCAACTGTTGGGAGTATCTATGAGAATTCTTAGATAATCTAAATTTTTTACTGATATTGTTACACGTGGGTTTTACTTTACATTTTGGATTTTACTTTTATTTTAGATACACAAAAGACTCTTCAATCAACTAATATTTCATTCAGTAAAAAAACGTTCAACAAAATATTTTCTTTTGGACACACTACTTCAACTGTTTTTTAATATCTGCCTTCTTAAATAATTATAACTGTTATTATTACTTAACAGGTATTGTTCTTTCACCATTGTTCTACGAACATATCGGTCGCTAAAACTTTTTATATCTTAAAAATTCTTAGAAATTTTTGCTGATCATTGCTTGTAAATGTTAGTATCTTTCACTAAACGTTTGATGCGTTTATTTCACTATTTGATTACATTCACTTTGCATAATAAATAAATTCATGATTACCTGATTTGGTCTATTCTCAATGCTAATCCATTCTAACACAATATACTGAGAAAAATGTATTGCACAGAAACGAAAACAATGTTATTACAGAGGTAAAATAAAAATTGTAAAAAAATACTAAGATAACAATATGTTTTGTAACAAATAAAATAATTTTTTGTTGTTGTAAAGTAAACACCCACATTGTTTACCCTAATTATTGTACTGGTGTAGATCTATTTCCTACAGTGTACGCGAGAACAACTAACTAAAATGACAGACGTCCAAATAAGTGGCAAGTAAGTATGTAAAACAAATGAGCTAAGCACACTTGCTTCTGTAAATTGACATATTTGAGCATTTTAGGTACGGAGGTTAATTAAATCGTTATAACTTATTAACCTTACATTTTAGGTATAGGAACACCTAATACGGATTCAAAGAGAATATTTTGTAGAATCATAATATTTAATAAAATATATACCTTTCCATTTAAGAAAATGTACTTTCCGCGGATTCAACTTACTTATAAGCAACTAAGTTTTTAAACAGCCTGTATTATGTTAAAGAAAAAAACTTCAAATGCTGTATAACTACATAATATCAGCTGTGCGTATGCAAAATTTCATTCGCCTCATTTACTCCTACGGGAAGTAATATCACTATAAAGTAAAATCGGTATCTGTCACTTTTTTTCTTTAATTGCGAATAACTCAGAAGAAATGGTATTTAGGTATACGGTATGATACATGAAATATGTGTAAAATTCATCATAGAAGCTGAATTTGTAATTTATTTTATAGCATGCTATTTAAAAAATCGAAGTTGATGCCCACTTCCGGTTAACCGGAAGTGATATTTATTAAAAAATATTTTCACGTGATAGTTCATATTCAACCATATCCAACTGCAAAATTTTGTTTTAAAATTCCGATCCGTTTGTATAATACTTTTAATAGGCCATTCTCACCAATCACTCTGTATGTATATGTAAAGACTTTTTCTGACAAACTACGAAATCGTTTTCTGATAAATTGCCATGAATAAAATGTTTTCGTTTAATGTGGAAAACCTCGAAACTTGAAGAAATTTTGCCACTATGCAAAGATATCCCTCATTGTCAAAAAACGTCAAAAAACTAAAGAAAAATATAACTATAAATATAAGAACTATAGAGAAATAGGAAATGTCTATACCCATTGACTCCCCCATTCTTTCTGACGAGGACGGATTTTACACTCGCTTTTTATAATACACTGATAATTTATCTTACTTTTTTTCATCTTATGAAATTTTGATTTGATGCTTCTTTTACGAAATATTTTTACTTATTTTACATGCGTTATGATTTTTTAAGAATCTTATTTCTTTTATTTTTACCTAGGTTTACTACGGTTTAATAAAATTATCGTATTAATTAATAAATAATAATATATCTAAAAAAAAAGTTCACATAAAAAGAGCATAAGCAATATCGCATTATTTTAGCCCAAACAATATATGGTTAACGGATTGACCTACTTTTTTGTAACACCCTCTATACTTTTGCAGATGAGAAAGTGACACCAATCAAATGAGCCTGACATGTACAGGTGTTCCATTAAAAAATCATGTTTCGTGTTTGTATGTATATCACAGGAAATATCGATTATAGATATCTATATCTTTAAAACTAAAACAGATATGAAAATCATCTCTATATTATTGTTTGTACACTAATGTGATATGCTCAAGTTTCTAACTTTTATAACCGCCACGATACTCTGCAAATTTTTAATTTGACACCACTTTCGTTAATGTATATTTTTTACAGTGACCATGCATTATTATCTAATAATAAAAATCATTGTTTAGAATGCAGATTATATCAAATTTGGCAAGAGACAAACAGATATTTATAAATGTACATATGTAGTAGTATTGGCTATGATTACAAATACCTAAAGTACAATTTGGGCATTGAAACCGGTTATTAGCAGTAGTTGTTATTTTGCAACACACAATCACACGTTTTTTTCATCTTCTTCAGACGTAATTGCGAGTAATTAACGGTTTAAAATTTAAAAATAAATGTCAAATTTGATAACAATTTCCGAAACCTTTACCAAACTAAATATCTACATTGACAAAGTAGTAGTAGCCACAAAATTATCAACGTATTTTTACATAGATTTTGTTGATAGCAAACCCTTTTTCACCGCATGTTCTTCTACATAAATGTAAAGACTAAATTCTCTAACATTTTCGTTAGTAGAAATGCATTACATTGTGAATATTACACATGCAAACCCTAAACAGGTTTCGAAATAACAAAAAATATATGCAGTTACTGTACTTGTACTCCATACAGAGATATACATAAGTATACCTGTTTATTTCGTGACCATTACTCCAACGTATGTAAGTCGAATTATCTAGTATCTTGCATACTATTTCAGATAATAATGTGTTCTCATACACTACATAAATATTAAGCAGTTTCTGAGAAGTATCATATTTAATTTATGTTGTTATTTTTCTTTCCTTATCACAAAATTTTAGATTTCAATTGTCAATGAGTTAATGCAATAATTTCACCATTTTCTTATGTTATGCTTGTCATACTGTTTGCAGCTATATAAATATTATATATAGATATAAATTAATTTTGGGCAAAATTGTAAATCTAGGATGTACTAACACATTTTTGCGGCAGCTCATTAAATAATCTAATGAGAAATCGTCTAAAACAGGGCTTGTAGTCTGAGAACAGCCAAAGCAACAAAACAGAGATCTGAACGCACATTTCATTGAATATTAAACAGTTAATGGGACTATAAAAATCTGTTTTCAGTTGCTTCCTGTTTAAGGTGCTTTTAAAGAGATGAAAAACATATCCGAAAATGGGCTATTACTTAATGAGTATTGAAGTAAAAAAACATTAGTTTGTATACTAAACGAAATGATAATTTGAAAAAAGAACACGTATCTTGGTATAAGATTTATGCATTTTTTTAGAGGCCATTTGAGGCCATACGCCATCTAAAGTGTGCGTGACTTAATTTTTATGAATATTATAACAAATACTAAATTTTCTTCAAAATCGTAACCTATTTTCTCTCTGAAAGCTAATAATTAAGAACGAGACACATTTACTAATAATGATCATAGAAATAGCAGTAATAATAATATAATAAAGATTCAAACTAAATAAGCTTGTCTGTTAATATAAGTTGAATAATACAAGGTCAAAATTTTAGTCAATGCACTGATGCAAGTGCTTCTAGTAAGTTAATACTGCAGTAATTTCGCTAGCCGTTTCTTGTCAAGAATTTACACGTTTCGTCAATTATACTGCTTACTACTGGCCA
Source organism: Holotrichia oblita (assembly GCA_023690525.1). Lineage (NCBI taxonomy): Eukaryota > Metazoa > Arthropoda > Insecta > Coleoptera > Scarabaeidae > Holotrichia > Holotrichia oblita. Next base: position 58,848,830 of record CM043015.1, read on the forward strand.
GTTCATTGACTACACATATCAGTATAATTAAGATTCCTATTTACACATTCTCTAACTGTGTACAGTCTATTCCAAAATTAATGTCGTTTGATGTGATGGAAGATACATTATAACTTCTGTTGCGAAACGAATACACTAGGTTTGACCGACATTTATTTTAGAGCGCAATTACAATATTGATATTCATCAATCAAAAATTGTGTCGAGTTATAGGCAAGATGATTTTTATTGGATCTTTTAATTGCGGGGGCGACATTAACTTTGGAACAGGGTGTACATTTATCTTAAGAGCGTCCTTTGCGATATAATCACATATACATGGCGGCAACTGCATTTACTAAATTAGTTCCTTTGCGTTTTATATATATTTTTAATAAAATGTTATTTATTCTACTAATACATATTATATTCCTAAGCACGGGTCGATAGCCGCAGTGGTTAGACGGTTAGACGACTGACTATCGTTGTGGCGGCAAGATAGTAGATGGGTTTCAATTCTCCGGAGGGACGGTGACTTTTTTTTCAGAGAATTGAAAATCCGGATCGACTTATCATTCCCTGTTAGGAGCAAAGTGATTAACAGCGCGGCATTATAAAAAGCAGTATGATGCTCTTACAAACCCATTAGAACACAATTAGACACTCACACAAAAACTACATCGCGAGTGTTGCATGATAAACGATAAACGATACAGTACAGCTTACGGAGTCACTGCAAATAAGCACCCACCACACATAAAAAAGCAAGTGGGTAAAGTACGAACAAATTTGGTGCACAAGATAAAGAACTAAGAGTATATATTTTTCTTATTTATGTTAAATGTGGATATACAGTTGGATATTGAATGACTTTTCGCACGTTCATTTTGAGTCACTATGCATATGCAGGGTGTCCAGAAACTCTCCTAACAAACGAAGACCGGAGATTCCTCAGATAATTTTAAGACAATTTAACCCAATTCACCCTAGTCCGAAAATGCTTCCTAAGGGAGCTAGAACTCTTTGAAGATGGCGCATTGTAATTAGTTTTTTTTAATATCTCCCGAACGCTCCTATTTAGAAAAACAATTAAAAACGTAGGTTTTATTTCTGTTGGCAGTTCAGAGCCAACTAGTGCGAAAAATAATAAATTGAATTTCAATGACGAAAAAACGAAACATTTTCAAATCGATTTTTCTAGAAAACGTATGCATCTTACCGACTTAAAGTAAGAGTACCTTTTAGTACTAGAATACCTGAAAATTTAATAATCTAGTGTCACAAATGCTTAAAAGATAAAGACAAAAAAGGTATGCGTTAAAATAACCGTTAGCCAAAACGGACGTCTATGACCGGTACTAGAAATTCGCAATTGATGGAATCGATTCAGCTCTAGAGGATAAATTAGCATACCAGTTTTTGTTTTTCTAAATAGAAGCGTTCTGGAGATATTAAAAAAAAAACTAATTACAAGGCGCCATCTTCAAAGAGCTCTAGCTCCCTTAGGAAGCATTTTTGGACTAGAGTGAATTGGGTTAAATTGTCTTAAAATTACCTGAGGAATCTCCGGTTTTCGTTTGTCAGGAGAGTTTCTGGACACCCTGTATAGGTAGTTAAATTATTATTTAATGTTTTACAGAACATTTTGTGGAAAGGCATAGATAATCTAATTGTTACAAAGATCAATTATACTGGTACATAGAAAACAATCAACTACTATTGCATATTACAGTTTTATGCATATCATAGCATTTAAGCAATGCTTCAGAGCACTATAAAATTATAGATTGATACGATATCAGTAATCAATATAACTGATCTGCTGAACATGTTCCTCACTACGTTAGAACCAGTATCACAGTAATTTCTTTGAGACTACAAAAAAGTCAAATTCCATATCACTGGTATTGGCAGAAGCAATATATACGTCGTCGGTTAGAGAAGATTTCTCCAGATAAACGCTTACTTTCACCACTATTTTTTTAGTATTGAATGAATCCATGAGTACGTTTTGACATGGAATTTACCACTCATTGTTTCGACCTGTGTTGCTTCGTTGATATCTGTAGTATGACATAGATTCTCCAGTAGAGAAACAATATTATAAAACGGCAATCCTCAACTCACAATCAGATTTCTTCTTCCGGATTTTTCAACGTATTCAAGTAGTTATGGTATAAGATTTCTGGATGAAAGACTTGCACCAATTAAAAACTCTGTAAAGTTTTGTGTTGGCAAAGATTGTAGAATCTGTAATTGTACGCAGTTAATTGTGCAACCAAATTCTGTGTTTTGGTCACTTCTACATAGACTACAATTATTGCAATAATTACATAGCTTAGCTTAGATATTGCTATATGCAATACTATTTGCTATTGTAATTATGTTTAAACATTGTATTCTATTGTTGCAAATATGTCAGCTTAGAAAAATTAAGGTTAAGAAAATTATTTGGTTACGTCAATACAATCATTGCTTGAGGATATCTAAAACGCCTATTTTTTTTGGATCTAAACCGAAAGCAATTATTTTTTGGAGTGTAGCTAAATTCGTTCTTCTAGTTTAAAAATACTGACGCATATTTTTTAATTGTCATTGTTATTAAATTCGTAAATAACTAGATTAAAATGTTAAATTGTCGGAGTAGACTCTGTGTAAGTTCATATTAGATAAAGTAGTAATAAAGGTCCTAATCCTCACAAATATGTATGTATATTCACAGGCGGACAATATGTTGACCTGATGATGTGGTGATACTACGAAACCGGTCGCCTATGAATATACATATTTGTGAGAATTAGGACCTTATTTATTACTCCTTTATCTAAAATGTTAAACCAGATTTGTAATGAAAATTTGGCCACCTAAAAAGGTTAAGCGGAAAAGGAACAACTCTCATATCAATTGCGGTATACAGGCTAACGCAAAGATAAGAGACCCCAAAATGGGCGATGTTCAAACTAAATAATCAAAATTAATTTTCTATTATCTACAAAAAAGTGGCGAAGAAAAACAAGTTGCACATTAATTAGAAATTGTTTTAATATTGTATTATTTCAGTCAAGTTTACAGAGTCACTGCAACTAAGCACCCACCACATTAAAAAAAAAACATTCATAGGAGCCATATTTCATATTTTCCAACGAGAATTTATTTCCTATTTCACCATCTATTTCAGATACACCTCTGTACCTTGTTGATAATTACTGCAAATATGTATATGGTTCTCAATTTTAATACCTATTGAATGTAGATGAAATGAATTTTTGATTGCTATCGCTTGGAACTTTTACAATTCCTAAAAGAAATAATATTCCTCTTTGAATATAATATATATGTGTATATACTTTGGGAATAATGAGAAAATACTTACATACTTCCAGTATTACAATAAAAGAAAATTCTACAGCAAAACTTGACTATAATGAACTGCAGATCCACACAATACGTGTCATTTTTTTAATAATGTTACAAAAATAAATTTCCAAAAGGATGAGTTGTTTTATTTAACATACTCGTATATTGAACTTAATTAACGTAAATATAACAAATAAATACAGTTTAAAGACCATTGAAAACGAATAGTTCAATATTAATAAATGAAATACAATTAAAACAAATCGGTAAAACGAATAATACGTATCAGTCCCATTCATTCAGCCTTTGTTATAAAGTTAGGACCTAGTCAATACAATAAACCATATAGATAAGCTAAGCTAGAGATTACATAATTAAACAAATATTGAAGAATTCTATCAATATTATCTCACCAATAAAGATAATTAATGTATCTATTAGGAAAACATTGTAAATAAAAACGATTTAAAAATAATTACATAAAAAACATTACGATTTGCTTTTCTACTATGTATTGGTAGGTCCACAATAAAAATCTTTGAGCTAAATATGTTTGTAATAACCAAAAGTGACCTAGCATCTATATAGTTTACCCTATCTCTGTAATAAAACATGAAATAATTAGCAGTCAAATGAATTACCATCAATTTTGAAGCGTTAAACTGACAAATAAGTTCTAAAAGTCAAGGCGAAAGTGTATTGGGAAAATTCGGTTCTACAAGTCAACATTAATCAAAACTGATGGCCCTAACGCTGATTAAATCTACACCAATTCGACGCGAGCAAATACACAATTGACTTTAATTCAATTTGGCACTATTTAGTATAGTAACAACCTCCTTCAATAAATACACAAGTCATGTGACGAAATCGCAAGTATTGACGTTTACATACCGAAATTCTCAAATGGTTCTCGAATTAAGTCGTAAAATTAAACAACCGAAATACCGTCGGATAGTGCAATGTGATAATGACTGGTTTTAAAGTAATAAATATACAAATCATACGATAGACGAAACACTGACGTCTATAAACTGGAATTCTTAGATGTACGAATTGGTTCAACAATAAAAACAACACAATACCACGTAGACACCTACAGTCTTTTTCCATTTCAATAAACAAAACTATAAATAATGCAACCTATACTAAAAAGTCGTTAAAGTATATTATTAGGCACTATATTTCAAAAAGAAACGTCAATAATAGCGAGTTACTAATTAGTAGCCATTAAGTATTCGTCTTATAAAGTTTATTTGTCTTTGAACATCTAAAAGTCTTCGTTAATAATATAACATTCTTCAAAGGAAATTTCGTTTCCCTTTTTGACACAAACGATTTCATCACATCCACTAGATTTCCAATCACCGATTATTAAATAAGCTTTACATTTCTCAGCAAACTATTCATGTTGATCCACTTCATCCAATCATCCATTTCTACAGATCACGGTGTATTTCTGCTCGGTTACCACTTCCCTCAATTCTTCTCTATCACGGATCATTATTCAATTATTAATGGTTTCCAAGATGATTACATAAACGATGTCACTTGTAAAATGTTAAAAACAAATACAGGAGTACCTTCAAAATAGTTATGTTTCAGTCATTAGCTAAATATGTTTACTAATATCGTAGATGCTTTCATCAATTATAAGTTCAGAGTTAGATATTCTTTCTGATGCTAATAAGATGAATAACATTCAATTCCCAATTAATATGCCTTTAAACTTACAACCAGTTCAGTTTATTAATGTGGCAAGCATTTTTCCACTCTTATTCGGGATATTTTAAGTTTTGTTTTTCACCACATGAAGATGGTACTTTTACCCAACCTCTCTGACTTAAGCGCAACTGCCACGGGATTCTGGTCGACCTGTACTTTCAACTTACATTTACTACTTGACACTAAAGTCTAGCAGGACAAAAAAAACATAATCAAGCTTACTTGGCACCAAAACCCATTAAGTCCGGTGGTTATCTTCCCTACCACCTTCTCAGATACCACATTAATTTGGTATTAGCCATAAATTCTATTGTGGATATAAGCCATATAACATTTCAGAAAAAATAACTTCTTAAATTGAAGAATGTTTTAAGGAGGCAAAAGAAAAATTGTACTTTAATTAATACAATATTAGTCAGTGCTGTTCAAGATGTTCCTTTCACCAGAGATCCGCATATCCCAGATTTTAAACGGTGTACATTTAAAATTAACAATAATCCTCCTTATTATGTAGAGTAAAAGCCAATATATACCAAGACTGCCTTAATTAACTTAATTAATTTCTTAGAGATTACTTACAACATAAAAATTGTTTCCTCCTCTGAGAAAAATTGACTGACTTAAAAGAGAATATCAACCATTTGAGCAAATACAACCTAGTTTGCCATTTTATATGCGATTATTCTTAATTCTTTCCAATTATTTGTATTCATAAGTTTAACGTTTTTCTCCGCCGGTTCTTTTTCCTTGGCTTTACATCTGTCTTTTAATCTTGCTTCTGCTAAACATATTCCTAGAGTCCTAGGTTCTAACCTCTTTTAGGGTTTCTAAAAACACTTAATTTTAATTCACATTTTTGGGACCCTTATCATCTATCGTTTACGCTACATATTCGAGAACGGGTCTGAAAATTCTACAGATTCTGTTTGGATGTTTTCACTAAATAACTTTTTAGCTGTCTAGATTTTTTTCAGTTCAACATATAACTGATAGATTTGCATATTCAGTATTTCCAAGTGGATCATTTCTTTTATTACCCTGTCATAAACACCAGTAATCACAATGTGTCTCCCTGTCCCATATCCTTGTTAGTTTTTTAAGGCTGTTTCTAGAGGGTTTATATAAGTATCGGTTTCCGTTCCTGTTCCACTAAATTAGATTGGTATTGTGTTCTCACAGCCATCCTGCCAAGTTGCGAGTACCGCCGCTTAAAATTTGATACGCTACTGGTTGGTACTTTTAATTAGGTATCTCAAGCAAACCAATGCACATATCGACGGATATTTTTGTCTTCAAGTCAGATTTTCATTTTTTTAGTGATTTAACTATTTGGTTAGATTCAAACATACGCACAATCCTTGTTACAGTTACTTCTAAAAATGTTATAAACTACAAAATCAAATGGTAATGGAAGACTTTCACGATCCGAGTCTGAATTATAAGGGCTTCTGGATTTTGACCACGTCTTACTAGTGTAATATTGAAGTAAACGAAGAAAGACGTCTAATTTTTGCATCACATTCAAAAATACAGTTTGTATAGAGAACACAACTGACAGACGGTATTACTTAAGCAACATGTCAAAAAACCCGTTGTAGTTTTTTATATTGTAAGGGATGACCGGGTTTTATATTTATTTAGGTTTATTATTTTATTTCAGCATAACGATACCTTTCATAATTTTTTGGTCTGCTGTCGATAAGGTGATATTATGCCAAAAATTATGTAAGAAACGCATTCCAAATTAATTTGCTAACAAGTACGTACTGTTTTGATATAAATTGGTTAAAACGTGTATACACTAAACAATTAATAATCAAATAATTTGATTTTCAAATATTTTGATTTTTAGCATTGTGTTGTATTTTTTAAAATAGAGCCCATTATGACCACACGTATGTGCCGGTGTGACGTTAATTGTACGTCTGTGGTTACAGGTTAATGTAATTCTTACAGGCACATGTACATATTTGAAAATTTAATTTACAAAAAAAGCATTTAGTTCATTGTTGTTTTCGAAAACGTTAAAAATAACGTTAAATAACCTCTGTCAAAAATACACAGATGCACACACACCATGTTATTCCGCAACATAAGCTCCCATTGTATATTGTTTATATTTCGCGACTACGCACTGAGTTTTAAAAAGCTATAAAGCAATTGTAATCTCTGGATTCTTCTAGAAAAATAGGTATTGAAATATAGTTAATTGCAGTTTTTAAATGGCTATTATTAGAAAAGCCCTAAATATTGATATATTGATAGTAGGACATACCGATTTATTTAGATAGAGTTTCTTTTTATACAGCATTACAAAGCTTGTATAAGCTTTAACCAATTGATTGTCCCCTTGTTTTGTAAAACCAAGCTGTGCTTTCCCGTTATTAGCAGTCTCCCTTATTAATTTCAAACGAGGAAACAAATTATATAATCAAAAAGAAATAAGGCGATACTATTAAGGTTGTAAATGTCACAATAGAAAGTTCTTTTTAGGTTTGTGTAGATAGTAAACGTGTGTGCCAAGACTTTAATGAAAAGAAAACAATTCGAGAACGTTACACGAGAATATATAAAGAATAAATCATTTTTAAGACTACATAGTTTTTTCTTCTAATGAAAAGAGATTTCTTTTGTTTATATGATTTCTGTTCAAATTGCGTTTGAAGATGATGATTTATTAATAACTAAAGCTAAGAAATTATAGTCCGACGCCTACCGTAATGACACCTGTCAACTGAAAACGCAAAGTACTATAGCCAGCAACAATCGCTTATTCAAAATATAGCTGTCAACTTGTGACTGGGTCACATCCTGTCGCTAATAAGTTTCGAAAATCCTAGGTCTATTAATAACAATAATAAAAAATGTACTAACAACTCATATTTCAGATATAAAATTAAGCTAACTGTACTTTTCTGAAAGGGTTGCATGAGTAAATGTTAGGCAAGCCCGCTCATTTTTGTAGTTTCCTAAAGTGATGTATGTACATACGTCCGCTACATTAACGGCAGTGGAGGAAGCTCAAGAATGGTTTCCATTGTCGCCATCAACGTTGAGGTAATAACCTCTGTGATAGCTAACTAGCAATCTTCTGCACCTTACTAAACATCTTTATCGCATTGCCTAGATTAGGTTATTCAAATAAGCACTTCAAATCTAAAATTTTCCTTAATTTAACTCAACTAGCATTATTAATAAACCTAGGATATTCTTAATTGGGTTTATTGCTGACAAGATATGACCTAGTCAACACATTACTATTGATCAACCTATTACATTCGGCACCAAATTAGAAGTTTCCAGCACTAATTATTAACAGGAAATCGATATCATACGCAAGTTCATCAAATGTTTTCTGATACAGTGCTTCCAAAAAATATTATGTGTTGCAAATCGAAGAAATTTTGAAAAAAGCAAGATGATGCAATGATTTTGTTCTAACACATCAATAATGCAGTTATAGAAGGTAGTAATAAGTTTAATTTTTCACTTTGCTTGCCCAAAGTCTGGTTAAAATATAAAGTAAAAGATGGCATCAAACTGCCTTGCTATTATCTAAAAAAGAGAGGGACAATGTTTGTCATAAATTGTCTTTGACGGAACTAACTGGAGCAAAAGCAAACTCTATGTACAGAATGACAATAAAGTGTGGGTATTGTGTACTCAACAAAGCAAACATCATGGGCTTATTATGTAATTCTGAACACGGAATTGTTATGTTCCTATCAGTGCAAACAATTCAATGAAGAAGTTTAAACAGCTGAAGATTATCTTCACAGTATACGAACAGATGGCAATTCTATTTTTATCACTATAACATTACCAACCAGTTACCGGCAATTGTATGTTGGTAACCCTATTAAGACTTCTCAATCAAAAAATGTTATCAGGTTAAGAACTGATGCGACCTAATTAGAAATATATGACTGACCCTAAGCATATTTAAAAACAAATCTATCGATCACTGGATTAATAAAATTCATGACACTGAATAATACATTTATCGATACGAGTCCTTAAGATACTTTTTCATTGTTGGCACTATGGATAATGTCACAAAATTTTTTGACCTTAAAAAATCGAGAATGTTAAATTTCATTCTGACGTTGGAAAAGAAAATTTAATTTAGTAAAAAAAATAGAAAAATTGAAAATATCCTTACAAGAGAAACGATTTTGACTAAGTAATGTACCGTTTGTGCTTTTACACAAGTTCACCTATAACTGCATAAAAATTTCAGAAACTTTTTATACGCGTAAATGTTTTTAGAAAAGATAAAAAAGGTTGGTTTCCGCATAGAAATATTTATAAATATATTTATTAAATACATTTTTATTTTATTTTGTTCTAATATCTAAGTAAACTAGTAAAATTTAAAAGTTGAATATCTTTAACATGTATCCGTTTATTATATTATAAATACGGGGAATGCTTTGTTTAGGTGCTGTCTAAACATTAAATTAATATTGCTTACTGCAGATACAAAAATATATTTTTTTTATTAGGTTACGTAGGAGAATTTAAATTACATAATTTATTTTTTAAAAGAAATCGTGTCATGGATCGTTATTTTCTATTATTGTGACGTATTTTGACATACCAGCACATGACCATACTGGTTTGTTTATAAACAAAAATGTACGAATTCTTTTACTACGCGCCTTATAAATACACACTTTCAAATTATATCAAATACATTCGAAAAAAATAACAAACGTATTTAATCAAGGAAATTCCATTCTTATCTGTTTATCAAAAAAAAAAAGAAAACCTTGATAGTTAAATATACAATACACAGAGAAGGATAAACGACCTAGGTCAACGAAAACACTCAATATGAGAATGCAACAACTCACTGCATGCTTTAATAATTTCTATGGAATATATATGTTGATTTAAGCAAAGTTCTTAAATACAATTAACACCGACCTGTTTCAGAAGAGTTCGCTATTAGAAGCGTCGCAACGCCGACGTCTAGAAACGACGCACGGACGTCCGAACCACTCAAACAAAATCACCACACTCATATAAGTTTAGCAAGGGCGAAGCAAGGTCAGAATACCAACCTAGGCGCCGGTTCGCTATACTGTCGTTCGCCCCACCACGGAGGACTCTACGTTCGTTTGAAGCATCCCCACGCAAGTGCTCGACCGCTTTAGAGTAGTGGTCGTGCCGAATTCTAAATTTAAAATAAATTCGACTTAACTCGCGCGGCTTTCGAAGTAAGGAATATCGGCGAATGAGAGCGCTGTCTTATCATCCGCGTCCGCGTCACCCGCACATGAATCCGCCGCAGTTTTGTTACAACGCTCAATCGTCACGGGTATCACGCGTTTCGCAGTTGGCAATGGTCAATGCTGCGTTGACGTTGCGCGCGCGACGTCACGTAGCACAGAGGCGGGTTTTCAGGACCGCTACAGTGTGTATACGGTGCCTACGCAAGCTTTTTTTTGAAAAGCTCCATTTTACAGATTTCAATGTAGGCGTTAAATTCATTTCAATGAATTAAATGTATGCTAATTTATTTATTTTAAAATATCAACGTTGCGGAAATTACCATTTGACTTGTATTACGTCAGCGGGACTTTTTATTTTATACAAATTTTAAATCGATGTATATCCGGATAATTTCTAATTAAATGCAAAAAAGAAACAGTAGATGGTTCCTTAAAACAGCTTGAGCAAACTAGCAACTGAGAACACCTGTTTGATGCTGCGAAAGTTTTGAATTACCAAACGTCGTGCTTATTATCGTGACCACAGCAAATACGAGAAAATTGGAACCAATCGAATGAATGTTCCGCCAAAAAGAAATCAGCCGGCACGAAACCTACTATGCTCTTATTATTTGTGGTGATCAGGATTTTGTATTAAAAGCACTTTTGATAAGACTCTTCATTAAAAAAATTGCGTACTGTAGTTCGTAAGATTAGGGGAACCGGAAAATTCCCCGAAAACAATTCACCGACGGAAAATTCCTCGACTACAATTCACCGACAAACAATTCCCCGACAGTAAAATTTCCCGACAAAAAATTCCCTTCCCACTTTATCTCGGCTTAGAACGAGCAGCTGGCGTGTCTAGAATTTTTCTTTGTTTTTTTTCTATAATAGAAGTTTTTTGTCGTCTTTTTTGTTTTTTATATAATAGTAATAATAAAAACAATAATCGAAAAGGGTTTTCTCTTATGTACAAGGACTTACTACTTTTAATTGCCTTTAATAAATAAGGTTGTGGGCTATACCACGCAAGTAATCGAAAAGATTCAAAAGAATACCAATCTCTTTAAATAAAATATGTCACGATATTGCACCTGAAACGGTGAGATCATCTTAAGAGCAGCATTAGATCATAATTCAAAGATTATTACTAGAATATAGGTTTAGCTTAGTTAAGGCGCTGAAGGTCCCCTTACTTGTAAAAAGTACCGTGATTGTGCTGAACGAATAGCAACTCTTTTAAATAATTTTGACGAGAGAAATCTTTCCAATTACTTGCGCGGTATAGCCCACAACCTTACTTATTAAGACAATAGAATTGTACATAATTATGACGAGATTATTATTGCTATTATTATTATTATACAGGGTCCGGCACTGAAACTTTGTTTTCTCAAAGGCAAAAAATAAAAGTATACATTGTACATTTTAAGATTCTCTTTTATTAACTTTATGCACTAACATGGGCATGGGTTTGATATTAAACAGTTTTAAAAAGAATATTTGGCAAGTGTCCATCGTTGCTGTCGATGCATTGTTGTAGCCGATTTCTGAAGTGCAAGTGGACTCTCTCCAGCATAGCAACCGGTATGTTGGCTATTTCATCGCGAATATTGTTTTTTTATGCTTCCAGAGTTGCAGGACGGTTGTTATAGACTTTCGATTTGAGGTAGCCCCATAAAAAAATCACATTGGGCTAAATACTGGCGAGCGTGCAGGCCAGGAGATGTCACCTTTGTTGGAGATACGTCACCCTGGAAAATTCTCACACAAAACACGCATTGAATTTCGTGATGTGTGGGCAGTCGCCCCATCTTGCTGAAACCATACTTTGCCAAGAGCAATATTTTCAAGAGCTGGCAGAAAGAAATTGCCAATCATGGCCAGATGACGCTCCAAATTTACCGTTACCGTGCGATTGTCCTCCGCAAAAAAATGTGGCCCAATAATTCCTGCACTTGATATCGCAGCCGAATGAAGACGCCTCTCATGAATTTCCCTGCGATTGATACCGCTCCAATAAAGCATATTTTGTTTGTTAACACACCCTGGGATGTGAAAAGGTGATCTAGCAACCCCAGGGCAGCTGCATGTTTTGAAGCAGAGCGTCTAGGAGATTGCAAAACTGAATCTCGTACTGCCTCGATGTTTGCAGGTGTTCTAGCGGTCCGTGCTGCTCCTGGTCTCTTGCGAAACACATTTCCAAACGCCCTAAAAGCTTCCACCCACGATAAGATGGATCTCCGCACAGGAATAGTACCTCGAGGAAGAATATTGTACCGTAAACGCAACGCCCGCTGCACTGCGACGATCGATTGGCTTCGTGAAAAGTAGGTTTCTACTGCAAACGCGCGTTGCTCTCTCAGCCAAAGCATTATGACAACTGATGACATTTGACAAGCAAATTCCCACATCAACGTTCTCAGCCAAAAACACTACCACATCACAACTAGTTCCAGTAGTGCCACTACGTCTAATTGAAAAAGGAAAGTTTCAATGCCGGACCCTGTATAAAAAACAAAAAAAGGACAAAAGCTTCTATTATAAAAAAACAAAAAACAACTTCTAAACACGCCAGTATAATGCTGATAGTCCTAAGCCGAGATAAAGTGTGAAGGGAGGTTTGGTACTGTTGGGGAATTTTCCATTCGTTAAATTGTTTGTCGAGAAATTTTCCTGTCGGGGAACTGTTTGACGGTGAATTGTAGTCGGGGAATTTTCCGTCGGTGAATTGTTTTCGGGAAATGTTCCTAGATCCAAGGTTAGTGGTGGTCAAAACTTAAAAATAGATAGCCTTACACAGACTGACCCATAACTTACTGGCACAATGAAGATGTACATTTTTTTAATTGAACACCCTGTATGTCAATTCATTTTTTACGAGTAGGTAATTAATAGCTAAAGTTTTTGAATTGCCATAGATAAAATTTTAAAATAAGTTTGAATCCCTATGTCTAAGAAAGATATAGGACATAGTTGATAAAAAATGTAATTGTCAAGGAGTTTAATAGAATTTTGTGAAAAATATAGAGTATTCCGTTTAAAATAAATAACATTTCTCGTTAAAAGTTTCTTCATATTGTAATGGCCTTTGCAAACACTTGTGTTATTTATTAGAACAAGTTCTGCATGTTTATCTGTCCTCGTGTGTATGTCATACTAAATTATTTCGTACTCTGAGTGCTTGCTCAAGTAAATGAGCAACAATGTTGAAAAAAAAATGTATTGTGTTAAACTATTGGACGGTACATAATAACCCATCACCATTAGATCAAATAAAATTCATTTTATACTCTTCTAGCACATCAAGGTTACAACCAAAAAAAGTGACAAGCGGAATATACCTAACAATTTTGACTACTATAACCATGATTAATAAGACGGAAAAATGTCAGCTCTGCTACCCTTTACAACTGTTTCAGAGAGTGTTCGTATGTATGTATTATTTTGTACATTATTAAATAAACAACGAAACTTTCGTTTATTTGAATTTTGTTCTTCCTTCCTCTCTATTATTTTGAGCTCTCGCTCATTTGAACTTTTTTTCTAGTCCTTTTTGTCTCACTCTGTATATAGGTCGTTAAATCAATTATTTTTAAATACGAAATTGATGCAAATTATTTGATAATTCGTGAATCAAGTTTTCCACAGAAAACTCTTTGTAGCTATAAGCTTTATGGCCAATTTTTCCGTTTGGTATTCATACCATTACCTACTATTTTATATTGTTACCACTCGCACAAGATTTACAAATTGTATACAATAATTTTATTAGTTTAATAGTATGGGTATATTATTTAAAATTGATGGCTTAACAGCGCACGAGCCGACACTGGCACCACTTTGCGCAAGGATTTCGATCAGGATCCCGTGTGTCCTACGCCGCGAACAACCCTCTTTAACAAATTCTCAAACATACAAACCCTCGCAGTTGCTAGTAGTCTCCATTGTTTCTCCATGTCCACGACATACCTGATGGCTACATTAAAAGAAAAGCTTTTGTATCGATTGAAAACATGAAATAAAATTATTAGAACGTTTCTATCACAAACAATGCTGCTATTGCGAAGGTTACCCGGTATTCTGTACACGCACCGCTATACTTTCTACACTGGAATTGTCCTTTTTGTAACGTTCGCTTATTTACTCTTCAGGTGGAACCTGATCTGTTCCAATATACAGGCATGGCAACACATTAATAAGGCGGTAAGTCTTCTGCTCTCGTTCAAGTCAATGTTTGAACACGTGATGGCTTATGTAAAGTTTGTTTACTGCTTTTTTCATACGGTTTTTGTTTATTTTATTTTTAATACGAGAAGAAGAAGTAACTGTATCACAAAAATAAATATTTATGCTACCTATATATTAAATTCATTAGACGAATAATTTCTAAAGACATTTCTTCTACGAATTGAAAAAAAAACGAACTTTATTGCAATAAAATTAGTAAACATAATCTGATATTCATAACCTTACTGCGTGATGTGTTGCTGCTGTTCTTGTAATTAATACTAAAAGTATTAATTATGAAAGGCTAAAACAAATTTTTTGAGCTACCTATTTTCTATTTGCTGAATCTGTAAAAAGAATAAGAAAATTGCTTTAATTATCCTAAACAGAATGGTAACCTTTCACATTTATTATCAGTTCTTATGCTGAAGTTTATAAGCTTCTCTTTTTGTAGAAAATGCTTTTGGAATTGTTTACGTCTTGTTACGTTGTACATACAGGGTGTAACAATAGTGCGATATTCTTTCATATCTCCTTTGTTATGCAAAATGCATCAAATATTTGAATAGAAAAGTTGTTTAGTTTTAAGAAATTTATATCGTAAAATTATTCTACAATATACAGGGTGTTTCATTTCCCCGTAATCATCAGTAACTTTACATTTTAAAATGGAATACCCTATATATGATCACATTTTTGAATTGCCTAAGGAATTTTATGGCAACTTTATATAGGATCATATTCAATTATTTTCATTAGTTTACAAGATATTGACATTTGTTTGAAAATTTTGACATTTTGCTCTCTTCAGAAGAACACCATTATTTCGGTAACGAAAAAATGTAACATTGTGAAACTTAACATAACGTTAGAAGCATCTCCTATGATGACAATAAACAGATGTAGATTTA
This sequence comes from Holotrichia oblita, assembly GCA_023690525.1. Taxonomy (NCBI): domain Eukaryota; kingdom Metazoa; phylum Arthropoda; class Insecta; order Coleoptera; family Scarabaeidae; genus Holotrichia; species Holotrichia oblita. The sequence continues at coordinate 58,864,251 of CM043015.1, forward strand.
AATACGTTATACAGAGTGTTCTAAAAATCAGTGTCTTTTTGAAACAATTGAAATGCGAAAATCTTCTTTTTTTCAAATTGAAATACTATATTTTTATGGGTTATTTGAAAGTGAAATTTAATGATCTATTAGTTTGAATAAAGCATGTATCTAGCTAAAATTAATGGTTTTCGAGATATTTCAAATTATTTCTCATTTCTGTATGTTGCTATGTAGGCGTGTTCTTTAAAACAAAGTTTAGCGATCAAACATTAAATACAAATTTTAAATTTGAATTACCTTTACTATTCACCTGCTGTGCTGATATTTTTGTAAATCTACGTGCGCTTTAAATTCGTACTTATATTTAAAATAGAATATATTTAAAATTTGACACATATTAAATGGTACATTAACGTAATTGATATAAAGTGACATCCAGAACCTTTAGTCTTTGAACGACTTCGGGATAGATTTGAAGCAACTGGACATGTAGAATATAAACGTGCCAAACCAGTTACAACTGAAAATAATCAATTTGCAGTACTTGCTATGTCAGTCAAGGATCTCCATACTAGTACAATAAAAATTGGATCACAATTAGGAATAAGCCATATATGTCGACTTCATGGATTTTACGTCTACGCAAATTTCATGGCTACCATATACATTATCTACAGGAATTGTTTTGGAATGATTTTAAAAGTCCTCCCAACATTTACTGGTGGATATTAAATAAAGAACGGAAAGAACCAGGTGGTCATAATTTTATTTTAGAAGTGCACTTTGCACATTTTCTGAACCCCGCCAATTTTCTATACACATCTTTTTTCTTCTTTTTCTTTGGTTCTCTTAGAAATGTATTTTTCTTTTACGTATGTATAGAAATAAAGACATTATTATTATTATTATTTTATTCACGAACGAAGCGACTTTCCATAGAAGGGGTTAATAGACACAATTTTTTATATTATGACCGCGAAAATCCTCATTCTATAAAAACCGTGGATTACCAACATCGCTGGTCTTTGAATGTATGGAGAGGAATAATAGGCAACCAGTTACTAGGTCCATATTTCTTTAATGGTACAGTCAACGGGAAAAATTATCTAGCGTTCCTAAGGTATGAATTAGAAGATTTGCTAGGCACCCTTTCTCTTAATATGATAAGGAATTTGTGGTTGTAGCAAGATGGAGCACCGTAACATTTCTCTAGGAACGTCCGATATCATCTAAATAATGCACTTCGTGATAAATCGATTGGCAGAGGAGGTTCAGTGCATTGGCCGCCAAGCTCACCCAATCTGACCAAATGTGATTTTTTTCTTTGGGGATACATAAAAGAGCAAGTTTATCGAACAGCCCCAACAACACAAGAGAGAAACTTTATTTTAAAGAGCACACCTATGTACATAACAATACACAAACTGAGAACTAAATTGAAATATCTCTGAAACCATTAATTTAATTAATAATTAAATTAATTAATAATTAAATTAATTAATTAATAATTTTTTTCTCAACATTTTGGCATCTCTGTTAAGGGTTGAATTAAAAAAAAAAACGCTGAAAACGTGTTTCATGAATTGTGTCAAAGAGCAAAGTTGAATTTGAAAATACATGAATGAAACATGTGTTTCATTAAATGTCTCAAAGAGCGTTAGTAGCAAGATAATAAGAAATAATTTTTTTCCATTACAAAATTTATTACTCACTTAGTAATTAAATTTAGAAGAACACCCAAACACGTATTTGGTTAATTGTGTCAAAGAGCTCTAACACCAAGTATTAAGGAAATTTGACCATACCAATATTTTTTCGATACAAATTTTACCACCCCATGTCACCCTCTTGAATTTTATAAAACGCTGAAATACGAGTTTCATTAAATGTGTTGAAGAACAAGAAATTTCAAGTAAATTTGACCGTACTAACTTTTTTTTCTATACAAATTTCGGCAGTACCTTTCACCCCATTAGAGATTAAATTTGAAAAAACGCCGAAACACATATCAAATAAATTCGACCAAAAAAATTCTATTTACTACATAAACTTTGTTACCCTCTCTCACCCTATTTCACATCATTTCACCTCCGTGAGGATTTTAAATTTAAAAAGCGCCAAACGACGTGTTTCATGAATAATTATTGAATGACTGCCCTTGATATGCCCTTTCACCTCCTAAGAAGCAGCATTTCGAAAAGACCTGCTTAAATGGCGCCTACAAAATTAACATCGTCTCCAAATTCCAAATTTCAATCTATTTAAAATATAAATTTGAAATAGATCGAAATTTTTCTTTGAAATAATTTGTTTACGTTAACTATGTTTTACATAAACACTAAGCGAGGTATTGTTTTTTTGCTTCTGGCGTTTATTATTTCAATATTTTCACATATTTGAAAGCTTACTCGTAATTACATTTAATTCTAAGATATCCAAACTTCGTAGTTTATTCTAGCTAGCTAGGCTGACTCTGCAATATTTTTATTAGAATATCGCAGCCAATCAAAATTTGGGTGCAGCTTTTGATATATTCAACTAGATTGCTTTAACGAGATTATCAGAATTATTTTACGCATTCATTCATAATGAGCTTTTGTTAGACTTATCAGTCTCTTTGACGCAGTGCTGCCAGAGTAGACAGTAACAATTATCCGAATTTTCAACACACACATATTTCAAATTACACTGGAACCTCATCTATATCCGCGCTCACTTATGTCCACCCTCACTTATCTCCGCACTATAGCACTCACTTATATCCTCTCGGCATCCACCACCCGTGTGCATGTATTCACATGAGCCAATCAGCGCGTAGCACGACTTTTCGTCTCCGCTAACGGGATAAGAATGGGGACCCCTCTTGAGAGGATATGAGTGAATGTTTACGTTTCGCAACCGCTGATATAGACGAGGTTCCAGTGTATATGAGTCCTATCTGAATTGTAATCTCTGAAATGTTATGTGCAGGAATATCATTCCGAATAATCTTAAAATATGTCGATACTGAGACAATTTAGAAAAAATAATATATGTTTATTTTCCTATGGTTATATCGTATCATATCCTATTTTTTCCATTGAAGAGTTAAATCAACTAAATCGAAAATCGATATATTTCGCTAAGGCAACATCTATTCCATATGAGTCACCGTGTAAGTAATGTTTACCTTTCTAAACTTCTTTACAGCGATTCCAAGGATTCCCATTCGTGCAATAATTAACCAGTCTTTTCCTTATATGCGATGTCTAAAATACTATCACCTTCTTCTATTGTACAAGGCAGTAATTCCTGATTCAAATAATTTCCTTTATCCTCTTGAAAAACAGGATATACACTGACGATCAATTCCGCAGAATAAGGTTTTAATGGCGATTTACTGGAGTAATGCAGTCTATAAGTGACAATTTTTATGTTTGTTTTCGAACTCGTCCGATATTTAAGTACCAAAATATCTTTATCAGTTAAGTACATTTGTTTGTCCATAGCTTCCAAATCAACAATAAATAATGAAAATATAGTAAATAGCACGATCATTACAGATGCTTCCAAATTTAGATCGTCGATGTTATTATTAAAAGACAATAATACCTTCATCACGAGTACACTTGTAAACAAATTATAAACATTTATGATAAGAAATATCACATCTGTTTGGCCAAATTCTATTTCCGATTACACTAAAAGCAATTGTATCTGACAACATATCGATTCGCGTTGTAGTCGTATACTCCGATCAAATTTCGTTAAAATCGGTAATAAGAATTAAATTGAGTACCTAACTTACAAAACTATATGAAGTGAAATCTTAGCCTAGTTAGTAAGTAGATTTTATTAAGCTGTTAGCTTTCGAATATAAAATATTTTATACTTATTTATTATATTTTGTATGTTAGATACGAAGTATATGAAGTACTTTTTTTACGTGTGGTGGGTGCTACTTTTTTGTATTACATAATCTGCTACACTGCTACATACTCTATATCACTAAACACTTTAACCCACTACTACTAAAACACCGGGTTTTTAGTTAAAACTTGTTTTGGTGTTTAGTGGGTTAAAGTGTTTAGTATTCTACTTCTCCACCAAGAGATCCAGTGAAGAACTACACTCTATATGTTAAGTACTGCAGAAATAACTTGTCAGTTAGCGAATAAAACAACAGGTTTAATAATATATTTTCCTCTATAATTCGGATTTCAATACAAATAAGCCAAATATAACTATCTATCAGTTAAAAACTTTAATTAAATATTCCTTTTATGTACAGAACTGTTTTAAATTTGCGGAGTACCATTGAGGTTTATCAAACATACACTATGGCTTTAAATTTGGCAGGTTGATCAATTTTGGGCCAAATAATAATCCAAATAAACATAATGTTGGATAGGTAGAAAACCTACTAGATTATACCGAAAATTGAGAATTCAATTTTTTTATTTTTACTTATATCAGCTATAGTTTAGGCAAATTTAAAAACTAAAAAGCACTTTACTGAAGTAAATTTATGAGCTAACTGTTATTTGTTATTTCAACGGTTCAGAAACAGTGAGTCATCTTCAAACAATTTTTTTTATTGAAACCTATTTTCTGTGTAGCTTTAAATGGGATTTTTTTTCTTCTGATTTCAATGATATAACACACACAGGGAATTATATAGGCTGTAATATTTTGAACGTAATTAGTTAAAAAATATGCATATTTTGTCTTTAAAGAAAGAAAGAAATGAAAAATACAAAATCATTTTGTGAAATACATAATTCAATTCTTCTACAGTGTGTTTCACTTTTCATGGGGACACCTAAATAACTTTTTTATTTTGAAAGCAATCAATATAAAATTTTTATCAGTTATGTAGGCCACGACAATGCATCTTTTCATATGAATAGAGTTTTTATAAAGTCAAAATCTAGCCAACTACGATTAAAATAAAAAGTAGCGTTTCAAGTCGGGTCATAGTAGCGATTAAGATAGAGCAAAAAAGTATTAAGAAAAGTTATTACAAATCACTCAAGAACTCCAAATACCAAATTTCTCTGAAAAATTTGTAATTTTACATTTTTCTCCATTTTTATGCCATCAGCAGATGATAATTTGTTATTGCAATAATAAGAGTGCCATGAAACAAGAAAACGATTCGCAAATTTTATTCAGTATTAAAGAACAAAATATAGCAACAATTTAACGAACAATATTTTAAATAGGATCTTTTTCAACTAGATCACCTTGAAGACGGATACATTTTTCCAACCGTCTTTTGTGATTCAGTACAACTCGTCGTAGTATTTCTGGGGAAATTTCTCGGCAGGCTTGTCGGATTCTCTGACACAGTTCCTGTATGTTTTGAGGTCTTGATGCATACACAACATTTCTAATAGTTCCCCAAAGGAAAAAGTCAAGTGGTGTAATGTCAGTCGATCTAGGAGCCCACTCTATTAACGGGCTATTACGACCTATCCATCTTAACGGAAAGTTCTCGTCTAACCATGCTCGCACTATTCTTGCGTTATGAACCGGGGATCCATCTAGCTGGAAGTACAAATCTCGCCTCTCATCCAGTGGTAAATCATCAAGCACATCCATTAATTCAGTATTTAAAAAATGTAAAAACCTTTCTGCATTTAGCGTGTCAAAAAAGAAAAACGGGCCAATGATTCGTGCATTTAAAATTCCGCACCACACATTAATTTTCTGTGAATATTGTCTTTTACAGTTGATGACCCAGTTTGGGTTTTCTGTTGCCCAGTATCTACAGTTCTGGGACGAAACTACACCGTTAGTAGTAAATGTAGCTTCATCACTAAACATAATTACCTTGAGCCCATAGACAATACTCCATTCTTCTATGGAGATCTCCATCTTCAAGAGTGTGTAAATATTTTGGCTTATACGGTTTCAATTTGTGACGACGGAAACATCTCCAAATTTTAGAGTAAGAGATATTTAAATTTCTAGCCATATCTCGTAAACTCGTGTGAGGATTATTACGATACGCTGCTAATATTACTGCATCTAAATGGTGTTCTCGATTGTTCAATCCTCGTGGACGTGGTTTAGTAACATTTCCAGTAGTGTTAAAAATATTATTCAAGTATGCAACAGTTCGATGACGGATGGGTGGACGTTCAGGGTGCCTCGCGTTAAACTCTCTAGCCGCCTCTCGGGTAGAACGTACATTGTCACCAACAATTCGAATAATTTCTACTTTTTCAGCAATACTTAAATGTCTATCGGCCATTGCTTAGCAAAGTTCGATAGTTGCAACTGAAGTAAACTGTTTAGTGAATTGACGTTTGATGTTTGACGTTTGAACTGATGAATCGTTTTCTTGTTTCATGGCACTCTTATTATTGCAATAACAAATTATCATCTGCTGATGGCATAAAAATGGAGAAAAATGTAAAATTACAAATTTTTCAGAGAAATTTGGTATTTGGAGTTCTTGAGTGATTTGTAATAACTTTTCTTAATACTTTTTTGCTCTATCTTAATCGCTACTATGACCCGACTTGAAACGCTACTTTTTATTTTAATCTTAGTTGGCTAGATTTTGACTTTATAAAAACTCTATTCATATGAAAAGATGCATTGTCGTGGCCTACATAACTGATAAAAATTTTATATTGATTGCTTTCAAAATAAAAAAGTTATTTAGGTGTCCCCATGAAAAGTGAAACACACAGGCTTTGAATTGCACAACTTTTGTTAAGTTATTCTCTATATTACTATATACTCCTAGTAGCTAATATAAAAAAGATCTGAAACAAGATAGGATATGATATTACTTGTAAATTCAAATTTTATCTTTTTATGATCGAGATAAATCAAAATCGGCAAAAAGTTTTTGCATGGGTTTTTCGCTCCTTCCGAACAAATTTCAGCACAAATGAAAAATTGTTAGTGTTGAGTCGCAGCTTGCTCTATTTACCCACCTCGGTTCGTTAAGATTTATTGGATACAACAACCGTTCCTTATAAATCCAGTTGGATCAATTTCAATTTAAAACTGTTATATGTTTTAAAACTCAAACGACATAATCAATTGTTGATCAGTTTTGATAGATTCCTCGTAAACCGTGTATTACATGACATGACGTTGGATCAAACTTAATTTTACCAAGAATTATAGAAATTCTGTCCATTCATTAAATTTAACAATGCATATTTACAAACAGAAACACGTATGTACAACCAACCAACCTACGAAATTCAGTTTGTGGTTAACAATATTACAGGTTGTATTGCGAAGTTCTTCACTGGATCTCTTGGTGCAGAAGTAGAACACTAAACACTTTAACCCACTAAACACCAAAAAAGTTTTAACTAAAACACCAACGTGTTTCAACAGCTATGCTGTCATTATCAAGGCGATAATAAAACTCAGTTTTAACAGCAGCATTGCTGTTGAAACGCGTTGGTGTTTTAGTTAAAACGTTTTTGGTGTTTAGTGGGTTAAAGTGTTTAGTGTTCTACAGGTTGTATTAATAAATAGAATATTTGCATTTATTCAACCTTCTTATACTCTTGACAAAACAGTCATGTACGCCATCTGTGTGGATAGAAGAAGACTAAAAAGTCATAGATGTCATTTAGTAGGCACGAACAGTTTTTATGATTTAACTACTATAAAAAGTGTAAAATAACTTTATTTTATAATATAAATTCGATTGTCAACAATTGGTCAAACTAACTAGACCACAAGTTATTTTTCAAATGGCTCGTATTTCAACAAAATTTTTCCTATAAGTAGCTATACCTCTAAACAAAAAAAAAAAGTGGCGTATCAAAAAGAGTTCACCTTGTCTTTATTTCTTTGACCATGTCTGTATTTTAACGATTACATCTGTGAAAATATAACTGTTCTAGTCGTCAAAAATATTTCGATAATCCCAATTTTTTAAACTAAACAATACGTTATTTTAGTGCTTGACTGTAATCAAAAATATTACACGAGTTCTTTTATTTATAAGTGCACTGAAGTGCTATATTTGTGATAGATGTCACATGACATCACAATTTATTTTCCATGTGTTTCGCCTTTGCAGAAAAAACGATTATTAATATTACTAGATGATAACTATTATTCTATTCAAGCTTCACATTTAGTAAAATAAATAACTAAATCCTAAAACAAATCCAGTGCTTTAATAAGCATGGAGGCAAGATTAAACACAATGGAAATGTACGTACGAGGTGTAGAAATATTGTTAGCAACAGTTTATCATTGCTTTCTGTCAGATTACATTATTAAAACCCATAGACATCATTTCTAAGAACCATTTAAAAGATGTTTAAGATATTATCAAATTCGTAGGTACTTGTTTAGTTTAGTTTTAGACTTATTGCACTTCATACACTGATCGCATCTCTGCCAGTATATAATGAAATAAGATAGGAATACAGTCAATCCATGAAAGTGCAATAAACGCTCATATAATGTATATTAACAATTAAAACTCTTTGCACCAGTAAGACACCACAAATTAGCAATAAATAATTAAAACAGTTTAGCAACTGTAAAAAACGTACGAATACAATTATTATGATTTAAAACATTTAACAAAAAAAAATTAAATAGTTTGAGATTTACTTACTTGAGAGTTAATTACTTGTTAGTTGACATTCTCTTGATGCAAACGTTAACAAAATAAAGTTGAATGAAACTTTTAATAGAAATTTTTAACTCTACTGAAAGCAAACATAAGTGTAGCGTTGCCAGCTTCAACAAAGTCTTTTTATACCTTTAAACTACACATTCAGATAAATTTGTAAGGAACATAAAAGGATAAAAAGTATATTTTTCTTAATTTTGATAGCAGTTGAATGTTTAGTAATACTTTAAGTTTGCTTTGAATTGATTTTTGCAAGCTCTTATATACACTTACGTTGTATAGTACAATCAGCAAAGTGAATGTTTGTTAAATTATTGCAATTTCTTATTTAGCAAAGTGTATTGCCCAAAGCTACGATAGTCACATATGTAGTAATAGCATTATTTTTACATTACCTCATAATTTACATAAAAATGTAATCTTTTTCTAGTGCACCAAATTTGCAAACGGCTTCGCAATTGGATCTTTATGCATACCACTTTGTTCCACTCAAGATATCCAAACCATTACCTGTCATTCGTTTCAATCAACGAAAGAAGCGGTTTTCAGTGCAGAATGGCACGATACAAAGCTAGTGTTCAAATCAGCAACAAGCTACGTTAACGTGCTGCACTGGTATGATAATGGTGAACTGAAATATCCAAGCGAGAGAGATTTTTTATATACGGTAAAAGCAATTGTAAAGAATAAAATTAATATGAATATATCTCACGATACAGCACAAAAGCTAGCGAGACTGAAGCCCAGTTACCAAGAGATAAATCTTTCCAAGAGACACAGAGAAATGGATAATTTGTGGGTGCTTCTTCAAGATAACGAGTATCTGTTATCGGCATTGTACGCTGAAAGGGATATCTTCCCACAATTACTAGGAACTTGTGGAACTTATTTCGCCGTAGAATTCGTAGAACCAATAGAAAGTTCACCGACAACATTTCTTTCGATCAGCGATAATAGAAAGGAATGGGGTAGACGACTAAAAATTGCCTTATTAATCTTAGAACTGCTCGATGAATTGGAAACTGGTTTCCATGAACCTTATCATCTCTGCGATATCAAATTAGAACATTTCGGCTTAACCAAAAGCGGCAATAAAGTGAAATTTCTAGACCTAGTTAGTGTATATTCTAAGTCCATTGTAGGAGCTATAATTAGACAAATCGGTGCCTGTCAGAAAGATGAGGATTGCGAATATCTAGATTGCCGAGGAAAATGTGAGAAAAAAACGAGACAATGTAGCACTATTGTAAATAATAACAATTTTCAAATCGTTTGCGAAAAAATATTTTTGGGTTGGAGAATGTCAAACACAATTTTGATACCGGGATTATTGATGTCGCAACATACACCATCTGATTTAGCAGCATTACTTAGACAATGTGCTAATCCAGATATGGAAACGGGAAAACCAAGAATGACACCCAGCGAGGATTTAAGGAAACGCCTTTATAATATTTTGATTGAGATGGAACAGTCTGTAAATGAAGATATTTTTCTAAAATAACCCGAAATTAAGATTAAGTATTTGATAAATATGTACCCGAAAACAGTTTGAAAACACGTCAAATGTTATTTGTATATATTTTTGAATAAATCGCAACTAGAATTGTTTAACTAGTATTATCCCATTATATACCCTTTCAAACGATAGCGCAGGTGTCTAAAACAACGCATGAGATGGTTATGCTTTTAAATTGTTTTTGGATTTTCCAGATTGTCGCATAAGATCAACGCAAAATTTTCGTAATTGCTAAGCAATTATTTAACTAATATAAGACACAACTAATTGCCATTTTATATTTTACGTCCAGTTTGTTATAGATTTTGCCACATATGTATTTTGTTGAAATAAAAACGTACAAAACCAATTGTTTTAAGTTATTTTTCCTTTTCAATTACAGTGAAATACGTTTAACACGAAAACGCTTAAGAAGAAATATCGGTTAACACGAAACAATAAAGCGGTCCCGAAAAGGTACTATGTACAGTAGAGTCCCGATTATACGAGCTGATGTGGACCGACGGTACCTCGGATAAGCAAGAACTCGGAAAACACGGATTTCCATTTGATTGAGAACAATGTATTTTCCAATTTCTATATCTGACCTATTTCTTTACGACATAAATAAATTAATTCTAAACAAAATCAGAAATACTAGAGTAACATGTACTTTTTAGGAAAGTAACATACACAACATAGTAACGCATGTGTATTTATAACTAGGTCCTCCGAGATAGATAACCAGGGGAAGTCCCTATGTTAAACAATGTAATGTAGGAACGTCCCTACAACAACCGTGTCGTGACCGACGACAAGCAGTGGTACCTCGGATAACCGTAACTCGGATAATCGAGACTCCACTGTATTTGCATACATTTTTTTTCTCTTAACACGAAACAAAAATCACTTAACATGAAAAGATATCGTTTCTCGGAATTAACAAAATATGAACAACAGCTGCCACGTCGGCGAGAATTAAAAGGGTTTTGAAATCAAAGCGAACGAGACAATGTTGTTTATGGTTGTTTATCAAAAAAGAACAATACAAAAAATATATCAGATTATTTTTCAAAAAAGTTATAAACGTTTTATTTATTATTTTTAAATTAATTATGTGTTCAATTTCAGTAACTTTTTGTTAACATTTTGATTTTATTGATTTTTGTTAAAGGCATGCATAGATATCTATGTAAATAAAATGTACTAAACGAAATTTTGTTGAGTATATATACACTTTTGTAATATCCTTTAACACGAAAAAATATTTCGATCCCGTCAGTTTCGTGTTAAACGTATTTCACTGTATTTTATTAAAAATATTGCAATCTGTGCTAACTTCAATACAATTGTTTTCGCGATAAGCTTAAATTCTTACATAAATCTACAAACATACATTTTATTGTATCTACTGATAAATAAATAGTGTGAAACAACATCTACCTACCTCGAGCTCCAGTTACTTCATGTGTCTGTTTCTACGCACTACTTAAATTTAAGCTAAAATATATAAACGGTAGAAACAATCACTAATACTTTTAAAACCGGTACAGGTAAGAACAACAATGATTTGTTTGTGTTTTGACAGTTATTTATCCAGTAATTCTATTATCGTATAACTAAGATTACACTTTTTCGATAGGTATAAATGTAATAGATAGCTAATGACGCTATTCTCACACCTCCTTTCGTGCAATACCCCAACAAGGTAAAATGACGTTTTTGTCAAGTAAGCAAATTTCTTATCATTTTACTTCCACTTTTGATATTGTTTTTGTCAAAACATGTTTTCTACGTTCCGAAATACACGAAACCAAAGATAATTATTATTATTGTGCAATTATTAGGTATATTATGATTAAATAAACGGTTTAGAATGACATAATTTAGGTGAGACGCATCAACTGTGCGACATTTTCGAAGGATTAAAATTATGTTATGACATTTTTGAAGACACAGCTACGCATTCCCGTTTTCATTCATAAAATTACTATCATCATTCTAAATAAAAAAATTCTACATATTAGATTATTTCTAGAAAACATTGTTCTCCGCTTTTTTGTAGAAGTAGCAATTTATTTCAAGTGCCACAGTAATAATTTTTGTACATCTAAACTGATATACTGTGGCTTATATTGCACAGTTTGTACTACGAAAAAAACATACTATTCTGTAATAAAACGCAAAAATATTATAAAAAGTTGCAGTGAACTCATATTACAACATTGATGTATACATACATTCCAGCAATCACGTAAGAAACATGTTACAGTTACATGTTTTTATCAAGTTCAATATCTGAAATACCTCAATCTGTGATTCACTTGTTGATGCAGGCTGTGATGTTTACAATTTAATCCAGACATGATGTTTTTATCAGAACAACATTCGAATTATTGTCCTTAACTGATGCATCATGATCTGGTTTACATCGACACAAATTGTGTTAATAATAAATACACTTAAATCGGTGATTATCTAACTAAAAATAATCACACTTATAAGTATATGTACATATAATAGCGATCATTCACCGAAACTCTGAATTTGCTGCACATCATTTGCACATACAACACATACATTACATACATAGGTGTTGTCACTACAGTAGGTCACTTTAGTGGTTTACGATTTCATAATTACTATAAACGTCGTCATCGATATAGCAATGATTAGCCTCGCGTTTGGTAAGTTATAGGACACTTGACGTAACAAAAACAATCATTCATACAATCTGTAATAATAACCATCAACAACTGTTATTATTGTATTTCAATTACTATGGATTATACTGTAAACTGCAATTTATACCCATTATCATATTTGTTGACCTAATTATTCAAAGCATCCATTTAAAATGGCTCCATATGTATATAACACTATGTTTATTAATTGTACAAGAAGTTACTCTTTAAAAAAATCTGCTAATCTAGAAAATTTATACTATTCAAACTTGACGTCATTTTAAAGCAAAAGTTAATCACAAAATATTATGTGAGTATATAATTATCGTCTCTGTTAATACCAGAAAACGTTTCTTAATAAAACTTACGTAATGAAACCATTACATATTTATATTACTTTAGTAATGAACATAACAAATACAAAATAAATAAAAATCATTAACTTTTGTTTGCAACATTAATACTTTGACCTATTCATAGGTAACCTCTTTAATAGAAAATTATAAATTTCCTGTTATGTATTTACAAAAATGCATTTCCGTAATTACATGGGTCTATAGCAATAGTGGTCAATCCTCCAAGGTGGACGGTGGCATTTTTCTTGGAGAATTGTATCCCGATCGATGTATGTACCATTCACTGTTCGGACGGTGAAATAGTGCTTTACATGTAAAAAAAGCAACATTCATATATGTACATTGTTGGGAAAAATGGTTTCTTTATTATTGTATATTACACACCATCCGTTAGTTTTGTACAAGTTTTCGTTGTCATAGCCTTAATCGTAAAAAAGAGGAGGGTCTCCTAAAGTATTGGACAACTCAGTAATGGTTTCCTTTCTACCCTATCGTTAAAAACTTTGTAACCGTTAAATTTAGATACAGATATTTTTACAGTTTTTGATAAAGACTTTAATAGCCCTTCATGTAGAACCGCACACAGGTTATCGCACTTTTGATTTTTTTTTATGACATACATAATTATGTTCTATAACACGTTTTATCGTTGAAGCATACAAGATCGAAGGGAGTATTCGCGATTCACCCTGTTGAGTGTTATTACCTATAAAACACGTTACATAATGACATTTCAAAGTACGAATTCGTGGCTACGTCACTCGATTCTTAATTAGTGAGTCTTTAATGTCTTACCAAACGTATTTTTGATGCTATTTTTTGCAATTAGTTTTTTAATTTTCTATTTTTGTGAAAACAGACAAATTTGATAATAGGGAAATTTCGTGGGGGTTGGCAATATGCGCACTAGTTTGAGGTAAAATTCAAATACTTAGAATTGGAATTAGATCGAATTGACAAATTAATTTGATATTTTAATTGTTAAAATATTTAAAAATGTGTTCTACAAATTTTTCATGTACTTCACCAGAAATTCGAATTGCTGAAAATGCAGTTACTAATTTAGTTCCGGAGAAGTCGTAAACACTATGGAGGTATGATTACAGTACTAATTGCAAAAATACATTTTCGTTAAAAATTAACGCCATTTTAACACAATACAATACTTTTTTTAGCGTACAAGAAATTCAGCGAGTTTTTACTACTGTCATAAATGTCAAAGCTGTTAGCATTATTTTTAAAATATTTAGTTTTACTGTTATTATTATCAATATAATTAAATATTAATTGTGAGTTTGATAACTACTACATTTAAGGCAATTTTTTCATAAAAATAAAGATGGATAGCAATTTGAAGCAGCTTCCAAAGCAGGTGTCACTCGCACATTGTTGCCATTTAAAAAAGTAGTTAAAAATGACGACTCAGCACCATCAATTTTCATTATCATTTTCTTTCGATTCAGTCTTACGATTGAAAAATTAAAGGAAGGATTGAGGAATTTTAGACGCATACTCTATAGTAATAAAAATAAAATTGCTGTATTTCATTTTTTTCTGCAATAATTGGAATAAAATAATAAACAAATAAAAAGTGCCAAAATTTTAGCTTAGGCGCAATAGGATTATTTTTATTAACTTAAAAAATATGCATACTATTTTATTATATGGCCATTTCGTAACATACTGCGTAATATCTTTCTGTATGCTTTTGTATAATAAATTTTAACTTTACGACTGCCAATAAAAACGAAGCAAATTGTTTGTTTGTGTCATATCCTGATTCATAATAACTACCAAATTTAATGCTGAAAAGCATCATTTGCCTAAATTTAGTTAGGTGCATTCCTATACCAGTTATTCAGTTAATAAATGAGCACGTTGTTGTTTAGCAGGCAACCAACACAACAGCACGGGAAATAATGTTCGTCTGAAATCGCAAAACACTTCTATGGAAAATCATTTAGTTTATTAAAAAAATCAATTTTCTAATTTTATTTTTATATAAATTTACTGATACGTAACGATAACGGTACATATACGTTTTTCTTTAATCGCTTTAAATCAAGTATCATCAATTTAAGGCGAAACTATTAGTTGCTGCATAATCTACATACATAATCTGTTCATGAAATATTTAGTAGATAAAGCGCCGATTTCATAATAAAAGTAAACGATGCATAACAATATAGTTCCCAAACCATAAATTTATCAAAAGTAACCTAATGGAATGTCATGATCACGTGGGTGCCTGGACGCACCGGATTAGAACAAAATGAGAAAGCAAACAAACTCGCAAAAAAGAGAGCGAGAGCATCTTTTTGCGGGATCAGTCATAGCACATTATATTAGAGAAACTAAAAAAACAAGTTGATCAAAGATAAATCAAGCACTGGTTTGATCAACATGGAATGAGACAAGCGAAAACAAGTCTAGGAACCTACAACCAGAACAGATTAAATGAACTCATTACCATGAGAAAAGTCAAACTTCACTTACTGACATGAATCCTATCAAGACACTGTCGGCTCCGAAGGCATATGAAAACAATTGGTCTGCGAGGCGGAAGATTAAACTTCCATACATATTCTTTCTGAGTGCGCAACACACTACGCAATTCAAGGGATACGCACCTAGTATCGTATGAAATATAGAAGAGGGAGACTTGCCTAACATCAAGCCATCCTACATTCTAAATTTTCTGAAGCAGATAGGCTTAGCAAGTCAGGTATATATGAAGTCGAGAAACCTTCAACCACACAGCAAGAAAGAGGGGATGGAATAGCCCTTTAAGGTCGCAGTGCAAATATTACCCCTCAACGCTATACAACCTAATGGGATACATATATTTATATACTTTCAAGCTTCTTCTAATCTCCTAAGAAAGTGAAAAGCAAACACTAAGGACAATATTATAAAATCGGGCCGGCTTTAACACGACCCTCTAATGTTTACTACTGATATTTAAACATTTTTTCTCGGTTGTTCTCATAAGTTGTAGTGTTTTATTGCAGTTACATAAAATTTGTGCTACGGCAATATATACATATATTCAAAATAATTAAAACCAATATAGTAACTGTGGAAGTTGAGGAATTAATTCTAAATTAAAAAATATCATTATACAGGGTGATACAAAAAAGTAAGTCAATTCGTTAACTATATGTTCTTTGGGCTAAAATAATGGGACTTCTTTATGTCACTTTTTATTTGAATGCCTTTCTTTAATATAGAAGGGGTCAAATTTAACTTTTTAAACAGTATATTTATTAATATCTTGGATATGTTTACCTCAGCCCTCCTTTTGTATGATTTTTAACAAAAACCCTCAAAGACCTGATAGAAAATTAAGAGATGTGGTACTCCTTGACTCGATATTTTTTGTGACAAACACCTATGGATTTGATACCCATTTTTTATAATAGACTGATGATTTATCTAACTTTTTTTCGTCTTATAAAATTTTTAAATCCAGTATGTCCTGGTTGGGTATCAAGACACCGTAATCAGCGGTAACTCTGCAACTCTGTTTTCTTTGCCTAGGTTGTTTAGTTTGCTAAGGCACTCCAAGACTAATTTCGATAATGTTAGAACTCAGCGCCATTATGGCTGCTTGACTATCGAAGAAAATTGCAACTCCTTTGCTTTCGATAGTTCCTGTCCTCTTTCAGTTGAGCACATCTTCCAATTGCACTGATCTCCGCTTGGAAAATACGCTAAGGTATGGCTTTGGGTAGTTGGTTCTTGACCCGAACCATCCACATACCATTTGATGGTGTTCGCTTTTAGGGAGTAAGTGGAGGATTCTCCCATACTCTCTAGATATATTTCCTAACCATTATTTTATCGTTCAGTAAACTTAGAACTGGGGAGAATCTCGTTTGAGATGTTCAAGCTCATTGGTACAGTTTCGCTCCTTCCAGTGCCCGCCTTGATCAGTCTGCGCAATGTGTATAGGGGTGTAAGGACCTCTACGGCCATGGTGTAGTGAAAGGTTGGTGAAAGTTATGGTTTTGCTCACAGAGAATTCTCTCAAACTTGCCTTTTGCTATTATAAATTAATAAAACTAAAAGTAAGTTAGTTTTATTATCGCCTTGATAATGACAGCATTGCTGTTGAAACGCGTCGGTGTTTTAGTTAAAACTTTTTTGGTGTTTAGTGGGTTAAAGAGTTTAGCGTTCTACTTCTGCACTAAGAGATCCAGTGAAGAACTATTATCACTGTGTTTTGGACGTATCCTATACAGTGTACACCAAAAGCCGTCAGCCTGTTGAGCAGTTCATCTGGCACTGCCAGGCTCCATATCAAAGGCGAGACGGCGAATAAAATTTTTAAAAAAATCGTAACATGAGTCAAATAAGTAAAAATATCTTTAAGGAAGCATCAAAGCAAAATTTTAGAAACGTACAACAAATAAATGTCAAATCCATAGGTGTTTGTCAGTAAAAACTGGGGAGTTAAAGGGTATCACATTCCCTATTTTTTGTTAGTTCTTTAAGTTTTTTGCTAAAAAGACAGAAGGTATGCTTAGATAAGTGTGAAAATCTGTACCAAATTTGAAAGATATCTCCATTTAAAATATTTAAGTCATTCAAATAAACCCACCAAATAAGAATAATGTCTATGAATACTACATAAATATACAATAGATATTTCAGTATTGCAACTTTAGACATTGTGCAAGCGAGACCACGATATATTTTTCATACTAAACTATGTACCACCAAGAAATGGACATATAACTATAAAATATGTAAAAATTATTATTATTATCATCTGAGGATGATTTATAGTAAATATTTTGTTGTCCATTACTGTATATATCAAACACCAAATTATTCTTTCAATGTTTATTTATGAAAAAGTTATATAAAAAAAACGCAATTATATTTAGCAAGATTACCTTAATATTTTAGATATTACACAATCTTATTTAGTCAACAGACCACATACACAATTTCTAAACAAAAATATTGATGGATAGTGAATCAGGAGAAGAGTAGACATTTGTATACATAAAAAAAAACAATCAGCACTATTACAATTACACACTTAAAAGTAGGTCATGTATGTATACACTTTACTAAAACTAGTTCGTGTAAATATAAATATTAAATGCGTAAAATTACATCAAGATATCTTTTCTTTGGCTAGAGAATTCAATTTATTTACCACTAAACTTAAATCTGCATTTTTTGAGATTTTTAAGTAGGTATTCCCCCGAATATTGTGGAAATCTAACCAACCCGGTACTTCCTTCGAGATCGTTCTCAAGTGATTTTCCATTTCATCTTTCGTCAGAAATGCACTAAAACTATTATTTAATTTGTCTAAAACCACATCCAAATGCAGTACATTTTTTCTTTCAGCTACAAATAAGTTCCTACTTAATCTAGCAATCTCTGGTAATCGTCCATATAATTGTGCTTCCTTTTCTTTCACTGTCGACCTAGTCATTGATTGTAATGCTTTGGCAGCTTGCTTCTGCCTAACTTTTTCCAACAAGCACTTTGGAATACCTTTGAATAAAGAAGCGGGTTTGGAAGAGATAGTTTCTGTAGCGACATCGTTGGTTTTAACATCTTTTAATCTCGCTAAAGCTTCTTCCATGCGTGTATTACAATTGAATAAAGACTTAGCTTTCTCTAATACTTCTTTCCCCGTCGTAAGTTTCTGTTCTTCTGGTGCTTGTGGTAGAGATGTTTCTTCAACATCAGGTACACTCTCTAGATTAAACTCAGGATGCCATCTTTTCAATTTATCTTTTGGGATATTCATAGGCGGTTCTAAAGACAACAAAAATTCATTATGATAAACTATAGTTTTTTCAAGAAGAATATTATGGAAATTCCTTTTCCTCTCCAATAAAACCTCAGCAGACATGATTTTTTGACTGATTTTCGGTTCTATAACTAATTCCCATTGCTCATGGCGAACGCCCACTCCATAAACTCGAAGCTTCTCTTGTTTAAAAATAAATGCATCAGGATACAGAAATTTAATTTGAGCTAAATGTTTTTCGTAGAGATTTCGTTTAAGTAACTCCTCAACGCCTGGTTTTAATTTCCTAAAAGTAACGGTTTCGTTGCGATTGAACATGATCTGCACAATTGTATCAATATCCTTGAAGAATTCCAGTAAACGCCGATATTTGAAAGGCAGAGTGAGTGATGTTTGTGGAAGTTCCAACACTTGAGACTTTAGTGGTGAAACAGACAGTGCCACAGCGTTCTTTGTTGGACTTAGTAAATTTAATAAATTTTTCTTGGCAGTAGTATCCTTTCTTGGGCTAAGGTATCCTTTTTCAGGGGACTGTGTTTTCGTAGGGCTGTACATAAAAATAAACATTAGCTTTGATATTGTAGTTCTAAAATTTTGTTTATAACAGAATTTTGTGGAACCTTTCGGCAAAAACTCATACAACACAAATAGTAAAGACCAGATGAATAAATAAATAAAAAAATTGCAATTTTAAAGTGGATACTATCAGTTGTAATTAAAAAAATACATAATTATGTGATACAAAAAAAAGTACCTTTCTACAGGTCAGAATATTGCTTTTGCATAATTAAAACTATTTTTGCTAAATTGAGATATTTTCATCAAAAAATAATCAATACAAACTACAAATTAAAAGATAGATTTAAAAAACAAGAAAAAAAATCAATCCTATTCATAAAAAAAAAAATTTGCTTAAACATAATAAATAAACCTCTTAATATTTCGCTCTAAGTTCTTATAAACATATACAGATACGTTACTTACCTTAATGCAACTTCAAGTTCAAGCGTTTTAAAACTTTTCAAATTTGGAGATTCTTTAAATGTACTGGTTTTACTTTCAGCAGCTTCTAACTTATTCTCTAGTTGTTTAAACTTGCTAATCGAAGCCTTCAACTCAGCTAATCTTGAACTGCGAGACATTTTCTGTTTGAGCTCATTAAACGACAGCTCCCTAGCTGTAGGCTTTACTTTATCGAGTGCATTTATACGTTTAATTGGAGTGGATGGTGGAGTAATATGTACTGGCTCCTTTTTTACCTCATTTACAGGTGTTACGTCAAGGATATCCACCTCAGTTGTTGGAGTAACATCCTGTGGAGTAGACCCTTTAGCAGTGACATTATTTAAAAGGGTTTGTAAATCTCTTTGATTAGGAATCTCTTTAATTTTTTTAATTCTCCCTTGTCTTGGTTTCTTGGCCATGGATGGACGATTAGTCTTATTATTATCAACAGGCAGTACAATTTGAGAAAGCTTAGGCGTGGTAATCGTCGTTCTACAATCTCTAGTTACCTCTGGAGGTATAATATTCTTTGCAAGATGTTCTACGCTATCGTTATCCAAAACTAACACCTTCTTTGCACTGTTACACTTTAAATCATCACTGGCAACACGTTTACGAGCACTAAAATAATTAATAACAGAAGGTTGCGACATTTTAGGAACAAACAAAAAAGATTTAAAGGTCCACAGAACTTCCACGCATAAACCGTTAATTTCCCTCCATTTAAATCGTTTGAAATTAAACAAGCAGTGCTGCCAATCTACGTCATGTAAACAAAATAAATCTAATTTCAAATGCAATTAAGGGTAAGTTGGATCGATTCCTGTTTACATTCCCACTAAACATTCACGCGGAATACCCCTAAATTCTAAACTATCAAAGTATTTTTTCTAAATACATATTTTGACAGTAAATTATTTCTACCAAAGTATATCGAATGGTATAGTTGCTAATTTCAAGTGAAATTAATCAGAGGTCAGTGGTGGAGACGCAGTGTGCATCTTGGATCCTGATAGTGTTTAGTTTTTGTGTCTTGATTCGGCAGCCATAATCAAACAAAAGTGTATCCAATGAAATGATAGACACTTGACATTTCGTTTTAAGTTACTAAACATATAAAAACTATCTCAAATGAGCTCCAAATTAGACGTAAATAGGAGGGTTTTAGCCATTCAAGCTAAAAAAGAAGAGACACAAGCCTGGCAAAAAGAAAGGGAAGAACGACGAGTTAAATGGTCAGGGGGAGGAAACCGCAATAATTCCCGTCTCGAGCCTTCGCATAGTTCCAGCAATGAAACCATTGCGGAGCCGGACGAGCCTTATACAAGCGAAGAAGAAGAACAGGAAGATAGCAGCGATTACCGAAAAGGTGGTTACCATCCCGTCAAAATAGGTGATCTCTTCTTAGGCCGCTACCATGTGACGAGAAAACTAGGTTGGGGTCACTTTTCCACTGTCTGGTTGTGTTGGGATTTGGACGAAAAACGGTTCGTAGCGCTTAAAATTGTTAAATCTGCCCAGCATTTCAAAGAAACTGCCCTTGATGAAATTAGAATTTTAAAATCTGTTCGAGATTCAGATCCATCCGATCCAAAGCGAAACAAAACAGTTCAACTTTTAAATGATTTCAAAATAAGTGGTGTTAACGGAGTACATGTGTGCATGGTATTCGAAGTTCTAGGTCATAACCTATTGAAATTAATTATCAAATCAAACTATCGTGGCATTCCACGTATTAATGTTCGTACTATCATCAGGCAGGTACTGGAGGGGCTGGATTATTTGCATTCGAAATGTAAAATCATCCATACAGATATTAAACCTGAAAATGTCTTGGTTTGTGTTAGTGAAGAATATATTCGTCGTTTAGCGTGCGAGGCAGCTGAAATGCATCAACTTGGGATTAAATTGCCAACGTCGTTAGTTAGTACAGCTCCAGTACAAGATATTCAGGGATCAACAAAAATGAGTAAGAATAAAAAAAAGAAATTAAAGAAAAAAGCAAAAAGACAAAATGAATTGTTGAAAAGACAAATGGAACAAATTATAGAATTAGAAGAACAGAAGAAAGTAAAAGAAAACGGTGATGTGAATGGTGATAATAAGTCCGATTGTAATGGTACGAGTTTAAGTCCTGATATTACTCCAGATGGAACTGAAGATAAACTGCCAAACGGATGTGTTGATGAATTAGCCGGAGGTGAAAATCGAGCCTCGACTATTATTGAGGGATCCGGGGAAGCAATTTCGCATATGTCAGAAGATGATAGTCCTTCAATTACCTCGAAAAGTGAAAAAATTGAATTGGATCCTGCATTTGTAGAATGTGAATTTGATGTGAAGATAGCCGATTTGGGTAATGCTTGCTGGGTAGATAAACATTTTACCGAAGATATCCAAACTCGACAGTATCGTTCACTGGAAGTGTTATTAGGAGCTGGTTATGGTACGTCAGCAGATATTTGGAGTACTGCTTGTATGGCATTCGAATTAGCGACCGGTGATTACCTATTTGAACCTCATTCCGGAGAGGACTATAGTAGAGATGAAGACCATTTAGCCCATATTATAGAATTATTAGGAGAAATACCTCGTAGGATTACTGCGCAAGGCAAGAATTCCAGGCTGTTTTTCACCAAGAAGTCCGAACTACGTCATATCACAGGGTTGAAACCGTGGTGTCTTGAAGACGTTCTAGCGGAGAAGTACGAGTGGAGTCGGAAAGATGCCGAAGAATTTGCTGGCTTTTGAAACCAATGCTTGACTTTGATCCTAACTTACGTGCGACAGCAGCGCAGTGTCTCCAACATCCCTGGCTCAATAATTGAGCGATACGTCGTGTTGTACTACTACTCTCTCTAGATGACTTAAAATTCTTCATTTACAGGACATTATATACATATATATTTATTTTTATTGAAATCACGAGAAGAAAATACCAATTCAGTCCACTCAGTTGTAAATGTAAATTATTTTATCTCTATTTAACGATCTGGTTCTGCAGGGCCTTTTGTTATATCATTTGTACATAGATTAATATAGAAAATTTGTGATGTATGTGTTTACATAGACAATATTAATGTACACCTTGGCTGTTTATTCTTTGATTTGCTTTTAATTTAGTTGCCATTCACTATCAATTACATCCGTGATTTTAACTGAATTAAGACAATATATTTATTTAGTTTAGCGTACGCCAAGGATTGACTGTAGAAGAATCTATACCGACATTTAGTACAGAACTGCTGTAGCATTTAATCAGCTCAACAGTTCCCAACTAGTTGAAAGCACCAATATTTGTATTACTTATACCATTGAATGGAAATTATACATTGTACATTAAATATAAATGCTAAGTACATTATAATACATATATTTGTGTTTTTTTCTCAAGGATATATATACAAAAATATGGTGATAGCTACAGCTCATCTAATAGAGATTACTTAATTTTATTTCGCATAAACATTTACAACTACTATTTTTTATTTTGTGCGCACTTATTTTTGTTTTTTAAATTTAGACCGAATTTTTCAACAAAAAAAAAAAAAGAGGTAATACTATAGGTGTAGCGATCTATAGAAGCGTTGATACATGTGTGAATAGTATTTTTGTAAAATTAGATCTATCAAGTTGTTTTTTAGGATACCACATTTATAAAAATTATATAGGAATTGGATATTTACAATACTAAAAGAAAATAAATCTGTGTCAAAACAATTATTTTAGTACGCTTTCTATTTCTTTTAGATTCATTTAAAAGACGTCATTTTTTTCGCGCTAGTTAATGAACTTGTGGGTAAACCGCTTCCTCCTAGCAGTTCTGTTTAATTCAATTATTTATCATTTATGCGTATATAAAAAATTCTGGTTAACTTCCTAATAAGTTTATTTCAAAATCGTATAATTAAAATTAATTGTAGGTTTGTGAAATGATCTATGTAAAAAAGCGCAAGTCGATGATAAGAATGTTGAACTACTGTGGCCGAAGAGCATTAACAACTAATAATTCGGACACCTTTAATTTTTTTATAAAAAAAATATACCTATCATATCTTTATATTTTTTGTCTTAAAACAGTCTCATAATTAATTCAGTTTTTACTAGGAGTAGTCGACAGATTATGTATGTACCATTTCCAAGGACAAGTTAAAATTAGGGATTTATAATTTCGTTCAATCACCAAAGCTTTTGTGTAATTGCATAACCAAACATCAAATATACGTCAGAAGAATGATCACAGATATCCACGGGATGTTTTTTCAAATTTAAAAAGATAACTAATATATATTATTTGTTTGTACTACCAATAAATTAATTTTATTGATATTGTACATTCCACCATATACTCCTACTGAGATAGTATTTTTTTACATATAAAAGAATACTAATATTTTTCAGCAAATACTTGTTTATTCGAATTCTTATTTTATAGATTTGTGAAGCAATTAAAATAAAAAGCAAATTTACTATTTTATTCCTTAAGCTTTCTTAACAATTTATGATTTCATCAGAATACACGTTGCTATCGCCACCATACCTCATTTTCTTGTGCCTAAACTGGCATTAGAATCATTAACAAATTACACTCATCTTTCATAAAAAAAATTCCAAACGTTTCATTATTATATCAAGTTTGAGTTAGGTTTTTTTTTTCACAGTTTTGGTTGTTATCCAAGCTAAAATTGAAGTTATTGTTTTTTCTTCTATTTTAATATGTCTTGTCTCGTTTGATTTATTGAACTCGCCCTTTTTAATAATATGGGAACAAAACACAACTAAAGGGAAATAATATAAAGACTATTTTTTATAGTAAATATACTCATCGGGGCTATTAGTTGTTGGGGCTCGTATATAGGCCAAATAACGACGCACATCAAGCCAATAAAGAATTATAAGAGGTTTAAATATGCCTCAAATATTGCTTAGTAAATGCTTCTCGAATTTTTGTAAGATATTTTACGTTCCTAATGTTAATTTATTGTGATGCAATTAAAGAAAAAAATATAGTATCATTTCTTAATGTACGGCTAGTTTAGATATCAATAAAATATTTTGGGGCAACTGGTTCCAAATTATTACCTCTTTATTCAAAAGGATTCTCTAACAATAAAACAATGTATGCCTCCTGTCTCCGATATAAAATTATAAGGCCAATATATTTTTAATTAATATCTACATGCAATAATAACGTGAATCCGTCCAGAATTTCAAATATGTACACGTATATTAATCAATAGTACCTCTCTTGTGTTGTGGTAATCTTAATCCAATTAATTAGCTTCAATATAAACACGAGATAAGATAAAAATACAATAATATTTTAATACGGTGGCACAAACCATATTGGCAAGCGAAAAAATAATAGAACTATATTAAATAAAAATAAAACAAGCCTTAAATACGAATTTTATGAAATAATTGTGTAGTAACATTTTCGTTGATACACCTCTGTAAAACTTCTTTACTCACAACAACACAAAAATTACTCTTTACAAAAACATATTTTATTTCTCGCTTCTCATAAATATATAATCTCTTGTCGATGCTCTTAAATGTGCATACAAAATTACAACTTGAACGTCATTGGTAAAAAGTTTCAAAAATGGAAAATATCTGAAGTTTATAAGTATATTGAAATAAAATGTTACAATAAACGAAAATTAGCGACAATATATATGATTTGAAGTCTGAAATATACAGAACCTTTCAAAAAGTTAAAACTTATAAAGTAATTTTTTGCACTGCACTATTTGCACATTCTGTATAATTTTACATTATAAAAATTGTGCTCTATACAGGATAATCTAAATGAAGTATGGATCATTGGCAACTTTCTTTTGAAGCTATGTACATACATCATCGATGAAATTAGGAAAGTGTGTAGTAATATTTTTTTGCCAATTACAAAATGGTAAAATAAAAAAAGCAACACTCCGTTTATTACCATTTTTTGTGAAAGATATAGCAATTTAATATAAAATGGGTTACTGGCTACTGTGCAATCATGATCAAAAATAACAAACTTATAAGGACGTAAATTACTGCGAAACTAATTTAGGTTGTTATGTAACGAAACGACAATGTTTAATAAAATTGTAAAACATAAAAAGCAACACTTTTAGATATCGGAATTTAATTATAAAACACCAACAAAATAAGAACGTATTTGTTTCAGCCGCTAATTGTACTTCAGGAGATGTTTGAACACCCTTCCTTAATTTAGGTCATTATAACTCCGCTATTTTTGGTACTATTGAAAAGTTTACCGTATCCGATTGTATCCTAAATTTCAATATCTCATTAAAAAATACAATATACAGGGTGTTACATTAAAAAATTCTTGATACATAGGGTGTTTCTTAATATATGCGCAGGACTTCAGGATGTGATAGCTTGTCAAAAAATTTGGAAAAAAGTTTCTATCAACTTACCCTCTAAAATGCACCATTTTCGAGATACAGGGTGTTGAAATTTAATTAAAAAATTCGTTTTTTGGAAATATCTCCGGGACGGTTTATTGTAAAGAAAACAGCTTTTGTAGCCATTTTCTACTTATAATAAGCTAAATTGTGTACGAGAAAAAAAAATTTTAAGTCATAATTGGTGAAGATTTTGAAGGAGGATTGGTTGTTTTTCTCCCCAACTTCTACGCCACTGGAAAAAATACGGTTTTGAGACGCCCATTTGAACCGCCAAAAAAGGTACTGGTGGTCATGAGCTCTAAAGTTGACCGTTTTCGAGAAAAATCAACTTTTATGTTGTTAACGTTTGCTTTTCTTAATTATTCTAATGTTTTAGTAAAATAAAACTTTTATTTCAAAAAAATTACCATGTTTTTCAACATAAAAGTTGATATTATGCATATATTATGAAACACCCTATATAATATAAAGGCGAAGGTGACGATTGTCACTTTAATGATAACTTCAATCATATCAATACTAAAATATTGTATTGACTATGGGCATTACTTAATAACTATAACCTCGGGCAGCTAAAAACTGTCGAAATCAGATTTTAGTTTATTAATGCTTTCCCCGTCGGTCATATTATCTTCAGGATTTTCCACAATCCATTCTCCAATGTATGAGTCAGACTCTATAGAGTTAGATAATCGAAAACACCCAATTTATCAATCATCGGTTCTGTTTGCTGTTGGTTTAACAAATAGCGGACTATCGATGAACTTGTACTGAGGAAGTCTATTTCATATAAACCTATTTAAAATTTTGACTTGAAAATAAATCTTAAACTGGATAGCAACACGTTTCTAGAATTTCGATTTTTAGGAAATAAAAAGTAGATAAATATGATCACATACTCCTTTATATGTAAGGAGAATGTTACTGTTTAACTTCTAGATATGCAACCATCATAACTATTACGCTTATTTAGTTGGGTAAGTTCCAATAAAATAGAAAGCTGAGTATTTTCGGAAATATTAATTTTGTATGATGTTATATAATTCACTTCAGTATTTTTTCTCTTAACTCTCCGCCCTCGTAGTTTGTGCAGTCCTTTGCAGCCATTTGTTTCGTACTAGCATGCTTTAGCTTTTATATGACTTCAAAAATATTTCATTGTTATGTGAAATCATGATATGAGAGTGTGTCAATTAATTGTTGAAATAAAACCGAAAAAAATGTTGAACTATATAGAATGACCGAAACATGAGACGTAGGAAAATGGAATCGAATTAAAGCATGTGTATCGCGATGTACTTAGACATTTTTTGTGTACCACAATGGTGATTGTACTATCTGGTTCTAAAATAACTAGCTTACAACAATCCTCCTTTAACGACTGGGTCTGATACGGTTATTGTGCAGCAGACTGAGAAAATGCAGTCACTTGAATTCAAAGACATAGTTAGTCAAAGACACAGAATAATCAAAGAGTACAAGCAGTATTTGCGAATAGCTCTTTCTTCCGAACACATCCGGTATTTCATTAATAAATTGTATCAAAAAGTATTAACACCAAGTCTGAAGTATTACTTTCCATTCAAACTTTGCCACCCCCGTTTATATTTCTTAGATTGAATTAAAAAAAGAACGCCGAAAACATGTTTCATTCGCATTTATTTTACAGCTACAGTTGCAGCGTTAGTCAGACAAGCAATACAGTTTAAGAAGACGCTGTGACTAGCACCCATTACCAAACAAAAACATTCATTGTGTTAAAGAGCATTAATACCAAGTTTCGACATTAAAAAGATTATTTCCCATACAAACTTTACCACCCCCCTAAGGGATTGCATTTCGAAAAAGCCTACAATATGCAATCAACTCCTATTCATTTCTATCCTTTTTGATTTGAGCTTTTAGTGTTTTTATATTGGTAAAATTCCATAAACTTCTAATGCTGCTGCTAATGAATAGCCACCGTGAGAGTTGCAGTAGTGGATTATATTAACCTTTGGACGTATAGGCAGAAAAATAATGTTTAGGTATGTATTTTCGTTATCATAAAATTGTGTTGAAAATTGCGTGCGAACCTGTTCGCGGAATTTTTGCCTCTATTGCGTTGAGTAAAAAATTCATAACTTTGATATTTTGGATGATCAAATCATACTCTTTCTTTTAGTGATATAAATTTAATTCAACTCTCACCACAGAGGAGAGGTGAATTTTTCCATGCGTACTTCAATGCCTGTAACTTTGCTCATAATTAACTTTAGTAGAGAAATACTCTACATTTAAGTTATTCTTGTTGATGATCAATTTGTGGCGAAAGAAATCATTTTTCATCTTCTATTTGTAAAACAAGCGATTTTTTTACCTGTATGTAGACATTCGTCCGTATGTGTAGATATATAGCCTAATATATCTATGTCTGGTAATGAATGAATTTTTTTCTACTCCCATATTTTAATTGTATTATTAGATATGCTGAATCTGTACTTTAATGATGCCATTACGATACAGATTTTCATTGCGATACAAGTTTATTCCAATAGGAATACAGACTTTTCATTACGATACAAGTTTATATCCAATAGGAATGCGGCATGCGACATTTCAATATTCAATATGGCCGTGACTACAAAAATGAAAGAAATACGTATGTATGGGGTTGTAGTGTATGCAACTCCAATTTAATGGCTATTAAGACACTCGTATTCATTACAATACTCAGCTACGCCTCGTATTGTAATTTTCATACTCGTGTCCGTTCCATTAAATTTTTAGCAAATAAATTCTTGTAGATTGATTAAAACATTTCATATGTTTTAGGGAGCCTAATGAATTGGTGATCTGTGGTTTTATATTTTACAATAAACATTTGAATCTAAACGACTGTGCTTAGATTACACTGTACGGATTCATGGATTTAAACAAAATAAATATTTGAGCATCGCGCTATTATTATTGTTTTCATTATTTTTGCTGATGGACTAATTGACGATAACAACGATAACGATTATAATTCCGATCTAAATTTAACTTTTGACTTCAGTATAATTTAGTCCATTCAGTATACTGGACTTGGGACTTGAGTGTACTATTTTCAACTTATTACAGCAAACCAACATTGAAGAAAATAAGATGAGCGATTTAAAAATTGCTATATTAGGTGCAGGTGTTATTGGCTTGACGACGGGGTTAGAATTGCAGAAAGAAATTAAAAATGCTAATATATCTATCATTGCCGACAAGTTTTTTAAGGATACGACTAGTTACGTCGCTGCTGGAATATTTCGTCCCGGAACCAGTTTTTGCGGACGGACTGTTGACATAACACAGTAGCGTAAACATAACCTTACTTATATAAATGTTTGCAAGTAAATATTTTTAAGGAAATGGATTACTGATTCATATTATTTTTGGGATGAATTAAGACTAACAACAGAGGCTGCAAATGCAGGAGTAACTCAAGTGTCTGGTTACATTTTCTCAAGTACAACTCCAAGTATCACAAGGGTAAGTTCAATATTTCTTAATAATTAATTAGAAATGAATTGCAGTTGTATTTGATCCTAGAATCATTATATTGAAAAACTAGTTCCAATATATAGGGCTGCTACTGAAGAAGAACTACAGCTTTGTCCTGGGAATTGGAAGTATGGAAGTTTCTACACAACAGTTCTTACTGAATGCGGTTTATACCTGCCATGGGCCATGAAACAATTTGCTAAATATGGAGGAAAATTCGTAGATCGTAAATTGGAATCTTTTGCCGATCTATCTTCAGAATACGATTTAATTATCAACTGTACT
The DNA here is from genome assembly GCA_023690525.1 of Holotrichia oblita. NCBI lineage: Eukaryota > Metazoa > Arthropoda > Insecta > Coleoptera > Scarabaeidae > Holotrichia > Holotrichia oblita. The sequence goes on from CM043015.1 coordinate 58,894,389, forward strand.
GGATTAGGCGCTAAATATTTATGTAATGATCATAAAGTTGCACCGATACGTGGCCAAGTTTTTAAGGTAATTTCTTTTTTCTTTTTCTAAACAGAAAGTTTATATAATTTACATTAATCTTTTTACGGAATTCTAATTGATCTTCTCAGTACCTAAATATGAATTAAATTAATTAAGGTAAACATCCTAATAATCATCATAGTCCCTGTTATCGTCAGCGTACCAAGATTTCTTGAAAAATTAAGTATATAAGAGACAAAGTTAGTCTGCTTTAATCCATTTAGCGATATCTAAAACTTCTAGTAAAATATGATTTAAAATGGGTAATCGTTTAAATTTAGTTTAGGGTCTTAAATGTGTCAGTGTCTTAACCGAATTGGTATTACAACTATTGTTAAGACAATTTTAAAGGTAAGTCAGAATCTTTGTACATCTGTTAGTTCTACTTGAGCAATAACTTCAATAAATATGTGTTTAAATTTTTACTGCATGACAAACACAGGTACAAGTGCTTGACGACAAATGAGTCAAGTCTTATTTTTGCATGACGGATATTGATACATACATTCATAGGTATAATAAAAATGAGTTGCAAAGTAAGTGTTTTTAACACTGAACAAATGTATTTTTGAGTAAAGGACTTCATTAACCTATTATTAAAATCAATCATTTAGTTAAATTAACAGAAATATCTTTTTATAATGACTACTACAAAATATAGTCATATCACGGTCATATCTGTCAGTTATTTGAATCGTAACCATGAACATTTTAGAACACATTTCATTATGCACGCGTTGCCTCAGCAACTTGCTAAGCAACCCGTGCGAAATGAAAAATTTACTGACATATCTTGCATATTTGTACACAATTCTATTATTAACGTAGCAGCAGGTAGTTGTATAAAAGTATAGTATGCTACTTGCACGAAATGCTTATTTTGCACTTGTATGAATTGAACTTTCATACTTGTGCAAAATAAGCTTCATTTCGTACTCGTTGCATAATACACTATATCGATTAAATTTATTGCCGCGAGAATGGTCTTAATATGACGAAAACTGGGACAATTACCTTAATGTCATCTTATTTTTACAATAGTTATTTACGAACCAAGTGCGTGAAATCGAGCGCTTTATGGACACAAATTCGCGAAATGTTTCTCGCACGAAGTTTGTACAATATTTTTTGTACGACGAGAACTATAATAATAATACATATTATTAAATACGTTATCGTTTATGACAGGACACACTACTAATCACTTTTTTTTTTTTAATAATTCCTCCACTTACTCCACCTTCCCCAGGGCATGGAACCCCCCGAGTACCTCACGCTGAAACTTTATATTAATTACAACAATTTGAGTTGGCAGTATTGATTATTTGAAATAACATTTAAAAATTATCAAATTCAAAATGGTAATTTATATAATATTTGTTACTGTTCTGACATTGAATTACATACCTTCCAAATATGACAATTTCTACTTCATTTCCTTTTATTTTTATAGAAAAACAACGAACTGGGTAGCATATTATTAAGGTTAGGGATTTATGATTTTAAAATGTCACTAAATTAATCGAGTTCCAGGAAGTACCAACTTTACTTTTACGCACTCGTGTTTAGAGTGACTTTTTACGCACGCAAATCGAATCGTGAAATGACAGGTTTTGATAAGCGAGTACAAAATAGTATATTATGACACTAGTGCATAATCAAGCTTTTAAAGCACGAGTAACGAGTTTAAAGCCACGACGCGAAGCGGAGTGGCTTTAACGTTACGAGTGCTTTAAAAGCTAATTATGCACGAGTGTCATACGATATTTTTTAGTATAAATGCAACAATAATTTTAATTAGAAGAAATCAAATCAATAATTTCAATACATGACATGTACCTAGAATATATGTCATTTGACATTTCGACATTTCACTGGACTATTAAACGCTTGGGATTGGCTGTTACCAAGCAACCTTTATAAGCACGCCGTGCGAAAAAGGCCCGATTATGCACGCTTATGAGTGTGTTTTAATTGGTTTATGATGCATGCATACTAAAAAATTATTTTTATATGAGGAGAACCTGAGAACTGTACTAATAGAAGGCATAAACGCTTTTTTCAACATTGTTTCAGTTAACTTGTGTTATCGATATAAAGTCGCCGCAAAACGATGCATCGACGCCATACAGGTTGTCAGTTTAAGCTTGGACACAGGCAATATCTCAGCAAAAATTATACTAACAAATGTTTGAAAGACAATATTTTTAAATTTTCAAAATAACCACGGTGTAATTCTTATTCAATTTGAAACCATTTTCATTCAGCACTTGTATCACTTGTATTGGGTGTACATAAATAGGTAATTGAAGAAGGTGATGGAAATCCGAAATTGTTAACTTTCTCTGTTACGAAGTTATATATATACAGTGCGTCTGCCCATATAGTACGGAACGGAAGATAGCGCCTTTTCAAGACAGCTAACAAAAAAGATACATTATCTCTCTCTACATTCAGTAGATTGTTTGTTTTTGGCGCTACATAATACAATTTCGTTACTTTAAATAGAACTGCTCTGTTTAAGTATTACGGCATGTTAAAATTTTTTCTGTCATTTTACGTCACTTTCTTTTAGTATTCCATATACCTATCCAATGACAACATTGAAAATGAGAGAAAAAATTCTAACATGCCGTAATTCTAATATCCGAAATATGAAGGATATTTTTACATATGACTGTAATTTAAACAAAGAGCAACAAAAATTGCATAGTTCAAATGAAAAATTTTGAGGTGAGATTAGGTTACTAATAATAAGCACACATGAAATTTATTATTAAATGTTATAGTTTTACGTCCTTCAAACTTTTGGTATACGTTCAAAATACATGGTATTTTTCCAAATTATCCGTTATAAATTGAAGTAATAACATTGATACTTCTGACAGGTTCGTATCATGATAATCGTGTTGCTTTCACAGATAACGCGTTAAACAAAAAGTTGTGATGTCTGCCTGTAATCAGAATAAGCTTAATTTTCTAAATTTTGACAAAATTTTCATATCATGGCATACAAGATTGTATTCAGAAAAAAATCTTCTTTTAAAAGAGCAACAAAAATTGCAGGGTTCCAATTTAAAATTTTGAGGTTAGGTGAAATTACAAAAAATTTGCGCAAAAGAAATTTATTTTATTAAGCGTCAATAAAAGTATTTAGATTACAATTTGAAGGAGATTTCAGTTTTTCTTCAATATTAAACAAATGAAGCATGGCAAGTAAAATTTGAAAATGGATCCTTGGTGAGCTTTTGACTCTACACCTTTTTTTATCACCGTCTCTCTATGTCTTCAAATAAAACAATTACCCATGTTGTTCCTACGAAATCCGTGCACCCTGTATAGGGCGCTTGAAATATTCTGCCCAATAATTTGAAATAAAAAAACAATTGAATGTCAAATGTTTAAGTTGGAGCATATACATAGCTCATTTTTTGTGTGCAAAATACATTGGATAGCACAAAGCAATGCAATGAATTGAAGTAAAATTTATCAGATAGTAAAAAATGATACCACTAGCATCATCAAATCTCGTAATTAATTGTTATCATAGATTGGAACACTTTTTTTTAATTTCCCATGTACATTACAAATATAAACCCAATGTCTTTGCGATACTTGGCAAACTAGTTGTATTGTATTTTAAACTACGTTTTCCATTTTTACATCATCAATAATTAAGCAATTTATTAACGTATATATTTTCAGGTTAAAGCACCTTGGATTAAAACATTCTTCTACGCGGATTACGATACTTATGTAATTCCCGGATTTAACAGTGTAACTCTCGGTGGTTGCCGTCAATACGATTCATACAATCTCAATGTAGACAAGTACGATTCTCTGTCGATTAAAGAAAGATGTGAAGCTTTTCTTCCGAGTTTAAAAGGTGCCGAAGTTGTCGGCGAAAGAGTAGGTTTGCGACCACATCGTGATCCAGTTCGCATTGAGAAAGAGATTATCACCGTAAACGGCAAAAGAATGAAAATTGTCCATAACTATGGCCATGGTGGTTATGGAGTGACAGTAGCTCCGGGAACTTCAATTTACGCTGCTAAACTTGCCAAAGAATTGTTAATGGGAAATAGTAAGCTATAACTTCAACCGACTTCACATTTATTATAATATTTTTTGGGAGATTACAAATAATGTAGAAATTTTATGTTGATAATGTTATTTTTTTATTATAGACTTCACTTGTCAAATTTGATGTTTATTAACTCTATAACCCATTTCATTACGCCCATAGGCTGTCTTAGTGACGTAATTGTTTTGTAGATTTGTCTGCGTGCATAATATACAAATGAGCTTTAGTAGGAAAGGTAGAGAAAAAGAGGACTGCTAGCGTAAGTTTAAATTTAACGTCGCATCAGTGCTGTAGAACTTAAGACAAGTATATTTTGGTATTTTGTGTAACATGTGATAATGTTTATAGTTATCGTAAAATATACTGCACTGTTTATAGGCGCAGCCATTGTCAAGGACTTGCGACCTCCCTGAATTTTATCATATGTCATCATATTAGTCAATACAGGGTTACTACAGTAGCTAAAAGAAAAAGTATGATCTACACTCACCGGCAAAATAATCGATCCACTCAAAAAATTGATGAAGTTTGTTCGTTAATAACTTCGTTATTTTAAATTCGATTTGATTCATGTTTTTTTGCATATTGTAGGTAAATTTAAATGTAATTTATCACATCTTTGGAATTTTAAGAAAATTTGGCGACATCATTTTATACAGGTTGACACAAAGTCTGTTTTTTTAAATCAATTTGAAAACCACATATGGACTGTCAAAGTTGCTCCACCTTGTATTTTCTTATTTTGTTAACAAGACACATCATTTCTTTACAATTTCTTTTTTTATTTATTACAATAGCTTAATTTTTGTAAAAGATACAAGGGTTTAAGAAAAATCTTACATTTTTCTTATGGTACTAACTATAAGTTTACAAATTTAACTTAACACCGAATTTAATGAAAAGGAATTGAAAAGAAAATGAAAACCATAAAAGACTTAACGTGTTTCCTCCACGTGCACGGATAACAGCTGCAATTCGTCTTGGCATGCTCTCAATTAAGTTTTGAAAGTAGCCTGGTTGATTTGATTCCATTCTTCAGTTAGAACGTCACTAAGCTGTTGTAAATTTGCAGGCGTTGGTACACGAGATCGTATTTTCCTCCCAAGTGCATCCCAAACATGCTCAATTGGGTTTAGGTCAGGGCTTAGAGCAGGCCAATTTACTACTGAGATTTCAACCTCGGCTAAGTACTCGCGTACAATTCTGGCAACATGCGGTCGGGCATTATCATGCATCAGCATGAAATCATCTCCGATGAACGGTGCAAAAGGAACAGTATGTAGCTCTCTTATGTACATATCTATCGGCTGTCATGGCTCCCCCGTTAATTATAACCAGGTCCGTCCGAGCTTCAAAATTTATGCCATTATAATGGTATGAATTATCGAACCGCCTCCATAACTACTCTAGGAAAAAAATGGTTTTGAAAGAAACGTTCACCAGTTCTCCGGTAAATTCTTTCACGTCCATCTGGTGTTCTAAGACAAAATCTGGACTCATGCGTGAATAGGATGTTGCGCCATTCTTCGTTACCCCAATTTACATGTTCCCTAGCAAATCTAAGGCGTTCAACTCGATGGTGTCTCCATAACTCTAGACCAGTTGCAGATCTCCTAGAACGCAGTCCAATATCAAACAGCCGCCTTCTTATTGTTCTATCACTTACTTGAACTTGCCTTACATCATTTAATCTGTTTTTCATTTGCACAAAAGTAACTTTTCTGTCCCTGAAAACATTTAACGTTATAAAGCCATTATCTCGCTCACTAGTAGATTTCTTTCGTTCACAATGATTTCTTCTTGTGTATACACCAAATTCATTAAACGGTTTAACAGCTCTTTGAACTTTACATCTTGAAACTCCAAACACTCTAGCCACATAATACTGCGACCTACCATCCTGAATCAAAGCAACAGCTTTCGCTGCGTCGGTTACAGAAACATCCATATTTTAAATTACTATTCGACAAGAAACACGTTCAAAAACGTAATTGACAAGTTTTAAATTTCACAATTGACAGTATTTCAATAGCCCTCTATGCAAAAACGATAAACTCGTAAACTTATTGTTAGTACCATAGGAAAAATGTAAAAATGTAAGATTTTTCTTAAACCCCAACTTTGACAATCCATGTGGTTTTAAAGTTGATTTAAAAAAACAGACTTTGTGTCACTCTATATAAAATGATGTACTCCAAATTTTCTTAAAATTCCAAAGATGTGATAGATTATATTTAAATTTACCTACAATATGCAAACAAAATGAATCAAATCGAATTTAAAATAACAAAGTTATTAACGAACAAACCATCAATTTTTTGAGGGGATCGATTATTTTGCCGGTGAGTGTATATTTGACAACTATTCAGTTGAAATTAGAAAAAGGTACTACGTAAAGAACACGCCAAAAATGGAATGGCCAAAAACGTTAAGTACACATAGAAAAACTGGACGTTAGGCTAAACACAATATAACAATGTAGTCCCTTAAGTTTGGCAGGGCCAATGGTATAGGTTTCACGGTATAATGTGGCTGCATTCCAAATTAAGTGATCAGGTAATTACACGTGTGCAGTACAAAATAGTGAATGCCAAAAATGCATTTAGCAGCAAAGGCGTTTCATACGCACGAATTCGTCACATTCCATTAAAATCAGATAGTATGAACCTTGCAAACGCCATCAGAGTTGCTACTAGTGCTAATTATTTGTCTAGTAACTATTGTATTCGCTTATTGAGCATACATTATTGAATCAAAACATATTACTTTTGTATAATAATTTATTGAGTGTTTATGTAAGATATTAATTTAATAAAAAAAATGAAAACAAATGCATAACATTTAGATGGTAACAAATAATAAAATATTAGTACACATACAAAATGTAACAAGAAAGTATATCTCTTATGTATGTAAATATATATATATAAAATAAGTAATTAATCCAGATAACCTCACAACCATGGTGCTTACATTTAGTAAAATACGAATACGTATATAAACATATTTAAATAGAGGAATACTTGCAATCATGTATGTACACTGTATTAAAATAAAATAATTGCGAATTAAATTAATAGTGATAATGTTATGTATATAAAATAGAGCGCTTGCTTATTACAATAAATTCCTTATAACACTAATATTTATAATATAAAAAAAGAATTATATAAGAGGAGATATGAAAATTAAATACTCTATTAAACATGTTTTAATCTTAAGGCACTATAGCTATTAACTGCATCATAAGATTTCTAAATTGTTTTTCTTATTTTTACTTTAATATCTTGCAATATGTAAAAAATACACTGAAGCGGCTATGAAACCATCTTTTTCTTATTTTTTCTTGAAGATTCCCTGTAGATTAGGTAATGTGGTTGACTTATTCACCACGGGATTGTTGAAGATCTTGCTGACTTTTTGCCTTACGTCCTCAACACTTTGCGTGTTGGCTCTATGTATGTTACTAGCCCTGTCTGTATGGTGTTGAGTTGTTGATACCTCCATCTTGGATTCTAATTGTTTATTCATTGACATAATTACATCGTAATGCGATAGCAAAGATGGATTTTCCTTAACCACAAATTCCAGATATCTAAAATAATTATACTATTACTTCTAACTTTTTTTCTCGGTTGCCGAAAGATGCTGCGGGGGCTGTCTCGACAATTTAAAAAGAAAATAGGTTAAACATGGCATTGTAATAAAATTTTGATGAAAAAACGCAACCTATATTTATGAATTTTTGTAATTACTATACTATTTCAATGTATAAGTAAATAAATAGATGTGATTGCTACAATAAAAACTAGAAGCAGTAGCAGTGATATGAGATAGTCCACGGAAAGAAAGGCTCACAATTTCAGCGCGCTTTAATTAGGAGATATAAATGTTAATAGAAATGCTTTGTACAGTGCGGAAATCACGGACTAAAATTTATCATTTCTTTATAGAAAACTTAGTCAATTTTGGTTTTCAAAATTCCATCTTTTCATAATCTGGCGATATTTATAACGTGTTATTCAAAGAATAATGGGGACCGAGCTATATACGTCTTTGATCATGAAGTGCCATTATTAAAGATATACTGCCCATAAACGTGTATAAGTAATAATTTAAATTTTATTGTGATCGAAATAATCTTTCTTTATGACGAGATTCTGAAGATTTGCAGAAGCAAACGCGAGTTTTCGTGTATGAGACTGTAAAGAAAAATAAAAATCCACATACACTCCTACTGATTATTATACAGGAAGAATTAAGACAGTGGACAATGCTAATAAGGAAACTTGAAATATAATAAGCTACACAAACACCGACTTAACAGCGTAGAAATTGATGAATGCGCTCAATTGTTATTTTGTTAGTACCTAATAATAGTAGACATGTAAAGAAAAGTAAATCGATCACTTGAAGAACGACTACAAGGTTGTTTCATCTTATTGGTGGGCATTTTGAATATTTATTGTAAAATGTATTATATTGCTAATATATATTGCTTAAATCATTAGAAATTAATTGCCGACATAAGTTTAACATTTTGTAGTTGCGTTGTATTTAACAAAAGTTTATCTCAATTTATGATTTAATAGCTTTTTTACTATAACTTTTTCATGCCTAATTTGACAGATTACAATTATTTTGAAAAAGCTCACCTTTCATTACGAAAATATTAAATATCTCAGAAATTAACGATTTTAGGTATAAGGAGTGGTTAATAAAAATGAAAGTACATACAGTGTTCTTTTCTTTCTTAATATAAAAGACAGGGCGATCCATTTAAATAAAATGAGACGGTGAACACGCAATGATTTTCAGACAAAATTGACCATAACTTCTGAAATATTCAGTATAACTCAATGAAACACTATGTCAAAGGAATGAGGAAGATACGCTTAATCTAAATTTAAAATAATGTAGCTTAAGACTGTCTATGATTTTTGTACATAAAATTTCTTGATATCTGCAATATTATTGAATATATGGAGCTTTGACTAATGCCTCACCCTGTATATACAAAATCTACTCTCTCAACGTCTCACCACTAAGTGGCTATTTCAGTAGCAAAAGTAAGTAGAGGACGCCAAAAGAATTAATTTATATAATCTTCATCAAGCATGTTACAAGATTTTTCAAGAAATTGTGAGAATATCCTTATTTGACCGCTATTGCTTATTTTTCTGCCCGCAAAAAATTCAGATATTGTGTAAACAAGTTTATAATCATAGATCATTAAAAGTTTACTGCAAAACAATTTTTATTGTTACATACGGTGTGTAACAAAAATGTTGGGAGTAAATTAAATGGCGGACCTCTTTCTAAAAACTAATATTTTTTCATTTACACAAAGCGACCATTTTGAACTTTTCTAGGTTAGCGATAAAAAGTCACAAGATTATTAAATTACGATATATTTACTTCTGTGAATTGTTTATACTGAATTTACATGTCTGTGTCAAAACCATAGTGTTAATATGTGTAAAAATGTATCTATTAGCTGATATTACTTATGCGTATTATACATGTTTTCTTTGTACAGGGTGTCCCATAACATGACTGCTAAAGCCTAAGGATGTGTTATTAAGACAATTGCTAGTCAAAAATGTCTAATAAACATGTGACCAACACTCTGTCGTAACTGACCTACAAACATTTGACGTTTTAGAAAACCTCACTAACGCAAACATTAGGTGCCGGCGGTGATTTTGTAGTTATTAAAAAGTTGATGTGGTACTGAGTCATAATTTATTATTGATTGTCACATAAGACGTCAAATAAGTTAGCTTAGCCCGCCGTTGTCTTATGGAGAACTCTACACAATTTCGGTTTGTACCCGTACCACGACTTAATTGTTCAAGCTTTAAAACTTGCCGACTACGCATCAAGACTTGAATTTAGTCGCTGGTTATTGAGAAATCAAAGGTTTTGTCGGAACATATTGTTTAGTGATGAAGCCTCCTTCACCCGAAACCACAATACAAATAGCACTAGGAATTCACACTGTTGGGCACTCGAAAACTCACGGCATGTAAGACAATCCCATTTTCAAGATAGATTTTCGGTGAATGTTTGGTGTGGAGTTATTGACGACGGGTCCGTTTATACTGGAAGAACGTCTCACGGCCACTTGTTATTTACGTTTCATTTGGCCGTTTGCATCGCATTGTTTAAGCGCAGCTTTACCATTAAGATATTAATGTTAAGTTGGACTTCAACAATGTGGTGCAAACGGCCATTAGAACATGACCTTCCAGTTTCACTGGCTGAAGTTCCTCTTAATGTAAGACGACGAATGTGGATACAGTACGACGGCACGCCTCCACACTTTGGAAGACAAGTAATAGATTTTCTTAATCAAAACTATACAAACAGGTGGATTGGAAGAGGTTCAGCAGTTACTTGACCAGCAAGGTCACCAGATTTTAATCCACTTGATTACTTTGTATGGGGAACGCGGAAAGATTTGGTTTATGCACAAAATATTGAAACCAGGGAACAACTTGTTGCTTGAAACCTGGATGCCGCAGAAACTATTCGTACTGATCCCGAGACTATTAGCAGAGCTACCATTTCAATTCTAAGAAGAGCAGACTATGTATACTACAATTAGGTGGGCATTTTGAACAACTAAATCAATAAAGCGACTTCTTTTTAAATTAATTATTGTTTGTATTAGTGGGATTATCTAAAAGTTCAAATGCTTGTAGGTCAGTTACGACAGACTTTTGGTCACATGTTCTTTATACATTTTTGACTTGAAATTGCCTCAATAACACATCCTTAGGTTTTGGCAGTCAAGTCATGCGACACCCTGTACTTGAAACACTACAAGAGTGAATATTTTTTTTATTTGCAGTGGGTGCTAGTTACATTAATTTCTTAAGCTGTATCGCTTGTACGATTACAAGATGGAAGATATAGGGCTAAATTTTGATTGAAAAATTTGTTAGGCGTAAGGTGTTTTCAGTATTATTTCTACACTCTATCGATCTTTCGAGTGTAAACTATTGCAGTTTCTATCGCCCGTATCTCAATTACCACCTTATCTATAGACATTATATAGAATAACATTGAAAACAGAACATATAAAATAATACATACCGCAATCCTGGTATAATATAAGTTGTAACTTTATAAGATTCTAGTGTTCCACATAACAGTATTTTCGAATACGCTTCGATTAAGGCAGCAGCCATATCTACCTTACGCGTTTGATTTGTCATCTGATAAGTATACGAAGATAAATAATGAAGTTTTGGAAATATTACTATAAAAATAATAGTTATTACGTAACACTCCCCGTAATTAATAGTATTACCTTCATCTTTAAAACTTATCTTACAACTAAGCACTATATTTCCCATTGTAACTATCAGCTGCCTGATTAAAGTATGATTTTCCAGCACATTTGTATCAGAGAGGTAAGTTTCCAATTGCATATACGCTTTGTCATGTACTTCTTTCACTTTGCAATCGGTAATTAGACACCCAAGTGCAGAAACTGTTGCAGTTCTTACTAAACTAAAATCAAATCAATCGGAATTAGAAACGAGTTTAAAGCGCAAAATCAAATAAGAAAATTTTCATTTATACTTACATGTCACTATCATTAGCCAACGTGACAATAGCAGGTGTAACCTTAGTACACAACAGAACTTCATTACATAATTTTATGACGGCTGAAAATAATCCAGCTGACGCAGCACGTACTAACGGTCGCTGATGGACTACAGCCTCCCATAAGCTAACAACAACAATTTCTTGCAGTCCTTTATCACAAAGTCCTTTCACGGTCATTTCTAAGCAATCCAAGGGAGTTCCGCATAACGGTAGAGCGCAGACGAATTTCTTCAGGATCGTTCCAATCTCATCTTTATCACAGTTACTCAAGACAGATACTAGATACACGGGTATTATATTTAAACTGGGGCAATACTGATTAAAGTTAGAGAGAATTTGCTCAAGATTTTCAATGTGTACCCTGAATATAGGGGCGATCTTATGTTTAGTAAAATGTTTACCGAATACTATACAAAAATGTGAGAATAGGTCGATAAAATGCTGCATTTGTAGATGATTCGTGGTTTCTACGTGACTTAAGTTGTTTAATAGATCCGGAATGCTAAAAGACATATGTATATAAATGTATAGATAATAGTCTGGTTATGGATTTATGCTAACACATTGTCTAAGAGCCAGTCAGTTTCATTCCATGATACCTCTGGATTTTCTTCAGCTAATGCATCAAATTCATGTATGACAGCTCCAATATTAGTTTCTATTTTCAGAAAGTTATTTGGGTTCGTTAAACTTGTACACAAGTTTAGCAAATCTTGTCCTAAAGAAAAAAAAAACAAAAAAAAAAAGATCACATTTACATAAGAAATACTTCTATTAAAACATAAATGCGGAAATAATAATACAACCATACTTACTAATTTCTATTTTAGCATCCTTATCTATCCTATCTATCACATTTGATACATTAATAACGTACACAAAAATATGTGGCAGCAAATGGTCTAGGACTGCCAACAACTTCACCACAAGATCGGAATAACCACTTGATCGTGAAGGAGACTCTTGTTTAATAATCTTCAGATAATCATTCAGCTTATACAATAAATTTTTAAGTAAATGCGTCTTGAAATAATCTAAAACAAATAACTTCTTAGTTAAATACAAATTAAATTTTTTAAATAAGTTAACCTAATTCTAAAGCCCATTTCGCTAATACTGGAAACAAAACTTGAGTATCACTAGTTGCGACTATTGGGCTGGAATCTTTTAGAATGGAAAATGCTAATTCTTCACACTGATTGTATTTATCCTTATCGACGCAAAGGACAACCACCAATGCTAGAGCATGTACAACCATATTTCTAACTGTCTCTTCACGGTCTTCCAACATTTGCTGCAGCATTGATAGTATAAGTGAGTTTCTTATGCTGTCCTAAAACACATACACTCAATAATATTAAATACTTGCGGATAAAATAAACTTACAGATACATATGGAATTAGTGCAATGCATGATTCAGCTACCAAAAGACGTCTTTCTAAATACTTATGAGCTAATTGTTCCCAACATTGAGGAAGTACTTCGTTCTCAACTAATGATTCTTGAGAAAATTTGGCAATTGCTGTTATACCTACGAAATTCATTAAAAAAAAATGTTTAATGTAATTTTTACATTGAAGGACATCCACGAACTATACACTAGGGCCTATACCGAAATGATTATTGATACATTTCTGTTTAAAATAACACGCCACTATAATAAGGCTGCGCGACAAGTGGAAATAACGTAATTTTTGTGGTAGAAGAACTTACTAATTATTATATAACTTTCTAGAGGCTAGTAGTATCCACTTTACATGCGAATTCAAAGTCTTAAGACTTGGGAGTACTTCCAGCTGTTCATCAATAGATGTCACCGATGGACATCATAATTTGTTTGAATTATAAAAAACGAAGCGGCAAAATTAATTTGACATGTAACTAGTCATATCAGTTAAATATTTTGGACTCAGAAACGTCGTAAAATAGAACGTCCAAATATATTGCCAAATATATTTGGACTTGGAATAAATCTGCAGCAACGTGAATAGATATATAATAGAGGGATTGGAGATTAGGGTAATTAAAACAGCAAATACAGTGTTACTGTTTTAATTAATGTTAATCCCCCATCCGTATTTTTCTTTATCTGTAACTCAAATTTCTATAGACATCTTATAAATTAATCTAATTATATCTAGAATTATAAACTTGAACTTGAGATACTACATACATACCCAATAAAATTAATGTCCTTTCTGAATCCGATGGTTTCTTCTTCAAGTTAAACAATTGTTGTAATAATTTGTCTCTCATAGAGGGGTCGTTACATAGAAGTACTGCGCTTACAAGTAGTGGTACAGCCTCTTCTCTTTTGTTTAGTATTATATTTGGTATAATCCTCAGTAAACTTTGAGATATAATATCAACGATTTTATCCGGCGAAACTCCATTTGTAAGTATAACGTTTAATATATCATTATCTATTTTTTGGAAAATATTTACCGGACACAGACTTAATAGCTCGTTTTTCAACATCGACGGAACGTTCCTAAAATATGTGTTTTATAAAAAAATGACGCATATCTGCATGCTATGACCAGTTAAATTAAAAGTTTAACTACTTATATTAGATTTGGATACTCCTGTACAAAATACAAATCTTTCATGCCTCAAACATGGATGATCGAGGTTGTAGTCGCCACAGTTCAAATGTCTGAACGCACTAAACGAGAAAAGGCTTTAAGTAGATAGGGACATCTGAAGACAAGCTCATGTTTCTATTAGTAACAGAAGCTTTAAAGCACGTAAGGGGAAATGTGCTGTGTGCTCGTTCCCGCCACATAGTAGCCACAAGATTGCAGCGAATTTGGCTAATTTGAAAAGTATGTAAATGCGGCGCAATGATTTTGCATTAAATACATATGAATGTACAGTGGTGGACAAAACAATAAGTACAGTGTGTATAATGAAATAGCAGAAAACAACTTTGGGTTTTGAGAATGAAAATAGTTTTTATTTAGTAGTAAAGGACATAATAATATAAATCAAAAGACTGCCAAGTAAATATTTAACAATAATAAAAAGAAAATGACAAATCCTGCCTGGACAACCTAAAGTCCGAATATTATTTTCAGAAAACCATTGTTTGACATACTTGGAAGTGTGTTTAGGATCGTTATCTTGCTGATATATCTATTATATATCACCGGCATATTATCCTCGGCGAATGGAAGCATAACATTTTGTATAATGTCTCTTTAAATTTCTTTCGTCATAGTGTCTTTAACCCAATGAATTGGATCGACCCCGTTCCGCGAGAAACAGCCCCACACCATGCTTTATTATCTTAATCGTATATTTTGGAGAGAGATCTTTATTTACTGGCCTACAAACATAAACTTTCCTCACAGCTCTGCCGTGCAAATTATTCGCTACCAATCGGCGACGTATTGTACGGGTACTAATATCCACATCCAGATCTTTTGCAATTGATATGGACGTTGCAATCGGATTCTGTTTTGCTAGCAATGCAACGATCCATTTGTTCAGAAAATACCTAGGCGGTTTAAGGGCATTGGCGATCATATTTGCAGATCGGTTTAATACTTTCGCAATTTCCCTAATCGTTTTTCCTTCCGTACGTATTCTTCTAATGATAGTTCGTTCTACTTCCAAACAACGTTTACTTCGACCCATTTTATCTAAGTACAATAGCTAATTTCCACAATATTTATACGCACCTTAGTAATAAATTGCTTACCTTTGGTATTTTTGGGTTAATTTTGTTTTGCAACACTTATTTTAACTAATTTCCTGCATGTATCTATTTGTATGACCGCGCTCACTGATTTACAACTGTAGTAATGTCAGGGAATTACGAAACGTAAGCTGGGTTGACACGATGAGAGTAAAATGTGATAGTAACTATCACGACAGTAACTCTCATGCTTCTATCATAGTGTCAACCGCATGAGAGTTGTTTGCGCACTCTCGTGAGAGGACAATCGCACTATCTCGCTCTGCTTGATAGTTGAGAGTACTATCACAACAAAGCAGCATTATTGCGAGATGAACTATCATACGCAGTTTTGCTTCAGTATTGGGAATACCATTTCAGGTTCTAAGTGAATTTCTTGTGCCATATAGGTATAGAGAAGATGGAGAGTTTGAACATTGCAACATTTCTTGCAGAATATCAAAAATGTCCTTGTTTATAGGACAAAAGTTATTCAGACTACAAAAATCGCAATATAAGAGATGCCGCGAAGAAGTTACTTTTGAAAATATATCTCTTCTTCTCTTTTCGTTTTTGCTCTTGCATTGCGGATACCATTTCCACAACAACATAAATACAACATAGGGGTTTACTGAGCCGCATGTTTGTAAATATTTCAGTTAAATACTCTCCCAGTGTACTACAGAGTACTATCATAAACTATCGTGCATTTTACTCTCATCATGTCAACCCGGCTGTAGGGTCAAATGGTATACACATTACCAACAGTACGTTTTCAAAACTAATTGTGGTAATCTATCAACAGGTGTCGTAAGCAGCAAACGATCAGCAACGGTATTAGACATTCAATACTAATTACCGCTTACTTTGTACCTATTTTTCTGTCCACCACTGTCTTCTTGTAAAATATACAAGAGCAACAAATTCGATGCTCACCAATAAAAGTTTAAATCAACATTTGTCAAGTGGATATGAGCCTAATAAAAAAGCTCCACTTTATCTTTAAAGGGCAGGTTCATTAAAGGACCCGTTTCCGGATTTAGAAGCTCGATTAGTATTCTCGTTTTAGCAAGTAGATTTCCTGTACGTCCAATGGCAAACAAGATAATTTGAAAAAAACCCAGACAAGGCAACAAAATCCAAAATAGAAGGTGAAGGAAAAGAACCACTAGAATATGAGTTGATTCTACAAACAGAACAACTTTGAATAATGACACACAGAAAAAGATAAATAAATAAAGCAATAAAAAGAGTCACAGGGTGAGATGTAAAACGAAAAGTTTTGAAGCAATGAGGTAAGGTGTCCAAAAAGAATCTATTGATTATTCACTTCATTACTGATTTGACCAATAACCCCTATTAGTTACTTGCTCCCAAAAAGATACTTCCGGCATCACATGTCTAATACCAGTTATTTTACAAGAAATGGTATATTGATTTATATTTATGAGTTGATGTATTGATTTAATTAATTTGTCAAATAAATAGTCTCTTACCTACTTTTACTATCCAGCACATCTAATAAACTAATCTTTTCAGTACTCATAGGAATATTTTCAATGTAACTCTCGTTCGTATTAATAGTCACATCATTCCAATCGGTTTCGTTGAAGCTATTACTTGAAATATTATCATCCAGAGATACAATTCCTTCTTCAGTTTTACTTAGAATATTACTTTTATCAATAATTTCGAAATGTTCTGGAGAATTGCTGCCAATTGTCGAGTTCTTACTACTTACGCTAATTGTCTGTTTTGGTATATCACTAATATTGTCATTAAGTAAATAATTTCTTTGATTATACAGTAACAAATCATTTTGCTTTTTACAGTCCATTATCTCATTTTGTAGAGCGCAGATTTGAGATTCCATTTGATTCAGTTTAACATTCTTTTCATTTAATTCCACAACCTAAACAATATAGGTTTATTATTATTTTATATGATTACAATTTTTTACTTAATACCATATCTTTAACGTTTTGTTTTAAATTATCATAGTCTTGTAAACCATCAGTTTGACATTCTATAGTTACCAAGGTGTGACCAGTCTGTTTTAGTCCCTCCCTATATAACGTTAGTAATTCAGGAGGTTTTGAAATATTTAAACCAACATCATCCCAATCTTCAAAATCTTGATTTTCATTTTCATCAGAAAATGTAATTGATGTCAGCTTATACCCATGACTTAGAAGATATTCATTTATAAGAAAGTTCAATGCTCTCTGCTCATGAGGTTTGATGTTTTCTGAATTTAAATGGTGTGGTGCACATTTATTTGGAGTATTGTTTTCTGATTCTATAATAACGTGTAGAAAATAAATCACAGATTAATATATTCAAAAAACACTCACCTGTAGCTACTGTTAAATTATTTCTTAGGGCATTAATAGTTTCTTTAGCCTTTCGTAATTGGAATTCTAAAACAGCAACTCGTTCATCAATGCTTTGTTCACCATCCTCAGAATATCTAGTCAAATCTAAACTGTCTAAAGTAGCCTGGCTACCTGACCTTGCTAAAAATTTCATATGTATTAATTGTACTACAAACATTTTTAATTGTTACATACGCAATGTATGTTCATATGTGTGTAGCTCAAAGTTTCCGGGATTGGAGAAGAAATCTTTTAATAATCGTACTTCTTTGCCAGATTCCACTAATTCTGTATGCAATTCTAAAGCTGTTAGCAGTAGTTTATCGGTCAACAGTTTCGTGGCAATATCTTGATACGTTGGAAGATTATTTTGGACGCTATTTTTAACATGTTCCAAGATGTTTCCGGCTGACATTGTTATCGTTTTTAAAATTCCACACGCATATTTTTGTATGTTGTAAACACAACAGTTGACACATGACAGCCACTTTTGACATTGACATTAGTCATGAGATGAGCTTACAAAGTGCCAACGTAAAAAAGGAAAATTATCAACAAATAAAAAAATGAAAAAATTTAGAACAGTTATAAAACTACCGATAAATTATGCACTATGATGAAACAATTAATTTTCTCTTTAAAATTCCACAAATATGTCATATGAAGCGCTCAACAACATAAATAGTTATGTGCAGTTTATTTTCTAAGGTCTGTTTTAGCTATGCAACTAAATATACAAACTAGTGACAGTGGTTGTATATTTATATACGAGTAGGCCGAACCACTACACATTTCGTGTATTGTGATATTGAAATAATTTGTATCAAACAAATTTGTACCTCATCGAGATTGTCAACTCATTCGTACATCTCAATCGATCTACAAAAATATTTTAACTTTTAATTTTCCCATTAAAAAATAGCAATACGAGCAGAGCAATACATACTAAGAAAAGTTCATGTATTCAGTATTAGCTACTATCTGCGAACTTTAACGGATATGGTATAGCACAATTTATTTGAAATTTCAAGTTTTCTTGAATATAATTTTTATACGATAAATTGAAAACGATGCTCTGACCATTTGACATTACATTATAAAAAACTAATATAAAATAATGGGATAGTTCAACCTTCAAATCAAGTACGAATCTTAAATTTATCCTTTATATTTTACATAGCTATATAACAATTTAAAAATCTACATATTTACATTGGAATGTTCAAGTGTTGTCATTAAAAAATTATTATAGTAAACTATTTATTTTGATTACAAAAATGCAAAATAAATAAACAGACGAAAATAGGCTCTATTAGTTTTATAATCATGTACTATTATCTTACAGTGCAATATATACAAAATATTCCTAAACTACAAGAAGTGTTTATTTTACAATTCATACCAAATAAAATGTACATTACAGAAAATATAAAAAATTATACAATTGAAACAATACAAAATATCTGTATTGTATATAATTTTATGCTTGTAGCACCATCACATTTAGTTCGAATTATTGAAAAATTGTTTGGTACCTTTGGGTAACCCACTATATGAAAATGTTCGTGTTTAAAGTGTGGCAAGAATACGAGTAAATCCGATACAAGCTGATACCACCGTTTGTCCAACTCCCAAAACAGAGCATATGAAGGTTGCATTGGTAAACTTGAATATCTGTAAACACACGCTATGGCTGCACTGCTTATAATTCCGGACATAACTGGTGTAACAACACCCATAATTAGTATTACGATGGGGAAAAATTTGCCAAACTTGTGTTTTCGTAGTGTTAGAAATGCTATCAGTCCAGCAACCTAAATATGAGAAAATATAAATTCTATTGCTTTCAGACAATGATATAAATCATACTTACAGTATGAACAAAAACTGATGAAACCAAGGCCCACAGAAAAACGTGATACCACATTTTAGCAAAAGTGCTTAATGGTTCCGTGTGTTGAAGCCAGATTACTGACTTCCACGAATCCATTGCTGTATATTTATTTCTATCACTTCTGCTGTGGGCCTTCAATTCATGTTCCATTATTGCTCCAATATATTACGTTGTTCATGGCGTATTTGGGATGCTTCCCGTGATAACTGTAACAATAACACAAGTATAAACAATTATTTACTAAATAAAATCATAATCTCTTCATAACAAATATACTTGTAAAATGTTTAAGTAAAGTATACAATTCAAACTTACATTTATAACTTAATACCTAATTGTTATCACATTTTAACAAATATTATCCGAACATTAATTATAAACAAATAATAAGTAACACGACATAATGACAGTTAGTTGACAGATCGGGAACTTATCTCTGCAGACTTCTATCATATTGACTGAGTTTTGACATTTGATCAATTACCACCGAGTACCACCAATAATTTTCTAAAATTCCTAAATTCTATGTCAGTGATTTTTTCAACGTTGGCCTTATTTGTAAATGGCATTTGTGGTGTTTTAAAGGAAAAAGGAGAAGTAATTCCAGAAAGCTGCATTTTACGATTGATTATATTCTGATTATCTGTTTTACATAAGCGAAATAATTTATGTAAAAATCGTTAGTGGTTATGAATGTTTTACCATATAATTTACAGCTTGAGTAATATTTAAATCTACTTATAGGTAAGGATGAATACTATGGAATATCCTGACGATAGTGATTCAAGTGACGAGGATTATGTACCAGAAAATGCTCCAGCCGAGGTAGTATCTGAGGTTGATTCCGAAGGTGTTGATGAGGACCCGTTATCTGATAAAGAAGACCTAGGGACACGTAAAAACTCTAAACGGAAAAAGAAAACTTCCAAATCTAGAAAGAAGTTAAAGAAAGGTGCTGGAGGTGATAAAGGTGTTAAAAATACAATATTTTTGCAAGAAGAGTATTCAGGTTAACATATTACTTTTTAGAATCCAATGAAAGTACTCCGGAAAAAACCGAAAGCGACTGAAGAAGAAAAGAAGAAACAAGAAGAAGACTTATGGGCAACTTTTAAAAAAGAAACCAATTTTAAAGCCAGACCAATAAATGTACAGAACACTAAAGATAATAACACTAAAGAAAATGAAAATATAGAACAAAAGAAGGTACCAGAAAAAATTAAAGTTACTGAAATATTTGAATTTGCCGGTGAAGAAATTAAAGTAGAAAAGGAAGTACCTGTAAATTCCACTTCAGCTAGGTTATCAAATAAAGCGTCTGGATCTGATCCACCGAAACGTGGTAGAGGCAAAGCTGGAGGCATAGGATCTTTTTGAATCAGTTAGGGAAGAAACAGAAAATAACTACTTTAGAGAAATCTAAACTAGATTGGGATAAATTTAAGAAAGAAGAAAATCTTGAAGAGGAATTGCATAACTTTAATAAAGGCAAAGATGGGTATGTGTTAAACAGGTTGTCATACAAGACTAGGGAAAAATTTCCTTAATTTTCTCAGCTCGTAAATTTACATTTTGAAATTATGTGTAATTTGTTTATTTTCCTTGCCTAAGTGCTTCAACTAATTTTTGGGATAATAGATTCTTTGTTTCTTTATTTGAAGCTGTATGTTGATTTCCAATCAGTTTCTAATTTATTGTCGATAACTTTCGTTTTAGTTCAGTTTAAATTCTCGATTTATTTTTATGGTTTGTTAAAGATAGAACACAGAAACAATAAAAGTGAGCAATGATTACAGCTGTGAACTTTATTGATCTTCTGCCAGTACAATTATTATTTTCTTTGATTTTTGCTGTACTATTTGCCGTAAAATTTTAGTATGACAGCATATATAGGTGAGCCACCACATTCGCCTCGGTTAATATTCAAAAAACGGTAACACATTTAAAATCAAATACAAAATTAATATCTGAAATTAGTGTCATCATGTCAAAGCTACCTTGATTTAACCAAATTTTTAGTACATAATCGCCATTCAAAACACTAAATTGACTTTTACAAAGAAATTATAAGAGATAGCTGTAGGGCACCTTAATAACATTTAAAAGAGAAATAAAATTAGAATCGAATGACGATGTTAGATACAGGACGTTCCACTTAAAATAAGCAATCCAAGCAGCAATTTTTGATGTCTATGCGGTCGTATCACGGTAATACAACCTAGGTTGTGCAACTGATTAGTTGCAATTTGGTGTAAAAGTCGTTACTTACACCACTCTCACACGTGCCAGCAACTATATTTGCTACAGATTTTTGTAACCAGTGACAAATATTCCTACTTGACACTTTTTTTTTCTGAACCGGTTTTAGAACGTTGCAGACACGGTACCGCCACATGTTACTACAACGGAAGTTACAAATGCAACTCATCTGTAACTAAAATAGCACTGATTATTAATGATATTTATTTGATAGTTATATTACAGTAACAATCAGGTCTTAGTATGACGTGAGTTACCATATTGACTATAATATTACGGTACAAAAACGTTACAACATGGACTTCGGTCGCATTGTAACCTCGGTTACAAATTGCTACTTGGGAAGTTATTGAGCATTCACGATAGCGACAGTTAGAGGTAAGATTTTCGCCACCTGTATAATTTTTAGAAAACATCTTTATTTTAGCATTAGATGTAATGGTTGTGCTAATGTAGTAATACAACTTGAAACCCATAACTTAAATACGTACGCCAGGTACTCATTCTAAATATTGATCTACGTTTTCAAAAATTGTTAAATATTTCAGTAAATATTGAAGCTAGGTATAGGGAATATAACAGTAACTTGCCTTTATTTAGTCTGCGTTATCGAAGTATGCAATAATATACATGGTGTTCCATTTAAATTTTGATAACTTTGATGTGTAATTTTCTTTTGGAACCCCCTGTATATTTCAAAATAATTTTAGAACGTGCTCCCAATGGACCTACACATGCTCCAACAAAAAGATTTAAAATGTGTGTTACCGTTTTTTGTATATCAACCAAGCGAATGTGGCGCCCCATCCTGTATAGAGAAGACATTACAGGATGCCCAATTTGCAAGAAATAATTTTTATATCCAATTTTATGGTAAGCATGATGATTGTTGTATTGTTATGTCGCAAATTTTAAAATTCATTACGCAGGATTCTTAAATAGAAAAATATCAAATATCAGTAATGATGAGCAATTTCTTGCAAATTTGGCTACTCCAAGAAACTATTTGGCGATAATTTTTTTATGTTCTAGAAGTCAGAACGATATTTTATCTGCGACCTGATTTGTATTCGCGGTATATCAATGTGTCGCGAAAGTAAGGTTGTGAACCGCTGGTGTAGTAAATCTGGGTTATTACATTCAGTGTATTACCGATAATTACCCTCTATTCTCAATACCCAATAAGTCAAATTTACTGAATTACTACTCGGTATCCATGCTTTGTAAACTCCTAAATTTCAACAGAACAGAGTATTTTTGATAGCATGACTATTACTTCGAATTCTTCTGTAATAAAAAATAATTTTTAAAATATATTTTGCAGATATTTGGATAGACAAGACTTCCTTCAGCGAACAGACGTGCGGCGATTTGAAATTGAAAGGGATATTAGGAATGCTGAAAGAAACAAGCGCATGAATAATCTATGATTTTTCATCGTTAACGTATCAGTATTTGTCACTTATTTTGACATTCCTTCAGTTTTAAATTTGTATTATAAAACTATTGCGCATGATTTTCATTAATTCGAAAGCAACGTCATCTTTAATTAGTCGAAATGATAAACGAATAAATAAATCGACGGTATTTGATGTTTATCCATTTTAAGATGTATGTGAAAATATATGTGAAAATCACAAAATATCATATCTGTGAATATAAGCAACTATCTAGGAAATCCACTTAAGAATATCGAATATTTAGTGAAATCTGTAATGGACGATACAATCACCCTACAAAACCTTAATGTGAATTGAATGATAGAGAATAATTTTATATATCACAGCACCGGTCCATGTCATTTATATACATTACTATGCTACAAACAATGTACTGAAATAGTCTGATAATATTTACACAATGTTGGCCATGGTATTAAACGTAAAGTTGTGAACCATTTTTTATTTTGATATTTAACGGAAATAAATAAAATAGATATGATTATGTGTTTTATTTTTACCTATTCACTAGTAACTGTTTCCAATTGAGTTTTATAACATAAACTGTTATCATATACTTGTTATAAAATACTTTTATCTACGATTAAACAATAAAGTAGGTATTATATTAATCACTATTTATTAATAATAGTACTCATAGTACCCGGAGGGAATAATGAGACATAACGTTACCGTTATTCCCCGCACTCCGCCAATAAGAACATAATGATACCAAAGTTATCATAGTAACGATAAACAAGTCCGAAGTCGAAACCTATCGGCGTTTTTTGAATTTGGGATGTTAGTGTTAGTTTTATCATGGATAGCGACGCCGATGAATCTAAGTTATGTATGTACACCCCCAGAAATTAAACGTAAGGCCGATGCAATTACGCTTGGTTTATTGCCCGAAAACTCCAAACATTTTTATAATAAAGCTTACGATAATTTTATAGACTGTCAAACCTTCAAACGCCCTATCGATATAGTAATCTATGAATTGATATTTTCGTTTAATTGATTTGTTTTTTTTTAGTAATCTTCAGTTAGTCGTAGATAAAGTAGTGTATACTAACTCGCAATAATGACTATTATTTCCTTGAGCCGAGTAACTCCCTCGCCGCTTACGCGGCTCGGTTCGTAAATTCAGCTCTCGGGAATAACTGTCATTATTGACTCGTATAAACTACTATTAACGAAAATGTTTATAACGCTAATGACAATTACTTTATTGATGTAAATATTGATATATATGTACATACAATTACAACAATGTACATACAATTACTATATTAATATGGATTCATTAGGCATCATCATTAGTTTCAATCAGTCTCCTTAAGATCCAGTTTTATTATTTTAATAGGAATAAAAAACGTCAACAAAACTTTCTTGACGTTTCTAATTTTCAAATATCAGTGCGTTACCATGATTGGCACCTCTGACTTGTGATACATTTTATTTTTGTGATAAATAACCAAAAAATTTTGTAGAAATGCGAAATCATTTAATTAAATATAAACAGTTGTATAATAAATAGTGTATGATACACGTGTTAAAAAGTCTCGTAAACTTTTAACTCGTGAAATAAGATCGCACTTGTATCGCAAATAACTATTTTAACTCGCTTATGTTATAAAACTCAATTTTTAATCCGGTTAGCTTGCGTTGCTTGAGTAATTGCAGTGTATGGAGATATAACTGACATTTTAGCGACATACTTGCGCATGTCATTATGAGAACATACACTTTAAATGGCCAAATACTTGACAAAAGAATAAAGGAAACGTAGGTAATTTGGAATAGCGTCGGTAATTTGGAATAGCGCTGTATTATTATAACTACTAGTGACATCTACCTTCAAGTAAAACAAGCATTAAAGTTACCATCCTGCCTACTCATAACACCTGGGCTAGAAGCGCCATTAGTTGATTTTTGTTACATCTATAAATAGTTTAATTCATCCACTTCCTTAAGTCGAATTTTTGCAAATTATTTTCATATTAGTATTCCAAATTTGCTTCAGTTCCTCTACATTTTAACGAATGATATTTACTGAAATGTATCTAGCCGATTATACTATATTAACTGCATATATCATATTGTTCATGACTTTGTAGATTGATGGGTTATTTTTATTGTTTCTGACTGTACATATTTGTCAATGTTAGCATATAATCTGTATATGCAACTTCATACACGCCGCTGAACGAATTTTGCTTGAGTGCAAGTTGGATTTCAGATTCAATTTGCCGAAAGTCGCGAGTTTAAGATTCCGTTGGTGGAAACCCAGATTTACAAAGATATAAAATGTTTTATTTTATTCTGAGCACCTAATTACAATCTGATAAATGTAACACTTGCAGCGCTTATAATGTGGGGGTGGAACATTTGCTTATTTTACTGGCGAGAAGTGCATGTCAAGTTCCGCCATTTTGGGGCTAAATTCAAAACAAAAGTTGAATATTTCGAAACTATATACTCAATTTCTTTTTTATATTGAAAATATGCATTATTAGAATGTTAATAGGTAAAAATTGTCTTTTGGTAAATACTTTATTTCATATTTGAATTACATTTTTAGCATATTAATGAATTTTAAAATTGGGTGCGTTATAAACAAATTTTCAAAGGTATTTACAAACATGCAAATTACATTTTATTTTGTTTTGGCGCAAGGTAAAAATGCTGGATCTGTGGTGACAAGTGATAATTACATAAACCAGATATTTGCCTCCAGAAAGTGCTAAAAAGTGTTCACACGTCTTCATCCGCATAAGCATTTGGAATGTCGAAAGTATTCGCGGAGCCCATCTGGTCCTAACATTTCTCATTCCAAGGTATTCGCATAGAATTCTGAAAACCGTGCCTTTTTAAATTCCTAATGAAGCTGCTAATTACCCCTTCTTAAATCCCAATTAGCACGTGAACGTGTATAGAACATCCAATGTACATACATCCCTTGTTGGATATGTCCATCGGATATTTGTCATATACACAAAGGATGTCCAGTGGATAACCACTGGAGAGCCATTTTCTACCAAATTGGACATCCATAGGACGTTCGTTTCAGATCAATTAAAGGAACAACTGATTAAAATATTGGGTTATTAAACCGTCACTTTCGGTGTTACATCAAGTGGATATAATTAAATTGTCAATAACATCAAAATCCTAAATCAACATTACGTGTTCTTCCGATATGCAACATGCTATAGATCTGTTATTTGGGTGTCCGATATACCCACGCATATACCATTCAACTTCATATATTCCATAAATGTTCGTCAAAGGATGATATCCACAGTGTAAGTGTGGTAATGGACATCCAGTGTACAAAGAATAACAAACATGCATAGGACTATCGTACGATGGACATCCATTGCACAAACGTTTATGGATATAATTCTAAGAATATCCTATCTATATTCAAATTTGTGCATTTTGATACGTGACAAAATAAACTACCAGATATTAGAACCACTATAGAACTTAGGTACTGCAATTCTATTTTTTGTAAATTGTGAAAGGTATGTACAATACTAAAACATTATAATGAAAAATTATATTTAAATTGGAAAATGGCTGCATTCAGCAGAAGGCGACAGCTGGGAATGGCTACGTAGCATTCGTCTGTGATTGGTTAAAATTTAAATTTCGATCAATCATACCCTAGTCCCAATATATTGCCAATAACTGTATAATAAATGTTTGACGGCAATAGATCTGGCATTTGTTAATATTTCTCATTTTTATAATTTAATTTTATTTATTTATTTATATAAGAATGTTTTAATAATACTTTGAACTATGTAGGTAACCGTATAATATGTTGTATAACGAAAATAATTCACTGTGGCTCAAACTGAATATGAATAGATTTATGTTAGGTAATTGTATTTCTACTAGAAAGAAATTTCCTGTTCTAAAGTGAAATGCTTCAAGAGCTGAATAGATTCACTGTATAATCACTTCAAAGAAGTGGGTCAATGTGATGAATGTCTGAATGACATTAAATAAAAGCACTTTTTCACTTTATCTAGAAACCATACTCTATACACACGAGGTACTTTGGCTTTTCAAATCCCTCTATTTTCAAAGCACTACTCACCAGACCATATTTGTTGACGTTTATTTTTGTCAAATGAGTTTGAAGTAGGGCCTCTTAAGAGTGTTTCGGTGCAAATGTATAAGTGATCAACTACCTCAGACATGTGTTTTGATAGTAATTTATGTTTTTCTGCTAAATCACTTGGAATGATATCATGGTTTTTATACTTGTAAATAAATGTGGTATATATTAACAAGTTTGTAACAACGTTTAGTTTTATCAAATGGGTAAGTTATTATATTTTTTATTAGTGAATACGTGGTACCTGTTGTCCCCTATGATCTCCACATTACTTGATTATTAAGGTCCATATCTGACGTTAAATTTAAAATATATAATTTTAATATTTGCTGTGTTTTTCGTGAAAGCCAAACATATTACCGATTGTGATTGCACAGTATCTCCCTTAATTTGAGAAAAATTCAGCTTTTTGTCTTAAAAATTGAAAAACTTCGATAAGAATTCCATTATGAAATTTATAAGATGCTCCAATCTTCTTTGTAATGTGTGTATAGAAGGTAATGGTTTAATAGTTCATCGTACTCGTTCCACAACCCAATTTCAATTTTAAAGTAATTTTCTCGTTAGACCATATTTGAAATGAAAGTCTTTCCTGTTATTGTTGTTTTCTTAGGGCCAAAATTTGATCTCAAGTAAATGCTTCAGCTTTTTTAATCTTTCATTATGAGGGCTGCCGAGTTTTGTCGCATCATAGTTGTGTAATATAATATAAATACATACGAAATAAAGTAAAATAAAAGCATACGCTAGATGCGGAAACCTTCTGATATTTGTTGGCGACGTTTCGTTTCCAACATACAGAGTGTTGACGTGTCAAAAATTCAATAATATTTTGACAAGTTGTTGATATTCTAATGAAGTATCTTCTGGATCTACTACAGTTGATTCAGCAATTCCAGAAGCATGCCTATGGGGAACAATGATTAGGTTTTGATAGAAAAAATAGTACCCAGTAGACTTTTTACAATTTCTATTTTTTTTTTTAATGACAATGAAACTTTTTTGGTTCTTTTTTCACGTGCCGTTCTGTTTTCGTGGAAAAAAATTAGCAATGTTTGTTTGTCCGTGGACGTTTACAAATTTGGCAAAGGATTGTTTTAAATATTAATTAAAGGAAAAAAAATCAGAAACTTTACCATGTATCTTGGAAACGATACGTTTTCGGACATATTTGCTGTATTTATTGGTATTCATTCGGAGTATTCAGACGCTTTTCCAATTTGATAATTCAAATTACGTACTGCATATGTTATTTTGATCTTTTTAAAAACTTTCTCGTAAATATAGTTCTTAACGGTGATCTCAGATAATTTAATTTTCGTTATCTTCCCAAATAATTGCTCATACTTCCACGTAACGGTACTGGTTCTGCGTTCTTTTTATGTTTTTATTTCTGTACATTGTGTATATGTGGCCGTATAAAAGTGTTCGTGTAGTTACCACATGTGGTATACAATTGCTTAATCATCATATATACATATTGAACATTCTCAGAGAATTATGTTGTTCATTCATTAGCCACTCGGTACCGTGATAACTTTATCGTAATTACGACAGCTCATTCCAACAAATACATGCTTGTAAATGAAGTGTTAAAATAGCTTGTATAATTCTGTCTTTTTCCGTCAATCGTAATTCGAGAATTGTACGATCACTATTAGCCATATCAATATATATTACGGTTCGTTGTAAGATTTGTGAAGAATCTCTAATTTTATTCTGATTCGTTCGTGGTGGTCTATATTTATTGCTTTAGTGTCAATTCTGAAAAGTCTACTACTCTATGTTACATTTTTATCTTGTAATTTATAAATGTTATCTTATTTGACCCTTCATTTCCACTAGATTTAAAACATTTTTTTACTCGTGATTCATTTTGCAGTGCTCACCTTATCTCAAAAACTAAAAAAGTTGGACATAGGAAGTTTGATATCCGATATAAGTGTTTTCATTTCTGTACAAGAAAATGTTATCATATAGAGGATGTTTAATAAAAAAAAAACGAAGATATTCTTCTTTGCGCGAAAATACATCACTTTGTGTAACAATCGGATTAAGATAAAATGTAGTGACACTGATATTTGTTAACAAACTAAACGTGACGAAACACGCTGAAACAAGTAGTATTTTAAAAGAGAATTATAAATATATGGAAAACTATCAACTTTAGAGTACTAATTGGTTACATCTTTTTTGGAGACAAAAACGGAAGCTGTGTAAAAAGTCAACAATACACAGGGAGTTGGATTAAAGAAAATACAACTTTGATCAGTTATTTGCTTACGGAACAGCGTGTATACTTCTATATAATTTTAGTTTGTTCTCCTTTAGGCTATCTAGATAATGCGGTAATTATATTTTGCGTAAATTCCATTTGGTGATCACAATACTTGAAGACTCACGTATAGATCTCTGAACCTGTATGTTTGATACAGTAAATTCGATATATAGGCTGCCTCACGACTATTTTTCCACGTATTTGCTCCGAAACTTCTAGCGATAAGAAGGAGCAGCAAAATTTAGACAAATGAAAACCTGACCAGTGAATGACTACCAAATTTCCCAGTAGCACAACAATATTGGGCGAATATTGTTTACATATACTGGGCCATTATTGTAAACGACAGATTTTGCAATATTTGACCATCGGCCCGACATCGAGGCCAATCAATATAATATTTCAATCAATATAATATTTGACCTTTGTTGCAATTTAATGTTGGCCCAATATATGATATAAATAAATAAATAAAATGAAATATTTTACCATTGTTGTATTTCCATGCCGGCCCAATATTTTACCAATATGGGTCGTGTGTTCCTGGGGTTGTTTTATTGAAGACATTACTATGATTAAAAGGTGTAGATTTGGTTGCAAACACGTACATAGTTCCTCACATTCGATTGCATTATTAGTATTGGAGAAAGCAGAAGACCAATTAAGTGACTTGCACGTTCATCAGATTTTCCACCCTTAGACTTTTTGTTGGACGAACACTTTTTTTTTCTATAACAAAATTGGCATAAAATTAACAATTACAATGACTGTATTTAATTACAACAAAAAACAAAAGAATGCGGTGTGAGAATAGAACGGACGGGTGGAGGGGAAGGTAAACGATATTTATTTTATTGAATTTACAGTAAACTTGTATGATCATTAGTTACAGAGTAAACAGGTGGGAAAATAGATGCTTGTATAAGTGGTTCGACTGTATTTCTTAGAAAAGTTTGTGGTCTTAAGGTATTTAAAGCAGATTTATTGGACTGTAGTCAAGATACTTCAGAAGATTGTAAAATAAACGTTTCTGCTGTTGTCCTGTTTTGTTTTTGTTTTGATAGTTCACCAATTTATGATCTTTTTTTTCTTGTAAAAGTTCGAAGCGTATCTATTTATCAGGCTGCAGTTCTTGCTTGGAAAAGGAAGATAAGATTAAGAGATGACCAACGTGTATGCAAAGTAAATAGTATCTTTTCTTATTTTGATAATTTTTTGCTCATTAATTATCATTTCTTTGCCGAAATAACTTTAGTATTTTTAATTAATATTTTATTGTGATTAATATCCATTTCCGTTGTGCTATGGATTCAGTGAAATAAAGACTTTTCACATAAACCTATCACTTTGTATATTTTTTAAAACAGATTTTGTATATGATTGTTCCATTAATGTTTCCATATTCATTATCAAATCAATTGCTGATAATATCGAAATAAAAAAAAAGGTGATATTACCCAGATTTTGATCTATATCCACGCGATATATAAAGCCTTCGTATTCATTAAATATACGACAAAATAAATTCTGATTAGATCATGGATCTATTATTATAACTTACTTAACTTAGTCATGGTAATAGTAATTATTGTAATTATACAAATACGTGATGATGTCTTAAAACTGTACATATCTTACCTTTGCGTGATATTTCACGTTTTAATAATGTCGAAACACTTTGTTAAATAGTAGAAGTTAACAGTTATTTCCATTACAATTTAAAGTTCTGTTTAACTTCTTGGAAACAATGCTATTGTCACAAATTCTAAAGTAAGGATCTTGCGTTATTTATGTATAGCTTTGAAGTAAGTACTTACTTGATATTATAGTAGTTACACGCTGTGCTGTAACCGATGCAAATCGATAAAATTGAATAAAGTTTCTCGAATTGCCGTAATTTGTCTAAGCCTTTTTATAAATGAAAAACTTTATTTTAGACTCTATAAAGTATATTTTTATAATTTAAATTCATTAGTAAACCTATAACTTTCTAAAGAAATGTTTTACGTGCAAGGAAATACTGAATTGGCGCCGGAAATATTGAAATAATATTTATATGGTGAATTATGATTCAGACAACGCGACAGATTCAATTAAGAGAACTTTGCCCCGACGTACTATTGTCATATTCATTCATAGTATGAATCATGATGTGGTATCGTTTTAATTACTCAAAATTATTTCAAAACGGAAAATAAACAGCTGCATTAAATATGTAACATACGAAAACTACGCTGCAAGTATTTAGTATTTTATAAGTAAAGAAATGTAGTATGCAGTCATTTAATAAATTTTAAGGCCATACGAATGAGCACAAATACTAATGGCAAAGTTGCGTTCGTCCCGGTACAGTTCTTCTTGTGCGGTCTGAATATTGCGTGCTGTTACCAATTTTCGATAAATAAGCGGAAGCTGAAAAAGTCGTATTGTTGACATTTGACGTTTTTTTAATAGTAATGAAACGTATGATTAGTACAATGGTTTTATAATGCTACTATAAATGATTTCCTTCATTTTATTGAAGTAGGCACATCATTCTTTAATACATCTCTATAATGTGTAAACACTATTAGATACCTACCTATATTAATGTAATACATAAAATGATATCATAAAGTTAATTTATTACTGGACATGGCGAAATATATTTTTATCTTTGAATACTCCAGAC
Source organism: Holotrichia oblita (assembly GCA_023690525.1). NCBI lineage: Eukaryota > Metazoa > Arthropoda > Insecta > Coleoptera > Scarabaeidae > Holotrichia > Holotrichia oblita. The sequence continues at coordinate 58,926,881 of CM043015.1, forward strand.
TCAAAAACGAAGTCGTTGTAGAGCTTGTGTTATATTATTATATATGTATGTTATATGCCGGCAAAAAAGGGTTAAAATAGTTAAATAGTATTTATTACACAGCCACAATCATATACATGTACATAGTGATATAGTTGTTTTTATTCATTAAATTCTATTTAGTCTTCGTTAATCAATCTTCTTATTTAGTTTGTTGCATCAGGTATGTATATAGATAGAAATATTTGTAATAGAATATAGTTTCTTTGGTGGTTACCAAACACTTTTCTTTATAGTTTTGTTAGGGAATTCGTAGGTATTAGCCCCCCGCAGACAGCCGAATAAGGATCGTTTAAAGAAAAGCATATCTTTGGTCAAGTCACTAACGATGCGTCAAATCTATTAACATAATAATAGATTATATACAAAAATATCAGATTATATGAAAATGGATTATTAAACTTGAGACATCATTGACAAGGCACACATTGTATTGATTTTAAACAGCAAAAGTTTTTTTTTTCTAATAATGTAAACCTATAAATTTATAAAGCTTACGAGTCTTGTAAAAAATATTCCTAGATGCTTAAACATTGTTAACGATAACTTGTATATAAAAAATAATAATCTTGTTCCCATAGCGATTGGAGCAACTATCATATGGTGACTATCAATTTTCTGATTGTTAATGAGAAATGCTGTGAGGACAAGCTTATGTACTGTGCGTATATTTTTACAGACATATGAAGACCTGGAAAATATTGACAATAATCACTCAATGAGACGGGGAAAGTGATGATGCAATTGAAGAACATTATATGCGATTGAATCGTGAGGAGGATCATGAGGCAACTCAGACAATTGTGAAAATTCAACGGAACGATAATGACTCTGTGAATGCTAATATGGAATTGGATGATAAGCACAAACGAACTCTTGGACGTTGTTGTTACTCGTGAATCGATAATTGCTAATAATCAAAGCACAAAACAAACACTAGCAATAAATATCATTAAAACAAATTCAAGAAGTGGCAGATCTATAAGAAAGCCAGCAGAAAACAAAAAAGAAAACACACAAATTAATTGGAGGGTACGAGTTGCTTGTCAAAGCAGCAAGTGCATCTACAAAGCTGGAGGAGCTGTAAGGTGAGGCATCATTCTGGGTCTCCATATAGGACACTTGTTCTCCATATATTTCAATCACAGTTTCGCATGTGCTATATGAGATTAATATTTTGTTTGCTTCCGATCTAGGACAATACAAAAACCTCTCTGGAATTGTTCTTGTACCTCATATTTTTTTTAGTCAATAGTGTGAAGTATATATAAAAATTTAAGCAATTTGTCTTTTCCATTAACTAAAAATTGCAAAGCAACAGCAAGTTTTATTCTTTTTCTTGCCTGTACATTCCACTAGTTCGTATGGCTTTCTAAAGAACGTACTCTATTGAATAATTTGTTGACTTATTTTTTCAAAAAGAATGACAAAATCTTGATTGGAAAAATGCATCATTCAAGTTTAATAATAAGTTCATCATGATATTTATTTTTATTTCTGTCATTCAATTATACATGTACTCACTTCAATTCAACTTTATTTCTCTAAAAAAGTACTATTTCGGTGAACTTCTTTAGTGTGATTAAATTTGCTGCAAAGAAAAGGCCTGATTTACTAAATATACGTACATATATGCCCTCCCCCTTCCCCCGAAAAATTTGTCATTTTTTAATGTGTACAATATTCCCAACCTTAGGCGATTTGAATATCAGTAACGTTCGATACGCTTTTGATTTCGAACGCAAAGGACAAGCTTAATCACAGCCGATAACTTAAAAACCATAACAGTGAGAATAGTTTGTACAGTTTTTTGGATGAGATTTCATGTTCCACAAAAAAAGTCTTAAAAGTTTTTTGACATCTTCTGTCGTTAAGCCTACGTCTGCAAAGAAAGGGAGAATTAGGGTAATTTTTACGATATTTTCCCCTCTTTTTGCGAATCCAGCTTTAACCGTATAAGATATCAAGAAAACTTATAAGACCTTTCTTGTAGAGCATGAAATTTTGAACAAAATGTCGAGGAGAGAACAATTCTAATTGTTATTATTTGTACAGTATATACTGTTCATATAATTGCTGTAAGATTTTAAATTGAGATATTCTAAATCCATTTAACGATCTTGATCTCCAGCACACAAGTACTAAAACAAAAATCATAAAAACTTATTTCTTAAATACACCTAACAGTAACCGGAACTTTTTCTGTAGTTGCCGGATAAAGAAGCAAGTAATACACTATGATATAATATACAGTACCGGCCGGTTTAAATTCAAACTTGAAATGTGGAAGCACCGAAAATGCAGTTTATATAAGGGCTGGTATCGCACGAGAGTCGAAGAGTTCGTCACGAGTGGGACAAAACAAGCGCCGATCGAGCCGAGCCGAGCGTTAGAAGAATTGACTCACTGCTCGAACTCGATCTGATTTGTAGTAGTCGGTAATCCGATGTTGGGAAGGTATGTTTGTCGCGTGTTTCACCGCACACAGACATTAGTCACATCATTTTAAACGCATTGCGTATTCGTTCGTTTCATGTTAACAATAAATTGTGTGAAGTGAAATATTTTTGTGACAATTGACGACGTATACAGTGGAAAATCGACACAATGCCACAATTGACGGATAATATCGCATTGACACCTACATCACAGGTAGGAATTTGATATTTGATTGCAACGTATTTTTTCATAACAATACAATGTAATAAACTTGAAATGACATGAAACAAATATACTTATTATGGAGGATATTAATATGTGAATCTACTAGCGAACATTGAAAGTTATGTAAAGAATGGCATTCTAAATTCTAAGGTCAACGTTGACTACTACTGGTTGCGTTGATTAATACAATGTTTTTGTTTTTGTGAATTTCTGCGTCTGCTTTTTTTCCGTTATCAGTCACTTTTATGTTTATGTTAAATATGGAATCTCTGCAGCTTACATTTAAGATTTGCTATTTAGAAGGGGCTATTGCACCTTCATTGATTTTTTAGTCAATATAACGCCTAGGCAATATGTGCAGAATGTAAGAAATTTATATTCGAATATGAAATGATATTGATGAGTTATTGTATAATTTAATTTAAGTCCTATATAGGTATTGTGGCACCCTGTATTAACGGTACTAATTTAAGAAATTTTGTCGCATTTTTGTTGCTTGCTTTTACAAAAAGGCGTATATTTTGTACTTTAAGCTTTTTAGATCTCATATGAATGATTACTAGCTCTTATTACTTCTTCGTGGAAAAATTTCACCTGATATTTCATTATTAGACTTGTCATTTTTTGTTTGGAATGAAAGTTTTTTTAGTTTGTACATTGTCTATAATAATGCTAATGCGGGGTAGGTACCTAGTTAATTAAGACTACCGTGGCTTATAATTACAATGTTTATAAACAATGTTTATCACAAAATAAAATATTTCTTACTTTGGTTTGGCAGTGTCTAGAATTTCTAGATAATGCAGTCGATAAGTAATAGTGCTTCAGTTTCTGAAAGTAATTTTTGGACAAATATAGATGAATTAAAACAGTTTCGGTGCTTAGCAAGCAGGACGGGATTAATGAGAATTTGTTGTTCATTGAGATGATAGTCCAGTCAGTCTAATGTTGTTAAACCGACAGCGATATTGTTTGTTGAATATGATTCATTTGAACAATCGCAAAACTATCAAGTAACATGGCAAATAGTCAGTTAACCACTGCTCCATTGTTTAGTTACTTTGTCTCGAAGAAAAAATTGCAATAGACAAAATTATTCACTAATACAGGTGCTTTTTCTTCAATGGAAAGCCCAGAATTTTTGTCACTCCAATCATTTGATTTTAACTCGTCCAATAAAGTTGAGTTGTGACCTAATAACATATTGGGTCACAAAGATAGAACGTATGTTGTAACAGCGTTTCTGCATGTCTAACACATCACTGTTTTCCACCTACTATTAATGCTTTTAAACTTTGAGCTTAAGAGGCGTTTAATTAAAGATTTGACGTTATATTTTAAGTGCGAAAGTATGCAAACCTACAGAGAAACAAGTTAATAAGTATCTATAATTTAGTAGTTATAATTGATCACAAACTGAATCCCAGATATGACTACAAATGACGGCAGCTTTGCAAAAAAATTATTTTCTGCTTGATATTTAAAGACGTAATGATTTTGAAATGAGAATTGATAGAAAAAAAAAAATTAAAAGTCTCTCAAATTTGCTGGGACGCGAGGAACAAGACTTTTATTAATTATCATAAACCGGGAAAAGGCGTCGGACTTTGACTCAATTTTGAGCACTGTGTTTGAGAAATTGCTGGACGGTATATTAGACAGGGTCGGTAAAATAAATATAATAAGGATCAATCATTTTCACAAGGTTACCTACCTGCTCATCTTTCTCTTCTCGTACCTTTCAAAAGTAGTTAAGATCGCTGTACTTAGTAGACAAAAAGAAGAACCGTGGACTTATAATATCATTTAAAATGAGAAATTCTATTTCAGACAGAATTTAATCACAGACTTTCAGCTACTCAGGATTAGTGAAGTGGCTAGAAATGATGCACGAGCCTTTTACTGACATAAGGGACTGGTTTTCAAAATGATTATTATGGGACTGAATCCAAACCAGACTATAATGATATAGTGGTATCTATATAATACGGCTTTTTCCCTACGCCATGAGGGTTCAATATCATTGATTCATTCTATGTTGTCTGCCCTCCCCTTTCCCTCCTCCCCGTCCGCCATCCGTTTCTAGGTTCGCCATTGGGACCGGACACTTTTCTTGTTTTCATGAGGGATCTTCTAAAACTCCCTAAGGTACCGGCTATTTATGCGGATGATACAACTTCATATATAGCATTTAGGAACGAATTAATAGTACCTTGAAAACCGCAGGAATGGATGAGATTGGTTCATGGGCTTCTAAATGAATAATCGGCATTAAAGAGTAAAAATATGTCGTGCTAAGATTTATGAGAAACCTTAGTTCCCTACTGGAAAACATATTTTTAACTTTTGCCTTGCCTTTAGCCCTTCCGTAGCCGGCCTAAGTTTAGATGCACAACTACCTTTTTGTCTATACATGTGGAGAACACTATAGCCAAGTTTAGTAAAGCAAGAACATCATAATACCATTATTATGTGGAAGAAGCAGTCTTTCTTTAAGGAAGCTTGGTCGTAATAACTGGCTCAGTACAGCTAAAACACTGACAGATCAAATACTGAGGACTGTTCACTACCTGACTTGTCGTTGATGATAATTTGGTATACAATTCTAGTCAAGAAACCATCTGAAGACATCTAAATGGTAAAATTATAACTATATGACTATAATATTTATACTACAATACTATGAGACTTCAGGCGCATTCTTGTGTTAATACCGTAATTTCTTCATTGTAGAGCAAGCAATTTGACTAAGAAAAATTATCCCTTTTTTTTGGGAATTTAGTCAAATTTTCTGAATTTTCAATAACTTAACAATTATTAAAATACTTTTGCACACTATTTCCAATTTTATGGTATATGAATACTGAAGATTTATGATTAGCATTTAGTTGCAAACAGATTTGAAAAAAAAAGAGTATGAAAAAAGATTTTTCATACTCTTTGTTGATTAACAATTTTAAACAGTGTAAGTAATAACAATCGATACGTAGTTTTAAATCACCTATGGCTTGACACATGGCATTAAAAATACGTTATTACATTAGGAAGCATTTCTGTCAGATCGATATTACTCAAACAGTTTGCATTTCATGCTCTTACATTGCAGGATAGAGGTCTCTCCATCCTCGAGTGTATACCACTTCACATTTTACTTGGAGCAAATTTGCAGAATCAACACCATTTACTCTCCCCAAGATACGAATAAATTAGTGACAAGAGCTTTCCGTTTCGATACTCATCTCATCACGGGATGTTTGTTGTTGATTTTTACAGAGATCAAAAGCTAAAGTTTAGTCTCTTATTTGCTCGTGCTGGCGCAAAGCTTGTCGTCTCGTTTAACTTTAATTTATTTCAATTTCAAACGCCGGTACTAGATTGGGTAGATGTACTGCGTAAATATTTAGAAGGCTTTTCAACTTTTCAAAAGCTTCGTTAATAAGGAAATATATGCTTTTCATCGTCGTTCCTATTTGCTTTTCCTTTTATAAGATAACAAAGATGGAACAGAGTTATTAAAATGAAATATCCTCTGCTTTTACCTCTGGAAATACCGGCATATTTTATTCAACTTTGCTTTCTTCACATGTAATAATGTTAGCATTTATGTAATTATGTTTGTTGTTTAGTCATTCTGTAATGATACTTTCTCTTTTGCTTTTATCTCTTGATATGTCAAGATAAGAAAGGAGGTAGGTAAATGATTTTCTGTCGTTTTGAACTTGTAATGTTGCCCGGTTAATTAGAATATTAGCATAGATACGAGGAAATAAGGTTGTCAATTTATAGAAGTAGCAAAAATTATAGCTCAATAAAATTGCCATATCAATTTATTCGATAAAATGATGCTTTTGTTAGTCTAGATATACGTAGTATCTTTATCAATATTTCTTTATTATCCAGCATTAGATATATACCATGATAAAAGAAGTACATATCTGGATTATATAAGTCAAAGAAGTAGGTTCATTGACCCTAGTAAAAGTGATTTGTAAAATAACCTTCATTCTTACCATTTTTTTTTAAGTCGTGCAGTTGGCTATCATATAATATTTAATACAAATTTATTTCAGATAATAATCTTTTCTTCAATCCAGGTAACTTTAGATATAATCTAGATTTATTGCATTCTCTTAAGATAAGCGCGTAATTATCTAACCAGGAAAGTCGACAAAGATAAGAAAGTACAGTTAATCTTGCTTGAATACAAAAGAACGCTGATATAATCACCTTGTTATCGAAATCTTTAGACGAGATGGAGACGGCCATCTGTTGTAGCTGTTGTTTTGTAAAGAAAACCGCCATATGCCATATTTTTTTAAGTAAATTCTGATACACCAGTGGCCTGGTGATCCAGTAACATGATTTTATTTGTGTAAGTAATTAACGTACTTATTCATAATTGGTCTAGATATACGCTTTGTTTGTATTGTTGTTTTTAACTGTTCCTAACGATCAGTTTTCGATACTTCTACTAAGTATACGTAAAGTACTACATTAATATTATACATATATAATATTATAATTGTTTGTCGTTTCAATAACATTTTGGAATTTTCCGACAATTTTCTTACTTGCCGCTTTTCCTTTCATCAAATCCCGAACTCTAGTCTTGGGAGGGTATTGTCTATCTTATTGGTTAACCGAACATGTTTTTTTGAAAGTTATTAACTCAATATAATTTTTAAACGTTCAAATACCCTCAATGGGCTTCTGTTGGAGAAATTGGTTACAGAAAAGATTTTATGGTAGGTAATTAAAAAAACTTACTTGGTACGTGAACAAACAATTCTCACCAGAAAATTGGGTGCAAAGTTATTAAAAATAAATTGAACACTTAATGGAATTGGATTGTACTACGGTTCTATTATCATCTGATCAAATCTACTTCCCCTATATTGTAGAACGTGACCAGAAATGGGAATATAGTGACTCTTTTTACAAAAAACCGCTTAGATTAAATCAAGTGGGTGTGGCTTGGTTCCTCATTCTTTTCTTGCAAATACTGTTCTTGATTTTGGCAGCCTATATTCGGCCACTTCTTTCGAAATTTTCTTTGCATTTCTATAACTTTGCTCTCTTACATATTCTCTATACTTAAATATATATCTACATATATGTATTTTTAATTTTTTTATGTAACCGCACTTTTTTAGTTTTTAATTTTTTAAATTTTTATTAGTTTCAATATGATGTATAACTTTATTATTATATTAAAAAAAAACATACAAAAATAAAGTAAAACTTAAAAACATGTCGTGAGAAAATAGCGCTTAAAGTAGGTGTTGTTTTAAAATATTCAATTGTCCAATTACTTTTTAGATTCTCTTTGAACACTATTTTTAACAACTCAATTCGTTTAGCTTTTAGTATTTGTGCGTTTAATATATTTACTTTACCTTAAATAAGCTGCAGCAGTAGTCGGCCAAGCAATATAGCTTAAAAAGCTGATGCAACTACTATCCACCGCAGATAATAAAATTGAGTTTAATAGGTCCATAGTCGCAACGCTTAACAGCTACCCAGTGATGTGGGAGATCACAGCCGGAGGGTGGTCAAACGATAATTTTCAGTTTTATGTGGTCTAGAGGCACGAGACAATAAGTTCTATTATTTTCAGCGTTTGACCACCTCTCGAAACTTGTGAAAAATGCGACGCAAGAGGTTATGACATTATCTGGGTTTGATGTCATTTCATTGGAGATATGAACTTGTTTTTTTCGAATATTTTTAAGTTTTCAAAAAAATTATTTGGTGGTCAATCATGGTCAAACGTTGGTCAATCCTATACTGCAACAAAATTTTATAGTTTGCAGTAAAAAAAATTCGAAAAAATTTTTTTTTGAAAATTTTGAAAATGTGAAGGGTGGTCAAACATGGTCAAACGATGGTCAATCGTATCCAATGAATAAAATGTCTATATTGGCTAATTTTAGCATTTTCGCCATTAGACTCCAAAATATGGGTATAGCGGCTGTAGCCTAAACAAAAGGTGGTCAATCGAAATCGCTGATGGTCAATAGTGGTCAATAAATGGTCAATCCTTTCTAGCATTTTTGTCGATTTTTGACCACTTTGTGGTGCCAACTTCACGGACCTGGAGATCACTAGTGTCCGGGGTTCAATTTCGCGAGGAAAAGGTTTTATTTTTCTTTGTCGAATTGTGGCTCAATTGATCTACCATTGTTGGTGGGAGCAATGTAATTAACAGCTCAAGAATTGCAGCGATAGTCAGAGAACCAATACAGCTTAAGAGGCTGCGAGAAGTTTTCCTAAAAGACATAAATACACTTAAATTAAGACATTTTAAAAATTTTATTTGATTACATTAAAATTTATAGTTATACATATAAAAATTTACAAAACAAATGTTTGTACTTGTATTTAAACAGAGATTAGATCCTGCAAGTTTGTTCAAATTTGGATAAAATAAATATTAAAAATAAGTATATACTAATGGAATAATGTACTATCTTGGGCAGAGAGGATGTCCGGGTGTGTTGAGTATATGTTGTTCTCCTGATACAGTATCGGTTCTACCGTCAAGCGAATATCGTACCTTCATAATATACATGAACTGAGTATATAAGTATAAAATTTTTGGTGTTTAAAGCGACAGGTAGATGGTGGCAATATACTTACTTACTTTTATAAATGCTGCCTAACGTATCCGAAAAGGAAGGCTAGACCGTCCTTGTCTACTGATATGTAGTATATTGTATTTAGATAAATATCTACATTACAACATACGTATAGTTAAAGATTTTTGTTGCCGAAAGGATTTCGTATTTCTTTTTGAACTATAAGTTACTATGCAGCGTGTAACAGGGTTTGTTACATGTTGAAACAATTATTTATTATATGTATATTATAATAATTGTGTGATGATTATAATTATAATATATAATATGTATATTATAATATAATATATATTATCAACCTTCAATAGCATACCTAAGATGTTTTTAACAAATTCTTATTTAATTACTTATTTAAATGTTTCTTTTTAAATATACCAAAGCTTTATTTTGTTTTTCTATTTTTAAAGTAACAAAAATTTGTATGATTTAATTACAACTTTGACTGATACTCCATTGTTCAGTATATCAGATTTTATAAAATTATGAAAAATTAAATTGCTGCATTACATAAAATTCGACGTTTTATGAATTTTACAAATTACAACGAAAGGATAACATTCTTCAAAATGTCTTACACCTATACAATGTATACAATTCTAAATAAGGTATTTATAAATCTTATTTTATGTAGGACTATTAGATAACAAAGAATGTTTAATTTTTAAAAGAGGTTAGGGACGAGGTATAGCAAAATTATATAATTATGTAAATTTTCAGATAAATTGGTATAATACGAGAGAGATATACATAAGTTAAGTTTCACGTCGAATCGGAGACTTGGACTTGACAAGATTTGTTTGATTCCGTTGATTGGAGTTTTCTATATTAAATAAAAATAACTGAGTTTTAACTTAAATTTTATGTAACTTACAAACGATGATTCTACCACGTTCATTACAAAAATAAACTACAAAATGCCCTCCCCTCTTCCTTGACAACTGTTTAAAACAATCTATATCTCTAAATGTTAGCTAAAGATGACAATGAGTATATTAATCCAAAATTTACAAAACAATGGACATTATACAAAATATTAATTAAATTCAATTTTTTTTCTTGCTTAGGAAATTACATTTTGTATTTTAAACTTTTAAATACAAAAACACATGTATTTTAGAAATTCATTGTATTTCTGTTTTATAGTCAACTGTAAACCGAAATTATATTTAATCGTTATGGCCAGTATGTTTTTGACGTTACTTTATTATTGGATTTAGTGTTTCATAATTTAATATAATTTCGGTTGCAGGGTGTTTGTCTTTATTGTATACTCACAAGTCAGTGAAATTCAAAATATCAACAAAAACAAATTCTCATTTATTTTTTCTATTTCCACTGAATTATTCAATGTAAGCTTAAATGTTTTTTCTATTATGTTTAAAATGTAGTTGTAAAAGTTGTAAAAAGCAGATCCAATAATTTTCAATAATAAAAATACTTTTTCAAATATTATTATTTAATGTTAATTAATATAAATAACCGCTTATCCTAACCAAGGAAGAATATACATTTAGAAGACTTAAATAAATAAAAATCAAGAATGTATTATATTAATTACATCTGTGTATACTAAGTTACGACATCATACATAATATATACCTAACAAATAGAAAGACAGTAATATTTGCAATATTCATCAAATGAAAACTTCTATATCCAAAACAAAAGTAAGTATATCATTACACCAAATAGAGCTAATAGTAGCAGTATAAAAGGAAATATACAGGGTGTTCCTAAATATCATGTACATAAGGAAGGGGATAATTATTTGGTTTATTTTGTTCCTAAAATTTCATATAAACATAGGTCTGCAAACGCTTCGTTATCATTCTGCAGGGTGTTGAAATTTCAAGATTTTTTCACTTTTTACCGTATAGCTCCTACAGTTTTTGAGATATTTTGCTCAAATTTGGAAGGTAGGTTACGCTATAAGGCCTGCATCATTAGCCATGCCAAATGATGATGTAAATCTACAGGGTAATAATTTTTTCGGGGTCATATCCTCTTTTCTCACCCTGAACTTTTTGCGAAGCGCCACTGCTAGATTCTAAAATACGCAATAAATTTTCTGTCTTGTTTAGAAACTTTTTGGTCTCTTGTATTTTTTTCTTATCTCTGACCGTTGTCGAGAAAAAAAATAGAAAACAATTTTTTATAATTCGCCAGAGAAAATTAAATTTTTTTAAATGGTCTAGCAAGCTCTAGCTTTATTCAGATAATCACTTGAGTTTATTAATTTTAAGAGTTAAGGTGCTACTACCTGTTAAAGAATAGGATGACCCGGTTTTAGAAGCATTGTTTTATTACAATACAAAGTAACAAAACTAATAACAATAAAAAACCTAATTAATAACAATGACAAACGGGTCGATGGCCGCAGTGGTTAGGCGGCTGACTATTGTTGTGAGAGGACGATAGGTGCCGGAGTTCAATTCTCTGGAGGGATGGTGACATTTTTTCAGAGAGTTTAATCCCGGATCGACTTGCCATTCGCTGTTGGGAGCAAAGTGATTAACAGCGCGGTATCATAAAAAGCGATATGATGCTGTCACAAAGCCATTTAAGCACAACTTACACACACTAAACTACACCGCAAGAGTTGCAGTGATAGCCAGACAAGTAATACAGCTTACGGAGTCACTGCAACTAACCACCCACCACACATAAAAAAAAAAGAAAACTATGCTACAACAATTATTGAAAGTGTCCTCCTCCAACCCTTATACAGGCGTCTGCTCTTCTTGTCATTGATACTCGCACTCTCTCAGATACTCCTGGAGTATTTCTTATCGTTTCCATCGATTATTCGATTTCGTAATTCATCAACAGTATTCACAGGTGCAGAAAATGCGTTTGTACAATTTCATGTGGATTTTCATCTGCCCACGTATGGTTGTTGTGGAAATTGATAATTGAAGTCCTTGAAAAATTCGCTTCATCGGTAAAAAGGATTTTACAATAAAAAATGCGGTCTGCTGCTACCTTATTAAGGTACCATTGGCAGAAATCAATCCTTAAAGGGAAGTCTCGGGGAAGAGAAGCCTGCACATTCTGAATGTGGTAAGGGTATAGCAAGGAAACACGTAGAATACGCCAAACAACTTGATGACTAATATTTAAATATTTATTGATTTTTCTGGTGCTGGTACGAGGATATCTGTCTATTTCATTCAGAACAGCCTCTTCTTCGATTTGTGGTGTTCTAACAGTACGTGGTTTACCTGCATCATTAGTATTCTTTTTAAAAGTTCCAGTTTTCCCCAAGACGCCTATGAATATTTGAAAATATTCGATGATCGGTATCATTCTATTGGGATAGCGCTCCAATTACAGACGCCTGACTTCTCTTGCATTTCCATTCGCAAGGCCGTAGATAAAATGCATGTCAGCCATTTCAGAATTAGTGAAATTTGGCATATTTACAAAATTATAACGAGTATTTAAAGCACTTTTACACCTTACAGTTTGCAATTTAAAACTTTACTTATACAGACACATTTTACGATTTCTAATGTCAGTTGTCAAATTAATAAACTCATGTGATTATCTGAATAAAGCCAGAGCCTGCTAGACCATGTTAAAAAATTTAATTTTCTCTGGCGAATTACAGAAAGTTGTTTTCTTTTTTTTTCTCGATAACGGTCAGAGATAAGAAAAAATACAAGAGATCAAAAAGTTTCTAAACAAGACAGAAAATTTATTGCGTATTTTAGAATCTAGCAGTGGCACATCGCAAAAAAGTTCAGGGTGAGAAAAGAGGGCATGACCCCGAAAAAATTATTACCCTGTAGATTTACATCATCATTTGGCATGGCTAATGATGCAGGCCTTATAGCGTAACTTACTTTCCAAATTTGAGCAAAATATCTCAAAAACTGTAGGAGCTATACGGTAAAAAGTGAAAAAATCTTGAAATTTCAACACCCTGCAGAATAGTAACGAAGCGTTTGCAGACCTATGTTTATATGACATTTTAGGCACAAAATAAACCAAATAATTACCCCCTTCCTTATGTACATGATATTTAGGAACACCCTGTATATGCGAAGAGAGAAACAAGTATATACGATTCGTATTCAGTTATTAGAAACCTCTCTGTCTTCTGTACTCTCTAATCTGTAGCTTTAAACGCTAATGTGTAATATGCATATAGACAGCAACCTTATATGTATTACATACGTACGATATTCGTTTGACGGTAGAATCGATATTGTATCAGGAGAACAACATATACTCAACACACCCGGTCATCCTCTCTGTCCAAGATAGCATCACCATACGGGTAGATAAAATACTTAAGACAAATATTCATTGATATTTCACGTGCAACTGATTTTAATAGTTGAACGTACTTACTGGTCTGACAACATTTGTTCTTAAGTATTTTTGTTTGTTGGTTTGGATTTATTGGGTTGTAAACACAATCAGGTGCAGGTATACACATTGCCCACTACAACTTGCTTCAATTGATAAGGTTTAATTTATTATTTATCACTAAATCGATAGCTCTTCTATCACCATAAATAAAAGAATTCTGTTTCCGTCTTACACTGTATTTTATCTCTAAAGCATTTGTCGAACCCGTTACACGGTTTACTTTTGAAGCAAATTATAATTATACACTATGTAAACATTATAATAAGGGCACAAAATATATTTCACAAAACTGTTTTGGAGTCTGCTGTCATTGTTATCAAATTTATTGTGACACATTGCAAATAATTTCAATTTATTTATTGAATAATTGATATTTGATACAATTAATCTTCACTTTATTCTAAAATTTCTGAATATCGATTTTGCTAATTGAATAGATTTAAGTAAATCAACCAATGTAGATTAGATGTAACATTTAGAATATACAGATTAATCGCATTTAGATAAAATTGATCCTTGTATAAGATGTCAAGTAAAATTCGAATATTACATTAGAGAAGCAAGCTGTTGATTGTGGAACTTACGCAATAGCTACATACATGTAGTTCGTATCTGTATGTAGGCTTTGTCATTAGACGTTTTTGATAATACTTATTATCTAAATATAAAAACACTGATAAGATAGGTTCGTAGGCTTACTATGTAAATTGACGCATAACGTGTGATATCCCACGTTTAATATTTCATTGGAAATGTACACCCTTCAAAGAAAAATCTATTATGATCGTTAATAGAATGGAAGTATCGAGAATTATATGGTACATGTGGCCATTAAAAAGCAAATAAAAAGTCCTATTTTATCGAGTGATTAATATAGTAACGCTTTATATGGATTGGGGAAATGAATTTAATAATAACTAACGTGGTGTTATTTATTAGTCTATCTGGTTGAATCGACAGCTTTCGATTTTTTCATCTACAGGTATACTAATTGAAGTTCTTCAATGCTGCACGATTCCGAGCCAATGAAGATACATTAGTTACATTAAATGTTAGTAACTAGTACATACTTGTACATTTTCGTAGCTCATCGCCTGTAAGTGAAAAATTGATGGTCAAATCTCTATTTAGATTTGATTAAAGTGGGGATTATTTACACAGGTCATTTACGTACATCGTTAATACATATTTACGTTTGTGTTACGTGGATATTTTTTTTGTAATTTAAGTGAACAGGTAGAAACTGGCGTTGCGTATGTTCTGGTTACCTAGTTCTGGTACTTATGTCAGCTTAATACTCTCCACGCTGGGCGGGATATTATCGCAATAAATTACTGATTAAAAAGTAATAAAATACTCCAATAGTAAAATAATGATTATCAATTAAGATACTACTTACATATTATTAAAATAAGAAAATATACTACTTACTTTGCAGACGTGGATCGTCTTTAAACTTGGCCAATTCCTTATACATACAAGTGGCGTACAATGCATGCAATTTTCCATTTAATTTAAATTATAAGAAAAAATTATTTACTGTATTTACCATTGGACGGTTAAGTGTGCTCACTGATCGTAACATAGTTATATACGACTCGATTACATACTAATTTGCAATTCAAGGTTGCTATTCTTCAGCCACCTAGCCATATTGTGACCGACCGTAAATCCGATAATGCTCGAAATAAGTTCATATCATATATTAAGTATCACTAAATTCAAACAAAAGTGTTACATTTGTTTGTAATAAAGTAAAAGGACATCTTCTAGCACACAACTATGCTATATTTAAGATAACAATAGATTACTTAATATTAATGACTAGAAAAACTAGTGTCACGGCACGGTCTCGCTGTTTATAATGCTGCGCTGTTAGTCATTTTGCCCTCAACAGCAAATGGTAAATCGATAGGAATACAATTCTTCGAGAAAAATGTCACCATGCCCTCGGAGAATTGAACCCCGGATCCAGCCATCTCTCACATCGTTGAGAAGCCGTCAAAACACAGCGGATATCGAATCTATTTGTTGAATTTATTTTAAAGGACAAATTTCATAAGAAGATGGTGTATTACCAAAAATATTTGTGGAATGCCGGAATTATTGGATCACATTCTTTGGAAAAGTGATGGAGATGCACGACAAATTTGAAATTTCTTTTTTTTTATTTAAAAATTCCATCGTGCATCTCAAGTAATTTCCGTTCTTATTGGATAATTTTTTAAAAGTTTGGCAACGAGGTATTTCAAATAATTCCAATAGCAGACACTATGTAAGTTTTCATAACTAATTTTCTGAACCATACCCTCCCCTCTCTTGAATATTTGGATTCCTGATAATAACAAATTTCTTTGACATTAAACTTCTTCAGATACTATAAACTTGAGTCATTAAAAAACACTCTAATTAAAGTATAGTATTGGTTTGAAATATCTTTCATTCCATTGATAACTAATTTTCTTGTACCGAAATTAAAAGTAATTTAAGTAGTTGCTCTTTACAACCATGAACATGAATTGCAACATCGCCAAGATTAAGTACGTGGTGCAAAAGGAACAGAATGTTTTTGGAAAATATTACAAATAGAGGAGATTGGTTTGTTTCGTTTTACTTTTGTTATTATTTTCTCATGTGTTCGTATCGGATATGTGGACGATGGTGTCAGGTTTGTGTACACGCTGGGACCGTATGCGAAACTGTGAACATTTTTAAGCACTGGCTTAATCAGTTATCTGACTAACTACGGAGGAACTCCAGACCAGTGATGGATGCATAATAATAGTCTGCATGTTATCTAATGTAACCTCTGTAATACAATCTATGGATCAAAATGTTAGTTAGTTGTATATGAAATCTTCCTTCTCATACGATACTCATTAATCAGTCTGCCCCTGTAAATATTACGATTAACGGTAACGGTGAATGCACAGTCCGAGTGAAAAACGTACGATAAAAGGCATAAATTGTAATTAAAAAAAAATAATTCCGAATAACTCGATTTTCGTTCAGAGACGAGAAAGCATTCACCGCGTACTCAACTTGATTATACTCGCGTTCCTCCACGGACCAGTATATCAACTTTCCATCTGCTGTGCCCCTGTTTAAAATCGCGCTCTTGCTGCGGTGTGAGTGCAATTTTTTCAGTTCGCGTTTTTTTTTATCGAACACGTGAACGATGAACGGTATGCGAACGATATTGGAAAAGATACGTTTCGTAACGAAGTTTAAGTCCGAAGTGAGGAAAAAGACAAAAAAAAGATTTTGGGGCAGAGTCGTAATGGACGTGAAATTATAGTTATTAAGTGGAACGTTATGTGCAATAAATGCCTACCGATAATTTATATACCAGAGATATCATCAATTTTCCGAGCGACGTGGGTCGGATACGTCATCACCTATTTCGAAGAAGGTCGTTCGAAATGAGGATTTATGTCATTTGAAAATTGCTTAAAAATCATTAATCTGTTATTGGCCGACCTGTTATTACGTGTTTATAATAACATAATCCAGGATCGTCAAGTTCTGAGATTGTAAGATCTTTTGGCTCGTGTCATAATGTTCATTGAATAATATATCAGTAGTTAAGCCTACGGCTTCGCCAGCTTGCACTTCTACAATGTCAGTCAGGCACCCAATTCTATAAATTTTTGCAATGATTGCTGGATTATATAAGGCTGCAAAAACTCTCTTCTTGAACTTCAGGTGATTTAAAAGAAAGCAAATTTCAGTCATTTTCTGCGTTATCTCTTTCATCGATGGAGCATTAACAATAACATTCTTGATATTTTCTTTCTTTCTTCTCACCATCATTTATTTTTACGTTTATTACTGAAAAAGTGAGATAAGAAAATAAAAATTTCATATTCTTACAATTAGAAATGCGAAATATTGCATCGTCTCTTATAAATAAAATCTCTAGTTTTTTAACTTTCAACAGTAATTTGTTAATACTACAGGATTTCAGGAACGTTTTCTCCATTCATAAAATTTTGTAATTTTTTGCTTTCCAAAAGCTTGCGAAAAATTTGTTACCTGTTTTAAATATATTCAAAGTAATTGCCATTTACAATAATGCACTTAACCATTCTCTCTTTCCATAGTTTAAAAGCGTTCAACCAGCTGTCTTTAGGAATACTATCAAAAAAACATTATGTAACATGATACCCTTTCTTGGCCCTTTACTGAACACAGTAGGCAACCCATTTCCATACCATTCAGCGGTAACTGTCTTCTGATCTTCTAATTTAATTGCGGCTACAAAACCCGTACTTCTAAAAAATACAGCGTACATAACTTTTTTCATTGCTCGTTATTTTTTCACCATCGTAGGGGTTTCCTCATTTTCATGTATTCAGATTCGGCTTTCTTGGCGAGTGGGAACATCAAAAAACGGTAACGTTTCATCGCCAGTTACAATTTTAGAAATGATTTGATTGCCTCCAGCATTCAGCATATCTAACGTTTGTTGCAAATTCTAACACATTCTGCTTTTTGTAAATCGGTCGGGTGAAGGTGTACAAACCGAGTTACAACCTTTTTCAAATGTAAATGTTCGTGCAATATTGATGTCACTATTGCATAGGTGATGCGGTTGCCCTCTTGCACCATCTTCTTCACCGCAGCAATGTTTTCGGGGTTAACAGCAGTTATAGGAGGGCCAGTTCCTTTTCTGTGTACCACCGACTTGCAACCACCTTCAAATTCTTTATACTATCTATAGACTGTAGCCAATGATGGTGCAAGATCCCCAAATACCGATTTTAAACTTTCCTCACACTCATACGCGCTGAAGCGTTTCTTGAAATCATAGCAAAGCATTATCCGAAAGTTCTCTCGTGCTAATTCCATTTTTTCGATAACAGAAGCTTATTCTAGGGACTATATCTCAGACACTGTTCCACACAATTGCACAAACTAAACTGCAATCAATAAAATAAAGCACTACTTAATAGGCAACAATTTGTTTTGCACGGATAACTAGATTTTTCAAATCTCAATAATTATGGCTTATCCCTCGTATTTGAAAGCTCTGCTTCTTCGAAGAAGAAGTTTTCGTGCTGAATGCAAAATTTTCAAGATTTCGTAAATGTCCTTCATAGAAACTTTTTGTAATCGAAAGGTTTCTATCTAATAAGATGGTCCCTAACGAATCTATAAATAATTTTCAATAACTAGGGTCATAATGTATCCTGAAAACTTAAAAGAAAGTTTACAGGTATCGTTACAATGGACGAAATTGCCAGCCATACTTTAGAAATCAACAAGATTTTTATTTTTGTAAAGTTCTGCTTGTAGTTTTGACAGATTATAGTTCCATACCAAGTCATTTACACATAACAACAATTATTTGCATCAATTGCACACAAACCAGACAGAATTGTATTTGACGACAGCAAGTCTGAACAAGTGTTAACCCTAACAAGAGTTCAGGTAATACTACAGTTCGAATAATTTGTACTTAATACATATTGTTCAATATTATAATTTTTGTAAATTAATTTAATATCTTTCAGCAATAGTAACGTTATATTGTTTGTATTCAGTTTTAAATTTCTAGTGATTCTACTAAGAAAATATAATTATTATTAGCTGCTATTTAATAATGTTTTCAAGCCCGTTTAACATAATTGCAAATAACATGAGATTACCATTGAGTAACTTTCTAGTAATTGTGATTTTATAAACGGAGTATCACTGCACGACCGTTCAACTGGCATTGTGTAAACAGGCATAAAATAATTTATGCATTTCTATATACATTAGTTTTAATCCGCACAGGTATACAACAAGGGCTAACATTGGAATTAATTCACGTGTGTTTTCCTAAACTTTCTTTTAGTAGAAAGTGTAGTTTCTTATATTTGTAAGATAAATTAATTTATTGCTTATGGAACCATTAACGTACCGTAAATAAAGACAATATTTAATTTACTAAAAATTAACTCCCATTGAATTTTATTGTGAATAATCATCATTGAATAATTCCTCATCCATAAATACACTCGACAAGATATAGAAATTGCAGTTTCACTTCCTGTTCCCCATTTTTTTGTTGTTGTTCTGTTTTTACGTTCCACGAATAATTTTCAGCGAAGATCGAGATGACAGGCGAACGGCGATTATCCTCTTTATATTTCATTACCAGCACTAAATTGCACGCTGATGATCAGCGTCGAAAATATACCCTACTATTAAAGGTGAACAACCGTATAATTATATTATAAATTAACGTTGTTTTTAAATTGTGGTATATACCTACCGTCACATGTATTATTTATTACTATCTGAAAGTAATTTTGGAAGAATTGTAATGCTGTTTAATTTTTTGACAGCTATTGGATTATGTTTTATAAATCTGCCACGACGGCTTTTATCTCTTTCTCAATCTGTATCCTCATTAATGCATCTATGAAAAATCATATTTTTGGCCGCAACACACGGTTCATAATTCCAAAAGAGGGAACGACTGCCTATAAAAAATTAATAAATCGAGTACTATGTGGACAGTCACGTCTACTTCATATCTCCATATGAATAATAGACTTAGGTATAAAATGAAATTTAATCCCCATCTTGCAGCGTAGATTAAACACTAAAAAAGGAGCTATCAAAGGAAGAATGCAGGTATATTTTACACCTTACCGTAAAATGAATTTCAAGTATTTCCTTCAACCATCACTGCCGCATGTAATTGAAGAGCACAAATACTGTAAGAAACTCTAAACTAGATTGACGTGGGAAGGGGTCCCAGTTCCTTGCGTTATTATTGTGAATGTTGTTATGAGTTTTGTTGGAAATTGTTCTTACTAGCCCTTGAAGAGGAGTTGATATATTATGTTTTTCTTCGGGGACGCATCGGGGACTGCAATTTAAGTGGTTGAATCCAGTAGCCACTTTACACTAATGAATAAGATGGAATGCTGACGATTTGTATGGTGCCAGATGATGTGGTGAAGGATGAACCGTTGTGGAACATTAAACTCGAGAAAGGGACAAGTGTTTCTATATCTGTTCTGTGTTGTGCCTAAAAATAATAATAACAGATGGGTCTATTACTGCTGGTATTTCTGTGAGAGATGTGTGCATTAAAAAATATAAATGGAATGTTTGGCATTACTTGTTTACGAGTTTACTATTAAGTGCTAATTGCTACTTTTTCTGAATCTTATATACTATTAGAAAGAATAACCTTCAATTATATTGCCTAATTTATGTATTTCAATGTATAATACGATCATAAATAAGATCTAGTGATTGTCTGAGTTTACGAGGGTCGTCAATGAAGTAATATACATGCCATACAGAAGAAATATACATATACAGAATAGTCAACCTAATTTAGCACTAACTAAGTAGTTAAGCTTATTTTTTATTTTGTCGTGGAGAATGCTGTAAGCATTGTACTTGAAGATGCACAAAATAGGATCAATGCTTACTACGCTTCAAAAACAGGCAGTGTTCACTTCTTGGAATTTTTAAAGCTGCGTGGGGACGGAACAGCAAGTGCATTTTACAGGATAGTTGTTAGAGAGTAAACATTGATTTATAATAATTGCCTTGAAAGCAAATAGGACAAATCTCGTCTCCTATCACGTCATCCATCAGCCGAAAAAATTATATCGGGGATTCGAAAGAAATACTGTTGATCAGGTCTACAAGCAAATACAAAACTCAGATATATATGGAACAACATATTGTTGTTTAAGGAGGCTCTAACAGAAAAAGAAGAGAAAAACTAACTAAAGGAAGCAACATTCCCTTTCACATGGCGCGTGTCTCCAAAGACAGTGCGGAGCTGTGGTTTCGAAGAACTTAAGTATCCACCTTGCAGTCTGAGACTTGGCTCCTACTGACCATTCTGTAATTTCAAAATAAAAGGAAGACATAAATGAACATTTCTCTGGCAAAGACGAAGAATATTACACACACATCAAAGAAAACTAATAATAAATTGTTAAATTATGGATAGCTGCATTATCTTGCTGAAATATTTAGTTTTGTATTGGCAATTATTCACCAAATCAGAACCATTTCCAGTTCTATATAAGAATTACAATTCATTCGCATAGTATTAATTAATTAATTAATCAATTAATAATGATAAACTATTCTATCAAAGTTTTAGTTAAAAAAGTCCTTTGTAATATGTACAAAAATACTACCTTCGTTAATCAGTAACCCGACCTATAAATTTAATCAAATACATATACATACCTTTTTGGCGCTGACACATCCTGTTCACATACACTAAAAACTCTAGTACGGGGCAATAAATTAAGCCCGTACGTACTGTTACCCGATAAATTTTCCCACTTTAAACGAAAACTCAACCAAGATTTATGCTCTCGCACTTTCAGGTCGTTGGAACGGTCACTCATTCAAAATAGGAAGTAGGATGTGACCCGCTGGTGACACTTATTGTGTTAGCTCTCCGTAAATTTCCTTCAATAATGCGACGAAAGACATTGACTGCCGTTCCATTCTAAACTCGACATAGTGTGCGTGTATTTACAGAAAAAAACCTGGATCGTGTTATGTAAGCGACATCCGCTCCACGCAGAACGACATAGAAGCTGCGAATTAGAAAGTCTTTGCATACTGGCATGCGATCGATTTGCTTGCTTTGCAAAGTGTTTCTTTGTAATTATTTGCTTTAAATTCGAATGTAAATTAATGTGATAATGAGGAAATGTCTAGGTATAATTATTATGTAGTATAAGATGAATATTATTGTGTATAGGTATAGACGTGTCTGCATAATATTATACTCATAGCTTTTAATGCCTGTTACATGTAATTTTATAGTGATTTTCTGTTTTCAACTTCAATTTTATCATTACTGTTTTTATTTATAAATATTTTGTTCCCATAACCATATTCATTTTGGTGTTGCAATTGTGCATGGGGTAAGTTGAGTTATTGTTAATTGTATACGTATGATATAACGCGAACAAGATAGTTTGCTGTTGTCTGTACTACTTTAGCTAGCAACATGCTTATTTTCCTTTTGGAACCATCACCCACAGTAGTTTGCTTACTACTTAAGAGATGTTTAAGCTATAGATATAGATACAATTGAATGGGTTAGATTCAGAACAATACACGCGTTGAATTCTTCTGACCTTCTGAAGAAGCAAACAGCATGATCATGAACAGCAAAACTTATCTACGCGACAACACTCGGAAGAATTCAACGTAGCAAACGACAGTCGCGAAAACCTACGCTCAACTAAAAACAAGACATATCTAAATGATTGAATTTTGGGAACAAAACTGTTTATTTTGTTTGCTATGTTTTCTAACGGTTTAGATTGAAGAGATAAAGTTTAGTTAATTTAAATTTTGCAAAGCATATTTTATTGTACAAAAATAATCACTATTGTTTACACTGTCATCTCCTCACACTCGCTACAAGCATCTGCTAGCGGTTTTCCAAACTTCAACAAATAATTTTGAGGAATTTTAGAAAGACTTTAACTTTGTTTTAATCCAGAATATTTCTTATGCAAAAACTTTTTACGTCGAGGTGAGAAAATAATCTTAAACTAATTACGAACTACATTTAAGGCGTCATGCTGCCACGGTGGTATATGTATCATCTTTTTCAAATAAAATTTCCCCAAGCGAATGTGTATTTAGTAAATAAGGGCTTTGCTTTAAACTGAATGTAATTATTTGGAAGAAACTTATCAAGAAATTCCTTGCTGAAAAGTCGCATTTAATTTTGGAAAAGAGGGTACGTATAGAGAGTGGCCCTAAAAAGATAGTGGAAACTTTGCGCGGCTCATACCTTTGTTATTAGTTTAGGCTTTTAAATAACTAATAATATATTGGTTCTAATCTTTGTTTTAATTCGATTTTTGCCTAAGTTAAGATAGTACAAAATTCACTACACATTTGTTTCAATAAGAGAATTTATAACAGCTTGGAAAATTGTGAACGAGTAGGTAACCAATATATGGCAAGCTTGCAGTGCTGATTTAATATCGATTGTTTCCTTTTTTTTTTCATTCAGATGGAAAAATCTACAATGAACTGTCTTCGAACCTCAATGTCTTAGAACCTCAAATAGCTTCTGTTATTGGACATTGGAGAAGATGGTTGCAAACGGTAGTTAATACAGTTGGGATTTCTATTGAATTACATCTGGAACTCAATAATTGATATAATGGAGATAATCATTTCAAAGCATCAGATTAAAAAACGCCGAATTTATAAAGTAGTAGTATTTCCATAGAGCAAAATTTCTATATTTTCTTTATAGAAATTGAATTGTTCTTTAATATATTAATTATTTACGAAAATGTCGAAATATAAAATTAGGGTCGCTTTTTTTGACCCATTATGGATGTACTAATGAATATCAGGAGTAGTGGGTTGTTCAGGCATTTGGTTGCACAACAATTTGTTTAGTTGAATATAATGGTGCCAATTAACAGTGAACAAGTTTTGTTACCGTGAAAATTAATGCAGATCAAAGAACGGGTCTCACCTTCAAAAAGAAAACTTAGGCTATCTTTAAAAATTAATTTGTTTAGCAAAATAGGAGGTGCATTCTATAAAATACAGAATGTGCGATTATTGAATAATGTTGATTTCAATATGTTAGCAATGGTTCATAACGATCCAATATTCCTTTCAAGTACACGGTATTCTGCATAAATTTAATAATTGGCATATGTCTAAGTCGTTTTCTTGAATTTTAACGACCAGATGTAATAATAAAAAACTACTACTCGAATGCAACTTATGAGAGATTTCAGACGATTCGGTATTATCATAAATTTTCTTCTCGGCAACTGATATCCAATGATTTCAACAGTAGGTAACTAAATGTGACACAGAGAAACATTAAATTAAATGTGTTGAGTTGCTATACACTGTTCATTTATTTACTGGTACTCTTTTTGAAGCTAATTTTTTGTGTATTCTAAAACTATTGTTTCGCGGAAATCCATTGATCCATGATTAGTTAAGCAACAAGATTGAAAACTTGTGAGGGAAGAACCAGCCAAGTGAGTGCAATATCAAACCATCGTTTGACCATCAGTATCAGGAGGACCACAAGTCTTAGTGCTCTCCATAGGTAATCTTGGTGATATATTTAGACGGTATCTATGTTTACACCAGGTGCATTAACTTTCGTTGTTGAGCAACGGATTCATTGGACAACTGAAGTCGAACATGAAAGATTGCTATTTACAAAAAATGAAGAAGCAGTAGAATTCATTTTTTCGAGAAGAAATTTTCAAAATGAATTGATACCTCAGACCTCCAACTCTCTCTGTAATCTCTTAAAATAAATTAGGTAGTAGATGAGCGTATTATCATTGAAGCTCCAACGAATTTCAAAACGCAAATGAACTTTCAACCTAAGTGCAAGCTTGTTATATAGTAAAATATGATCATGATTTCGTTTGTGTTAAATCGCGTATATGCGTCAAATATAGAGCAAGTAAAAACGTGCCTGAAAGGCTTGTACACTCGAACTCATTATCTTGCACAAATTTATCCACGCTTACTGACTTGCCATGTTTTTCATCTTGTACGAACTTGTGCATGCTTATCGACTTGTTGAGTTTTTTTTTAAGTACAACAATGATACTTCAAAGTTTCAAATAAGAACTTGTATACATTAATAGGGGTCAATTTTTAGACCTCGTCGACCCCCAAAATCAGTTTTCGTTTATGTCGACCTCTGGGAAACCGAATCAACCCCAAGGGGTCGTTTTCGACCACTGTGCGACCAAGTCGCTCAGACAATATGTAAGCTTCTCTAACTGTGTACTGCTTATATATATTTTTTGTAATGAATAGTGGCCTGAGAATGAATGTTTGCGAAGGCAATTTCTGGTATTTATTGTATAACAGAATCTCTTGCGTGGAATTTGATTTGTGCTTATAATCTTTGTTTTGCAAATTTCGTGCATATCATTGGGAAACAAGTGGGCCAAATACATTTGTAAGTAGAAATACCGTAATTATATATACATACAAATTATTATCTAGAGAACATATTTGTAGATTCGCTTACTTTAGAATTATAGTTCAAAGAAAATTATAAATTTAAATTATATCCAGTTTTTTTTGTTAAACATTTCTTATAAATACATATGTTGTATATTTTCGCGAATATTACAGTTTTACAAGGTGTGACTCACAAA
Source organism: Holotrichia oblita (assembly GCA_023690525.1). Taxonomy (NCBI): domain Eukaryota; kingdom Metazoa; phylum Arthropoda; class Insecta; order Coleoptera; family Scarabaeidae; genus Holotrichia; species Holotrichia oblita. Next base: position 58,952,766 of record CM043015.1, read on the forward strand.
GGTATGTAACCACAGCAAATTTTACCTGACGCCTCATCCAACAAGTTTATGGCTTCTTTTTCATTGTAAAAACACATTCCTCACATATTTCTGTAGGTTATCTGCTTAAAACGCTTCAAACACATCACGTAAACTGAAAAACTCATCTCATACAAAGATTCGCAATAAAAATATTTGTAATACAAATTACCTAAAGGAATTCTGCAACTTCAGGCATCTGACGTTGTATTGGAATAATAAGCTGTTGAAGTTGGATAAAACAATTGACCAGAATTATTTATTGATTAACGGAACTTGATTGTCTTTATTAATGTGTATACACGAAAGGAGTAATTGTGTCGTAAAAAATCTATTTGAAATTTAGTAACAATTACTGTTTACATATTAATATATACATATATGCATGACTCATTCTTTATTAGTTTAATTCGCATTTTCTATAAATGTCACAGTACATATTAGAAAGCAGTCAATATGCGGTGCTAGTACAGTTTGTTTATTACGTGAAATATTAGATGACCGCACAAATGAATAAGCGATAAATTTTCCAATACATGCAGTCGCATTCAGTCCGCCATATTACATTGGCAATAAATATCTATCACATTACATTGCTCACGAACAAATAACAATGCAACAATAGACGTTGTAAACAATTAACTGATATAACATACAACTGTATGTGTATCTATTCACAGAGAGAGATGATAGAAGAGAATAATAACAGAAGCAGTGGTAATAATTTGTAAGCGATCAAATTCGCTGTAGTTGTCAATTCACCGAATCAAAATACATTAACTCAATCGAATCCATTCGGTTCGAGTGCGATTGTCGTTTAACCTTCGTTTATGTGACACATCTCTAGTATAATTAACTGTGTGTCCGTATAGTTGTGTGTTATAGATTAGATTACACATGAGAAGCCTTTATTATTCTTAGAGCATTTATTGTTAGATTCACATTACGTGAGTCACTCGGAAATAAGATGTTCTATATTTCGTTCTTGAGAATTTTGGTTCATAATTGCCAATTGTGAAAACTTGGTTTATTGCTACGAGGCGATAAATTCTATAATTCTGGTAGCAGACATGCATATATTTTCAATGCACAGATTGAATGTTAACTGAACATCACTTTTTAAGTGGTTAGTGTAAAGGTAAACATTCAAGGTCAAAGCGTTAAGTGACGTAAGTTATGATTTGTGAAATGGCGCTGCATTTACAGTGAAACCAAGTTTTCTATGGAATACAGTTCTGATGATACTTATAATGAATAAGTAACCAAAGACTCTGACCGTGATGAACCATTTTCCTTTAGGCAAGTTTATAATTATACGTTAATCATTACTTTGAAAAGAAAAACCAGTGAGGCCAGTTATAAAGAGAAATCTGCTAAAATAGTTCGCCTGAATTATCGCGTAATTCAGAACCGTTTGAAAAATCAATGTCCATCAATGTCAAACGTATAAAAACTGTTCTGTGCTATAATAAACTGCAGATTCTTCTAAAACTTCCACAATACATATTGAAAGCACACCATTACTTGATACATTGATTGACAAGATAACTGCACACGGGACTTTTTTCTGATAATATAATCTTTTAATTCCTGATTTATTTCCACCTAGAGGTCAATAAAACAATAAATAATTAAAAGATAAGTACATAAAGGTCAAAAAATACATATATTAATGATAATATAATAACATGTCTGCAAATAAAACATTACATACATGATGGCATATTTGATTATCGCAATTTTTTACAATATTTTAATTTCGCAAAGAAACATGCACCACATGGTGTTTCTTAACAGACAAGAAGGAGACGACATATAATTCTTTGTTTCACTTCTTAAAGAAAAGTGTCGAGTGATGAACCTTACCTTTCAACCCCCATCTGTATTTATCGACTTTGAAATCCTTATACACTCCACTCTGAGTGTAAATGTTCCCAACACCCAAATAATAGATTGCCGTTTGCACTTGGCGCAATCTTTGTGGAGTAAGATTTAGGGGGTGGGATTATGTAAAGAACTACTGCTAAATTGATCCGTCACATTTTGGAAGAACTTGATGATTCGTTTGCCCTTAATCTTCAATCCCATCAGTTGAAATTAGTACCTATTGGTCGTGAAATTACATTGAGAATTATAAGTTTTTTTACGTTTTATATCGCTTACTCAATAAACCATTTCATATTTTATTATCGATTAATTATTTGAGAGGGAATTCAAATGCCAATGTAAGGACTTTCTGGATGGAATGCAGTTCGGATTGCAAATTAGAGGTTATTATCCTCTCTCCCTCTTAAATTGGGCGTAGTTGAGATGCACCGTTATTGAGACCTAAACTGGGTGGGAAGCATTACTGATTACCAGAATGTCTGACAAATATATGCACCTACATAGAGATAAGAAATTGAAAGAAGCAAACACTATTATCGACCCCAATTTTCTCACGAGAAAAGTTATGATGCTATCAACGGAAACCATAAGCATTATTATGCACAGAGTGTTGCATCTAACCCTATATATTATGTATATATTAAGTACACAAGCTTGTTTTAATAGAACACAGTTGAATCCGAGATTGAATTTAAAAAAATATTAAAAAGCCTGAAGTACAAACATTTTGATAGCCAGTATTACATCATCTACAAACAATATTTACATTTAAAAAATCGCAAACAAACATGTTTTTTGACTCACCAAAAATTGGGCATACAATGTCGTTATCGTTCTCATATTTATCTTGTCACTGTTTTTAAACAAATACAGGATTTAATAAATTTTATTTTCGAGAACATTACACAGAATAAAAATATGTACAGTTTACATAAAATTAACACACCTGTGTGTTTTGCTGCGTCCACACAAATTTGTGTTAAATTTACATTTTTTTTTCGTGTTTAAATCTACTCGAGTAAATTGTGTAAATTTGACAAGAAGTGATTTGTATAGTGGACAACTAGTATTAGTAAAGGTTACTACTTCAATTTGTTTATTTAACACATACAACTGTATGTTCTTAACACAATAATTTGTGTGGGCACTGCGATCTACAAGTCAGTATTTAATAAATAAGCCTCACTATGTCGCGATATTGCGCAAATGTACATATGTAATACATATAGGCTTATTTATTGAATAGCTACCTACAAACCGCATCTCCTAAACTACTATTTTTCTTTTCTTTTTCTAACTAGTTTTCACTTGAGGAACTACCCTCTAACTTAATATTTATGAACTACTTTTTAATATTTAATTTTAAAGCATGTTTCCATTCTGCAGTTGCAATGTATTATAAATTATGTTTTACACTTTATAACTCTAGCAAGCAAATAAATATATCTAATAAAATAAATATAAATCCCCACTTAAATCGAAGCATTTGGGTCGTTTACTGGAACAAGTGTGCTCCAATGTCATTCAGCTCGTTTGTGTGTTGCTGTTTCTGCTCGTTACTGATGTGTATTTTACTAGTAGATTCTAGTAGCAATAAGATAAATATGTTCACAAATATATTTACACTTTTATATGTGTAAAATTAACGCCATATTGTGTCAAGTGTAATCAAACATGCTTTAGAGAGCAATACACGTAATGCGTGTAATATTGTGCTAAATTTTTATATCTGAGTGTTTGTTGACCTGAATTTTTTTTTTACAATTTTCACGCATGCCAAGACCTGAGTTAATTTACTTGGAGACATAATACGAAATTTGCATTTATTTTTAAATTTAAAGTGTCAAATTTTTGTTAATACAGTAAATATCGGTTTTAACGACATCGGATATAATGACGAAAAATAGCTTGAAATTTGGATCAAATTACCTTTTATAACGACGGATATTTAAATAGGGTGACTCCTGAAATTGTGAAAATTACAGATGAGTGACTTTACTCAGTGTAGTAGCAAAAGTGTTTGAGAAGGTTCTAGAATGCAAACTGACGGAGAAAATTATAAACTTAATGAAATCGCAGAGTGGATTTAGGAAAGGATATAGTATTCAAGGCATACATGGCTTTCATAGACCTTGAGAAAGCGATTGATAGGATATCAAAGAGAGATATGGAACATGTTGAAAAATAATAAGGTTGGTAAAAAGCTAAGAAGTGCAATTGAAAGTATGTACGGAGAATGTAGAAATATAGTAAGGAACAGAAATGTGGAGTCGGAGGAGTTCAAAACTAACCAAGGGTTGAGACGATGTCGAATGAGGTTATGAGTGAGTTAGAGTGTGCTTTTGTAGACGATTTGGCAATCTTTGCAAGTTCGGAGAAAGAACTACAAAAGAATCTGAAAATATGGAACGCTGCTCTCAAAAATAATGGTAGTATCAAGAGAGAAAATAGAAAAGTGAATATAACAATTGGCAACAACCATATAGAACAAGTCCATGAGTTTAAATACTTGGGTGTGGTACTGGATTCACAAGGAAATCAACAGCAGCTAATTAAAGAGAGAATAAATAGAGAATTTAATTAATAGATCTTCATCATTACAAACGAAAAAGATCAGATCTTGTAACGCGTATATGAATGGTTCAAAATTCAGAGCAGCCACAACATTCCTATTAGCGGTCCGATATTTGAAGAGAAAGCAAATGATTTTGCTCGACGATTAAGGTTAGAAGATTTTAAATGCACAGTTGGATGAATTCAACGATTCCGAAAAAGACACAATATTGTTTTTGGTAAAATATGTGGCGAAGCAATTGATGTACCTAAAGGGATTTGTGACGACTGGTTAAGTACAGTGTGGCCAAATTTAAGAAAAGAATATACAGACGAAGTAATATTGAACGCAGATGAGAGATGGTTTATTTTTCAGAATGATGAAATGCGGGGGAGGAGAGGGGATGTATTGGTGGTAAACTCAGTAAGGATAGATTGACTGTTCTTGTAGCAGCAAATATGACTGGATCGAAAAAATTAAACTTGTGGTTATTGGCAAAGCTAAGCATCCTCGATGCTTTAAAAATATAAAATCTTTACCTGTTGAATATGAAAATAACCAACGAGCATGGATGATATCAGCATTATTTGAAAAAATAATTGTACAATGGGGCAATAAACTCATTTTAGAAAAACACATTTTAGAAATCTTCAAATTATAAAGCTTTTAATAGACACTGACGAGAATGGTGTTCCTAAAAAACTAGATATCTTGCAGGCTATTTTTCTATTTTCCAAAGCTTGGGATCCCATTTCTCAACAGACATTAGCAAATTGCTTTGCACATGCTGGGTTTAATTTACACACAACAGAAAACTCTTTTCATGACGTCAATTTACCCTTAGCTGAGTGGCTTTGACTACAAAATGATACAGAGGAAGATTTACCTGTAGTTAACCTGGCAACACAAGAGGGTTGGTATAATTTTTCAGATGTTGATGAAGAACTCGAAACGGAAGAAGATATGACAGAAGATGAAATTTTAGCTGGGTCCACTGCAAACTTGGAGTTAGAAATAAACAACGATGAAGTGGAAAGGATGCATTTTCAGCAGTTGAAATGATACAGCATTTTTTCACATTTAAACAAAATTTGAAGGACGCTAAAACAGATTCTGGATTGCTCCATTTGGAAAAAATTATTGAAAAGCACTTCTTAGAAAACAAAAAATTACAACAAACCAAAATGACAGATTTTTTTATTAAAATTTAAATATGTATATTTGTACATATGTACAATGCAGTCCATGCCTGTATATTATTATATACATATGTGTTAAATTCTTAGTAAAATATGTAAGTTGAGAAGTGGTATTTGGATATAGCGACCTACTCTTATAACGACCGAATTTCGTTGGTCGCTTCAACGTTGTTATAAACGATATTTACTGTATTTCGAAAGTTCAAACAGATACGATTTTTTTTTCATTATTACTTTTTTATGATTAACTGATTATAATAAATTGATTTTTTTATTTAGACTATATAATGCATTTCAAGTTATCTTAGTGATACTCTACTGTAATGTTGTACCTTAGTCCATCTATCGAATAAGATCAAAACGAAAACACTAAATCGGTGCGGCGTGCGCCTAGTTCTGGGAAATTAGCTCCGTGTAATTTATTTTGCATGTACTTTACATTACGGCGCCCAACGTGCACGGATTGTGCTAGAGATATTTATTTGCGGTCTCCATGCAATACGTTACATATATGGACGTACTACGCGTTAACGGTAAAAGTTCCGATATCGATTACATGAAATGCCGATAAACTGGCGAGGAAAAATGCCGCAGCTTGGGTGGAGTTCCAGACAGACAACAACCTAGAGCTAAGCTTTCACCTTTATTTAACTTGTAAAGATAGCCGGAGCAAATATTGTTTTTCCTTTTTTCTGCTGTCAGTTCGCTTCGAGTGATGCGATAACTATACACTTCTTCTTCGTTCTTTTTCTCTTTGGGTTCCTTCGAAAACGCGCCGAGTACACATAGCACGTAACAAACTAAAGTACACAACGATCACGTATACACATACACTAATACACACACACACTTAAGATCAATTAGTGGAGATGTGTCAGTTGCATGCGAAGGTTAAATGTCCGTGGCAACGAAGCGAAATGGATCTGATGATTGGTTTAATGATCGTACTTTGATTCGGTGAAATAACAATTAGTCCAAAAAGAACAAAACGAAAGTAATAGGATGGGATGAGTATAAGAATGTCACTGGAGAAGTTGTTGACAGGTCCGATATGATTTTGAGCAAAGATTGCATATTTTTTTAATAAAAAATTGACGTGAAGAATTATATATAAGTATATTAAGAAATCAAAAGTATGTGTATTTAAAATTGCGAGAAACCATTTAAAAATAGAATTTAAATGTAGATATAAAGAAAAAATCGAGAAAGGAACAAATACAAGAAGATAACTACTAAAATAACAAATATGATGATTGTCATATTGTGATGATAAAGTCAAACGTAAGCTGAACATTATCTGTTTGTTTCTTATGAACAAATGTGACATCTTTACCTAGTAAAATTGAAACTGACTAAATATAGAAATAGCTATTGTATTATTTTGACACCGAAGTGTATGTAGTTTTTATATAAAAATATGTTTAATTAATTGACGTTTGGAAAAAATTGCATTATATGTAGCTATTGTATTAAATGTGTTCGAGCATAATTTTTTTCCGATTTGATGAATTTTATTCTATAAATTTTGTAACTTCAGTGGTACGGCTGTTTATGAATAGATAGCACATCAATATGGACGAATAAATGCGACTATTTATCGAAGCAATTCAACCAACAGAAATATTTCTGATGCGCTTCTGAGTATCTTTTAAATTAGATGGAAGTGGAAGTCCATGTGTCCATTCTCTTGTATAGGGGGCAGTTTTGACTTCCCTTCGCTCTGCTGAAATGATGTTAGATGTTATTGTTTCTTTCGCAAATAATAGTTTTCTGAAAGAAATTCTTTCGTAATTTGAACTGAAACATTGGATCTACACATTTCAGAATCTTAATATTTGTAACGAATAAAAAATATTCATCTCAAAACTTGAACTGAAGATTGACAACACCAGACAAGTGTAGTTTAATTTCTTAAAACCCAACTCATATATTTCAAATCATGTTGCAACTGTAAAAAAGTGAGATGGGTGTATAAACAGAAAAAAAATAGAATTAAGAATTATAATATCCCTTGAAACAATTAGATACTTTAACACAATTTTCAGAGGAATGTAGTTTTTGTGGTGAGCATAGGGATATCCATTATAATCTAAGGTTTGTTATCATATTTTGAATAGTGGACTTATTTAATAAAGCAGAACTCAATTTCTCAACTATCGAAAACATGTTGACTTTCACGACATTTTTTTAAATCTAAAAATTGCGTCACTAGCGTTTTCTTGGAACAAAAGATCAATTTCGTAGTTGTAATAATTTTTTACTGATAAGCATCAACGTATAGATAATAAACATAACATCAAACGTCAAAGATCAACTCAAATTTGACAGTTTTAGTATTTAGATTTAGTAGTTCTATAGTAAAGAGTTTCTATGTTGTGCATTGTAATTGACTCAATTTCCCTATACTAGCATGCTCTTAAACAAGGAAGGCTTTTCAGTAGCATGTGTATTCTTAACCTGAAAGTAAAGAAAACCATTGTTTCGATCAGTCATCCTCTGTCAAAATTCGATATTGCACTGAGAAAAATGGATTAATTAAACTGTTTATCTGACACATAAATATTAGTCTTAAATATTTTTTGTAACAATTACAGTAACACTGTATATTCATCATAGTTAAAAGCTGTTTTCTGTGTTCACAAAGCTTAAGACAAATAATAGAGCAACTTATCCTAAGTTTTATTATTTCATGATAAAAATATTTAGCACAAATAAAGAAGATATTTGAATTCTGGTTTATTTATTACGAACTCAAAGTAGTGATAACTACTTTGGGTTAGAAACATCGATTTATTTGTTATACATATTCAGGTTATCTGTGCCGTATTTAACTGTAGTTTTTACTTGCACGAATTAAATTTTTATTTGTCATAATATGTTATTTACTATTTTTTCTCAGTATGTAAAACTTGTTTAAAGTTGTTCTGGTTTTTCTAAACATTGCCAACAATTGAAATTTGACGAAGTTTCGCTAGCTTTCTTTTTTGAAATTCGAAATTGTAACAGATGTTTCAGCTTGTTATAGTCCTTCCGAACATTGTCCCAAAATCTTAGCATACTACTACGTCTATATCATGAAATAAATGTATAACATCGCTAACCCTTCTTGTTTTGGAAATTGAATTTGACAGTTGTTCCAGCTTGTTATAGGTTTATTCTACATATATTATTCCAAAGATATGCATACTAAAATCAAATCACTAATAAATGAAACATGTCGATATGAAGGTAGCCCTCATTATTCAGAAATTCGAAATTTTAAAAATTGTTCAGAAGTGTTTAAACTTTGTTCTATATTGTTTTAGCCTTCTTTCATGTATACTTTTATACATAATATATACATTTTGCCTCGCAATGCTTCGTTTACATAGTTTACAATAATGTATCATTTTTGTGCTTTTCTTATTTAAAAAGGTATATTCTTTCATGTTCCTTGATTTATGTACAATTTTCGTATCATGAACAACAATAAACAGCATAATTGGGGCGCACAAAATATGAAATTATACTTAAGAAAGGATTAATCAATATTTATTGTTTATCTCTTTTTTTACAATAGAATGATTTTATTGTTTTAAAATAATCAGATTTTATAGATTAGATTATAGTTTAATCCTTGGCGGACGAGCGGATATTCTTTAAAATACGTCCTAACTCCTCACGTGGGATCTTAAAATAATGATTCTCAACGATTGACAACATTCCCTGAATTTCTTACTTTGGAAAAAAGTTGCACTTAAAGTTCTAGTACTAGAACTAGAATTTTTAAGTTTAAAATTTCAGAACAAACCCAGCACAACCTAGAAAAAATGTTAAAATTCCGATTAAAAGAAAGTTTATTTCGTGGACCGTAGCGGGCTAAAATTTTGGAACATGTTGAGAACAACTAAAACAATTTAGAAAACCTTCAAAATTTCGCTGGCCAGTTTGTTTATATGGTAACTGGTGACCGAAAATTGTGGGTGGGTCTCATTCATTCATATTCTAAATACAAAATACCTGTTTATATTTACAATTACCATAACAATCCATTGGAATAACTCAACGTTATTAATTAACTAATTAAATTGTTAACTGTATCTGGAAAAAGTAGTGATAAATTAAAATACATGTTTCACTTGGTAATTAATGTCAAAATACAACGCAATTTAGGCGGTATAGTTCAACACATATGTGTCTACTGAATATTTATTATTTCGAAAGGGAATAAATACCTTCCTAAATTACATAAAACAAAACGACAAAATTGCTATAAAAAGTAGACTTCGCTGACTAATTGCAAATCTTACGTGAGTTCGTGCTTCTCGCTTGCGTAAAGCAATTACTATATCGAAGAGAGGTCACTCAGCTTTTTAGGTCCACACAATCCGTTGAGATTATATGGACGAAACTAGGTCAGAATCGTAAATAAAACAACAATTATATCGCTTAAATATTTCATTTATACGAATAAAGGAGCAACATATATTTACATGTACAGCTAAAGCATAGTCCTTTGTTATTAATAATCCGCTTAATATTTTCTGGACGGATGCTCTGTAAATACTCGTTGGTAATCCATTTAAAGAGAGTCATTATGTGCGACTCTTTAATAAACGGTATTTTAATCATTAGGTTTCTTTTTTGTATTGAGAAGGAGATAAATATTTATTATGAAGTTATTGTTAAATGGCAATGTTTAAACCGCCAAATGAAACCTTCTCAGAAATACAAAGTATTATACTAGCTAAATTAATACGAAAAAATTGCTAAAAATATATTCCAAGATTTCAAGGTTAAATTTCTACACTAGTTTCTACAATATGGAAAGTGTGGAATAAACGACATCATACACTCGCAACGTATTCCCGACGTTTTACATAGAATCAACATCTCGATTTGAGATCGTTCTCCTCAAATGAGCCAGTAAATTTCAAGCAAGTCAGGCATATCAAAACAAGTTTGGTCGTCGTTGCGAGCACCTCTGATTTACATGTTAATTACGAAGCTGTGCATGATTAATATTGGCGTAGTGAGATGAAAGAATGCTTAAAATAAAAAAAAAGCGAAATAAGAAAAAAAAGGGAAATTAAAAAAGAACGTCTGCTATCTGAGGAGCTCCTAGATTCACTTTCAAGATGGAGACGGCGTAAAAAATAAATGGGTTTCGTCGGAGTTAATGTATTTAAGAGTGTTCGAAGGGACTCAGAATGTTAGCGTTACGGTTTAATGTGGTTAGAATAATTAGGGCTTCTAGAAACTCTTACCGTTTAAATTTAATTATGAATAGAGTAAGTAATAGATAAATTGGTAGATGTTAAAACTGTTTTAATAATGTAAAATAAATAATACATAATCGTAATAGTTTTCTTAAAAATAGTGTCGATTCATTATACGACTATATTAAGTAGAACCTTATAGAAGAATGTTGGGTTTTGAATAGTAATACATCTATCACTAATTTTAATTTTGAAAAAGTTTTATAACAAACTTGTGAGAGATACATATATCAAAAATTCAAAAGTTCTCTTCTTCACCGCCGCATCATTAGAGTTGCATTAGCTTTGATATAACTTTAAAGGCACTTTCGAATGGTGTTACAGAAATTCATCATTTTCATATAGTCGACATGTTAAATTGGAGTTAGATAGAATTTAGATAATAGTACAGGGTAACACATTTTTCGAATGTTTTCGTTGGTTCCAGGAATCCTGTGGATACCGTTGCAGTGCTCTTTTTTCTTAAAAATAATAATGATGCAGACCAAATTCTACCCCCTCTTACCGTTTTTAGATTTTTCGCACAACCACTGCAGTCCTTGGAGCGGTTTGGACATCCTTGAAGCATTTTTCTGAGTTACATGCCATGGCATAAATTTTAGTTTTATTACCTTTTTCATCTTTCCGATACAACCACAATTTTATATTTTCAAATTAAAACAATCAATTAATTATTGTTACCAAATGGATAAAATAGTTGCAAAATTATTTTTTCAGAATCAACAATACAGGGTGTCCCAGCTGACGCGGTTTCTTTGATAATTTGTTTATTTTACAGTATAGAGAAAAAAGTTTGAAATAAAAGTTGTCCCTATTTATACGATGCATAGCTAGAAAATATTTTGAAATATTGGTGTCCCAATTATAGAAAAAGCGTATGTAACTGTATATATTATATTCTTTTTTAGATTCTACATGATATTTTAAGTAACTTTTATGAAGACCTTCCTAGACCTATACGCTTTTGTTTTCGAGAAAATATATATATTTTATCAAAAATTTTCCAATTGCAGCACTCTCGTTAATGAGCTGTAGGATGAAAACTAAAAAAGGTAGAAAATTTTGTTTTGCGCAAATTGATACGTCTTGAATTGCTTTACTATTGCCTATATTAACATGTACGGATCATTTTGTTGACATACAGTTACTGGCACCAACATTTGGAAACATTTAAATGCCAATAACTCTGTTTTTTTTTTAAATGGGACATCCTATATCTGTTTACAGGGTTGAGTGTAAAATTAAATTCTCCTTCTTTTGATATAAGAATGTACCCATTTATCTTCAACCGTTTTAGAGAAAAATGTATATTTCTTCTGCTACTGTCGAAACAGACCAGTTCAATTTGCACAAAGTAGGCTACAGCTCATTAACAAGAGCGCTGCAATTGCAAAATTTTTGATAAAATATTTATATTCTCGAAAACAAAAGCACATAGGTCTAGGGAGATCTTAATAAAAGTTACTTAGAATATCATGTAGAATTTAAAAAGTATAATATATAGGGTGATCCATTTAAAATAATAAAGTTACATACGCTTTTTCTATAATTGGGACACCCTGTATATTTGAAAATATTTTCTAGCTATGCATCGTATAAAAATGGACAATTTTTATTTGAAACTTTTTTCTCTATACTGTAAAATAAACAAATTATCAAAGAAACCGCGTCAGCTGGGGCAGGCTGTATATAAAATGTCAAACGTTTTCTTTTTCCACGCCTACTATATGTGCAATTCTATAAATATTGAACGACTTTTCAAATATGTACGTCTTTTACGTATTTCTGGTTATTTTTGGGAAAAGGTAAAACGTGTTCATTTAAATAATAACAAGTTGTGGTTATATCGGAAAAACGAAAAAAGAAATCAAACTAAAATTTATGGCATCAGATGTACGTATCTCAGAAAAGTACCTCAGTTTTTCGATAACATGTAAGAGCAGCGAAATATAGGGTTAGTTTTGCCAAAAGTCAAAAAACACCCTGTATTTCGAAAACGGTAAGAGATAGTGGACTTTGGATTGCCACATTATTATTTTTACAGAAAAAGATCTCTGGGGCCGTACCCGAGTCTTTCTTCTATCTCCCACAGACTATGTTGAAGTCTTCCGGGCGTTGTCGTGTAGATAAGTTTGCACTTGACGTTTCGCTGATCATGCTGTCAGCTTCTTCAGAAGGTTTCTAAATAATAATCCATGCCTTAGCACACGCAGAGAAATATTATCTTGAGTTAAAACACACTGTTTCAGTTCAAAACAATCCCGTATTTGTATATCCGCAAAACTATATTGTGTTATCACAAGAATATTATTTTCTAAGAAAATTGTTTTGACGCAAAACAACATTGTTTTAATGTAAGAATATAATGTATTTGTAAGACTTCCGTATGTCGACCACTGGATTGACAATTTATAGGCAATTTAACGGAAAGTACAGGTTTTACTGAGTCCAGAACGGCCCCCTTTTTCTTGCGGAGATTAGTCTAAGATACCTAAAAATCGTTCTAAAAAGTGTTATTTCTAGGTTATGTTTCGCTAATGTGAAAATCCTCGCAGAAATGTCAAAACACTAGCGAAACATAACCTAGGAATAACACTTTTTAGAACAATTTTTAGGTATCTTAGACTGATCTCCGCAAGAAACGGGGGTCTGTTTTGGACTCAGTAAAACCTGTACTTTCCGTTAAATTGCTTATAAATTGCCAATTCAGTGGTCGACATTCGGAAGTTTAGCCATTGGATTTACTTCAAGTGTAACGTTTTGCGAAATTATTCCTCCAATTCCCATGAAGCTAAAATATACTTCACATAATGCATTATTAAATATGTACTTTTATTACTGCAAATGTCCACGCCTTAACTATAAAAAACTTATACGTATCTAATTCTTGCAAAATCGTGCACGCAGATAAAAATGCACGTATAAACGCTTCATATACACATATAATCCCGAATGCAGCTGCTCGAAATTTGCAATTCAGCTATTTCACAAATAGGGAAGTTATTCAGATCAAATACGTATTTTACAACAAATATAGTCTAGATTGTATTAAACGCATTTACTTATTCCAAGAAAATGTGTTTGAATCAAAACAGAAATATTCTAGCATTAAAAATATTTGGGTAAAACAGTATATTTTCTTAATTCAAGAACATTTTTCTCTGTGTGCATCCCCCAACAACTTGCGACAATTACAGGGGGCATCGGCTGGCCTTGAGTTATTATTGCGCCTGCAGCTGTAGACCGACTTAAGATGTTACCTTTCCGCATTTGCCGTGGAATTTGGAAAACTACCGAAAACCAAACTCAGAAAGGAAGCACCGGAGTTCGAACCCGATAAAGACTGATGCTGTTGTGTTCTGCTCCTCGTTATATACCTTGTTTCTTTCGTCTTGGCTTCGCTGATTCATTACAGTTCGATGAGCTGCATCCGTTACCGTGTTGTGGTTACGTCCACGATCTTGTAAAGTTAGTCGCCAGGTATTGCCCAGTCTGTACCCATCTTCTCGATTGAAGTTACTTGGATTTTTTATAATTGCCAGATATTCTCGTATTAATCTCTGATCATCAGCTGTACAAAATGTGAAATTTATTAAAATGTTCTTACAAGAGACAAGAGAGATTCGGAAACGCAGAAAAATCTAGAGAGTGGCAGTATTAGGATAAATTTTGAGAAATTATGCAGATGCGGCCAAAATAATTTCAATTAACGTACAGTAAACAAATTGATAAATAGAGTAATTGTCGGAGGTATTAGTATACAGTTAAAGTTGTAATGTGATGGGGCTAATATAGGCATTTTTTTGGTTTTTATACTGTTGCATTTCTCGACGTGTTTTTGTTATGACCTGTAAGTACTTATCTTTGAATTCTAAATGTATTTCCATATACCAATAACATTCCAAACTTCCATAAACAATTTGGAAAGCAATATGATTAGCTCTATTTCTGAATATCTACAGATTTATTAATTTACCTGAACAGAACTAAAGCAATTTTTATTGAAAACGAAAGGAACAAAAAAAATATAGTAAATATTCAAATAACCCATCGTTGACTAAAGAATTTGTTATGTAAATAATCCTATCCTGATTTATTTTTTATGTAATAAGTAATGGATCTAGTATCAAGCTGTCAGAAAGTAGTAAGTGAGGGCTGTGCTTTAAAGTAAATGTAATTATGACTTTTGAATCAGATTCGGCCTTTACTTGACGAAAATTTGTCATATCCATAATTAAATCACATATTCCTTAATACAAATATTATACCTTACATGACAATTGTTTTGTCAAATGGTGTGTTTTCACAGTCAAGTCACTGTGTGACGAAACAATTGCCATTTAAAGTACCAGACTTAATAAAGAGTTGGCGAAAATTTGTTTTAATGAAGATGCGATTTAATTACTTCAAGAAATTCATCAATGCCGTATTTAATTTGAAAAAGATGGTATATGCGCCACAATTGATAATTTAATTGTTTGTGTAGTAAAATCAATCTTATTGTATTCAAATAAATAATATAAGTAGAACGAAGCAAATTTTTTAAATTTTAGTTTTTTACTCTTTTGGCAAATTTCCCGTTAGTATGCACATTTTTTTAAAATAATAATAAATATTTCTGTAAACCGATCACGTCCTGTGTTAAGTATCAATTTGGAAATTACAAATTAGAACCACGTCGGTACAATTGCAATGTAAGTATACTTACGATGTGTGAAAATCAATAACAAAAATAACAACATAACGAGGCGATTCAAATTCTGAACACGTTTCGTTACTTATCTGCGTGAAATTCTTTACGAGAGAACTTCAGATGTCAAGAACACACCGAACAATAAAATCCGCTGTCATCCTACGATATGGCAGTATAAATTACGAAATGTTGTAAACCTGACGGAAATAATAACACAATAAAAGACTGGTATAACTCGACTTCTGATGTCTCGGCAACAGGTAAACGAGCCGCGACTAAACAGTTAGAACAGTAACCTACCGTCTGTGGAGCGTCGGTTTTTTTACAGATAAAAAGGCAAAATGATCGTCATATGTTCGTAATAATCGTTAAAATTAGATTAAACGATACCACCGATGGGTTCGGGATGTTAAAGAGAAGCACACAACTCTCCGTCTATACAGTTAAATAAACATTGTGTGTTTGCTTTTAATCAAGGGTCCGTTGTTTTAACGGGAATTCAAGAGATTAGATTAATATGCAGATGCATGGGAAGTGTATTTTACGGATTAGAGATTCTAGGTCGATATTCTTGCATGTGTTACGGGAGATTGGAGTAATCGATGTATGTGTACACGTATAGATCTGATACTGTAGTGTAGTGTGCCGAGTAATTCTTAATGGAGTTGCACTTTGGAATGGAGCTTTATGAAACTAGTTTAGACTTTTAAAGATCATCCAGTAGATACAGAAGTATAGCATATTCTTAAATACTTAATTAAATTTTATGTCTGGGATTGTTTCAGTTCATGTGCCTTTAGATATTTACAACGTGTTAATAATATCTGGAGATCTATCGCACTACCTACATCAAAACAAAAATTGAAAAAAATCCTTGAAAGTAGTTTGTTTTGTAATTCTGTAATTCACTAGATGTGCATTTTATAAAGTACGTACACTAAGGAGTATTGACCTGCCTAGTAGTATAAAGTCAATTCCACACGACATCTACATACAATGTCAAAAGAAAATATCATAACCATTAAGAATGGTTTAAAAGAGCAAGTGGCAATTATTCAATGCTGTTAAACGACAACACAAAGTTAAGACTAAATTGTGAAGCGATTGCTAACAAGGATAATCTTTAATTAAACGTATTCCTTAACTACAAAAAACTTCATTTTCCCTTGGGATATTAAAGCGCAAGTGCGTACTTGTTTACTAGTAATGGGAAACATAAAATAATATAAAATGTTGTTACTAGTTTGATGGAAGAATTATCTGCAAGATGTAGAAAACCAGCTTATATTAAATCGTTTTAAAGGAGTGGAGTATTAAGAATTAATCGAGAGTCTGCATGCGTATATTTATGTAGCTTTTGTAAATGATATTACTGTAAAAGGATATACTTCATTTGCCATTTATAATCTTGTAATTACGGTTTTTGTTTAATTTTCCGTAACGTTATTTACTTTACATATGGTCATTGGCAACTAATTATTTGATAATACAGATATGTAAATGATATTATCTCTCTTGCTACGATTATAAATAAATGTAGGAACGGTTTTTGAAGGTTATATACTTTAGTAATGCAATTGATATGATTTTACATTGCATATGTTTGAAATATGAAATTAAATTAGATTTACTGTTAAATGTTCCGGTTCATAATTACAAAGCATTACTCTAGTAATTACTGTTGCTAGTTTTGCACAAATTGAACGTTTAGTTTGTTTTTTGTTGGGCTTTCAGTTAGAGAAGAAATAAATTCATTATATTTATGTTATTGGAGTTACAAGTACAAATGTGTGTATACAGTGTTATACTATAAAGTAGCGAATGAGTTAATTGCTGTATTTTGAAGTACCTACCTACTTTTTTATTTGATTTATTTTAACAGGCTGCAATATTATCATTGCATTATTATATAATAATGTAATAACCAGGTTGTGCTTTGACATTGAAGTAAATTGTTTATTATGGATTAGCTTTTTATGATTATCAATTCAAACTCATTAACGTTCAAACGTAAATAAATTTCGCGTGCTCGCTGTATAAGCAAAATTGTTTTATAGTGTAAACATTGATGTTATGTTAAAGAAAACCATTGATAACGTAAATGTTTTATATTTGACTAATTATGCAACGTGGACAGTTTATTATGGTACACACCCTCAGATATACTGTTACTTTTAAAATTTATGATTGCGTTTGTTCATCTATAATCGAAAAGTACACTTTATTATATCAAATTTTATTTGTCTGGATACTTTTGCATTGACGTAAATAAGAAATATTATCTGCCATATGTACTTTTATACTAAAGAGATCAGCTGGTTATCGTTAGTGTTTAACACATGTTAAAAATTCCTTGCTAATGTCTGGAGTTCAAAGTACTTTTTTGATAGTATAGAGTAGTTGAAATGCAAATGTTACTTTTAATGTTTTTTTGTTAGTCATTCTTGAATTTATGATCTTAATATGTATGGATGTATATAGTAAAGTCTAGTATAGTAGTTGACAAATTGCAATATGTATATGAATATCTTTTTTTGTTCCTGCAGTATAGAAATTTTTTGTTACATGTTCAAGTTCACCGTTTCAATTTTTGAGCTATTCTTTTGCGATATTACAAGTTTGTTATCACGTCTTCGTATGTACGTTCAAATAAAATAAATAATCAAGTAATACTCGTAAAAATATTTACCAAGCATTAGTTCGATAGAGCTGTGTACTTTACAACTCAAATTTCCGGAGTGGATAGTACATACTGGGTAATGCGGATTTACGTGTGAGGGATTCCCATAATTTTTAAATTCGGCCGGATCTGAGTTTTGGGTGTTCACATAAAGAATATCTGTCTTCATTGCTACGTATCGCGTCTAAAGATTTCTAATTGCATAGATTGGATTGGTTGCTATTTACTTGTTTTTATGTGTTTTTATTTTAAAATATCTTCTGAAAGAAAATATTCTACGGTGCTAATAAAACAAAAATCCAATATAATAAATAGACTAGTCTGTGGCGAAAGTCGAAAAGTGTAGGCAAATAAATATGGGGAATCTCAACAATTTCCGAGATAAGAAAGAACAAATAGAAAAGGCCATTTTGAACTTTTGATTTGTTTCATTTCTTTTAGAACACTAAACACTTTAACCCACTGAACACCAAACAAGTTTTAACTAAAACACCTGGGTGTTTTAGTTAAAACTTGTTTGGTGTTCAGTGGGTTAAAGTGTTTAGTGTTCTACTTCTGCACCAAGAGATCCAGTGAAGAACTTCTCATTTCTTTTAGTTTCATTGGGAAATGCGATTCCGGTCTCGGCGCCAGAAAAATAGTAACTTGTTTACATGCATGGCTTTGTACGAGGGTTATTTGACGGGAGACTGACTTTCCAATGAAAGAGTTGTTTAGGGGTAAAAATATATTTTATTTTTCAACATAGTTCCCTTGCAATTCCACACACTTCATCCAGCGGCTTTCCAATTTTTTTAAACCATCATAAATGTAATCAATCTTTTGGAAACTCGTCAAAATATGCCTTCGTTTCGGCTACACTTGGAGGATGGAGGATGCGGCAGCAATTCGTAACCCAATTCTATGAATTTAGCGGATGCAATGGTGGACGAATGAGAGGGTGCGTTATCTTGATGGAACAAAATTTTCCTTTTAAATAAACGAAGTCGTTTTTTCTTGAGTTCCATATCAGAGGCGTCAGTAAATTAGGATAATCTTGGCCAGTTATTGTGCTTCCCTTCTCTAAGTAGTCGAGTAGTCGACGCCTTGGCAATCCCAAAAGATGGTAGCCATAACCTTATTGGCTGACAAAACGGTTTTTGCCTTTTTTTTGGAGCACGTTCTTCGGGAGAAGTCCATTGTTTTGATTGTGACTTGGGTTTTGGCGTATAGTGATGTATCAAAGTCCCGGCTACGGTGACATACCGACGAAAAAATTCTCTTGGGTTACGTTTTAATATAACCAAACAGTCGCTGGAAATTGATACACGAGTGCGCATTTGCTCTGCAGTTAGCAAACGCGGCACCCACCTTGTGGCAGATTGACTTTTACGGGGAAGACGGCTATCGAAGTTAATGGTTGTTGAAATGTGTTAATAACAACGATTTATTGTCAAAAACATAATGTTTATGAAGCGCTGCGCGTTTTAAAAGGAAAACTAACGCGAAAAAAGATATGAAAACTAACCTAAAAATATGAATCAGCTATTCGAAAACAATGATACCATCACGTATGCAAAATATAACCGTAACGATAAAGTCCATTTACCAGTGAAAACAGTTTTCTTTCACCACCTTCTTCTTTGTATGGCTCCACCATCAAATTCCCTTTCTTTAATATTTCTTCCATTCACTACTTCTAATATCACAAAGATGCAATGTAGCAAGTTCACTCTGATAAATGGTTAAGTAATAATAATTGTGTGAAATTTAGAACATACCTTCAAATGAGTGTATCCCTCACTATCAAGACAGTCGTAGACTTTTCAATAATCCCAGATAATTATTGTGCCTGGTAAATCCAGTCTCGATAATATTTGTCCTAGATCTTCCACATGCACCAAAAAAATAAACGTCCTGTCTCCCCTTTCGTACCCTCTCACATATTCTGGTCAATTTGCCAATTTTTTGACATATTCTCTTCAATTTTCCGATTTTGTATTTTATTTTAGGATTATCAATAAAGAGCGCAAAAAATAATAACGCCTTTGATTACTATTGTGCCCTAGGATAACGAAAAACAACATTTTGGCTTCATATTCGTACTTCTCCGAAAAAGTAACTTTACCCCCTTTTTTAAATGTAAATGTTCGTGTAGAATATTGTGCACCCGATCGGTTCAAATGATGAGATACTGCATTAGCTATCTCGCGCACTTTCACCGGGCGGTCCTTTTTTTACAATAGTACGGACTTTAGCTACATATCATTTCTTTAGTAGTTACGGTTTCAGAAGGCCCAGGACATTCAGCATCATCCGTTGTCATATGACCACTTTTGAAGGCAGCAAACCACTTGCAAATCATTCCATGCGAAAGAGCAGATTCACCATAATGCTTATGTAACTTTTCTTCAGTGTCTTTAATGTTCTTTCCGCGTAAAAAGTGATGTTTTATTAACACACCAAATTCCTTTTTATCCATTTTTAATTAAATATAACAATTTGCTTACTTTAAACGTCTGTCAAATGTAAACTGCCAGATCTGAAAATCTGAAATTTTGACAGTAGGCGTCTAAAAAATAGCTGAAGTTAGCAATACAGTCATTGCGACAGTCGTGCCAACTTTTGAAAAGTCATTCTCCCGTCAAACAACCCTCATATATGACAATCAAGGCATCTCCAAACTTTCTATGAAATTTTATCCTAAATCTATAAGAATGATCATTTTAACGCTAGCAGGGATGGAATCAAAATGCTGTCTACATTTTTCTAACTACTTTTATGAAGAAGATAAAGCAATTATCTACTCTGTATTGGAAAACACTGGTTCGTTCTCAGGAGAAGACCGTACCCGATTGAAAAATAATCAAAGAATGCTGTACATTTTTAGGATTTTGCAATACTGATGGTTCATAGAAATTAGAACTTTGATGATAGGAAAAACAAAAATGTAATGATGTGGTTGAATACAAATTATTTACCTGACAGTTTTCTGTTATTTGTCGATAACGCTTCCAGTCATGGGATGGTACAAGAGTTGACTAGTGATAATAAACAATTTGCATTATTTTTTTCTGCCAAATTGTATAGCACTTTGAAATCTATGGATTAAAATTTTATGAGACTGACAAAATTATTTTATCGGAACATCATCTTATTTGATCTAATAACGAAGATAACGTTGTTAAATTATTAAATGCCATATATGTATGTACATATTTGCAGGACGTTCTATCTCTATTATACAAAGCTTGGGAAAAGTCTTCTTCCACATTTTGCAGTAGTGGTGGCACAAAATTATGGATCATGTGGTAAAAAACGATTTAGATACTGAATGTGACGTTGCAGATCTAATATCTCTAAGTCAATTGCAGCATACTACTTTTTTTGCATGAAGGAATGACAAATGTTTCAGATATGATCAATCTTCTGATTGAGCAAAATCTCAATAACGTGGAAATGCCTAATTGGCTTGAAAATGATAAAAATTGATTAGGACTACAAGATATAGATGCTACAGACAATGAAGGTCCAGAGTAAAACTAGAGTTTATACTGTTAAAAAACGAAGCAAATAAATGTTTTAAGGAAATAATCCACTGCACAGATTAAAACAAACAGCTGTACTAGAAAGGGATCAAGAAAAAAGCTTAAAAGTTATCTACTTTACAAAATAATATAAAATTTAATAAATATAATAATATAATAAAAATTGTCGCGTCAATAGTCCGAATTATTAATTTATGCGGATCACCGCGGTTGTAATTAACCCGGGGATTCATCGATTATGCAAAATTTGGTTTCTAAAACACACGTAATCTAAAATAATATCTCCTAATTAAACGTACTGTTTATTCAATACACTACTCGATGGTTTCCCTATAACAATTGGAGTTCCCGCAGTGCGTTAACAATTTGATTTGTTTTAGTCGGAGTGTAGACATAGTTTAAGTTGTCAATAACATTATAGTTTATAAATTATTTTGTTCCAGGTAGCTTTTATAATTCCGATTATTGTATGAATAAATTTTGTGTGATGTATTCTACTTTTAAAATATGTAGATCTAAAATGTATGCATATGTGTAATAAACATAAGTGTGTGTGTGTAATGCGGTTTTTAATCAATCTAGAATAAAATATCCATAATCTTAATAACTAAGGAGCTACTAAGCTCTGTAATGGTAATATAGTTGTTATCCAACGTCAATTCTCTCCACATCATTTGCGATGATCGACTACTTTTTTCCCTGAAAGCAATGATGTAATTGTGGTTTTAGTTTAGAAAATATATTTTTTCAATGGATTACCTGTATGTAACAATTTTGTGACAAATAATCTTTTGGATCAAATAATAAATCTTTTAGATAATGATGAACTTAAGCAAACAACTTAAATCCAAACAATCCTTTCTTTTTTACATATCTATTTGACACAATTATTTTGTTTAAGTATGGTTTCTTATAATATTAACGAAAGTCTTATAATTTTTTGTTTAGTGGTTTTAAAATAAAATTAATTTCACTAGATAATTTGCAATTTACAGGACTGCAGAAGCTCTCTAACTGATTTATTTCGCAATTTTTTAAATTTATTTCGATCTGTAGACCACACTATCAATTAACTCTGAATAATCGTTTTCCTAAAAATGTACGAAAAATTCAGGTTTGCCCACTTTTTTGCGGTAGGCGCGGTGCTTTCAGACTCTCTGAAAAATGTGAATAATTTTCTGGTAAAGTCAACATTATACTTAAATACCGATAATTTTAAATAAATTATTTTATAATGATACTACTACTATTAATTGCATGTAATTTATTTGAGTTTATAAGACTCAGATTTATTTTCTGTAAGTAGGCGTTTCATTTATACTACAAGAGTGAGGCTTGCGGTTAGCTAACGATTACATAGCGGTGATACTTCATTGATCGCCATCTCGTTGATTTTATAATAATTATAAATAAGTATTTTACCCGTAACATTCCACGACTAGTCCGTCATATCCGTTTTAATCACATTAACTTTGTATAGACATCGGTTTTAATTTTGCAAATTAGCGAACCAAAAAGTGGCTATTGAATAATTAATATTTTTCAGTAATGAGAGGAAATTAGCCTGTTGTAACCTTCATAGTTCAAAATATGCATTTCGTCACGAGCACGTGATTTTATTGTAAATGATACGACATTAACATTAAGTAATTTTTATTACTTCTGTAGTCAATTTTCACGTATTCCACACACATACACTGTTGGAAAAAAGTGACGAACACACCCTGTATAATCTGAACGCGTAAAGATAAATGCTTAATTTGGCGACACATATAGGGGTTCTTCTAGACAAGTTGACGCGTTTTGAATTTTTCTATAGCTGCATTTTTTACTGAGAGGCAACATTCCGTCGTCATGGAAACCAGAAGCTGGTGAGAGAAACCGGCCATTCTTACTGTGGTGGAAATGGGTGCTGTTTAGTCGTACTTTTATGCCGGCAACGCAACCGGCATGCCGAGAATGGAATGAGCAACGACGTACGCGCCTTCAGCCGCGAGCAGGGATGGTTCCCCATGACCACAGCACGCGAGGATCGCTCTCTGTCTTCAGCGCTGTAGCGTCACGTATATCCTACTCAAGACAATTTGGAGCTGAGAGGCGAAATGGAGGCGATAATTACACAGGGTTCGCACGCAATTTTCACCTCAATTTCGTAAAATCAAAATCTAAATTAAAAAATTGAAACCATTGCAGATAATCAATTGAAATTTTGGAGTTTGGTTGGATTATCAAATCACTCTTTCTTTTTAGTGATATAAATTTAGTTCAACTTTCACCACAAATGAAAGCTGCGTATTTCAATGCTCAACTTTGTTCATAATTAACTTATTAAAGAAATACTCCACATCTGAGCTGTTCTTGTCGTTAATGATCGATTTGTGGAAAAAGAAATCGTTTTCTTCTATTTGCAAAAAAAGTAATTTTTACGTGCATGTAGACTTTCGTGAGTAACTGTACATACTTATATACGTATTTATCATTACCTAATATTCTACTCATTATATGCAAACGAGATGATTTTGCTAAAATTCACATGGAAAAACATATTTAAAAATAACCCAGGTCGTTCATCTTTATCTAATCTGTAACCTTGTTTAAATATAGCTTTATAAGTCGCTGTATTGGGAAAACCCTGTACATTTCCTAATCGATGTATAAAATATAAAATAGAATGTCAATAAAACTATAGAATGGAACAGTTTTAACAACTTTATCCCATAATCGTTGTAGGTAAA